>OX346223.1:7510000-8760000 GCA_947049295.1 Ligdia adustata
CCTCAAAGATAATCTAACTTGATTATCTTTGAGATTGGACGTGGTTCGGAAAGGAATTTTTTTTTTGTGAATTTTGAAGAGAACTAGAGTAAAAATTGTCGCTTATGTCACCACACACTCAAGGGGATGCTAACTGTTTATAAGTAGCCCTGTAGAGTTATATAGCCTTTGTAGTACCGCCGCCACTCTTCATTGCCCTAACGGAGTGCTGTTCGCGCTGAAATAATGATTGGGAAATAGTAGATTAATGTAGACTTGCCCGTGATATATCGCTCGGCTGAGCTGTGCTTGTTAAACGAAAACAACGTTATTATGATTTAGGGTAAACAAATGAAGGTTAGCAGTCAGTAATGTAATAGTTGTAATACAATACTTATGATGACTATTAAATCTATCCATAACTACTACTTGTTTTACTGCACGAGCATTTTTTCTGGATTTATTATGTTTCGGAATGATTATGCACACTACGACTTAAAATTGCCTGAAAAAAACAAGTGAATAGTCTACTTTTTTTATAAGCAAAAAAACATAGCTACCACAAGTTCGTTGAACTGCCTAGTAGTTTATTTATATTTCTAAGTTTTTCAGCATATTATCTCCGCCAGATAGTCGATACGCTAATGTAACCAAGATCAGATTTATCATTGGCACAGTGATTATCGAAGTGGGTATAGTGTTTCCTACTCTACAATATGAGTGGGTGCATAGATATAGCTTTTATTTTAGTATTGTAGGTCAGTGAAATACTATTTTTGTAACAAATCCACAAAATCTTTCCGCTTTCAGTGGTGAATTGAGTACATTGTGCCGTACCACTTTAGCCGATTCACCGCAAATTTGACCGTATCTTTTGATTTTATCTCCCTTTTAATCTAACATCTGTGCTAACATTAGCACTCCATTAGTAAGTGGTGTTTACAAGGATAGAAGTGCCGCGACAGAGACACTACTTTCATATTTCGAGTGACTTTTAACCCAATATTTTCTAATTCAATTAGTCATTCTAGATTGTTGTTTTAGGTGAGAAATATTTTTTGTACAGTGTATGCAAAAACATTCTGAACTCTACCTATGTTGGGAAACTGTAGCTTAAGTTTCTTGGAATATCTGTACCAAGTGTACTTGCTCGGGTAGGTACTGGTACTACTACATCGCAACAACCGTTCAAGTAAAACAGTTCTCATGTTTTCTAGAAAGCATTCGTGATTCAGCTTAAATGTTGAAATAAATCGGAAATCGAGCCTTTGTAAAGATTTATAGAATTAGCAATGATACCAGATTGTTTGAGTTCCTAAAATGTCATTTTCACAAGAAAACACACTATTATAATTGAGAAAATTTATTTAATTAGTAAACGGTTTTATATTAATCTATACATTTTTAAATATTTTTTGATTTAATTTGTTATTTAATTAACAACCAAAAAACTATTTAGGCACCTACACATATTTATACCAAATCTGAATATAAACTTAAGATTTTAGTTATTACATCAAAATATGAATAGTATTTCTGCAAAACGCTGCTACTTGTCATTACCATTTCAATTCCTCTGTTAATAAGAATTTGTAATAACTGCCAAGTTTCGAACAGATAGTCCATGGAAGTGTAAATATAAACACTTTATGTAGCGAGAGATGACGGAGCAAAACTTAGAAACAAGTTCTACAAAAAGTGTGCAAACAGTTTAGCACCTCATCACGTTAAAACATAATACAACTACCTTCTTTCTTCAGAGTTTTTTTCCATTTATACATTTCGACAAAGTCCCCAAGTATTTTATTGAACAATTTATCTATCATTTTATCCAGCGAGATCGTTTGCAAATGAGCAATAATAGATGATGACTAGTCGTACCTAGTTGTATCTGGATGGTCGAGTGTCACATTATAAGATTACTTTATTTTGCAACTGACAGAAGATAAAGTCAAGATAGTCGTGCCTCGAGGAATGCCGATTAGTTACGGTTTTCATCTTTCTATTTGCAATGATGTCGTATTTCACTATTGGTTCGCAATCCCACACAGCAGCAACAGCAAATGTGATTTTTTTGCTGTTTTTGCTTGTTATTAATAACGACTGTATAGATAATGGTAGGGAACATTTTGTGCACGAGCCCGCATCACTAACTCACATTTGGCCTATTTGTTCATTTGTCATTGTTCTTGTTTTACGTAGGCAGAGTTGTATGCCTTAGCGTCGAAGTTTTAAACCCGCCCAAAAGGTCTCAAACTTACCATAGCACGATCTGATATTACTAAATTTAATAATTATTAATTTCAGGGTATATCTTACGGATTCTCCAATGGCGTTACTAATTAAGATGTGCCGATAGCAACCCTGGTTAAAGGTACCACGTAAATAGACAATGGTTAACAGAACAGGTAATAGCATTCAGTTATAATTCTTATCATAATGGAAATATAATAAGGCTGAAGAGCGTGAAGATTGCAGTGGTAGATTTTGAGAAAGCCTTTAGAAAATCAGGATTTACATGTAGCGTGTTCTCCCACTTACCATATTTTAACTCTTGTAAGAAACCAATGCCCTAGTGCAGTAGACAAGAATTAAAAAAAAGACGGGTCTTTGATCTCAAAAAACTTTTAATACAGTGGTGGCGGTACACTTTTCAGGAAGATCACAGAATTATTTTATTTTGTACTTAATTTTCTGAGAGTATAATTCATTCTATTGTGATTGAATGGATTTTACTCGTATCTTTTATCTGTTCTTATATATTTTTCCTTTTTTATTGAACAACGTCCTGTCAGCATCAGCACTAACTGGCCTTAGGGCAAATCAGCTCGTGCAAATCCAGCTTTACCGTGAATTATGGGAGGATCAGATAATTTCGTGGCTACATTCACTGGCGTGTCGATACAGTCGACGATACCACCTATAGCTGTATGTACTATAATTGCACAAACTGTATTTTCAGTCCTAGCAACTATTGCTTAATCTTCGTCTTCAGGCTAAGTAACTGTTGTAAAGACTAGGTATGTCTTTAGCCATGGACACTGTTTTTTGAACTATAGTCAGACTGCGGTTGTACTGTAGGTAATCTAGATAATGTTAATAGTAAGACAGCCGATCTGTGGACACTATTTCATTGCTATATCTCAAAGTTATGATTTCGTTTCCTTGTTTTCTTCATACTTGATCCATTTTCCTTCGATTAAGTGAAATATTGAAATAGTGTTTTAACATCCGCGAAGAGTCTTGTAGAATAGTTATTTCGAGAGTCGTTTTAATAATATAGGTTACTACTACTAGTATAGTCCTTTTTCAGTTATAATTAATTATACGGAGGTATCGGCTACAGGTGTACTAAGTCGACAGAGGGTCACTATACTTACTGAACAACTTCCACTATGAGACCTACTTTAAATATGAGAAAAATCATCTTTTTCAAATATTTTGTCTACGATCGACAAACATTTTGTACGTAACATTTGTTTTTTTTTCTCGAGATCCGAGCTTAGTTAGTCCCATACCAATAAATGTTCGTATTTATAAGTTTAGTTACCTTCTTTCGGCTTAGTATACCCCTATATAACCTGTAACCCTGTATATCTATTATTATCATAATTGTACAATGCCGTTTAAAAAGAATATGTAAAACTGAATCATCATCATCACTAAAGATAGCCTTGCCGGGCCATTCTCCAATTACACAACAACATTATATATTTATGCATATATTCAAACCATTGTTTTATGCAAACATATTCCGCAAAGAAACAGCAGTTTCTTTTTATTGACGCTGGCTAGAATTACAAATTATTTTAGATCTTAGTTGTAACTTTTACACGGCTGCAATAATTAAAATGCTTGAGATTTACAAAGAAATATGAGACTTGCTATGGATGCGCAATATTTACGATCAGAGAAATTGATACAGTTAATAAATATATCTTTAACTCGAATTGCTTTCGAAGAACCGGGCAGGTCCTTGCAGGCTTTCACCCACAGCGTGCGATACGACGATCACGATTAAAGACATATTCTGTGCAGTTGAAAAGGCAGGTTTTGTAAAATATCTAGAATTCTGCATTCAGTTTTCCTTTTGCATATAGTACATTGTCGTTTAATTCATGTAACGCCACCTAATCTATGAACGCTTAATAATCTTGTTTAATCCGTACACTAAAGTATTTATTAAAAAAACAACAATAATTCTGCTCTATGGGCTGCTAAATGAATCGGTGTCAGTGAGTAATTAGGCGATAGCGAACAGTAAGTTACATCGGCTACTTACGATTTGCTTTGTTTGTCTTAGTATTGAGTAACGAGAAGTAATCGCGTGACTAATTGGTATCGTAAGGTGTAATTCGTCATGTCTCTGTGCAGTCGTTTTTCTTTCGTTCGAAGCTAAACATGAAGCATACAAGGAGAGCACCGTTAGTTGTTCGAACGTGGACTTGCAGTTTGCCGGCGGTTGGCACTGATGTTTGTTTTATGGTTTTTAAAATGGCCTTGCAAAATAATAATTTTTCAAAAGTAGCGGGTGAATTTTATATTAAATTTGAGTCACTGCTTTGAGCTGGGTAGGTATGACATTGGAAACGCTTTAGGCTAAAAATATTAATTAAGAACATTAACTACGAATACTAACAAAGTTTTTGCCTGCAAATCAATTAATTAATTTCTGATAAGAAAAACAGTAAATGTTAGTACGTTAATATGTGTCAAAACCGAAAACCTGAATACGCATGTATTTTGGCCAATGTAGGAAGGTGAATGGAAGCTCGTAATAAGTCTTCTATTTTAACATCTAACTGTGTATTATTATATATATCTGTTTATTCAGTTGTTCTTGTAGTTGAGTACAGTTAAGTTTATTGTTTTGCTGTAACTGGTTACGAATTAGAAACTTAGTTTCCTGTGAAGAAAAATTATATAGGTTTACCCATCTTCTAGGACGAATTATTATTGATTCGTTTCGTAGTGACATGACATAGTATTATACTCGTAGTAGTTAGAAATAATGTTGTGACATCAGTTTCTCGTTCATCATCGGCTTGTTATACGAGCTTTGAACTTCCGAGTCCTTTTGATTTTTTAATCCTATTTTAATTAGTCAACGAATTGATTGATTTATACGTGCGATCTGTATGTGAGGGTTTGTTTTTATTCTAATATAGGTATATTTTTTTCTACTCATAAACAATATTTCAGCTGTTCGCTAGCCATTACAAAAATAATTTTGAGGCCAACGAACTTGAAGTTGATAATATAAAAATATAAAAAAAAAATCACGACTATTTACGATCCAGGTAAAAAGGGACCTAGATTATAAGTCGTAAAATAGTTTTTAGAGTCTTCTTAAAAAACAGGCGCGTTTGTTGTGATCCTTATCAAATTTGATTTTTTTGTAACTTAGTAAACAATCTGTGGGGTATTTTGATATTTGATTCTCTAGAAAGTACTCGCAGTTCAGTACAGTTCTTCACAGTGCAGCGGAGGGCCACTAGGGGGCGTTTCCGAGATAATGTCAGGCGCCGCCGTGGGTATTTATAGCAGGACTCAAAGCACAACTGTTATGTTCCTCGAGATAAGGCATTTGCTTGTTAGGTAAGGTATTTAACATGTTCTTACGTAGAACATGTTTTGTTGTGTTGCAAGATCTTGGAGTTTATTCCATGCTTGGATTTTCTATTAGTACTTTTTTCATTATGGAAATGATAATGTTTCCCGACAAAATAATTTTATATTAATTGAACTTGAAATTATTATCAATAAAAATAATAATTTCTAAAAATATAACAACAAGTTCTTTACATTCAAGTTAGGAAAAACTCGGTGGATGGTTGCCGTATTGAACGAACATAAGTAAATAGTAAACTTAACAAGTAAAATTGAAAATTATAAAAACCCAAGACATTTGATGTAGCAGCCATCTGGGATTTTATCATAATGTATAGTACTTATTCTACTAGTCAAGCCCTTTCATTTGATACCCATATTGAGTGAGTTGTAAAAAAATTGTTCTCCGCCATTTTAATGGCGGCGGCTATCTTGAATCATAGCTAAGAACACTAGTTCCGCGATCTGATGATCTCGCCATCATATTATTTTGCAACTCGATGTTTAAAAAATGACAACGCTTCGTTATTTTATCTTATACTAGCGATAGCGGCCCGGCACGTACTTCGCTACGTATACACATGCTTGTACTGTCAACACTGAAAAAAGTTTCAATTTGACAGTAAAATCCCCACTAACAAAATGATCCGCCATTTATTGAATTCATTTGTTACAAAAAATGTGATAAATGAAGAACCGCTCGTCATTTCGTGAACACTTCAAATAAAATAGTCCGAACAAAGCCTAAACATTTGGTTTGGATAGGTGAGCCCGTTCTTGACTTATAAAATTACAACGAATAGTGATTTTTATATATATTGATTCAGAAATTTTAACTAATGTTGTGTTCCGCATTTCTGTAAAAATTATGGAAATCAGCCAGTAAATGGCACCGTCGGAAATTCCTCCCTTTTTGGGAGAAATACCCCTCCTCTTGAAACCAAAATATTCTGAAAATTCGTAAAAAAGCTACACTAAGTTTCTTCAAGATTTATTGAGAACTACGACCTGTACGCGATTACGAAATTAAGGATACATATAAACACACACACGATTTTTTATGTAGATATACTTCGCTCGGTTCACTTGCAAGTACAACTATTGTTTTCTTAGATTTCTGCATAAATAAAACTGAGCAACGCTTCTGTATACGTATATCCTTGAAATTATATAAAATAGACGCGATTTATCTGGAAAACTAGTTGGATTTGAATGAAAACTAGACGTAATTTTTTTTAAGTTTTTACTCAACAGTGCCTAGTCGAGTGATGAATTTTCAATAATTTTAGTGGCACGAACAAAACGAATGGCAACCACTGCATACAGAAAATAAAAAGATACGACAAGCGTTCGTACACTTGAGTGAGAGTCGAGCGTTGAGAGACCTACGCGATGAAATCCAGAACATAAATTATGTTTACAGGCATTATTTGAAAGAAATCAATGGCGTTGCATGCCACAAGAGAAACTGAAAGTAAAAATTATCGTTCGAACACTGACAATACAGAATTGACCTTTCGCAAGGCACGATGTTCACCAATAACTCAATACATTCGATATCTCGATGATGCGTACAAGCTTGCAGCTAAAGGATTTTGAAGCTGTTACACTTATAGAGGACAGGAAGAATGAAAACAACTTTTGAACTAGGTACAAGGTAAACTTTTTTGTTATAGCTTACTATTTTGTTATACCTATTTTTTGTTACCATTCAGATTAGTGAGGAAATCACTGAAGTTATTGTGATGATAAGGGAAAGTCGCACAGATCGTCACCATTCCCTCTTGACTAATTTGGTTGATAAATGTGACATACTGATGGTGATAAATGCACGTACCATGACCCCAACCAATAACAGGAAACAAAAATTAGGCCAAGTCTGTCACACAACACCTACATCACATCGCACGGTAGTGATTGGTAGGTAATTAAAGGAGAAACATGAAAGTTAATTGATAACTTTGATCTTAATTTCGTGGGTCACCCGGTCAAACTCGAATGAAAAAGTAATTGTATTACTTTGCTTACTTTTTTCACCTACCGCAGACTGTGAGTGACATAGTTAAGGGGCGCATCTAAATTAGCGTTTATGAATATGGAAAATTTTAAAAATTCACTAGGCTGGTGACACTACAAAAAATAACAATAGCTAAAAAGACTGATCTACATTATTAATTAAATTCTTCCGAAATGTTGACATTTTATTTGTTTAAATATACATTTATAATTAAACAGATGAGTTCTATTTGTAGATGTTATATTAGGTCCTTACATATTAAATTGGCGTTATGTCGTACTGGCCACTTTGATCTCAAATATCTCTTTTTTGGTTAGGGATTCCAATTTCAAATTTATACAGCTATTTATTCATACATTTGTATTTCGAAAACCGTAATTCATTTGTTTTGTCCTCGTTTGGTTTTTTCTTTGCGTCACGCAGTTTACAAAATGTAAAACTTGAAATATTGCGTTATTTACGAGTACGAGTTCCACCGTGGTACCAGTGCTGCAGAAACGGCTCGAAGAATTAATGATGTGTATGGCGGCGGTGTCGCAAAAGAAAACACAGTGCGTTTTTGGTTCCAACGTTTTTGTTCTGGAAATTTCGACCTGCAGAACAAGCCCGTGGACGGCCGGAGACTAAAGTTGCTAATGAAGAATTAAAAGCTATTATGGAAGCAGATCCATCACAAACCGAGTTAGCTGCAGGCTGCGGTGTTAGTGATAAAACTGTTTTAATCCACTTGAAGCAAATTTGAAAGGGTGAAAACGCTTGAAAGGTGGGTACCTCATGAATTGAGTGCAGCAAACCGACAAACGCGCGTCAACTGCTGCGTTACATTACTCAACCGGCACAATAATGAAGGGATTTTAAATCGTATCTTTCGGATATTTTAAGTTTACCATTTTGTAAACTACGTGACGCAAAGAAAAAACCAAATGAATTACGGTTTTCGAAATACAAATGTATGAATAAATAGCTGTATAAATTTGAAATTGGAATCCCTAACCAAAGAAGAGATATTTGAGATCAAAGTGGCCAGTACGACAAAACGCCAATTTCATATGTAAGGACCTAATATATGTCTCATGTATACAAGTACACTCAACTATCGTATGAATCTAGTGTTAATTATATCCATACATTAAGGTGAAAAATCTACTCATTCATTCCTAATCTTTCGCTGAAACACTCACATGAAAAACAGTGTCTATTGTACAAATTGACTAACTGGTAGTTAAAATATCGTTTTGTAACCAAAATGATATTTTAACTACCAGTTGGTACACTATTTTTCATACATTTCAACAATAGACACTGTATTTCATGTGAGTGTTTCAGCGAAAGATTAGGAATGAATGAGTAGATTTTTCACCTTAATGTATGGATATAATTAACACTAGATTCATACGATCATTTGAAATTAAGAATAATATTACTTAAATAATAGTATTTTTTTTATTCGTTGACCTCATCACATATTACGAGGTAATAAAACAGCTCTAATCGTCAAGTTTTTGTTACAACGGAGCCGTCAAACGACGTTAACATGGTGAAGAATAAAAATTATAAAGCAGTAAATAATGCACTCACTATAAACTCGTTCACGATTCGTGACCGCCGAAAATTAGTTTTTGAAGTTTTTTATTACATTTTGGGACGTCGTTATGATTAAGATCGTATGGCTACTGGAGGAATATCCTGGTTACGTAACAAGATACCGGTCGTTTAGGCCGCGCTGGCCGGGCCAGTCGTCGCGACGGATGCATTCAATATTGTTATTGCTACTGCATCTGACACTCATTGGCCCTAATTTGACAATTTAAATGAAAGTGGAACGAAAAGTTTGGCTTTGCTTCTATACATATTACCTCTTATACAATTTTTTTTTTAAGTTACAATAAATGATCAAACGAATTTTGAGGATGTGAATTTTTATCAATATTATCACGGCACGTCGGCTCAAAAATATGAATATATGAGAAGAAGCCTTTGTTTGCGGCTTCTCTCGCATTATATTGCACCTGGAAAAAACTATAGCTTATGACACTCTTCAGACTTCAAACTATATCCATTAATAAATAAACTAACAAACACACTTACGCATTTATAATATGTGTTAGGATGTGGGAATCTATATATAATAAAAGCATTTGATAACATATAAAAGTAAGACAAATTGCAGGGGTTAAAGCACTACTTTGCTAGTTGGAAAATTTAAATTTAGGAATTAACATTCTAGGTCTTCATTCAGAATACATGTGGAAAACCTAGGAACGATATGGCTGTGATAGATTAACATGTAATCTTGATATTTGGGTACAAAAAAAGTGTTATATATCAAACAATCCCTTATTTATGTCACCAAAGATCAAGGCAACCTGGTTAAGGCCCTTTATCATTGCAGTCGATAAGATTAGACTCCAGCCATAAAACTACAAAAGAGCGACGTCAAATACAATAGCCGCAAATTGTTTGTTTGATTTCCAATTCGTTTCATACCTAGACCATTTTGTTTCGAGCTATGGTTATCTGTGACCTAAAATGACCTGTCGGTTTTATTTGACCGTCATTTTATTTGTCGAAATTGAAAGTGTACTGTGAACAGCACACAGACCGTTGAATTACCTACTTGATTTTGTTTTACTTATGCTTAATGACCTCCATACAATACTATGTTTAAAAGTTATTAGTTGTTTTACACACAACAAAGGTACAATAGTTTGTAAAGTTAATTTCTGGTACGAAAACTTTGTGCATGTGGGCAAACAATTCTGCGTTTGTGGGATTCTAAACTTAGTTCTCTATATTCTTTCTTAGTTAAAGCGTAAGTCACGTCAAATTATTTGTTACCAATTCTTTGAATATCTCCGTTATACAGGCTTAAGGTGGCTTCTGATGACCATGAGCAACATTTTTTGTTCAAGGACTTTTGAAAATAAGCGTAAAATTGCCAATCCAAAAAAAACATCTGACACGTGGTCAAATGTATATGAACATCTGTTCTTCCTCTTTTAAATTTTCAAATATTCTGAAGCATAATTTGCTGTTTATGATCATCAAAAACCACTCTTAAGAGGATAACCAGTGATCCTGTATAATGTTTCTTGGTTGAAGTTGTAAAAGTATCAAGATTAGCTCGTACGAATATACGGTGTCTAATTATAAAGACGTTCGTAATATACAGAAGGGCCCAGACCAGACCACGAAGTCCTACAATCTCCGCAGGTGTCGTCTGCCGCAGCGTCTCTGTTTTTTTGCCTTTCTTCCGCCAGCCGCATACTTGATGTTTATTTTTTCAAAGATTTTTATGTGATTCTAAGTGACATGAGGTTATTTTTGAATTTATTTTTCATAACTTTATTTGATAGGTGTCAAATAACGTTGTGAAAAATAATTTATCACGAATATCAAAAAGACGTTAGAAAAAAAGGTTTAGACTATTTGCACATCAGGCTTGTTTCGCCTGTCCAGACTAGATTGTAAACCTCGACTGACTTTAAAATAATGTACAATTACTAATTTTAACTGCCTACGCCTTTAAAAACAGAAGGAGGACCATCAACTTCCAATACGCCACCGTCGTCGACGCCATCACAGCAGCCTAGCACCAGCCACGCCCCAGCAGAGATGGCAGCCAGTGACGACACCTTAGAGACCGCTTGTCCGATTTTTGTATAACACAGCCGCGCCTATGGTTTCACCAATTTGAAGCCATCATCGCACCACAGAAGGCCGGGGACCTCTGCAAGTACTAACTGGTGATAGCGAAGCAGGGACGAGACGAATTGAGTCAAGTAACAGACATTTTTGAGAATCCACCCGAGTGAAATAAATACACAACTATAAAAAGCCGTGTAATAAACGCTTAGGTATCCGAAACAATTAAACTGCACAAACTTCTCAATGAAGAGAGTTTGAGGACCAGTTACTGTCACAACTGCTCCGAAAAATGAAAAGACCCAAGCAACAAAATCCAAGAAGAAACCATTAAACTGTTATAGCTCGAACGCCTAAACAGCACAGTGTGACCGGTGATAGCCGCTTGCAACAATGAACATGGAAACATGGTACATGGCAAGGATGCTTCTTAGATGGTACGAAAAATCTCCTGGTAGACGGATAGACTTTCCGAATGCCTTTGAGCTGGACTGTACCCGACGCGGCGACGTCGACGTCTCGTTTGATTGTGGCTCTCAATCCTAGTAAAATGAGTGGTAGTTCTCGGTACCATTGGTAGAGGCGTCCTTGCATCGAACCATTATTGCAGATTTTAACGTGCGATGTACAAGTTCGTTTGTGCCATTTGCTGTAATATGTATTTGTAAATGGGAGAGCCGGGAGAGAGCAACCTAAGAAAATGTGTGTATGATTAGTTTGAAAAGGGATATGTGTGAGAATGGAGTCAATGGACAGATGACGACTGATACAGTAGAATAGAAAATCAAGACATACTGTGCCGACACCACGTAGTGGGATAAGGTCAGGAAGATGATGATGGTAATGACAAAGAAATAATAGTGCCAATATATTCACGAGTTTCTCTACCGTTTCAGTAGGTTTATAAACACGATTTCTTATTTTTGATCATCAATCACTTGCTTACGACGTTTTAGACCCAAATACGTACTTTATACGACCATAAAACAAAGAGCTTGTTAAAATTCCTTCGTTGTGAATGAGAGAACCCTTGTCTAATGTCACCTTATTAAAATTAAAAAGACTGATATAAACTTCGAACAAAGATACGCTTTCCACAAAAAGTTAATCTATTTTGGGCGCTGATAATGCGCTGTCGAAGTCTGGAATGGATACAATGGGTAGAGCAAAAAACTATTAAGTTTGCTATATGCATTTAAAAAACAAAGGGGCTATTTCTCCAAAACTAAATATTCAATTCGATCATATATGTTTAAGATAAGATAAGACAACTCATTATTTAAAAACCAGCAAAAATACATAAAATATGACTAAAGAAAACCTTATACACATCTACCAGCTTTTAAATGGCGGCCTTATCACTTAAAGCTATCTCTTCTAGGCAACCATGCACGTAAATGATGATAATAACTTATATTAAAGAGGCCTTAAAATATAACACTACGAGTATCAACTAAAAGCTATAATAAATAACAATAAATACAATCAGTACTAATATAACTACACAGATACATATATGATACTGTGCATGGAAATAAATACACAAATTATAAGAAATAATAATTATAAGAAACAAATTTAAGTGCTATAGCGATAGATAATGTATAATGACTCTCTGCTTAAAAACGTTCAACGGGAAGACTGTTCCAAAACAAAATACGTAGCTTTGACAGTGAATGACTACTTATTAAAAGTAGTAGAATGTGATGGAATAGATAACTTGAGATTTTCAGATGATTTAAAGTGTTTAGTACTATTATTACCTACTTATTATTCTAATTTTGTTTGCGAGATGGTGCAGAATCAGGAATTTTTACGCCTAATTAATAACAGCTTGTGCATATATATATTTTTTATATGTGCATAGAGATATTTTTTATTGAAAGTGTATATTGTTTTCCTATTAAAAATAAAAAATCCATTCTCAACTTAGAATACTGTGTAACTACGACACAAATTTGACAAGAATAGTGAAAACGTAAGTAGAGAACAATTTAAATATTACCAAATCAACTAACAAATCATTGATTTCTTTTGCAAACTCGTTGAACCCGAAACAGTCTTGACATTAAACAAAGTCACCAAACTCTCTAGGCTATGTAGAGTAAACGTGACTTAGTCAAATTGAGAGATGTGAACTAAAACGTATCGGTATATAGCTACGCTATATTCCCGCAACATAGATTTATTAGCAGCAGCTATAACGGTTCAAATAAATTGCATATCGAACAATAAACATACTATACCAGCGTCAGTAAAGTCTTGATTACACAGATCCAATCCAACTCGGTCAATACTATGATAAATTATACACTTGACATTGAAGGAGCTAACTTGAAAATCAGTGATAGTAATATATCGATTTTCACGTTTTATTCCAGTAATATGATGTGTACATCATACAAGTATTTCGTCTGGACAACTAACATCGATAGTCGTAGATTAAACTCACTACCTACTCTCCTAACCGTAATAACCGTCGACAGCAACGACAAATAGAGTTCAACTTTTTGCAGCGATAAAATGCCTGTCGATCTCTATCAGTTCCTGTCAAAGATTTTATTGACAGCATTCTGTACTTGTCAATTGTGTGTCGTAAACATCGGCCCTAATACATCTACATCTTGGAATTTTTAGTACAAAATTGACCTAATTAAAAGTTAATTCTCAGTGCTGTGGAGGCTAATAAAGCTTAGTCCAATTACGGAGCGGCGGCGGCGCTAACGCGATTAGCAGGTTTGATCATTGTCAGGCATTTGTACGAGTTCACAGCCTGTCGGGCAATAATTAAGTCAGCATTGCACCTGATCTACTTGAAGGTTTCATTAGCTAAAGACATGCATAACTGTTTTGATTTCTAACTTAAAGGAGAAAGTACCGAGGTAGCTTGTTACAGCAAGCCGTTATACTGATTGTTTATAAAAGAAGTACATATTGTCTTGTTTATTGTTTTGTTTTTGTGTACTTATAGCATTGAACTGATTATAACATACTTTGTACATGTCGTCTTGCACACGTGTTCTAACGGTAGACTAGTGAGATAGAGCGGCCGTGAAAAACCTGAGATAATACTGCACTTGTATTAAAATTTCAAATATCTCTCTCTGCTCAATCTATCAAACGTGCCGAGTGCGCGTTGCGCCAATTTAGTTTGACGCTTTGACGGCAGTCGTTCGCGAGCAGGTGCGTGGAACGCGCGTGCGTTGCATCTTTACATAACAGCTGATTTAGCCGCCAACGCGAATTTATTCGAATTCGGAATACAGTCGGAACGAAACATAGACGACCGACGGACGGGTTGATGCACAGACATTGTTAGTGGCCAGTGTTGTAAACGTACTCATGAAGATGACGATTAATCGAATAAGAGTCGTGGTGCTCGGTAGCCCACGCTGTGGCAAATCGGGTAAGAATAACTCAAGCTTAGTTATCTACGAGTCTTTCACTAATTATTTTACCCTATTAGAATATTTTCGTTCTACAAGCCTAACATAATTAATTTAGTTTGATTCATAATTGATAAAGAATTGATGATAAATAATTTTTTTATGAGTCGACCATCCATTAACGATGCATCAATATTAATTACTGCTTTAAGTTACTTCACCGAAATCAATTATCTCTAATAGCCTATCAAAAATTCCTTGATTTATTTTGAGACTGCCTCGAAGTGGTAATTAGGATAATTAATTTAATTGTAGCTCCAATTCTTCTTATCTATATATATTCTTTTTAATTTTCAAAATTGATGCTAATCTGTGACCAGATTCTGTTGTACTCTCGATTATTGGTGGTCTCTTTGTCCTATAAATTATGTCTATCTTAGTTGCATCTAATCTATTTAAGGATTTTAATAAATACGGATACAATTTTATTTCCTTTTTTATTTTCTGACTTGCTTTATATTTGTCGATGCATTTGTTGTTTATACCTTCAGTTGTTTGGTATTTTAGCTGCGTTTATTTTTTTAACATAAATTTTATTTAGTAGTGGAATTCATCTAAAATACATCGATAAAAACTACAGAATTTTGGAATGTAACAAGATTAACAGCTCGTTTGAAACTTGATTTATTTTGTATATGAGAATACTGACATATACATTTCTTCAGAGTATTATCAAAATATTTAAGAAAAGTTTATGAACCTAAATTGCGAATAGAAATAGAGTAGGTATCAAAAAAAATCCAGACCGGAACCAATCTTCCATAGCGAGAGCCAGGCATATCATAGCTGTAAATTCTATGAATATTTGTTTAACACATTCCAATCTACATAAATGCTAATGCGCAATATAACTGCATGCATATAAACATTACATTATTTTATCTACCTTTTAATAACTAGATCACAATGTTATCATAAAGGTATTTGTACTATGATTACCTACTCTTCGTGGAATAGTCCAACGACCGTTCGAGTTGTTAACTTAGATATGAAAAATATTTTGCCAAGCTTTATTCTAGATTTTTAAGAATAGTGACTTGTATCTATGACTGATAGATAGCAAAGACAAAGAAAGTATACGGGGTAACAAAATATAGGGAATGAGGCAATAAACACTTAATCTAATCTTTTTTCACAAATATCCAGTATACTAATATATACTAGTACTTTAAGTGATAGGAATTGTTATTATGTAAATATATAATAGATATACAACAAAAGAGTTTATGACAGTTGTTAACAATAGTGGTTGAGAAATTACAAAGCTGGCAAATGCCTAAGTGTACCAGAAGATAAAAAAACTATCTACTAAAATTCTATGTCGATGCTGAATATTTTGCTGTTTTCTTGAAAGTTGCTTACATATATTTTTAGGCAAATCTGCGTTGGCCGTTATCAGTAAGGATGTTAAAGGTAGGAAAAAATTATTTCTATTAAATTATACTCAACATTCGCGTACCACTAAAACACTTGCTGTTTATCCTTCTAAAGCCACTAGACAAGAGAACGTAACTATAGCTTAGTCATCAGTGTGAAATAAGCAGCATCTTCAATGAATCGTCACGAACTAAGAAACTCGTCATTTGCAAACCACGCAGTACGTCATAGATAGTATTCTCTACATACATATGAGCTTGTCAAAATGCCAATTTTCGTAAGTTCGGAATTTTATTCGCCGAAGTAAAGACTGTACCTATTGATAATAAAAAGCACTCTGAAAACTAAGCAGTGAAATTGTAACGGTACAAAAATGTGCACTCTACGTGACATTGTATTCATATAATCGTGTCACATCCTATACCTTAATAAATGCATTCCATGGCTGGGGCTCTCAATAGGAGGGAATTCACTATGTAGTATGTAGTGCATTCTATATAAGTGAAGCCAAATCGCATTTGGCCACATTGCCAAATATGGAACTGTGGCCAGCAAGCCGGTTTTCCCACGATAATATGTCTTTTCGCTACTTGCTTATAAGTAAGTGATTATTCATTCCAATCTGTACAGAAGTGAAAAGTAAAGACTAGCATGTGATGCTTAATAAATAGAAAATGATAAAACTCTATTAAATTAGCACGGGTCTAATTTTAACGACTGTTTCATGAACAAAACCACACAATAGCATGTCGTAAAATCTAATTTTAAACAGTGATTTAGCCAAACCCTCCGCGCTCGTTGCGTGTTGGATCATTTTTATTTTGCCAGACTAGTTCCAAGAGTCCAAGACCCACCTGAAATGACCGTTACTTCAGATGGGTAAAGATGATTTGATGTAAGAAATATCACACCATCCTCAGACGAAATGAATCATTATAAAGCAGAAATAAATCCGATTTGTAACGGTCTAATCTCATTATGATGTATGTATGACGCCGCAAGCCAAATGCACCACGAATAACGAGGGAACATGAACAATCGTACGAACGATTTCCGTCTTTATCTTAGCGGTAACTTGCATCAGCCAATTGTACCATGGAATATAAGTATGTCTTGATGAGATGTTTATCCATTTTACCTTATAACATGCTTTTATTGACAAATTTTGTTGTCGTCTAAAAACAAGTTCTCTAAAATAAAATGATTACCAGTTTTCATTAGCGCCGATAGATTTTTTAAGATATTTCTATTTAAACATCAAATCTCTGGACCAAACTTGATAAAATTTTAGTAAGACCACTTGAGAAGTACGCCTTTTATATTCCTCATTTTTAGAAGTCCGTAGAAAACAATAACATAAACAAATGTATCGTCAAAATATCTGTTCTTTCTTCTCTTTTCAAATTAAACCGCTTTCCGTGTAAAAGGGTGTTTCTTAAGAAAAATATTTTGACCTCACTTCTTTTAAATATTTATCCCACGTGTATCTTCTTTTAAATATACATCCGCTAAATTATGACGAGCTATGTCAAAATATACAAACAAACTTCGGCTCACCAAATAAATCTTTGGCCGGCGTTAATGACTCATTACATACTGACTACAAGCCACTAATCGGCAATTAATATTAGTTAGCATACCATGAAATGCTACCATTTGATTTACTAATGTCTCTCTTTATGCAATAGAAAGTATAAACAATAACTGAGCGAAAGCCACGCGAGAGTGTTTGATTTATTGATACGGCGACGATCGCACGTCTTTTTTGGAAACACTTCAATATATTAACATAACAATTAAAGATTAGGTAATGCCAAAGATGTATGTTGACTGCCGGATGAGTAACTATTACGAGACGATGCTTGAATTTTGATAGCAACGGGACGGAGTTAAACGATACTAGCTTTACGACCGGATGTCAATAATTGAAAATTAAAGTTACAATATTTTCTCCGTTAACGTACTGTTTGAAGGAGACATAATATGGGTCGGTTAAAAACACCCGACAAGGCAGAACCAATCTAGACATTTTGGAGAACATACATAAAGTGTCTCTAAATTTAAATACTTAATACAAACACAAGCACCAGGGAAGACGAAATAGACATCTACATCCAAAATATCCTGTGATATAGTATAATTCTCCATACAGTGTCCAGACTAGGAGAACTAAGATCCATATCTAAGAAACAGTTATCAGACCAATCCACTCATGTAGTGTCCTAACATTAAAAACATTAACACTAAAAAATGAAAAAATAGCTTTTATTACCAAAAATTTAAGTGTCAGAAAAATTCTAAAGCCAGCTAAGATAGAAGATGGCAGGCGGAAAATCAAAAGTTTGGTGAACTAGTGCTAGATGGAGCACAATAAAATTAGCAAAATAAAATCAAATTTTCTCTGCTGACTCAAACATTCGAAAAGGATGGGAGAGGATCGTGCGGAGAAAAGAGTTTATGTGGGAGTTCCCGATAACCGCGTCGATGAAGACGACGCAAATACGCTTTGACTACTCCAAGTAGGTACAAATGAAAGACTAAGGACAAAAGGGCTCTTAAAACTTCGGGATTTCTAGGGAACGGCAGAGAGGAAAGGCGCCCTTTTTAAGAACAGAGCCCAATGCACAGTTTGGTTCTAAATCGTACTGTTAGTTTATTTGACCAAGACATGATAAAATAAGACATAATTATAATAAGCTCAAAATAAGATGCAATTTTTATCAACACCATATCCAATATGTTGCTCATAAAATTTAGTAAGATGAACAATCAATCTGATAAACCATCCCTAAAGATTTTAATTTTGATTATATCATCCTAATATAAAAGAAACACAAAGAAATTACTAAAAAGCATTATGAATTCCCAGATGGCTCCGACAGATATGATATTCGATACTGTATTGATTCCGATAAAAACAATCTCCATAAAAACCGTGCGATGGTAAGTAATTTCAAACCCAAAAATACGCTTTCGTATAACCCATCAGGCAGAACTGTAAACATAATGTTTACAAACAACCTCTATGCAGATCAAGCATGAGTTGGCTCGGGGCACCAAAACAAAGGCACCAGCTTTTAACCCGTCAGTGGATGTCGGAACAAACTACATTAATTTAAGTAAAGCACAGTTCATTACGCAATTATACGAGCAGACAATCAATCACGACCCACAGCATCTTGATTATGTGATTAAGCTAACATCAGAACAGTTAGGAACATTTGGAGCCTCGGGCCACGACGGACTTCAATTCGTAAACACACGTTCGTAATTATATTGTAATAACAATTATTTAAATAAACATCAAGCAACCTTTTCATCATCACTTCATATGGGGTAATCACGAGTGTTGTGCTAACCTTGTTTGTGAAACTATTTTGAATTGGAAAGAAAAACAGTCACATCGTTAGGCAAGCGATGATCGATTGCTTATAAAACATGTAGACACGTTCATTATTTGTTGCAATTAACCAAATCTCGTTTTATACATCTTAAGCGTAATACAATCGTATAATCAGGCTAATAGAACTAAACAAGAATGACGATTAAGAAACAGAGTTCCTCAAGGACTTGTACTGGGTCTTACTTAATAATGCATACTTACTTGCGTGGAATCGCTTTGATTTTTTATTATAATCAGTTATATAATCTGCGATAATATGAGGTGGGTGTTAAAATGGTGCCAATTATTATGTTCGGTCATTTATCATGGTTTATAGTTTCGCTTGCGGCTATCTCTAAACTGTCTGTTCCGTCTGAATCATGTTATAAATGTTGTGAGTTTGAAATGTCTATTGGCAGACTGTAGTTCAGATCGCAGTAGTTCGTTCTATTTTCACTCTTCAGATGCACATAAAAAACTTTTAGTACACGGTGGCAACATGAACGACGACCTGGTGTTGTAAATTTTAATAAAACTGAATATTTGTCAAGCAACTTTGCCAATTTAAGCGAACTGCCAACATTTCACCGTTGAAAGCATGAATAACTGCATGGTATTGCCTGTCAAACAATTTCATATTATGAATGAGTTTTGGCTTTACAATCGGACTACAACAAACGCTGTTGCACAAAAAAGAATGTAACCCAACGGTGTCATCCACATGCCAAGACTAATGTTACGGATAACATGGAGCGGAGAAGTCGTGGCGTTTCGTTTTGGGAGCGTAGATCGAGAACGAGTAAATGTCAACCGTTGCTATATTTATAGCGAGCAGGCCGCGTGCCGCGCGCCGCAGTGACTCAGCGGCGCGGGCGCAGACGTCGTCGGGGCAGCCCGCCACTGCCTCACTCGCTCACTCAGAGCGGCCACGCACTACACACGAATTCAGTAAAAGTATTAATGTGACTACGTTACGGGCGTGGGTCAGCATTTAACTCCCACTTTACACTAATATCACTACGTACAGATCCATAGATATTTCTCATAGGTGAGACTCATAGATAGAGAACATTTATTTCTTTTTCCGTAAAATAAATATAACTAAGGAGGAAAGTTTTAGGTTTATTCGGTTTAATATTTTGTATAAAATCGTATTCTTGCACTTTTCCGTTGCATAATACGATTTTTACGATTTCGTATTTTAATTGTTGCTGAAAAATCTAGACCATAAACTACGGACTGTACGCGAGTACCAGCAAACAGAAAAACATACATATTTATTCACAGAAAAAAAATCCAGTTGGAAAGACAAAGACGCTCGGCTCGCTAAGTTAATGGCGATTTAATTTGACCTTGAATAAATGAGTTCAAATTAATATACAACATTAAAACTCGCAGTGTTTTGAGCGTAGTGCGTGAACTCTATTACTCACGCATCCTCACAAAATTCTCAACGGGACTCTCACCGATTCAAATAGTTGTGCGGAAATAGAAAATCGTAAATATAAAGAGTGACGAAAATAAGCATAGGTAACCGGTTTGATCCAGGAAAACATTCTAAACAGAACTCACACGTACCAAAGCAATGCTGTCACTATTTAAAAAAAAATATTACCATAATTTACCGTACTTACTCGTATACTTTTTATTTAAAAGCAAACATACAACAACCTGCATAATTTGTGCTTCATATTCAACGCCACTAAACTAGTGGATGTCTTTATTTCGCATATAAAACTGGATAGTGAAATTTCGATTAGAACATGAGCAAATTATGCATATCAAGAGAAAGAGAAAGCTAATTACGAGCATAACTTCCATATCCATTTATGTTACTAAAATTTTAATAGCAATTTTAAATTAATATTCCCAATAAAGCTAATGGCAAACGGTAGTCGTTTAATTACTGTTAATTAAAGAAGTGCTGTTTAATTTACTGTCTCTTTTTGAGTATATAAAATTACGTGATTAACAACTTATCGTATAGATAGCTTATGATTGAAATGACAATAAGATTCGATCTACTTTTTTCAATAAGCTTTGGTTAAAACTTCCATGCTATAAAATATTTACCGGTATTTTAAAGTTAGGTGACACTTTCATTATTAGTTTATTTAGATAAAGCACAATATCTTTTTAATACAACTTATTTGTAAAAGGGATTCCAAATTTTCTATGGCAGCTTCTTACGTCTATGTATATCACCTTGCAAGAGTCATTGTTGTAAATAGTGCTTGTCTTCTTCTTGTAACTGGTTTTACTTTCAGTTTACATGTAGTGGTCACAGTGTAATGTTCAAAAATGTAAATTAATCTGTCAGTGTCCAATTACCGTGGTGCACCGAGGCCGGGATCGTGTCTGTGATCACCTCGTCCGATGCTCTTAATTAACATTTAGCTTTTGCTACCGTATTCGTTCGACAACTACGCTTCAATCCCCTTCCCCGGGTCCCGTTATGGTCCTCGTTACTGGCGGAATCGAGTTCATTCTGGAAAATAAATTACAATTTTTAAAGCTTCGCGAAGGCTTCGTGGCCGCGATCTTAATAAGTGGTTCGCCGTGTACGCGGGTAGGTACTGCTACAATAATAACAGTAGCTGGAACATCATCGTAAAGTTATTATTGTGGTTACCTTTTTACAGCCAATAATTGTATAATACTTTTTTAGAATCAGTAACAAGAAGCTTTCAAGTAATAATTATCTTGTATTTTTTTGTTTAGTGATATTATAAATCGAGATCAAACATATCTCTAGGTGCTTGTTTCTTAGTATCTACTTTACTTGTGTTATGGTTATTATGTCCAAAATTAATATTTAGGCATAAAAAAATATCTGAACATACCACTACGTATCAATTTTCGTACATCTGTTATCACTTTAGAGCAGAGTTAAGTGTTGCCTTGAAACTGATACCAAAGTTAGTGAAAGTACTCGTTAGCTAGTATAATTGGTGCGTTCTACTATAGTTGTTCATTCGCACGATTTGATAAGGACTCCAGATTCCGCAATACGTCCAAGTGAAGTACGCTTAGGAGTTATAAACGTGACTGGACAATTAGTCAAGTTGTGTTTGTTTTCTATAAATGGTACCGGCTCTGATAGAGATTTTAAAAGTACATAAATGAATACTCGTATGTAGTTACAACAGTACATACTTGTACTGTTTCAGCTAGAAATACAAAATAACTATTAATTCATTTGATATCAATCATTCAATCAATAATAATTTGTTATTGTCTTTTCTAAAATTATCCAATGCTTATTAATCATTCGTAAACTTAATAGACATGGTAAAATATGCAAATAAAAGGCCAGAACGTTCTCGCGTAATAAAATATATTGTAGGAGTGTACATAACAGGAAAGTTCAACAATCTGAATAGATAACCGTGAAATCGCAATTAGCACACATCAATTGTTTGTGTATGGCTCACTTCCTCACAGTTCAAGAGCTCATCAGACTGACCCTGACCTTAACTCTCTCTGAACCTAGCATCTCAAATATTTAAGTGATGTTTAGATTTTCACCGCTATTTTAATAAGAACCGCTATATATATATTAAAGTGACACTTTTATATGTAATCCGTGAGCCATCACGTTTCAGCAAGAATCCTGTGAAACTATCTAGGAAATGAGATGAAACAAATATATAATTTCAATTTTAAACAAATATTTAATTCAGAGTTGCGGGCGGGATCGGTGGTTAAATTCAAGTCTCGAGCTGGGGAGGTTGTACTACCCTTTTCATACAAGTAATTTCTATGCATTTTTTTCATTTGCCCTATCGTATATAAACTCATTGCTGAGCACAGGTTTCTGCTGTGTTTTTTTTTCGTGCTTTGTTTCCGGAAAATTGTATGGTGTACATAAAGACTACTTTGTAGCTGTATTGTAGCTGTAAGAACCGCTATATATATATATTAAAGTGACACTTTTATATGTAATCCGTGAGCCATCACGTTTCAGCAAGAATCCTGCGAAACTATCTAGGAAATGAGATGAAACAAATATATAATTTCGTGAACTATTCTCTGTATTTTACTGTCAATTACATATTTCTTACATTACTTCCTTTTACCTTGCCCTGACAGATTAAATATATTATTACTCGCTGCGCCCCGCGGTGTTCCCCGCATTTTTCCGGGATGAAAAATAGCCTTATCCTGGTGCCAAATTTCTTCCAAATCCGTTCAGTCGTTTGAGTGTGAAGGAGTAACAAACATACCAATGCAAAAAAAAAAACGCTTTATAATATTTGTGTGAAGTGTGATGTAATTGTTTATTACTATAAATCTTAATTGTAATAAAACTAGTAAACTAATATTTTACGAGTACCGTATGTTGAATCAGAATTTTTACAATATTCATTTGCATTTAAATGTGAATTATTTAAATTACGACAGTGATACTAATAAGTCACGATAAAGCTAACGTGCTCTATTATTGTCAGTCTAGAGTTACACTGGTTTATCCAATTTCGTTGCTGCAACACCTTCAGTATCACTATACACATTGTAAGTACATTCAATTCGTGCTCACAGCTCCAAAGAACGTATTGTGAAATAGAGCATGTCTTTTATCTCACTGGCATTCACATTTTCTCACTGAACTATTTTAATAACGACCAGCGCACTCTACACACACGAATACATTCAAATGAAAGGGTTTCTCCGGACATGCAATGCATCAGACTTGATGCATTTTCTTACAATGTTATTAAATAATCTTGATCATTAACATTACGTTATATTGACGGCGCTTTCATAGTCATCACAGCAATTTACATCAATTTCATAATAAGTTGTTAGAGTTCTCAATGTTTTCTTCGATTTTACCGTTTAATTGGCTCCAATCGCCAGTTGTTTATTAATATTGTAGGTATCTGTAAAACCCTTTTGTCTGCTTTCCCTCTAATTGAGGCTTGTAGTTATAAATTCATTGTGGTGTATAACTTTTGTAACACCTTCTGCCGATTAGTCACTAATTGCTGCTTTCTCTGTTTCCAACTTGTTTCAACTGCAACTAGGTGTTCCTATCGAGGATTATTAAGTGTAAACTGTTGATTATAATTTTAACCGAGCAGATAGTTAATAGATCTGTGAGACTGGAATGTTTATTAATTTGTTTGTTTTCTATTTGTTACAGCTGTAGTCGTACGTTATTTGACTAAACGTTACATCGGAGAATATAGTTCCACTGGAGGTAAGAAACAACATGATAAATGTGATTTAAAATTATTATTAAAAATTTTACTGTGCGCTATTTTTTTGCCAAGCCTTTACATTGTATTTTTCGAGAACAACGTCGAGTATCTTCATTTGTAGGACAAGCTCAGTAATTACAAAAATAAACTAGGTGAATGTAGAAAACAGATTATTACAATATGGCGTTAGGAATGTAACAGTTAACTATCCTGGCACCGGTCCTGATCACCTCGTTGATATGCCGGGAATGTCGGAGCTGACTGAAAGACAGAAATACCAAAGACGAGCCCTTACTGAGGGCACTTACTACATGCCAAGCCCGAGTGCCAATAGACGGTTTATTTGCGATATTGGCAACTGCAAACCGCTGCCAAGGCTGCCACTGGCGCCCACCGCAGGCCAATAACCTTAGCAAAACAATTTTACAAAAAATCGCACAATTTCTTATCTTGCCCACGCATGTACACCTTTAGCATGTCGTTCCTAATTGACGTCGATTACAGATTTGTTATCAATTTTTACAAACTGTGCCTAGTGGCCCGATTTCATTGACCTAAAACTTCAACAAGCGTCTTGGCAAACGTAATTAATGCTCATAACCATCCATGTCATAGTCGCCAGTTAACCAGTCCGATCCAGACCTCGCAACATCAAGATAAATATATCAATTAATTATTATTTGTATATGGCAGACGGCTAATAGGTAGGTAATTGATCTGGCGTATCGATCGAGTACGTTACGACCTCATGTGACCTAGTTGCGTCGGCCGATGTTATCTTGAGATCTATACAGCAATAACTTACGCGCACAGATCGAGACCATCGTGGAACGGAGTTATGCAAATGAGGTTTGTTTCAGACTTCCTGTACCAACATCGGGTCGCGTTCGATGGGGCCACGTCGGAAGTCGAGGTTCTGGACACCTGCGGATGCGCGGTAAATGCTTATTTATTTGCTTCCCTAACGTGATATTCCGATTAAGGACAATAATAACTATTAAAGTTATGTCATCTGTTCCACATAGCATGAAGTCTGATTTGATGTATTTTTGACAAAGATGCGAGGATGTCTCCCGGAGCACCTGAGATGGGGCGACGCGTTTGCTGTGGTGTACTCGGTCTGCGATCGTCGCTCTTTCTTGGCTGCTGCGGAACTTCTAGCTCTTTTGGAAAGGACCAGGATCCATGGATGCACAGCCGTCACTTTACTGGGGAATAAAAGGGACTTGGAACATGCCAGGTAACTACTTTACGTTAAAGTTTTGTAAACGAGTAGTTTTGCAAACTGTAAACCAGCCGATGATTTAATTTTTTCTAACTATGACAAAGAACAACATCTACTTTATTTTTATATTTAGATTTCCTATATAAATTTTATCTAAGATTTATACAAGTAAATAGTATATAAAAATTGTATTTTTTTTCTGACTAGAAGCATAAACGCTTTAATCAATCGGTCAATAATGTGTTGAATAGTTCCCATAGTTAAATTTGTTCGTATTGATAAATCCAATGATATATTGAAGTTTGACCATCTTTCACCCGAAGAACCAGTCTACGTTATATATATGAGGAAGAAGAACTAGCTTTAAATCTTTTTAACTATTTTCTGAATAGGGTCGTCAAAGCAGAAGAGGGTCAGGAGCTGTCGCTGCGGTTCGGATGTCAGTTCTACGAGGTGTCAGCGGCGGAATCGTGCGCGGGCGCAGCGCTAGCCTTCCACGCGCTCCTGAGAGAAGCACGAACATTGGCGCTACTGCTGCCAACGCCAAGACGGAAGCTAGCCGCATACTCTGTGTCCAAGGTATTATTACATGTCAGTACACACCAACGATTTTATTCACTCTTGCTATACAGATTAGCTTCGATATAACGCGTTTTTCTTTGTTGTACATGAGGTCCTCGTCATCTTCAATCACATTCATGGATACCTTTGTAAATATTCATTCTTTAAAAATTTTATGTTTTGGCAAGTGTTTTGGTCAAAATTAAACATGCATAAAACTGTCGAAACTAGTACTATTAACTTTGAGACTATTATTATCTAATACGAGTAAATCCTAAAGCGTGACTTTTCCTCACAGGTAATCGGCACAATTCTCGGACTAAGTAACAAGAGCGTCAGGAAGAAACGGCCGTCCCTGAGTATATGATGCGATATCCATGCACCGAAGGACCTTGTTGAAGTTGTCACTCCGTGATAGGAGTTTTGTTGTTTCGGTTCGTAACGGAACCTTTGTTATCTCTGGCGGTGCCGTAAGAGTACGAGTATCGGAGAGATTTGTCGCCGGCTCTGTAAGGAATGGAACTCGGAGGATCTGATGTGATCACATCACTGCGCAGTGGAAGGATGCGGATACGCCACATACCTGACTGTATATCCAATTTATTACCCATAAATATTTCCTTGTGAACAAATTGTACGGTTGTTGATTGTATGATTTCTTAAGCGAAATCGTAGTCTCGTATATATTTATTATATTATTACTTAATTATACGCAGTGTTAAGAACTTGTTACACAGCAGTTAATTAAGTCCTTCTTGGTGAAATGGGTTGCAGTTTTATTGCGCTAAATACTTAATTAACGATCGGTAATTTATCTTTGATGACGCAAATATGTTTAATTTTGATTGTTGCTTTTGATTTTAACCTTTTGATGTTTATACCTGTCTGCCTATTAGTGATTTATAAGGTTGTTGTCTCCTGATGATAATATAGTTCTGATTTAAGTAAATGTTTTTGTGACTCTGTTCTCGTTCGAAAAGCTTTATGCAGATTTAAATGGTTGGTAGCAAAAAAAAAATATAAATTCCAATATTTGACTGATTGATTACGAAAAGACAAGACAAGTCCAAAAAATTCTTACGTATGTAAAGAAATTTTAGTTAGTAATGTCAAAGTTTTGTATACTATTTGAAACGTCTATTTACATTTTTATTACTTAAATTGAAGGCGAAATTATTAATCGTCTTTTTCGATAGAGCCATCATACTTAGTTGATAATGAAGTTATATAATAACCTAACTATAATACAGTACATCTTTATGTATGTATTACATAAGATATCGTTATACATGTTACTATAAATATTTAAAAGAGGTTATTAGTGTATGTCGCTCTTAATTTACTTGATGTGATGAGCACGGCATTAATCACTATTTTCTAAACCTTCTCATGCTGTGCTTGTTTATGGTGTAGTTTTGACGGCCGGCTGTCTGTCTCTATATTTTTGTCATAATAAATTACTTTACTAAAATACATAAAGGCAAAGATGCTAATAAAGTACAAAATAAAGAATTGTACTTAAATTCTGTAAGTTATTTTTTTAACAATTCAGAGTTGCTGGCGGGATTGGTGGTTAAATTCAGGTCTCGTGCTGGGGAGGTTGTAATTTCTATGCATTCTTTGCATTTGCCCTATCACATATAAACTCATTGCTGAGAATAGGTTTCAGCTGTGAATTTTTTTTTCTTGCTTTCAGAAAATTGTATGATGTACATAAAGACTACTCGGTAGCTGTATTGAACTTCTCAATTAAAATTAAAATTTTAAAGTGTTAACATACACTTTCTGAATCTCGGTAAGTTTACACGCTGTTACTTAATTTTAACTCGTAGATATGTATGTATTATTACAAATAAAACTAAAAATATTATGAAACTTAAGTATATGAATCCTACGTGCTACTCTTTTGTAATACATTTTGGAATGAACTCGAGTATTAAATAAAGTAATTGAAACACTTTCATCATGCCCACATTGTTTTATTCAAGTAAATCTTCTCAAATAGTGCTATTTTAGGGTTAATTAGTCCTATACTTAATATTTTTGGGTGCGGTGGCTCCCGTATGTTTAAAGTAGGTAAGATTTTTTTTACTAGAGATTTCATAAGTATATTCTTCAAAAAAATATCCAGGCCAAATTTTCAAACTAATGACATAGTACGTAATGTTCTCAAGGCTCGATAAAAAAATGTTGTTATATTGATTAAAAAAAACTACTAGACCGATGTTAATTAAGTTTATACGGGATCAAGTAGAAACACTTTCTTGGGACCGTTCGTATAAATAAAACGAAGTTTCAAAATCGGTCCATCTCTCACCACCACCACCCATTATCTAAGAAATTAGGGAACATACATAAAGATAAGGCTCCGACGAATTGAAAACCTCCTCTTTTTTGAAGTCGGTTAAAAATAAATTACCAGTAGGGAATATCTTAATTGTTTGAAACAAAACTGATATATTTGTCATATGCAACACGCAGTTGTAAATAAAGTTAATGGAGAACAGTCAATATGGTAGGTACGTAACTAAATACATAATAATATACCTACGTTGGGTTAAATAGAGTTTGTAAAATTTCCACGTACTTACTTAATGATATTTTTATTCCCTACCGACTTTCTAGAATATATCTTACATGTTTCTCTATTGGAACCACACCTTTTACAAATTAAGTAGAGGATATGTAGATAGAGGTTTACATCCTCAATTAATTAGGAAAGTTATGAGATAGTAAGTAGTAGAAAATGATAACATAATATCACGAGTGAACAACATTACGTTGCATGTGAATAGATTATCTAGGCGTGATAAGGATATCAGACCTTCATTAAATATAACATGAAAACAGAAAACGGAATCACATGGGACTTATTAGTAACTTCCTAGTGAAGCTTTCGAAAAGTGCCTATGTGATGGGGTAATGTATAAAATCTTGAGTAACGCACATAGCAAATTTGAGAGGAACCACAAATATCTCAACTCGATTAGTTCTGCGTAGAATGTATGCTAGACCCCCTGGTTGTTTTATAACCAAAAAGACATAAAATGTACGTATTTGTCGTGATATAATTATATTAAACCGATATTTTCTAATTTTACAATTACAATTTTAAAATCATAATGAATCTTGTACCTACGAGTAAATGTCAAACTTGGAATGTCTGGATGTAGGGACTGAAAAGTATATTAGAGTTTAAGTATAGAGTTAAAGATACTTTAGTAGTAATTGGTACATTATTACTGGTTATCCAAACAAATCCTCACAGTTATTAATCTTAACATTAACTGCATACTATGGTAAGTATCTATAGGTACACCTACCTATTAATCAGTAAAGATTTATGTCATAAGAAGCTAAATTACACACGCTAATACGTTTAACTCTATTGCGACTTTTGAATCTGTTTGATGATGTAAGTAGGTAGGTAGGTACATATACTTACAAGAGTCAGACTTGAGATACCTATTCACAAGATGCATATACTTTCTTACTTATTTTCCTACCACTCGTAGTTTTTTGGCGCATCGCATTAAAATCACAACTACTTACCTACTTTATTATTTATATACTGTGAAAAAATGCCCTATCCACGTATTATCTATTATAAATTATTGCATATAATAAATTTCAAAAAGTTAGACCCACAGTAAATGCATAGATGGACAAATAGACGTTCGGACGGATTGAGACAATCTATAAGGGTTTCTAATCTACAGTAATGCTCACTTTGCAATTTATTACATAATGAAAATGGTTCGTCAAACTTTATGCATCCTATTAATAAAATCTTCTTCCTTACTGTGTTAATACAGTGAATCCACACCATCCCAGAAGCGTGAACTGAAAGACAGGATAAATGGACCGCAATTAACACTTCGTTGGAGTCTATTTAGGTTCCCACAGGATTGATGGTTGCACCACCCACAGGATCCTAGGGATTTAAATTACCAGGCATTCATACAGTGTCTTGTCAGCATCTATACAGGCTTCAAGGAAATGATAAATGCTGCCTTTTCAGCTCGCATCTTGAGAGACAGACATAATTGCAGACGCAGTATTACATTAGTTCCAATCTGTAGCAATTTGACATCTAATTCAAACGGGAAAGAGTTGGTTTTATGTGAATTACGTAGGCTATGCTAATCTAATTGGATTTCTAGGCAGGTTTTAAAACATTAGACTCATATTTCAATATCTAGATCATGGGCAAAGCCGCCGGCAATAGATAGTTTGTAATAAACTAGCTTATCTCACTCAAATCCATACAAGCACGCTCGTTCATCCGACAAGAGATAAATATTCGAGGAGAAATTAAAACGACAAATTTATTTATTGTCGATCTTTTGCTAATTGTTTGCAGCGCTGTTCAAAAACCTAAAGTTGAAATGGTCACTGCACTAAATAAACCTACATATTTTTGTGAATACTACTAAATTATTATACCAATATGTGTTGTTTGCAGTGGCGGTAGCCAATAAACTTCGTTTCATGAATTAGCAGATTTTATTTTTGGTCCTTTGATAATAGGTAACAATAGGTCATACAAAAACACGTTAATAAATCTGCTATCTATAAAAAGTTTAATTCGTGTACCTGTTTCGAGTCTGACTTTAAGTCTGACGAATCATGAATCATCGTAGTGTAGACAAACAAAAATGCAGACTAAATTGTGGGTTGAATGGTTTCCATGTCTATTTTTATTTTAAGACTAAAATAACATTCGTACTCATGCACAAACAAGCAAAAACTTGAATCATTGGTTTTAAATATATTTCTAAGCTGTTACGGTAACTTGACAGATCAAAGTAAATGTAAAAAAAAAAATTAAGAGTATTTTGGTAGGATTGAGATGTTTCTTCTTACTTGTTTCTTTTTCTATCTTTCTTAAAATCTCTTTAGTTATGCAGTTTTTCCACTATTTAAATAACCATACCTATAAACATCTCCAAATATTTACACGCTCGTCCTGAAGAAGAGCCGCGAACGCGTGCGAAACATGAGTGGGATAGATTCGATTTACTATCGTGACTAATTATTTATGACTGATATATTTATTTGTATTTTAATAATAAATTTTAATTGCGGAGATGTTTAGACAAAATATTCTACAATAAGACCCATATAGGTACTAGGATTAAATAACTAGAAGGAACATCTTGTTTAGTTTATACAATTTCTATATTATCATAAAAAAACTGGAATTACGATATGTATGGTATATTCGTACATTAATAAAGGTTAGTTCTGTAAATATTTCTCTGTTACTTAGCTATTGCACTTGTTGCTTAATCCAAGTAAAAATAATAAATAATAGTATCATTTATTCTTTATCAGACATTATAGTGATTCACTTTACCACAATTTTATGCAGTAGAAATTTTAATAGCACAGTGGAATTCAGACGCATCAATTTTGATTGGCATTTGGCGCCTGCCATGAAAGCTCCATTGAAAATCATTATGCAAATATTTATATAGGGAATTCGTTATGCTGGAGCTAAATTTTAATAATTCATTTAATCGTAAGAAAATGCGTGAGTGATCTTGAAAAGTTTTCTCTCGGAGGCAATGACCGCTCTACTGGCATGTTGCTAGAGGCTCAAGGGCACTCCACATAGTGAAAATATTAACATACCTCCGAGAAAGGGTAATAGATATAACTAATACAACTGTGACATAATATAAATTTTTATTTAGGTAGTGTTTAGGTAGTGGCTAGTTAGCCATAAAACATAAATTTAATGTAAATAATAACAATAGTAATTAAGATTCTAAATATTTGGTCAATTGTTTGTGATAAAGACGCTAAAATATCGTAACCCGTGATTGCGCATTCAACGCTGTCAAAATAAAATCATATTCGCTTGCTCTTATTTTCACCTGATTCACGTCACATACTTTCAGCTTAGCCCTGCTGGTTACGCAAACCTCGCCATTTCGCCGAACGATTAGCAGAAATGATTAGAATTCGATGTTTAATATAAGTTAAAATGATTTTGAAACTCAGACCTAGTTTCAAGACACTACTATCGTGACCGTGCACTTATCTTAGTAAAAGTAAATAATAAACTGTTGTTATACCGTAGATATACCGTTCGTAGTTAGAAGTAGATTATGCCTTAATTTATCGACCTATCTAGAGCTACTGATCCGTAATAACGGATAAGATCACAGTTGACGTAACCGATATCACAGTAATCGTTAAAATTTACAATGGAAAGTTTCGAAATAACGCATTGTTTGGTCGATTTCGCCGCGTCCGCCGCCGGGAGGTTTCTATTGCCGCCATAACATTTCCATAAAAACACCGACCGACTCCCACACGCGTGACTTAATTCCAAATATTCACGATAAACATCTCGGTAATGGATTACGAACCTTACCTCTGGCGTCTCATTCGGCACCTTTAATTCAATCAATATTAATAAAACAAACAGCATTCCTGCATCTCGTAAGTTGTAATGCATGAATAGATTCTAAGTCGATAATCGAAATGTTTGCCTATTAAATCCGACTACAGGTCTCAAGTTGAACTTTATGGTCGCGATTAGCGCAGAAGCCTTTGGACTGCGTAGATCGTTGTTTTTGTTTTTTTTTCGTACGTAAAGAATGTCCTAAACGTTAAGTGAATAAGGTCTAAAATTGCACAGTGCCTGTATGTGATACATGAGACATCTATGGTAAGTGTATGCAAGCGGCGCCAGAGAAGGCGCATGCATGAGTAGGAACGATGCGCAAGCTGGAAATGGCACATTATCATAATGCAATACAAGGAATGCTAGTGATGCCCTCATAAGGTATAGCGCTTAAATATTCAAATACCAATATTTCTATTTTAAGAGAGGGATTCTTTCGTAATAGAGCCGTAGGTGAGTGGAGATTGCAATGCAGATTTAAACGTACCTACTTATGTATATAGGTGCCAGGATTAGTTATCTACCTAAAATTTTACGCAGCTATAATTATTATGCTCTGTGATAGCATTTGATTACAATAGCTACTCATATAATGAGCATACTTAGATCGTATTAGCTTAAGCCTTTTACTTAATTGTGCTATTTTAAGTGAAATAAATCTAGACTATTATATAAAATTGGGTTTTACCTATAACTCAAGGTTTATTGTAACCTCCTGTACCAAAATCCTGCTGAAAGGGATTTAACCAGTTCCAAGACGCTTCTAGCATTAGAGACGTTTCACTCGCCTGTCCACAATTTAGTATTTTCTAAGCGTCCAAATAACCTAGTATCCTAGCATGTAGTATTTCGCGGTGTCTGCTAGCCGTACCTACATAAATCTCAGTTGTAAATAGGCCGCACTACCGTAACTAACACAAGGTGAACGCTACTTGCGATGTGTGGCAATGTCTTTATTATGAGCGCTTGTTTTGTTTATATTATGAACTGATGACTCCTAACATAATCTATCTACGAGCTGTTGATTTCGAAATGCAAATAACCCAGTTAATGGGAAAATGCAATGTATGGACACCATAACAATAATTCCTCTGTCTCTGAAATTTTACAGTTTGATAGAATTACGTTAATGGATCAAGATTGACGAAGAATCCAACTATTTTTTTTAGTAATTTTATTGTAAAATGGTTCACACAGAAAATAATAAAAAAGTAAGATTCTCCATCAACCGACCTGACCTTATTCTATTAGACCGCAAAGTTCAAGCGAGAGGAATTATTAACTGGACTACAATAGTTTTGCGACTTTTAAAACGTTTCTCCCGTATTAGAGGAAAATACTGTGAGTATTTAAAAAATCCCCACCTTTTTCGAAGATTTATAATTCTCATATATTCGAAAGATAATGTAAGAGTATTTTACATTACGTTACATTAAGAGTATTGTACATTTTCAGCTTCTATAGGTTTGCAGATTTTCAAATTTCTTACAATAACATTGTGTTTTTTGACATATACAACAAGATTAGCCTTAAACCCGCGTAAAACTATTCCAAACATTTAGTGCAAGTCTAAACATCTTATATTGAACAGACTCTAGATCTTTTCTATGCGACATTAAATAAGAAAACATTTAAGACGGAAAATATGCAATAGTAAAATTATGCTCACAATTTCAAAAAGGTTTGACTTATATACAAGTAATAAAACATCTGAAAGTTTTGTTTTTCACGTCATATGTATATAGACCACTCTTGGAAAGTAACGATCAGTTTGACCTTCGTCATTTATCTTTAGAGATTATCATTAAATTAACATGAAAGCAATGTTGCGACCATTGCAAGTTAGCAAGCGTGGAATCTATCTTCTGCATATATAAAAGAAAGTCCTGGTGACTGACTTGCCCCCCGACTGACTGATATTTGCTAGGAATCATCGTAGAGCCTAAACAACTAAACTGCATATAGTGTTATATTTCTCTTTTATGAAGAATTTTTTATGAAATATATAAGTATCTACGAGATGGGTGATGTATAAAAGGTAAAAAATCTTTTTTTATGTCAAACATATGGAATATTCTGGCACTAGATTAAAAAAAAAAGTCAAGCAACATACCAGCATAAAATAATCTGCAGCGTTCTACACACAAACAAAAAACAAGAGCTAAACACGACACCAAGCGAGGCGCCAACCATAACGTAAAGATTGAAAAACTTAGTAAAAAAATAAAATGCAAGATGAAAGGATAAGAATCTCTTAACATCAAAAGTCCATTATCTACAATATCGTAAAAACAAGCAATTTACTTGCCAACACAAAAAAAGCTGCATTTGCCATGTGATAGTTTCTATGAAGACATAAAATGCGCCAAGTGGTTTTCTAGCTTGAAATGGTTTTTAATATTAATATTTATACTGTGCAAGACCCATCTCTATAATTAAGGTAAAAAATAAAGAAGACAATTGTCGCAGCGTATACAAAAGCTAATAAGACAAGATGTATAATAGTTTATCTACGTATATACTATCTAAACAAAACTTGATTGGTTTAGAAACATGAATAATCAAGATACTTGAATTAATTTTCTACTCTAATGTGTGATTGAAAAATAGTTTAACAAACATTAAACAATAGTTGGACTGAGAAGCTTTTTTAAACTCTGTTGAAGAGTAGGCTGTGATGTTCAGTAAACTGTCGACGACTGCCACGGTTCCGTTGTTACAACTGATTCCTAGAAAAGCACAACTTACACCTTAATAATACTTCTCCAGTTGACATGTAATAATGTTTATCATTATAGCTGGAAGTGGTAGCTCTACTTGTAATTTGTAATTGTATCCCTCCAAACACACTGACCGAAGAGATTTTGTTTACATTCGTGGGCTACTGTTGTTCTTGGACTGCGGTCTGAGTGGAACTGTCTTGCGTGTTTAGGCGATGCAATAAAACTATCGTAAACGTGGAGATAACACATGTATAATGTTTTTACTGTTGTTGCTAAATCACCTTCTCTCTGATAATCTAGCACCTCACAATATGGCGCATTTGCGTGTTAGTAGAAAAACGAGGAAATGTAGCAGAAGAAACAAACTAGTGAATCTATGTCAAAAATAGCTACTAAGAATGATATTTGGCATATTTTAGTTACATAGGTTATACAAACAATTGCAATAGCTGGAGTAAAATGACTTTATGTTTCTAGAGCAGAGAAACAGAGAATCAAAATTAACAATTTATTTTACAATTTAAGCCAAAACTTATGTCTAATCTATGTGTCTTAAAACTTGTAACTATTTTAATTTTCTTATACCTAGGTAAATAATTAACGTAAAAAAGTGGCATAATGACGTATTAAATGGTATCGAGTTATCGACTATATAAGTTTTAGCTCAAATCGTAGCAAAATTTAACTTTACAAAATTAAGTGTAGGTATATAAAATTATGTATTAATTAATCGCCTTTTTTTGTATAGGTACGAGTATTACTTTGAGTTTTTGTTGTGTTGAAATCTAATGAAATTTCTCTGGCTATTATCTCCGGTATGCTACCCGCTCCGCTTATGCCCAAGGTCTGAGCCTCATACGGAGGCGATTCCCGGAACGCCCGCATAGTCACCTGCTGCGACACCACATGATAAATAAGTCTTAGAATTAATTGTTTCCTGCACTATGACACTAATAAATCATAGAACAGTTATACATCTGTCATTTTAGTCACAGCGTCCTATTTTGACAACGCTTCTACCACCTACTCATAGCTCACTAGTATTGTCTTCACGGTAAAACCCTGACCGGGATTAGTGATTATTTTACAAAAACACATTTATATTTCCCTACGTTAAATTATATAGTTCGAGGGCGCTAATATAGATCTCTCTACTGCGCCTAGTCAAATACGAAAAACTTTCAGTTTGTTCTAGAGGTTTAAGTATACGCTTATATGTGGATCTAGTTTCCTACATAATATGGTATTTTACTCTATTTGTTTAAAAAATTCTAAAAACATACTATTGAGATAGCTTAGGCAGAAAGCAGTCAGAAATCGATAGCTTTAGTTCATAAAATAGCAAACTAAATTTTAAAAATGAATTCAAAAGTTTCAGATTTTATTTATCTGTTTGAATACACCATTGACTCCATTTAAATTGCAGTAGCCATGTTATTACGTCATACGGCTATGTAAACTAAAGAAGTGTCATCTGTCTACTATCGGCGTATCTTTATTTATTTAGCGTCACTGCATTTGCTTACACAGCCGACGGACGTCATGACCACAGAGCAATATAGCGTCCACTGCGCTTAAGTTTTCGTCAAATAACGCGCGAAATTCGAAAATGCAAAATTTAAATGCATTTTTATCTCACATAACGATTTTTGAATTTAAATTTTGTGAATTTTTTAGTGGTTTACTAGTACTATAAAATCTAATTGAGACACTTTTAAAAAGGTGTGGTATTAATACCCTATTCTTTTGTCTTTCGCGGCCATAACAACTAACGACGAAAGAAATGTTAAAGTAGGTACCTTCTCAAAGGTAAAAACATAGTTGCTGATGTAAAAACACTCCAGCAACAGACAGAACGGAGGCCGAAACAATGACACTCCATTACCGACCTGCCATATTGCATTGCGATCGCCTATATTGGATGTTATTTATGTGACGGCTGGCCAGCTGCTCCAGATAAACGCTCTACCAGGCTTGCAGTGACTCAGACTGTATCGAAATCCAGATTTTAACTAATCCCTGCCTGTGTAAGAAGACATATCAAAACTTTAATGAGCTAGGTCATCCATAGAGCTGTACTTGAATAAATAATAGTACTGCGCTGCCTTGATTACATTTCATACAAGAGACTGATTTATCCTATTTTAGTTAGTTAATGATTTTTCCCTAATGTAAGGGGAAGCTTGCTTTGATTCGATTTATTAGCCGATATTAATTGGCTGACCGAGTAAACTGTCTCTGCTTCGAGTCTGTTATAGTTTGTTTTCTGCTGTCAGTATGAGTGATTGTAGATGTTGGTACAATCTTGGCAAAGCGTGGTATACAGATTCTACTGTTTTTCTATGTTTATATTTATCGAGATTTTTATTGGAGGAACATTTCAATATCTACTGACTAGTAGAAATACCAGTAGCAGTATACATATACTAATCAAATATGCATAAGTTATTAATAATTAAACTCTAGATTTACTATTTGGATGCTTATCATTCCTTTTTTATTTTCTTATTTTAAATTAAATTTTTCATACATTGCAACAAACTTTCATTACCTACTTTTGGATACGCAGTGTATGATAGGCACTTTTTGCCTTTACAACATAATTTGTGTGTATGAATACCTGTTTTTACTACTTAAATATAGTTCATTATTATTTAAATCTTCGATTTACTACTCGGAAACTTATTATTCTTTTACTCATTTTTATTAATTCTGTTAAAAAAATGTTTTACTGCCTTCTCAAAAAAGAAGAAAGTAAGTACTCAATGTAACGGTATGCCACTTTTCATCCCAACTCAGCGAGGAAATGATATCATACGAAAAATAAAAAAAAACTCGCAAAACAAATTTTAAAAAAAAGTACAGCAAAAAGGTTCCAAGTCTGAGTTTTTATAACAAAATAAAAAAGGTTGTACTTATGATGGATTCGGCACCATAGAGTTACAAGTAAATAGGTTGAAAGGGGTTTTTAATTCACTTAGTGCACACGATATTCTAAATTCAAATTTACTTTATCCCTAGCGGGTAAAAACGGCTTTTGCTCTCAGATATCGAATAGCAAAAATACTCTTTTCGAGATGGTGGGATGAAAAAATATTTTTTTCTTTATTTGAAAGGGTACTTTTCTAGCGGTCTCATTTATTTTTTATCAAAATCGTAATGAAAATCCGTAATCATTTATTTAAAAAGTACTTGTTTATTACTAATCAAATATAGGTCGTTATAATTTAAGCGTTCGATTTACTTTTTGGATGCTTATTATTCTTTTTTTTATTTTTTCATTCTTAATCAAATATTACGGTAATCATTTATTTAAAAAGTATTGTTTATTACTAATCAAATATAGGTCGTTATAATTTAAGCCTTCGATTTACTTTTTGGATGCTTATTATTATTTTTTTATTTTTTCATTCTTAATCAAATATTACGTACTTTAGATGTACAGTGTACGGAACTTTTGCTTTTACAACAGCATCTATTTGTAAGTGAATACCTGTTTTAATAAGTAAGTACCTAAGTTTGTATTCAGTTTCAATGTATCGTTCATCATACCGACATTCAGAATGTCCGTGCGCAGTTAATTCATAATTCAAGTGCCCTGCATCTTTGATTTGCTGTGTGCACTTGTACAGTTTTCCGGACTTTGTGTAGAGGCCACATGTCTGTTTTGATAAATGTTTGTTTGTGTCTCAGCTAGAAGTAAGTACTGCCTTGTTAGGCGCAAAGATTTACCAACTATCAAGCTAAATATTACTAATTTTTCCATTACTACAAAGGAAGAGATCCTGTGTTAGTTTTTTTAATGTTGAATACCTACATGAATAAACTGGCTTAAACCCCTTCCCTGATGTTATTTTTTTGTGGTGACAATAAAGTGTTTTGTAATAATTGTATCGGAGTTGTTACACTAGCGACCTGACTTAGTATCCATAAGGGTTCTTCACTATAAACTGGGTGATATTTTAATATCCCATACTGATGTCGTCAAAGATCTGGGCGTCACATTTGACCGAACTCTTACTTTTCATAACCATATATCGGCCGTTGCCAAAGAATCTTTTTGGAGGCTGGGCTTTGTGCTTCGGAACTCTCGAGATTTTAATAATATGTGCGTGATTAAGTTAATACGAGTATTAAGTGCACTGGTTAGAAGTAAGTTAGAGGCAAGTGATTGTGTATGGCATCCCTATGAAGACACCTACACCATAATGCTTGAGAAAGTCCAGAAGGCCTTCCTCAGATACATTATTTCTCAAGAAAAAGGAAAAAAATAAACTTTTGGTTGATTAGGAATAATTTATGCTATAATAGCAATTGGATTATTAGGATTTATTGTATGAGCTCATCATATATTCACAAGCGCACACATGGTTACTACCCGTATCTTTATCCCTTTATTTTATTTATCGAACTTTCTACTCGGTAGTCTGGGGTACAACTCTTTAGAAGTTCGGAGATCTCATGACCAGCTATAATGTGTAAGATTCTCCGTGGTGGGGTTGACGCTCCAACCGTCTTGGTGACCGCTTGTGTCGTGTGTTTGTTCCTGATCACTATGTGCGCTCGGGGGTCAGGAGGCATAGGCTATTCTCGATCCCGCGTTGTCGGAGAGTTTCTCACAGGATGTCACCGATACCGCGCTCCCTCGACGCACTAAACGCACTTATTGACGCGAATACCGATATTGATATATTTAATGAATGTTGAAAAAAGCTTTTATTCGAATGCTTATACAATATTGTGAACGTGCCTGGTACAGAGACACGAAAATATACATTTTTTTAATTGTATTTATCATTATATTTATTAATTTGCTTGACTTTTTATCTTATTGTTCGAATATTGTGACTGACTTTTATTATTATAACATTAAAGTATTTCTTTTTTTACTTTTGTTTAATTTAATTTTAATGTAATAGCAATTGACTTGAATTTTTTGTGTTTTGACATCTTTGTTATCTATCATTGGTGTAACTCGCATGCGGTTCTAATTAGAATAAATAAATAAACAAGAATTAATTAATTAAACGTTACTAGATGTTACTCTTTTGTATCTCTAGTAATATTAAATGCTAAGATTATCAAGAAATTATATCAAAGTTTGAGTCCGTCACCACAAAGCGATTAAATTGAACGCATCAATTGAATGTAGTATCATGATTCCAGAAGAACGCATAATAATCATTCGGTAGCAACCATACGCCCCTTAATTTGTTATGCAGCTACTTATTCTCAAGGCATCCGGTTTAGATCTGCGTTCGTTATCCGCACGTCAAAGTCGAGCGACGAGACCTAAACTCGGCCGTTCACTGTCGTCGGCGAATCTTAGAAAATAGCCATATTAGATAGCGACGACATATATCTTACACACTTAGATAAATTATCTTTGGTCGATTTAATAATAATTTTGTATAATTATATCTAGTCAAAATATAATAAACATTATTTTAGTAATATTCAATCCTTAAAGTGCTTTAAAATTGTTAAAAATGATTAGGTGGACTTATGTAATGGACTATATTTATAATTTATTGTATGTCTTTGTTACCGGTTTTTTTGAAAAGAATGAAAGGCCATTTACGCTCTTTGGGATCTGGGGCAGTATAGCACACAGGCGAGCACCTCCGCCTAAAGTCAGAAGAATACAGTTTTATTCGTCTAGGTTTTATGTAATATGGATAATTCAACAAGTCAGCCGCGACACATCCATAGACATCTAAGGCTTTAATAGGCTCTGTGTCACTAGTCAATACAGTACGTATAAGCTATCGAGCAATCTCTCGTGCCTTCTCGACCGTTACCATAATAAGCCACCTATGACCTGGCCCCGTTGTTCTTGCGCCTTATTTATGTGATTTATTGACGAATTATGATATTTCTTCCTAGTGGATTCCGTTAAGGATCCTATTACCTACACCACAACACATATAATAGGACAAGAACCCATCTACAAAATAATACATTCAGCAAAACATGACCACGTGCCTTTGTTTAACATTAATCGTATGGGTTTACACCATGAAACAGTAACAACATTAGACAAAACGTGTTCAGTTAAATAAAATTCAATATAAGTAGCATTGCAATCCGGCAGTTTTTTAATGAATAAATCTTACTAGTACTATTTCTGAACCGCTCACTTTTTCTTCGTAATTCCTATAGATCATTATCATCGATATTGAACGAAATGGAAAAGAAACATTTGATTTCGAAATCATTTATACTAGCTTTTAAAAATATTTACATTTAAATATTTACATCATGGTACTGTTAATGGTACTAGTGGCAACGAACCGAAAATTTTGCATTTATATTAATTATTAATTGTATTTTGTATTTTTATTAAATATTGAAATAAACCGGACAAGAGGTTCCCGAGCATATAAGTTTGACACACATATAGTTTTAGTTTTACAGAAATACAAATGTAATGGTGTCTATTAATTATAATTATCACATGCAAGTCGCCTCGACATAAATGCGGTTTAGTAAGAATTGCAGATTTAACTGCAGAAGTACTCAAAATCCCCAGAAATTAATGTTACCAGTATATCATACAGTCCTTGCCCTCGATGTTTTTCTATTGAGCAACAAGTTTGAAGACGGCAGAGCGTACAAATGGAATGACACCTTTTAGGCGGTTTCTGGTAAAATAGAGGTAGGTACATACGATATTTATTATTTTTTGTATAATTACGCCGGTTTAATTACTAAGAAATTACTAAAACCCTTATTGTTATATAATTACTTCTTCCATTAGCATTTGAGGTATTATAGGTACCTACTTTGGAAAATCAGCGTAATTATATTGTGAGGAAAATTGTTAAGATACTGCTGGTCGAAGCACCGGTGATAGTTTGCATTAACCAAGGAAAAACTAAAATTATACCGGCGTGATTTATTTGAATGGACAAATTATGCATGAAGCCTAATATTGATATATCAAATAATCTAGTATTTACTAATGATTCGTATTTTTTTATCTGTTTGTCGAAAAAAACGAAATTAACGAAAAAACAGAGGTGAAATAAATGCACATTGAGGTCATTACCCTTTCTTACTTGTATTTTTGTGCCATCAATCAAAACCGATCCTTACTGAAAGTATTTATTGGAAAGTGTTATTGAACCAAGATCAACCTGTTAACGATCAGCATGACTCCAAAAATACAAAATTAAGATCTGTGGAAATATGGTTCTAACAATACTTGGGACTTTTGGAAATTTAAGAAAATTTAAAGGGATCCATTTTTTTATAAATAGTATAGGCTTTCGTTTGACCACAACTCGCCTGATGTAAAGCGACGATGCGGTCTAGGATGTGGCACGCTTGCCTAGAAGAAAGAAGCTTGCCGATTTACTCGCAATTTGAAAAGATCGAGATTATAGTTAACGGGAAATAGAGAACTCGGAAGAGAATTCCACAACCTAGCTGCACAATAAAAGTAGACGCAAAACGTTTTGTGCGAGTCCGAGGAATCTATACCATGTATCGGTATGTATCCTTTCATAGATAGAGAGATGATGAGATACCTAGATGATTTCACAAAGATCACATGTTTTTATATGTCTAGTTTTACATGTAGCAAAAGTTTCTTCCAATTTTTAGTTTGGGATTTTCATATAAACTCTAGGAGGCCCTTTAACCCCCCTTAACACGCCTTTGTTGAAAACTCCTGTCACTACTGATATCTACTGAGGCTCGTGTAGTTTGTGACTTTAATACAAACTTCAGGTAGTCTTTTGACCTCTTTAAAACAGTGTCGCACAACCCGTTCTTAGCTGACGTCTTTTGTCTGTATACTACTCTATAAGTCAAATTGTATCCCTAAAGGGCGAGTAGTTTGGGACTTTCATATAAACTTTAGATGGTGCTTTGATAAAGCCTCTATTGCAAAATCCGGTCATTACTGATATCTACTACTGACAAACTACCCATATGCCAAATTTAATATCTTAAAATTAACTGTCTGCCAAATTTCAGCTTGATTGATGCTGATGAATCAGTGAATGAATGAGTTACCTTTCACGTATATATATATAGATATAGATAAATTAGTAAGTCCTGACTGACTGGTATTTCCTAGGAATCACCGCAGAGACATTAAATTTAAAATAATAGGGTGTAGGGGTGTGCTAAGAAAGGATACTTGGAAATTCAAACCCTGAAGGGTTTAAATGGGGTTTCAAATGGGGAGGAGGGTGGCAACTTATGACTATATATCAAGTTTTACATAAAATTGTAAGTGTGCGAAGAGCCTACAGGAAGAAGTACTTAATGGCTTCCTCGTAACATCGGAAATGAAGCAAATATCTGTAAACAACTTACGAGTGCCTAATGTAACGATTTGTTTGTTTGATTTCTTGTGGAATGTGTTAAGAGTCTTGTCTTGAATAACATAATTACTTACCTCCAACATCTTTCGTGTTTAATTTGTGTACCTACGTTACAGCTTTATGTTGAAATAAAGGTGTATTTTAGCAAAGTGCAATCAGAAAGCATTTTTTCATGCATTTTTTATCCTAATTTAAGAACAGCAATGTAAATAGTAGTTCTGCAAACATTTAAATTTACAAGTAAATTTTTTGAGACCTAATCACATCTTATCAATTTTTCAACTGTTTTTTATACTTATAAATCTTACTTAAGGAAATTTGACTCTTATTTAGTACTGGATATTATTTCCGTCAAAAATATTGGAAACAGCAGGCAATACTAAATGGCACTACCAGGCAGGTGCAAACCATTATCTACATAGATATTTAAACAACGACGAATTTATAAGCGGACAGAGCGGGTTTTATATTAACAAAATTTTCAAAGAATTATGGAAATATAAGCTACCATTGACTGAATAGATATTGCTGGACAGACGCCGTCAAATCGGATTTGAGTAATGTGTAAGTTGTCGATTTGCAGAAACCGGCACCTGATCAGATCCGATGGCGTTTCCTCGTTTCCACTTCGGGTCGCTGAGCCAGTGGACTAAGTAGATTCCACTGCAGAATGTATGTATCATTAAATGTTTTAGCTAGTCAGTTTACAAGTTGCCAGGCGCTTATTGTTATTTCTGAAAGAAACTAGTTACGTCTCTGATTGTGGGATGTTTTGGCAGATCGCCATGCCGTTGCACGATGGTGCAGATCATTTGTTACGTTTAAGAGTTACTAAGAAGCGTCTGGTCAATGAGTTTGTTTACATATTCTACGCTGATTTTGTAAAATAGTAACGTAACCAAATAACCTATTCGTAGATATAACATGTTTAGCTTTCTTGCAAAGTTTCATGTTTATAGCGTTTTGGAAGTTATTAGTTACTTATGTTTGCGATGATGGGCGTAATTTTTTACATTCAAAGTTCTTATTTAAGAGTTGTGTTTCGCATGTCTCTTCCAAATATTTGTAAAAGGGGTCAAGAAATGGCAACGAAAAAATGAAAAGTTCCTTGACGAATGAAACTTTCTGAAAATTTAAATGTACGAGTATGACTTTTTTTAAGAATGGTTGGTAATTACGAGATGTTCACGAGTGCCAATATCCAAACAGAGATTACACATATTTAGATACGAGTCCATAAGAAAACATTGGAACCTCGAACAAGACGCGCTTTGCTCGCTCTGTCTAATAATCATAAAGTGAAACCTACATACATCCAGCCAATTGGCTCATAAAATGGAATAAAAATCTTAATACAGTAAAAATTTCACTGGTTCATTATTCAATAATTTTAGTAACTTAAAGCTCTGGTAAATGAGCAATAACTATATGATATAGTTACATGAACCGTAAACAATAACAATATAATTAATTGGCCGCTCTGCTGGAAAGGTGATATTCGCAGTTACAAATCATTAACTTAAGGCAAAGCCGAAGATCTATGCAAGCTGGTCGGGCTTTTGATTTGGGTTTACATCGGATTTTTTATTTTATGTCTATTAGAATTTGAATTATGTTATTTCATTCCATATAAATTATGTTCATTATCACCTGGCTCTATTCCACCAACTAAGATTGGCCTTTTCAGAACGAATTGCATTGCGTACTTTTCTTACTATGCGAACTGCCAGATATAGAACTCATGCTCTTATGGGTTTTCCGTTTTCCGATCCAAACCAAGCTTGCTCCATATTATACAAGTTGCAGCCAAACGCAACTAAATTTTTATTGCGTAATGTTAAAAAAATACTTGACCTCAAAAGGAGGGTACTGTTGTTCGAGTGTATTTCTGTATGTTTGTAAAATTATATTATATATATATGTATGTATAACTCTTTTGACCCTCTACAGTCTACTCCGATTAACTAATTTTATGTGCGAGGTGTCATTGGATTTAATTAGTCTCTATTTGCAGATGGTCGTTGACTATACTGGTTGCATCCAGCGGTTTTACTCGTTAAAGTACAGTATTAAGTCTTTATAGTTGGTTTTTTTTTGATGTCGCTTCTTACTACTTGTTATACGTTAATAATAATGATATTGCCTTTTTATTATGTCGGGATAAAGTAGTCCGATGATATCACGTTATTATATAGTGCGAGCAACTTAAAGGGCTTTGGAGATTCACATTTTGAAGAATTCAGTCGGCACTCAAGAAAGAAAACTTTCACGTAGGTATTACCAATTTGACGGTTATTATAAACCAACAAAATTTCATAATTTTGTATATTACATTACGCAATAGTAACAACAGAATCCATATTTGTGCACGAAATAAGAGCCACAAAAACTTAACAAGACATTATTAACGCCATACACATTTTTGTGTTTCCCAAAACAGTATTTTTTGTCTCGTTAATACTGTCCTATTAAGAGAACTTATGTAATACAACCTGCTTGTTCTTATCTACTTTGTCTTATCAAGTTTTGTCGAGAATCGGTCGTTTTGAGATTTATGTGGCCTATAAATAAATATTAAGGGTGTAGATAGCCGTAGATGGAAGTGTATAAAATTTAAGACCTAGTTGTCTACTTACCTCCTGACTTTTTGGTTGGAGTTTCAATATGTTTCAGAAGTTACCCTATTTAAAAACTATATGTATAAAAGAGTCAATTATAACTGATTGACTCACTGACTGACAGACAGGTATAATAAACGCAGATCCTAAATAGCTGTTTAACTTGAAACACGAAATTTAGAGAGTGTACTCGTTATGGAGAGTAGATAGTATAAGAAAGGGTTTTTGGAAATTAAACGTGAGTTCAAAGTTTTATGTTGCGAGCAACGCCGCGGGTGATAGCTACTGTTGTTTTAATTAAAGCGGAAAATTACCTCGAATTTCAGAAGAGTAAGTATCTCTACAATGTACACTTAGATAATACGATCCCTGATGTTATATGCATAGTTATCGGCAAGAAGTTACAAGTCGAAAGGAAACTCTTTTGGGAAGGAACCCTCGTTACTGAAGGACAATTCCGCAATTCGAGGAATATATCAACTGTTAATTAAATAATAATGATCTACTACTTCATACATCGGCTTTATAACTATTTAAATCGGTATCAGTGAATTGATATAGAAATATCTTCGTTATAATTCGCATGAAAACGTTATTTCGATTGAGCACATCCTTAACCGATATTGCAATATGTACTCTTACACGTTTTCTTTTATACCTTTATTATCTCTAAAATACCAGCTGATTATGTAAATTAAAAAGGCTAAGTATATAAGTAAGTAGTACTTACCTACATAAAGTACGATAAAGATAATGCAGACGTGAAAATTGCTATTTAAATAGGTTAAGTAGACGGATCTGATTGACACTACAATGTAAACATGTACAACAGTACACTGAACCAACTCTGAAGGAAATAATGCCCCCTTATATATTAAACACACTTTCTATTTCTAAGTTGTCGATAAAAATGGTAATACCATTGAAGAAGTAATAACAAACAGGCTACATTATCATCATTATATACTACAATATTATGTAGATTTCAGTAGCTTTCAGGAGAAATATGAGTTGAGTAATCTATAATAGAAACTTAAGAAGTGAGAAATATTAAAACTTAAACAGAAGGAAAAACAAAGAGTAAATACTTTCGACAGTCATAAGAGGTGTTCATTATATTAATAATGAGATTAATGTTCTTGATTAATTAAAAGAAAATTAATGCTTCGGATTGGTGCTTAGCTATAAAGTAAAGAACCAGTGATAGATAGAGCCTAAGATTGAGCACGGTTTTGTCCACTGGCGCTCGGCTCTGGGGAAGAGGGGGGGCGAGAGGGGGGAGGGAAGGATTATAGAGCATAGGGACCCCTGGACGGGGAGGGGGGCGGTGGGATGGGTGCGTAGGTTCATGAGGCTTAGGCCCCCTTGGTGGGGGAGGGGGGAGGGGAGAGGGGGGAAGGAAGGGGGGGTGAAAAATGGGAAGGGGAGGTGCATAGAACTTCCGCCCGACCGCCGAGCAAAAAGAAGAGTAGAGAGAAATTCCCGGGGAACTGAGTGTCCCCGCGTCCAGCCCCAAGATGAGGTGCTACCTCAAACGGTACCCTACTCCGCCCCGCAGGGGCGGAGCAGATGACACACGATACGATACACGGTTTTGTTATATGGATTCGATAAGCTTCAAGGATAATAAAATAATATATTCTCATCTGATCCATCAATAAGGCAGAAAAGTATTTGCAATAACAATCAAAATTTATTACTAAAATGACTGAAAATTAAGGAAAGAGAACATTGATACCCCCCAATCTTTCAGCTCAGCATTCCCCAGCGTTATGCTGAGATACGAGTAAGTACTGCCATAATCAATACTTTGTACTGTCCTGTGTGTACAAACTAAATATGCTCTACCTTTTTATCTTAAATTTATGTACTGTTCCAGTGTAGGAAGTCTGTAACAGGTGATGCTTGTAGGCGCACCATACCTGGCAACCGGTAGAATGTGCGGGAGCCACGGATAAGGCACTGCCGTAGATAGGCTGCCACTGTCAGCATGTCTGTGGTTTTCATTGGCTGGGGTTGAGGTAAGGATGATTTAAATACTGAGTATGATTAGATTATATTATTAAGAACCTTTACGAATTTATGAAAAAGATAAGGTCGAATCCTTGAAATCCCAAATGGTTCGTTATTCAGGTTCTGACATAAAAATAGTAGGTATACCATTTGTGTATTTTTTTCTAGACAGTGATTTTTTTCAGAGACTAGCTGCGCCTTGCGGTGTAACCCGCGTTGATATAAGATAAAAAGAATCTCCAAATTAAATCCAAATCGGTTCAGCAGTTTTTGAGTGAAAGAGTAACAACATACCTCCATATATTCTTACAAACTTTCGCGTTTACTTATTGTATTTGTAGGGTGTAGGGTTTTACGATTGCAATGTTGGAGGTAATTGCGTATTTTCTTGATTTACATTAATTATAGTTTTTAACAATAATTACTTTTTATATACACCTACTCGTTCTAAATATTAGCTTAGATACATTTTAAGAACTTTATAAATTAAAGGACTTGTTTAATTTTCGGCCAACACGGTGTCTGCCAAAAAATGTTTAAAGATGTGTTTAATATTATGTATTAATGAAACCTGCATCAGTTGCCTTTTTCATTGTGTACAAAAATAATCTAATTTCTGTGAATTATAGTAGATTTCTGGCATCCCTGGAAGATTTTGTATATTCTTGATTGACTCCAATGGTCACATTGGTATAACAATTATACCACTTGTCACAAATGCCAAAAATCACACAACAAAAACGCGAAAATCGCCTATTTGCGTAAATAAGATAGCAATAGTGTTGATTCGTAATAAATTTTGTACACTGCGATAAGTAACGTTATTTTTAATTCGGTTGACGGATTAAAGATTAATAATCGTTGACGTATTTGTGGTATCATGTACACTGTCCTGGCCGGGGCTCAATACATTATATTGAAATATAATATTATATAATATATTTTTTGAATTTTATTAAATAATATATTTATTGAAATATAATATATTTTATGTATGTGTTTGAATTTTTTTAGACATTTGCAAGTAACACACAGAATAGAACTAAATAGCTATAATATTTATTTAAAAAAACTTGATATCGATGTTTATTTACGAGTAAGTAAATATGACCGTGATAAATGTTTCCACAGTACGACGTACACGCGGTGGTCGGTACGTGTAAACTTGACCTCACGACTCGTCGACAGTGAAAGTGCACGGTAGCCTGTAATGGACGGTTACATATTATTTGAACACGGCTACTTAGTATAGTTTAGTGCTCCGGCAGAGGTTTACTAACGGTCAAAGTCAGGAGCGAAGTAAGGGTCATGAGAAAAAAATATTTGCGCTTAGCAGTGGGGCTAGCATGGAAATGGAAAAAAGACTTATTCGAGGAACATAATTTAATATTGCAGATGCAGATTCTTGTTTCAATTAGCATTCTTTGCACCCTAAAGTAAGTGTTCTCGTATTCTCTGTCCATGCTATGTATGCTAGTCTTAAAGCAAGGTGAACCGGTGAGTTTCTTAGAGATATTTGTACCCATTATCAAGCTCAGAAACAAGCCACCGAGGGGATTTTAGTACTTACCTCCAATCTTGCACTGTTATGCCCTAATACAGATGGGTATCTTAAGAAGATTTGTCTCTCGTATACAAACAACATTAAACATTTAAAGGCTTACAGGAAGGTGATGTTAGAAGCATGGGCCAAACCTGCCTTTTGGACAAGTTTATGTGTTCTTCATTTTGATCACAAGACAGCGCTTGTAGCACAGCTCAGTTAGTTTAGGATAATTTTGGTCAGAAAAAGTGACTGATAGTAGCATTTAACTGATTTAACCGAGCGCTGCCGTGGACTGAATCTGAAATGAATGGTTGTTTAACAATGAAAATCATAGTTTAAGTCAATGGCCTTCAGGTGCCCTAGACACTCCGGCGTTAAAGACTCAGCCTACATGACGAAGAACAAAAAATGATGTATTTGTGTGTGTATCGGGATGGCATGTAAACGCATTACATACTCATACATCGGATACAGAGTAAAACCAAATTTACCACAAAAAATATGAAACTATATGCAAGTTACTAGTAAATGTAAATAAATAATGACCCTCCAAGGTAGTCTAGGCTTGATAAACGTCGGCGCCGGCGGTTTAAAGCACTTGAAATTAACGATGGAAATCACGAATATGCAAATAGATTTTTAACAAGTATTTACCAACTCGCGTTACAATTAAGATCTTATCAAATCAATTGGCGCTATCGCATAAAAGCGCTGATTTTCACTAAGATGACCAAAATGTAGTCAAAATGTCCAAAAAAGAATTTAATAACTGTAATTTTTGTATCACTTGCGACCAGGGTAGCATTTAATATTAATTTTAAACTATTTTGATGCATTTTTTAACGGCGAGGTAAACTGGCGAACTTGGTTATTGATTGCAGATTACAAGGTTTATGTAAAGTACGAGGTCAAATTTAACTGTGCATCGATATCGGTTATTTCTACTTGAGTAAAATTCTAGCAGTTACTTAATTTGAGCATTATGTTGAGTTGTGACCGGTTTGTGGCAGAAAACAGCAGTTTGTAACTTCAGTCTGATTATAAATCATGTAATCAAGTTTGTTTTCTGTTTCAAATAAATATTTTACTTTCTTTATTTCTTTTTAATTTTTCAGGGGTTCTTTAACTGCTCAGGTTATTGCATATTCGAGACCTCAATAAATTTGCGGCTTAAAAAAAAGACTAGCTTTAGACCGATTTTTAAAATGTAGATAACTTATTCAAGGCTGTGTTCTGCATGACCCAGTAAAATGTAACTGAAGTATTTTTAGAATTCTTAGAACCTGTAGTTATACTAAGTTTCGTCAAGTTTGGTCGGAAACTAGGACCTGTACAGGAGTACGCAATTTCCAGAAAATACATCATAGGTAGGTTTATTAAAAAACAGGTACATACAAATTGACAGTTTCGTCTGTCAGATAGAGTGTTGGAAAAGCCGGACTCGAATCAGAGACTTCACTCATATTCCTCGTTCGGACCCACCATTGGCATTTAATAGCAATGATTTAAATACTACAACTTTCATGCTTGCGTCATCGTCTTATCTATTTATTTCAGAATAGGTGTAGCTACTAGTTAATTCAATTCAAATATATTTATTTCAGACAAGTTTAGTCCATACATTTACAAATTATTAATGTCATTAAAAAAACACACATAATAAAAGACACACAAAACTGAAAAAACTTACAAATTAATAAAAAATACAATAAAACATATCATAATTTAATAACAGAATATTCCGACTATTATCTGAGTTTGTACTTGGGTTTGGACCCCGAAAGTTCGATATGTAGTCTTGTCCAGTGTTGCATTATCGGACAATCAAAGTACATCCGGCATGCAAACAACTGCAAGTAGCTGTTGGAGTTGTTAATAAAAATGTAATATAGGAATATAAAAGACATTTAATCTGAATGCTTCTTTACATTTAATCTCGATGCTCATTTTCAATGAATCCAGACGGAGATTTCGCAAACCCCACGGCGTTATACATACTTAAATCTTGTTAGTTTTGTTCGGGTTATTCTTGTCTCGGAACGCACTAATGATCCCGGGAAGGGATAGACACAACATTCCTGCTCGGATATAATAAAACAGGATCTAAACATAGTAATTTTACACGTGATGCGCAAATTGCATATCGATCTTGCCGGCTACAAAATTGCTTTCGTCCAGCATTCCCTTAATATGTACTTATTGAAAAATATTGTAAAAGCCGTTTGTCTATCTAATCTATGTATTCTTGTGCACATTAAAATGCTCATTATCCTAATTGTTTATTAATAAAATAGACTCTTATAAAAATACTGTAAGCAATATTTAGTAAAAAGTTTTCTATATGTCAATATATCTAAAATTTAAACAAAAATCAAGATATTAACCAAATTGTAGATATGTCACGGGAAAAAAAACAACACGAGTGAAATAATACACAAATCTGTGGATAAATAACTGTTGATAATAATGAAGTTACATACATACTTCAAAAAACATGTTTATCATTAATAGTTTATGTTCTACGCACGTAAAATAGGAACATGGCGATGAATATTATTGACGTAATTTTCTGAGGTAGATAAAGGTATCAAACCAGTGACGTTGGTACATAAGATGCGTGTAATATTCGTACTTGGCAACAGGACAGTAGATATGATTAAAACAAATAGTAGCTTAAATAAGTAAAATATCCGATTTTAGACACAAATTTTTCAGTGATTTCGATTTACATACCAAATTAGCGAATCTATCAGAAAATTTTTATTTCATATCGGTCCAGGCAACCGTAAAAAATCGGATTGCCTAGGTACATAAAAATTGGCCAATTGCACGTCGAACTCGCGCACTAAAGGTTCCGTACCATTATCTATACAATATTAATTCAAGTTGCAATCCGTTGTCGTTATTAATAAGTAAAGAGCAAAAAACGGCAATAAAATTAAGTTTGTTGTATGGGAGCCCCCCTTAAATATTTATTGTATTCGGTTTATAGTATTTTTTGAAATAGCGGCAACAGAAATACCTTATCTGTGAAAATATATAGCGATCACTGTTCATGAGCTGCAGCCTGGTGTCAGACAAACTCACTTACGGACACACGGACAGTAAAGTCTTAGTAATAGGTCCCGTTTTCTCCTTTGGCTACGAAACCCTAAACAAGATAAAGAAAGCGACGAGTTGAGAACCTCTTCCCTTTAGAAGTTGATTAATTATATTAAATGATATACGAGTATATATATATTTATGAATCAATAAAACTACAATTTTTTTTTACTAATTTGTTACAAAGTGACAAATAATTAAAATATTGTATAAATTAAAATAGTAAGTAACACATAGGTACACATACATTCATTAGTGTTATGTGTCCTTAATTTAACATGGCAGTTTACTTTAGAAAGGCGTGTTAATATATTCATTTACAAAAGCTAACTATATAAACGAATAAGACTGCTGCCCATTTCGTGAATACAAAATTAAGATAAGCATATAAAGTTTAGATCAAGGCTAGATTGAAAAAGCGCGCCTTCTTTCTTTGCATGTGTACTTAGTCACGACTATTTTGATAAATGTTAACTGTTTCAATGTTAAGTCTGATGTTAATCTAGTTATAGAAACTTGTTAAAAGGTTCTTCATATCGTGAATAGACTGCTAATAATGTTGCAAATTAGACAGTGATTAGTTTAATGCATCTCATAAAGAATGTTATGACGGAATTAGTTGAAGGACTTCAAAACTTATGTTATGCATATGTTGTTCAAAGGTATGAAGCACAATTAATTCAAACTTGTACGTAGTCTTTAATCTTTAATGTACATTAAATAAATAAAAGTACTCGCTTATTACATTTTCTCATTATATGGTACAGTTATATAACTTCCATACCTACCAGGTTATTAAATTAGAGAAATATGTTCATATCAAAGCACAGTTTCAAATTGTCAAAATGGCATTAATAAGTTTAATTAATTATAAAGTTGAATGACATTTACTGCTTAAGTATTATTTATAACACTAAATGGAGTTCAACATAGAAACAATCCATATTATTTACACTTCCAAGGATTTAGTTGACTAAGAATTTCAAAGTTAATTCTTGACCAACAATGTAAACTATTGCTCTACAATGTAACAATAACCTTTAAGGTGACGTTTTGTGGTAAATGCTAAAATTAGTGGCTCTAACAAAAGCCTACCGAACTACATAGATATTCCAACAAACAACACTAAAGTTGCACGAACTTATAGTCATATTAATAATAATTAGCTCGAAATTAAAATGTACCCTATGAAAAATCAGAATCTAACTATTAAATTAAGGAATTAATATTAACTAACACATTGAGTGGGAAAAGATTATGCTTCATTTACATTTTTTTTCTAATAAGTTGATGTCCACAACACGTTTAGAGTTTATTATAGGTTACATAGGTTATTTACTGCACTAATTATTGCACAGTTAATTTAAAAAAATCAGACATTATACACGAGGATGTACCAAATTGAAATCAGTTTCCTCATTTAAAGTAGCGCTACCGTCGGGTCCAGAATCTCCATGAAAGCAAGTATTCTCGATTGACGCCAAGAATAGACAAGACGACATAATAATGTAAATGAACGCGCCCGATTCTGCACCGTTCGACCGCGTTTCTCGTCGCCTTCTTCATTAAAATGTCTGCGCTTCACCCCTACTATCGGTAAAGACTTCTGCATTCGAGTAGGTGGAGTGGCTTTTATACTTAAATGGCTTGCAACTCGCCTGATAAAAATTCGCAAGCGTCCCTAAAAAAACCGACTCACTCGCGAATTGCAAAGACCCAGATTAAAGCTACCAGAAGATAAAGAAGCTGGCAAATTTTACACTGTGACAGTTTATATATTATATCAGCTCATTACGAATTCTCGTCCTGAGGCTAAGAATCGACAAAAGCTCAGAAAATATCAAATATCATCTCAAAACGACGGTCATTCGATGTTATCGACGTGTGTAACCTTGGTGAAATTGATACCCGTAGATAAACAATTAAACCAGGATTGTTTTAATTATAACGTATCATTTGATCCTCGGTAGCGCTTAAATGCAATTGCTTTAATTTCGGCGATTGGTTGAAAATATCTTAAGGCAGCTGTACTGTGCACGCTACAACTCATTTAAAAATTGCGAAATTAATACTATCTGTACTTTGTATAATGCTATAAGCTGCCCAGTCAAATGCAGTTAAGTATCAAGTAAAATATCTCATACCGATTATACACACAACTTAGGTATATACCTACGCCTCAAAGTTTCCATTCCATTTGACGCAAGTTTTTCTGGGTTTGGTTACCGAATTTGTTATCTCTCAGCTAATAACTGCAAGTGCTCCTGGGGCACGACAGACCTTATTAGGCAGATATTGCAAATAAATACAGACGCCCATGGTAGGCGCCGGTCGTAGACAGGTAACGCTTGCCAGGCAATTAGCATCCCCAGCGACCGGATTGTTAGCATTCTCCCTGTCGTCTCCGTTCCCACATCAAAAGAAACTTATTATACGTTCTAAGCTCTGCAAACATAGATTGGCGCCGTCAGGAATTTCACAAGTAGAAAAATCGCAAACGACGTCTTTGTCAACTTCTATCGAGCGAAAGTGTCTTCTGTGATGCGTAAGTTGGTAAGTTCGTAACAAAGGCAGTGAAAGCAAGTGTGATTTATCGCTTCGCAATTCATTCATTGAGTTATTTATTTGATGGCTCTATGATGGCTTAACCACAATCTAAAGTAGATGGTCTACTGTGTTGTAAGTGGGCTTGAATTGAGTTGCGAAATTTTATTGCAGAGAGGTAGGCGCTAAATAGTACATGTAACATGTACTATTAAATAAAAACTAAATAAAAAAAAACTATACATAAATATGAAAATGTTCTTGGAGTTTCGTTATTCAAGACAGCTAGGCATTTGACGACCAGCTCGCTAAACCACTGTAGGCAGCGACACTGTAGCGCTAGATGGAGCATGACTAGTCTGGAGTACACAGACTCTCGAGGAAAACTGCTGGAACACACAGACGCGACAGATTTTACCAACTTAAGGTTGTACTTAGCTAGCCATGCGAGCATCAGAAAACGCCCTATTAACCACTCGACAATCATAGGTACGAAACTGGTAAACTACTTCTCTTTTATTTTCATATTAACTATATTGAATTAGAAAAGTACAATTCTATTACCTACTCTTACTTCACTATAATAACGTTAAGCTACAGCCATAATACATTACAGTACATCATAAGTATCATTTACAGAACTTAGAAGGGAACTACTTCTGAACATACAGAGGAACACGTTAAAGTGTCTTTTGCTATTTCCCAAGAACCTACTCTAGCCACCTTTCAATATCGCTTTGACGCTATCTGATTCTCGATCAAAGATCATGCATAGAACTATGGTATGAAGCAACGCGAGCCCTTTTCATGGGATGTCAGTCCATCCGTTGGCGGGTAGTTTGCGCAATGAACAATTACGATAAAGTCGTTGTGAATAATTACATTATAATCGAGTTATCGGCATCTTGGTGGGAGCAAGTCGACCGGGTATGCTGCGCATTGAAACAACTTGCCACATCTACGTAGTAACTTAAGAAGTGAGACGATCTGAGTAGGTCTATATATTAGATATTAAAAACTAATAATAATGAGCCGAAAACAATAGAAATAGTTACTCATTTCATCCCTGATGAAGTTCACCGAATGTGAACGAAACTATAGTTGGACCTTTTCAACAATTTGTTTTAAGATCCACAATATAATACAATACAATATTTCTTTATTGCATACCGAAATCAAAATAGTATATCTTTGCGTATTTAGGTTATTTAATATGCAAAAAAGCGTTTTTTGGCAATGTTAGAAATAGTTTCCGTTTTGGTCGCGTGAACAACAACAGATTTTATAAATATTCAGATTTCCTAAAAATTTGCATTCAGTTTGTGTGGTTGAAATCGTCCTGTAATAGGCACCGTAGCAAATTACAAGTACAATATTAAAAAAAAATTGGGACCAATACATCAAACCAAATTTCAACGTTGGTTAGAAACTACAACTTGTAATCGAGTATGCAGTTCCGGCAGATATACAAACTGACCAACGGGTCGACGTCGCGACGGAAGAACAATGTGCCAGACCCTAATCAGAGACGGTCAATTATATGTGTATAGCCTAGCTGTAGGATAAAAATAAACTTATTATCTGTCAGTATGTATGGTTTTCAAAGATGCTGTCATCTAGGTAGATATACTAAATATCAGCATAAGCCAAAATTTGTTTTCTGTAATTTATAGTGTGTAAGAATAATATGAAAACGATATTTGAATTGAATTTAGAAATAAAAAATACAGCCTCCGGGACAGGCCGAATTCCGAAGCGGCTATAATACTATAGACTACATTTTTACAGTTCGGGAAATTATACAGAAAACCCAAGAGTATAATATGCCCCTTTGGCTAGCGTTCGTGGACCCTTGGATAGCTTTCGACTCTGTTAAAACCTGGTCTATTCTGGAATCCTTTCAGCGATGTCAACTGGATTGGCGATACATCCAGATGTTAAGATGTCTGTATGACGCCGCAACAATAACCCTCTAAGTCAGCCAAGAGGCGTAAGGGGATGTAATTTCCCCGAAATTGTTTTTAAATGGATCGATGGATGAATGGAACTTGGATAAAACCCAAGGTCATTTTTAACGAGCACGTTGTTCCGAGACTAATTGCAGTTCATGGTTCTTCTCTCGAAACTGTTCAAAAGTATGTATACTAAGGCAGATGGTCAAACTAGGAATAAACAATTTGGAGAGTGAAGATACCAGAAGAATACAGTTGGGTTGGGCAGCATTTGAGAAACTTCGTCAGGTCTTTTCTTCATTCATACCGCAAAGCTTGAAGACAAAAGTCTTTAGGCCAGATTCGCCAGAGAACCAAAGTCACTGACATAGCTCTGCGTTTTAGTAAGCTGAAGTAGCAGTGTGCCGGTGATATATGCCGTAGAACTGACAACCAATAGAGTAGATGAGTTCTTGAGTGGAGACCGCGAACCGGTTAACGTAGTGTAGGATGCCTGCTACCAGGTGTAGCAAAGATATAAAGAAGATAGCTGGGGGTGGAGACGAGAAGCCTAGGATAGAGCCGAGTGCGTGTTATGAGAGAGGCTTATGTCTAGGAATATACTAGAGTAAACTAATGATAATCACGAGGACGAGAAATAAAAAAGGTATGTGCGACAATATAGCGAACTTTCTACATATTTTACTAGTCGGTTAAAAACTATAAAACGATCTATTTGTAAAACCTCGGGCAAACATAAACCAGTAATGGTGTACGAAAAAGTAAAGTCACATTACGCAAATTGCATAACGTTAACCGTATCTCATAATAAACTCATTTGTCAGGGAGATAGCATCGCGCCTTCGACCCGATGGGAACAATACAATCACGTAACAGACGAAAGCGAAAACAATTAGGAGATAGGCAGATCATCACCGACTTTCGCAGCCTCCTGATCTTATCAACACCCAACTAATCAAATGAATTTATTTTCTTCACAAAACGCCACAACGCAAATAATGACAGCTCTAATTAAAATCTCACAAACAGAGATCGTATCTGCCTCCGTCGCAGCAATCCAATTAACGTAGAATTTTTCAATATAATTTATTGACGTTAACAACTCTCTAAATAACTTTTTTGAACGGACGCAGGTGTGCAATTTCGTGGTAAAAATATCTGATCGTCTAGGTATTATTCGAGTCACATTCTCCCGTAATTTATGCTCGTACAATCATCGAATACATGCTGTAAATAACTTTACAGCAAAGGGAATACGAAGGAAGGTAATTTTCGCGAGAAATCTTGCAAACATTCGTAATGTATCGATCGATTTGGAATCGCTCCGGTCGCCTCGGGAAAATATCTCATTACACGACCGAGGATTTCAAATAGGTGCGTAATTACGCGACTGCACGCCATATTTCAAACAAACTCATTATTGAAGTGAGCTTCGCCCTCGTACTTCTTTTTGCAGAACACAGAACGTGTAAATAGCGTGGACGATCTAGTAATTGTGCATAATGTCGCCCCAAAGGCTATCTATTCAGGCCATTTTCAATGCGATATTTATTTTAATTCGCCGACAGGGTTCCCTAGATTTTATCTTGTCACGCCTTGACTCATTGTGAGCTTGAGTTTAAATGGGCATGTGTTTTTATTTATTGTAAAAAATCGCGATCAATTGCGTTCGTGTGGGACTTTAACGAGACAATGATGGATGCCGTCGGGGTACAATTTGTGATTATAGTAGGTTTTTTGCATTTTACTACAAGTTTATCTTATAGTAACACTGGTCGAAAATGGTTAAGTACGTATACCTCTACACTCAGTTAGGTTGGACTTATAAATAGGGCTCCAGTTCATACATTTATGGATCTACAAATAATATTTTATCTAAAAGTATCTGACCAGTATTTCACCGATGATAGCCCATAGACCGACGGCAGCATAGTTCCACGTAGAGCGGACCCGCTACGGCTGTCAAGAGGAAACGGATAGGAATTTATGTCATCGTTCTGTTCGCAATAACATAACTTTCCGTCCTTTTGTTTGAGGCCGCGATAGCTCAGATAAAGATACAAAAGCAATGTTACTTACTGATCCAGAGTGCCCTCGGGTCGAATCTGCAGCTATCATGCAGCTGGATAGTAATGCTTAATAATTCTTTTATTTTAAGTTAAGACAAAAACTTGAATCGTTTGTAAGTGGAAAAATGTCCAATCATTACCACTATTTTGATAAGATTTATTTTGTGTCCCAACTTTCAGACCAATCAATTATTCATTAATTCATTGTCATAGCACCGACGAAAAACACGACTGATTTCTGAGAAGTTTGAGGAGGTTGAACACTGAGGGTTAGTTTTTAAATCTGATGAAATCGAATTAGGTTAACGGTTTGACGTATCAAAACTCTGAAGATTTAGCCATTTGTCTGCCTTGCTTAAAACATTTACTAAGTAAGCTATTTGGGTCCATTAATAACAAAAAGATACTCGAATAACAATAAACGTGGCGAGACACCTCAATAATATACACTTATCGTGTCAATAAAGAAAAGAAGAAAACATTAAAATCAATTTACCAGTACAAAACGAACAAGGAAGGTGTACAAAAGTTCAAGTGACATTAATAATTATCGAAGACAAGCCGAGAAAACACGTTTCCAAAAGCAAATACTTAATTTTAACAACCCTGCTTCAAGTAGAAAATTATGTAAATATTATTGTGTAACAGATGAAAGTTATACTAGTAATAATATTCTCTGTTGGCAATTAATAAGTAGCAATTTCGCCGGTAGATGCATGTACAAGTATGTTATACCGCTCCGCGGACGCAACGGTGGCCAAGTGTTTTTACAGATGGGTGTCATTGAATACTTGCTACCTTTACCTACTAGTTACGCGTTGCATAACTTGGCTAATAATTAAAAACATAATATTATTTAATGTTAGCTCATCCTTGCAACCGGGTGAAACTACCGAATTCTAATTGTGCCCAAATTTTAGACCAAGGACTGATTAATGAACTATATAGTAATTCAGAGTAATTTGTAAGAATATTACACACGTACCCAGAAGTATTCGATAAATACATTTGAGGCACCACTCAAGTTCACAAAGGGCGCTACTTAAGTTTCCATACATTTAACTAGGCAAAACTAAGCAAAAATTTGTTCTGCGAACTGCGGACTTCGCGACAACAATACCTAATTTTTTTTAAAGATTACCTGTTGATCGATTTTTTTCTTCTTTAAGTCTTCATTCTTAATTAAGGTTGTGTGATTCTCATATTGAATTGGTGCCACTATTATTGAAATCGGTTAGTAAATGACGTAGTAAACATTTCAACTTTTTTGGGGGTAATACACCAAGTACGTTAAGATTTAAAACTGCGACCTGCATGTGAGTACTAACTTACAGCTACATGTACAAAAAACAAAGAAAGAACATTTGGTCAGGAATATGTACTTGTTTAAAATTTCAGCCTGGATCTTTATACTCCGGGAGTAAGAAGTTTAAATTTAAAGTTTACAATCTAAAGTTATTGACTATCACACAGGTCACTAGATAGATATAGGTAGTGGATATTAGGTAGATATAGGTAGTGGTGATAGGTAGTGTAGTAATAGTAGTAGGTATAATATCAAGCACATACTTTATATATACTTAGTATTTACTCATTTAAGAATATAGATATATTTGTCATATAGATGCGTCGTACTCGTATCTATGCAAATAAATACCTTGGTTTGAAAACTCGATTTAAGCTTATCGGTTCACTTTGTCTTACAGTACTACTCACAATCGCTTTATTATATTATTTTACGTGTTAAATTTGACTTTATATGACCTAGTCCTTTTATATGCTATAGACCGTCTACAGAAAATATACATAATTACGAATTGAGCAATTAAAGATCTAACAGATTTAATCTGCCATATTAATGCCTGCCTTGCAATCCTGCAATATGTAAATGAATTATCTAATTACAAGCTTATCCTTAAGTCATTGATCACGAATTGTGACCTGTCTCTTATGCAACATAAAATACTTTCTGGTAAACGTTGCAAGAGAACTGCAAGACCAGGCAAGTTTACAAACTTGTCTGTAATACGAAGTTTTAACCTTACTAATTTTGATATAAAAGGAAATTTTATGACACAAAATTAAAAGATAGAATAAGTAAGATAAGTAGATATAATAAGTTGTATAAAATTAAAGCCCTCTCTCTTTAAACAAAAATACAAAAAAGACAAAATTTTAAATTTATAATTAATTTATTTAAATTTTAAATTTAATCTGAAACTACAGAATACTCGTTTAAATAAAATTTAAGCCACTACCAGTTGGAAAGGTTTTTCAAAAACTGGCCCATTGCAAGTTTATTATTATCTTCCGATGCTAGTGTTTGTATTGCAGTCTCAAACTGGTAAGCGTAGTGGCCTGGTTAGGCTTGACCTCTACTGGGGAAACCCTTACTTACTAGCGGGAATAATAAAATTCCATATTCCTCATTCTTATGTTGACCTTATAGAGAAGATAAGTTGGTATATCAGTTAACATTTAGTAAGAAATTCCGCGTTCGCTTATCCACTAAACTTACACAAGTTATTTACATGTTTCATTCCTATCGCGAAATATACTATTGGCAAGACTTAGTACAAAAACCTGCGTGTGGAAATTTCGTCATGAAAATATTAGGTTTCACAGCTCTCTAACTAATATCGCTCATTTGGATTTGCGTAACTGCTACTGCGGTTACTCAAAATCAAATGTCAGTCGGTCACTCTTTATTAGCTAATTAGTGTAAAGAGACAAGCGACTTCGGGATAATAGATTAGTATGTGAAGTTATATATTGGTATTTGCGCAACTGTATCGGTTTACAAATTAGCCTCTCAGTTTTATCTGCATTGAAGTTGCTAATCTTGTTAAGGGTAGGTAATGCATTTCGTTTTATATATAAAAAATCGGTATAAAAGTAAAGTAAACTCCAATGAATGCATTGCTTAGATGTTTTATATCATTATATCGCTGAAATGTAGGATTTCAGACCTGCAGTTTTTTGAGATAAATCGAGTATCATTACTAGGTACATACGGGAGCATGATATGCTAACAATGACCTAGTAACCAAGTCTGTGATAATAATTTTTTTGTTCGCTTTAAAGTACATTTATATTGATTATAGTTTGATCGTAGTCTAATATTAAAAATATCAGCGCTTAGTTTTTACGAAACTGTATTCCTAAACAAGCAATACATAGATATATGAATAAAAACACAAACATTAATACAAAAGTAAATCAACAGTGGACAAATAAGATAATATAATATCATTTGTCCACTGATGATTTATAGTGCTCATTATTATATTATATAGATAGTAATGAGCATTATAAAACAGTGAACAAAAACTGATACAATGTCAGATACAAAGCTATCGATGAGAACTTGTTGAAATTCACTAACAAACCATGAAGCGATAAGTAAAACCTTCGCCTTAACATCAAACTTGTCACTTTCTCCCGCACGGACGCAGACAGTGTTTGTCTGATCTTCTCCTCAGATTATTGCCATTAGTGTCCATTAGCCTTTTAACTCGATATGATTAGAACGCGTCACGACATTTGCAATACCATAAATCATAGTATCAGGTTTCGGAATCGCTAGAATTCGCACGGTTGCGTAATTCGATATCTAGAGCTCGACTTTTTATGTCAGAGCGTGCGGTGTCACCATTGCTTGGACATGTTTTACTGCGAAAATTAGACTAACTTATCCTAGAAATATATAGTAACCAAAAGCTTGACTTTAATATAAGAAATGATTCCTGAACTTAGTTTATCACTATGATTATTAACGTCATCTAATGCTCTGTAATTGAAGCTCAGATGAAATTGTTGTCATAGACGCGCTGCTAATCTTACTTCTGAGCTTCTGGGTAAACTCGGTTAACATTTGAGCCGCATAAAAATAAGCTTGCCTATGCGCTTGGCAAACTTCATTCGTATTCTGCCATATCTTTTTTACAAATGCATTCCGATCTTGTAAATAAGCAGTACCTACTTGTTTCTATTTCATGTACTAATGTATAAATATACTCATACTTGGTGTATTATGTATTCGTATATAATGTTCAGTATAGTAAGTAATCTACGTAAGATAACATACGTTTTCCTAACATTTAGAAAATATCAAATCAGTAAATGGACGCATTTTAATATTAAGAGGTAGGTACAACGCAATCTTAGAGCATGTCACTGTCTCGCAAAGTCTTTCAAAATGGAGCCGTACTTATAAGTATTTTCGAATTAACTCTGCTTCTAAGAATTTATTACGTTATTACTGGGAAAAACTTTATTGATACCTGTATTGCACTTACTCAAATATTTAGAGGTATAGATTAATTTATAGGCGAGTGAAACTCGAATTACAAAATCGAAATGTTGTTTATTTTATTTTAAAGCGTATAATTACGGTACCTACGTTAGGTGTGAATCGATATATTGTTGATAAGACCACATATTATAAAATAGCAAATAATATTATTATACGGCCTAGAAACCGGTCTTTAGTAAGCATTTATTGTAATCAGTGTCAATAACTTCAAATATTATTAACTACGTTTAAGTATTTGTTATTGTATGGATTGTCAGATTTGAATAGCCGGAATTGAACCTTGTCCACTCGATTTAGCTAGTTGGTATAATATTTTTATCAATAATTTATTCACATATGCAGATAAGTAGGTAGTTCGTGGGTACTACTGGGTACTTGTGGTCCTGAGTAAGTTAATCTAGTGAGAACATATTTTTATCATTTTTTTATCACACTTAATGCATATTGAAGAAAATATAAATAAACTTTTCCGATATTTGCAACAAAATCAATTCGCAGTAAACTCGTCTCACGATAATCATAAGCGACTGTCGCTGGCAAAACTAACAACGACCATATTCACAACATCCGTAATGTCAATGACACCACACGGATGCGCTTACGCAACATCCACCTTGACAGAAATGTGATGACGTTCGCTGTGACGTAACTTGACGTCTCTCGCCTTACTTCTATACAACGCTCGCTACCAAAGCGGATAGTAAAAACACAACCGAAAAAAACCAGCAATGCAAGTCTTGCCAAAAGAAAAAAATATTCTGACAACCGTGTAGGCCGCACAATAGAAGTCATTCTCAATGAGATGAAATGCGAGTGATAGCAATAATTTCACAATAATCCATTGTACAGCAAAGGTAATCGAAGTGAGTGAACGATCATCAATGCGCTACCAGATCTCGTCCTTGTTCATTGATGTAGTTATATTTTACTAAAATTTTATAACAATCATAAATGTTTATGTGTTTCGAAATCGACTCGACATTAAGTATTTAGCCTAGATGTTAAGAAAACGCGGTGTAGGTGTTTTACTATCCACCGGTACCTTATAAAGTTATGGGATAAGAAAATAAGTAGGCGAGTGTATTAATTTTAAACTGACGGAAAGCCGCGCAAGTATTGGAATAAACTTTATGAATATTTTATGACAAACAAATGGCTTTACTTCTTTAAATCCCATTAACATTGTATTGATACAGACACCATATAAAAAAATAAGATAATCTTAGTTTATTTTCATGTTGCATTTGTCAAAATAGGCATATCTTTTTCATGTACCTATGTCATGCGTATCAACTCATAATATGCTTCGCATTTCAAGGTATAAGTTCCCCCTAAGACCATAGTAGTATACTATACACACTGACTTATCTTAAAACCGAGTATGAGTGACATGTACCAACTTCCTTTTATTTCGAAGTCTTCAGCGTTATCCGTAGCATATGCATTGACATTTCTACTTACAATAGAATTCAAAAGGAAATGTAAAATGCCTAACTGTTCATTCAGTGGTTATAAACTCATAGTAGGTCAGATCTAAAACATTCATAGAAATGAATAAGTACCTAATATCGGAGTCTAGGTCTAACGGTTACATACTTAAGAACATAAACTTTACAGTTATGAGATATGACAATACCAAACAAACGATTATATAGGAAGCAAAAGTTATATAAAGTAAGAATAGTTTTTCATAATGAACAAAATCTTAGGCTGCACTTAGCACATTTTATCACCTACTCGGAATGTGAATAATAAGAGACGCGGTGATATTTTGTGGTTGAGTTCGTATTAGCCAGTAGCCTGATGCAGCATTAGTTTCGAAAAGTATTTAGTCTTCGTAAAGAATACTATAAAAAAAGAAGATTTTTCGAAGCTAATCGTCGATTAAAAGCTAGCTGTATCGGGATCACTATCATTATATTACTGGTCACACTATCATTAAATTAAATTAAAGGTAGGCCTTGTATATTTTGCCACACATTAAGCAGAGACGATTGGTTCGCCCGGTAAATTATATATAAACTATCACGAAGAAACAAATGTGCTTTAAGGTATCGACGATATTGGCTGTAGGATCAAAGAAACCCGTCCATGTAGAAATTAATTTTAATAACACTCCAGTAACAGAAATCATGCTCGATATTACTTAATTCGATACAAATATCTCGGGCCATTGATTTTAAGTGCGAGCTACACCAAAGCCGTTGTAAAATGTTAATGAAATGATGTAAAGTTTCAACAACACGATTGGTATCCACCGGTGTGGGCAGGTGGCGCCTACATCGACATGCGCCGCGCATATTGTACTAACAAAACGATACAACACTGTAAATAATATCTACATAGACACATAATATAACATAATCAACAAGCAATCTTACAAAATTTATGCAAAATAATATATGTATTACTTATGCACATACCTTTTGGAAACAGATATATTTTTTAAACTAGGTACATACCGCAAGGCTACGTCAACTATGTTTGTAACAAAGGGTAATACGAAGAATTCGAAATGCAATAAAATCAAACTATGCACAAGTAAAATTAAAAAGATAAAAAACCCTCGACACAATATAATAAAAAATAATTTATTCGCCATGTAGGATTTGTAATTTATTACGTATTCTACTAGTGGCGGCCATCATGGACCGATTTTCTTCAAACATAGCTAAGATTCCCGGCTAATGGCTAACCTTACAAATAAATAAAAAGATCAAAGTCAGTTCATCCGTTCGGGAGCTACGATGCCGCAACCTTATGGCAGGATCAAGAGTATTCTGATTTATTCGTACTGTATATTGTAAAATATCACAATCTTAACCTTCACATTCAAAAGAATTTCCATTTACACCTTTATATTCCTTTGTTGCTGACAACATATCTACAAATCAAGACGATATGTTGATTATGTGCGTGTCCTTACTCAATAAGGAATTAAAGAAAGGGACATTGTCTCCAATTTAATAAAAACACTCTGGAGATTCCTGACGGTGATAGTGGGAATGCAACATACAGAATGCGTAATAAATGTATATCTTAATTTGAATTTGTTTTAACATAAAGTATTGGTAAAGAAAGCAATTGATATAAGTTACATGAAGTCAGTAAATGTGGTGTATGTACATGAGTTTGGTGGAGCAGTGTTTAAACTCTTTAGAATATCTAGTTCAGTCAGATATCATTCCACTTTAAATAGTGTTACTTAAATTGTAAAGCTTTTGAAACAAGCATATCGGCCAAAACGTAATGCAGCAAAGAATCAAAGTAAAAGGAAATACCTAAAATACTATAGGTATAGTTTTCTAGAGCAAACGTAGTACTTCAAACAGACGTCCCAGTTTGCCGAGTTAACTTTACGTAACCGTTTAATGGATCGTGAGTCATCGGCAGGCAATAGTACTCGCCCCAATTCCCCGGGTCAGATCTGTGCAACGCTTTTTGTCACGGGGCATATCCGTCCTTATGATCCGGTCGGTACAAATTGCCCTTCATCGCGACCTGAATACCTGCGGATATTTGTTCCGTAAACACTGGTTTTTGGCGCAAGAAGTACGTAATTAGCCACTTCCTATTGTGTTGCAACCCAACTGCCTTCATTAGTGATTGGAACGTTTACACTTTTAGCATTCGCAATGGTGTAACTGCGTTTTGTATTTTACGCGATTGTGTTCAAGGCAAGAACATAGCAATTGTTTGGCATGTAATACATACTAAGCTTATCTACAATCATTTTGATAAAACTTTGCAATACTTAAAAAAAAACTACTTTCGCTAATCAAATAATTTTATACAGAATCACTTCTGGAATACTTGTATTACAAATCGGTTTGAAGTTCGTAATATATGCTACTAATACAAGCATAACTGTAATGCACAATTATAGCAATTCCTCTACAAGAACGCACTATGTAGATCTCAGGGCCAACACCTATGGGCGGTAAGTGAACTACAGGCCAAGGAAAAGGTCACTAATTTGGCATAATTGATTGCTTTATTGCATACATTTCGTCACGTTCCAGCAATTTTTACATCGGAACTCTCAGCAGGTGATCATGATATTTGCAGCGGATGAAGCTCATCTTCTTGATGTGTATTTTATACAGGGTTATCGGCTAGGGGTGTACTAAGCCAAAAAGGTCACTATACTCATCCTAAGGAACAAATTTTACTATGGGACCAACTCTGAATTCGAGAAAAAAACAGCTCTCTGTAGTTTTTTTTCTAATTCAAAGTTTGTCCTATAGTAAAAGTTGTTTCTTAGGATGAGTATAGTGACCCCTTTCAGCTTAGTACACCCCTAACCGATAACCCTGTATAATCGTAGACCAGTAAAATGATTTTTGTAAAAGAATTCATACATAATTTAGTTTTTTATAATTTTATTTTCTACTCTGAAACCCGAATAAGTTTTTAGATCGTATCTGACGTGAAATACGTTTAATTTTTTTTTTAAAGTTTTAGGATAATTTGTGCTCAGCCGTGCCAGATATATAAATCGATAAAAAATTAAAAGAAAAGCTGAAAGTAGCAGGCGTACCAAATAAGTCAGCCGTCTCTGATCTCATAACTTATCTTTATCGTTGCAAAGGCGCTTACATACCTATCTTTGAATTAACACTAATCTGAAGTGATAAGTGTGACGAATCGTTAAAGAATTTAAATCAAATTGCAAGTGAGAATTGCAATAACGGACCTCCGGATATGATGGACTGTGAGGCAAATATGTATGATATAATCATTGACGCAGGCGCAATGTGCGACATACTTTGTATCTTTTTGGACAGACAAATAAAGATCACATACCAATGTGTGCACTTTCTCCCGTTGCTATTGTAAAGGCGATTACACACGTATGTAGTGCGCACTTGCAAACGCTCACTCAAATATCCACCAACTGCTGTAAACGAAACTTTTATTGTCCTAAGCAAAAAGTATTATACTTAAAAAGTTAAATTGGAGCAAGTATATACTCGTTTAGCATTACAGGTTTATTCGTTAGGAGTGTCAAACCAAACTGGGCCAAACTGGGGTTGATACATGAAAGAATGGGACCATCTTGATATTCTAAAAGTAAACCACCGTCCAATACATACATTTTGTCTATTGTCGCCAAACTTTTTTATGAAGAAGCCAATTACATTTACCAGAATTCTGGATTGGTACCCAATTGAAAGTTATTCATCGTGATGAGTATAATAGCCCTCCTCCCTTCAGCTTTTGAACACCAGTGATCGATACTCCTGTATCTGTACTTGATACTTGACATGATCTGCAATCGATTTATATAAACGTCAGCGCTATACAAATATTAGGACAGAAGGCTTTTACTGAATAAAATCTTTCATAGATTAATAACATTTTCATACTCGTATGTTTATCCCTATTTCACCATCGGAGTACAGATAGGACCCGAAAACGCCAACGGTAGAGGTTCCACGGACTTGCGCGAAACGCTTTGTGTTTGCTCGCTGCTTATTTTTTGGACTAAATGCTGGCTTCTCTACATTTTTCTAGACGATTCGTTCGCTCGGTCACATGTAAGTAAAGTGAACACAGAAAGTCATACATAACTAGACTGCAAAGTATTCTTGAGACTGTTAATATTTCATAACAAAAGATATTCAGCTTATAAATGTTTTGAGCAAATTGCTTGATGACAGCTGAGTTGAAAGCAACAACGTAATAAATGGATACCATTAGCAGGATGTACCTAGCCGATGACCTGAGAAAAAACTAGGTAATACTTGCATTATTGACAAGAGAGCGTTGGCCCAAATACCAAACCGAAATACTTGTTTGCACAGTGATTGTTGTACAGAAAGATAATGAAGGAATGCATAAAATCCCACTTAAATGATGAAATATGAAGTCAAGGACACTTTTGGTATTATAGCCGTAGCAAAATACGAATATATTTCGTCAATGCCTCATGTTGTTCGGATAAATGCGTTTTCTTGTAGATATTTTAAAGTTTGGAACCGATCGAAAAGAAAATAACGTCTTACAATTTCACTCTGAGAGAAACATGATATTCAGATCGGGCGCGCTTAAAAATATGATACCTACTGAAAACGGTATTGCACGAGCTGCTAACGGAAATCTTAATGCTATTAGGAAGCTTTTGAAACCACGAGACTGTACCTATTCAAAGGTGATTTCCGATTATGTATTAAGTAGGTAGGTAAGTAACTGATTTAAAGATATGATCCGTATCGCGAGATGATCGATAGCAAGTACTGAAGGGGACCTAGAAAGCGAGGTAAATCGTGATTCCGTTAATTATTATTGGAGTTATTTACTAGTTACGTTAGCTATTGCGACGTCTATTGTCTCTTTATTGCAAATACGGAAAGATTTATAGCTATTAATAAACCTATGTTGAAAATATTATTTTTAATAATAAAAGGTATATTTATTAATCAATGTGTTTTTCATAAAACTTGTGGTATTGGCGGACGGTACAGAATAGCATCGCTTAAGAAAAAAGTAAAATAAAATCGAATAAAATATTTGCGATGACATAAAGATTCAGGCAGCAATAATATTATTATATGAACCATATACCAAGAGATTGCAACGAGTGACTAATGATCTTTATCTGCTTGTGTATGCTCTTTGAAACGTCTTAAAAGGTCAAAAGCGAAGCGTCCTCAACAGTTACAACCGCATACTGCGAGGACAATATTTCACCCAGTTTTAGTGTGACACTTGTAGATTTAAAAATAAACCTGGAACCATAAAACCCCTTTATAAGCATTCTCCGAGGGAAGGTAGAAAGACTATTACTTACTTTAAAGGACAGTGTGTGTTGTAAATTTTCCGACATAACATTTTTCAAGACGGTAAAATCGTCTCGAATAAGTTCGCTAAGTAATAAAAGTGGCAAGCCACAAATTAGTCAATGCGTCGAGGGCTGTATTCTTTTGATAAAATATAGCTTTATTTTACTTGTGTGTTCTGGTTTTCAGAACCTGTGCAATAAAAAAATATGTCGAGACAAACAAGCAGTTCGTTTGTTCTTTGTCCTTTATGTATCCTGTTTCTGTGTTGAGTTTACTACACTACACATAGCACACATATGTTTCAATCATAATTATGTTGATCTTTGAGTATAACAGATCTACAAAAATAAAAACTATTTTGGGCTAATCCGTTTTACTAGTTAGGACTTACTCGATAATGAAGATACTTATAGGCATAAAAAAATTATTATATTTGATGGCATCTTCGTTTTACTTATACAATCTTTGCTGTAAGTAGATTACAGGTTCTTGGCTAATGATTTAGGTTATAATATACCTCGTTGCATAGCAGATATAAATCATTAGCCAAGAACCTGTAATATACTTACAGCAAAGATTATATAAATAATACGAAGATGCCATAAAATATAATAATTTTTTTTTATGTTTTTTCTTGTAAACAGACTTTAACATCTCTAAAGTATTTCCTTCTCAGCATTGTCATTTTAAAATATAAAAATTTCTGCCTTATATTAGGAATATAAATGTAAGTATCTATATACAAACTGTAGGTGCTGTACGAGGGGCAACGATCCTCTATGCACATTTATTACCTTTCTATTGAACACATCTTGACTATGACATACTATCCATTTAAACACTAAAAGACAGGCTATTCAGAGACGAAGCTTAGATTACTGATCTATTGCTTAACGTATGATTAACATGCATTTATCGTTTTCAACCCATTCAATAGGCTTAGGAGGTATGAGTGTTATTGTAAAGGTAAAGTCAAACTTAGTCAATCGCACGGCAGAAACAGTGACAGCTATAAGTTTTTTTTAAACTTAATCTATACCACAATTTACTTTCTAACTATCATGCCTTCATGTTTTTGGTGCTTTGTTACACTCTGACTCATAATATATTGCTTTTAAATAATTTTATTAATGTTCAAATAAGTGCTGCTTTTTAAATTAGCAATGACCCGAAACGTTCTACGTTGTGAAGTATTTGGCTTCACTCGCAATGTAAAATCCTTTGACATCAAACGCGTGTCAGTGGCCGTAGACTAACCTTTAAGACTGTTTGTACTTACTTATTTATTTCATTTGATCCTCTGTGATTTTATGGTAGCGAAGTAGGTTTATTTGCTCTAGCGGGCGGGTGTGAATGTTTTGAGATGGATTGTTAAACTGATCTTGATTATGATTGTTTTGGTTTATTACTGGCTGTGGGTGGCTTATGATTTAGGAGTTGAATCTTTGCATTAAAGCACGGAGCACAACTTATCTACGAGTAAATAATTTAGTAATATTGCTTTACTTAACATAACCAAACTAGTTCAAAAGATGCGATTAAATTTTTCAGCACTATCAAGGACAGTTAAGGAAGTTAGTGGTAGCCCTATCAGTAAACCCTTTGCTTCGCAAACGAAAGGGCGCGAGTTAAATCCCAAGTTCAGGCACGCATCTCTGAGTTTTTCACTAGAATTCACATTAGAATTAGAATCATTCTACACGTTTGGACGGTGAAAGAAAACGAAGTGAGGAATACTGCTTATCGGAGATAGTTAATAGATAGGTGCTGTAAAAAAACATTTGAAAGTAAGTAAACTTACACATTAATAATTGTTGAGGAGTAAAGATAAAATTTCTGTTTTCCACTAAGTCTGTTGTTTTGTATCCATAGATACCTACATCAGGTTTCCTCAAACAGGGATTCTAGAAATATTATTAAGTCAGTGAAAAATACTTGCGTAATATATATCTAACATAACATAAGTAGCTGTTTTGAATATATGTCAGGTTTCTTCAAACAAGAAATTCTAGAAATATTAAATTTAATTTTTTTAATACTTTTTGTTACAAATATTTAAGTCACAAATTATTTTGACCCATATAAGGTCACGTTAACATTAAAAAGTCCCCATGCCCAAACGTACCCATCAGGCTAGCAGCGTTCCCCCTCTGAATAGCCGACGAGATATGTTGGGCTAAAAATTGACTGGAACGGGGGTCACGCCCACAAACGATGTCCCAGATCCGCAACAAACTTTTTCGCTTCAGAGCCCTTCGGACCTGCTTTCTCAACAGCAAAAGGGATGAAGTCATAGCTCGTTTCAAGAGCAGAATACTTGTTGTGCAAGCAGAATACGCGGCTGATTCTCCTCCTGCACCCGCCGTTCATTAAGTGGCAGAATTTCATTTAGACTTATTTACGCAATATAAATCTAAGTACCTCATACCTAGTCTATCTCCGGTTAATGAATCTGCTTATCCACGAGTCGTCGACCTGCTAACAGCTCAACCTGTAGAAATGCACGCCTCGTACATCAGATATATAAGCATTTTATTAGGTACAGGTTTTTATAAATAGCAATATTTTTCGATTTCACGCGTTAACACGCATGAGCGACGCATCGGCGCCGGCGCCTGGTTTCTGACATTTACACGAGCCTTGCAAGCGTTTGCGAACAATGAGATAGCTTGTCACTTGGTCCCGGAACACAACTCACCGGGAACGGTGACCTCTGATGGGTGACCTTAAGACACTTGCTCACACAAATAGTATGTCTGTTTTTGTGTTCGTGTTAAAGAATTCTAGGACTTTTGTGACGTAATATGGAATGTGTAAGAGCACATCAAAGCTTTTGATATTCGAAATATTGTTATAGTGATTTCACATTGTCTTTGACAAAGTCTTAATACTGGATACATTCAAACCCATATTTGCTTCTAAGTACGATAGACAAACTACAAAAAAACGATACGTGTAAACAATGCGAGTAACGCTGATAAGACTAAATACCTAATTCAAACCCTTCAGCAAAAGAAAGCTAGAAAACGTTCTCACAACAAATCCAGTCGCCAAATCACACTGCTTATCGTAAATCAATTCGCAGTAAAAATTTGATTTAATAGATATTAAAAGAAATTAAGATTTATAGTGGCCGCCCACCTGACGACGAAAAAGTTCTGTACGTTGCATAACGCCTGTTTATCATCAATTGTAATTGATGAATGAAATCAAACAGTTGACTTCGCGGAAAGGCAGTTCGGTTCGCCCACGGACCGGACGAAGCAATAATGTTCATCTATAACTAATTGCTTCACCCGTATTCCCACAAGTGCTTCATGATGCTCGATTAGGTAACCATCAGCCGGATCTGCAGGCTCATTAAACAAAAAAATGATCATATCGCAGACAATAGACCACTCGGCGACCGAAAGTGATAGTCTAATAGATATTAAGCCGATGACGATAGCGATGGTAACGAAGTGTCCAGTCACTGTTCCAAGTAAAGCTTTGATGCTATGGGCCCATGAAAGATACGAAAATAACAATGCATTAACCAATATTAATCAGAGCTTGCTCAATAATACAATATTAAATGTCATTGTTATCGTGTCTACAGGAACACGAATTGGACAGAAATAATACGAACAATGGGTTTCCGTCTGTCAATTGGAAGGATATCATTTTTACTTCCTCGTCACACTTTGCTAAGATGAGACTTCAAAAATTCATGATAAAATATCAATAGATTTATTTAAACTTGAATCAGCAGATAAACAAACAGCTAAAGAAACCATTTTGTCGTAACTCTTGTAAACAATTCCTTGCTTTCCCTGAAAGTGAATTATCAAAATTATAGCCTATTACTGGAGACAAAGCTCGGAGCGAAATGAGAAGCGGCCCACAAATCTGCCGCACCTGAGAGTTCGTAAACAACAAAACATCCGTCATTCCCGCAAAATTGCACAGAAACAGAAGCCTTCGCAATAAATGTTTGAGACGAATCCAGGGCTAGCAGCATAGAATAAAATAAAACATACCTATATTAGAAAATATAATATGATGTGAATAAAGTAACACCAGTATTGTATGTACTGCGAATTGTAATCGATCCCGGGGAGCACAATTCTTTTGTGAACTTATATTTTGAAAACATCTTGTTCAGAAATCACATGAAGTTAAGAAGCACCAGTTGTTGTCTTTGTCATATATTATTGATAACGATAGTATCAAACTATCACTTTTTCAACTGAAAACTCATCTTTTATCAAACTGATCGAATCTGTCATATGTAAGGATGGAGAACTCAAATACAGGTTTTAGTTTCCTAACAGTCTTAATGAAACTTAGTATAGGTACAGGTTCTACAAATTCTTACAATTTATCGGTTGTCGGAAATTTTTATTGGGGTAATATTTTCCTTAAAGGTGGAGATGCTTGGCTTATCATATACAATATATTAGCTGCGCTATTTACAATCCAATTTTACTGATATTTGACAAGGAGATGCGAAATACGAACACAAATTAATAAGAGCTCCAAATTTTAAAAAGAAAACGAATTAAAAAATGTTTTGACGTAAAATTATAGTTATTGCTAGTTCAACAGTTCACAGAAGTACTGTATTTATTAAATTATTTATTTATTTTATTTATCTTGTGCGCTTGTATTCCAGCCCTAAGAAATGCTTAGTAAAGGTAAGACCCGTCAAAATTGCAGCTATTTACGATACATCAGACAGCCCAGCGCAGCGGTCAGGTTAGCGGTCGCCTGACAAATGAAGTCGTAAGTACGGAATACCTACCTACTGTACTTCCTGATGTGATTTAGAAAAAAATTGTTAAACAAGGTGTGTATTTCTATAAGTAAGAAAAGAGATATAAGATCCTACTAGAGATACTAACAAGGTAAATAATACTTTGAAAAAACTTCAGTTTTTAGGCACATTTTTCTGTTATTTCGATTTACAAGCCAAACGATTTTGGACCGATTTTATAATAATAAGAATCTTATACTGAAAACCACTATCGCTCGAAAACCAGTTCGCAAATATGAAAATAACTGCCAAATTTTTTACCGTTTTTTTTTGGAGTTATAGTGACTGCTCTTTGAACCGAGGGTAAAATTAGATTAGCCTCACATCCGCAAGAAAAAAATAAAAAAATGCAGATCAAGCTTAAATACTGTTTATTAACTTAAAAAAAAATACTCTTACTAACTATCATAAACTCGATCGATAGGATTTGCTTGACAGAGTACTTTACTATTAGTCTTTAATGGCTTTATCCTAATATAACATAATATGTATTTATCGCATAAACTTAAAAGTAACAGTAACGTAACTTAAGTGTAAATAATGTGACTGCGTATTTACATAATATAGTTACGTACTTAAACGCAATAGTGGTTTAATTAAACTAAGCTTTAACTTTAGCGTAAAGTAAGCTTTCATTCAAGGTCATTCGTCTCAACTGTTGTTATTTATCATTAGACTATTATAACCTCTACTTATGACCCCTTACAATATATGAAGCTAAGACTTATTGAACTTATCTTATTTGACACCGCTTTTAACTTCCAAATGTCGTCCATATTTTTAAGAACTGTCGTTGTAATTACCGTAATATTCCGAATCGTTGTCACTCATGCAAGCTTTACTTATACTACTATCATATATTCTGTGGTGAAGTATAACAAAAGACTTTCACTAAATATTTGAGGATTTAAGGCAGCCTATCTAAATCCGTTGAAAGCCGAAATGTTTCTGATTTTATTTTGTTTTAGTTTCGTCACACACTTGACACTAACCTACGTACTACATTAATGCTTGTAGTTAAGTAGTGCCTAAATAAAACCAGCTTCAGTTTACTAAGGACCCAAACATCAAAACATCGTCTGTCAATTGACGGAAACGTCACAGAAGTTACATACAAATATATCTATGCGGTTTTGAAATCATCATTCATTTTAGTAGTCCATTAAAGAAAAGCAAAGAACATTACCTTTGAACTTCAAGAGAAGACAATGGGAGTGAGTATCTCATTCACAAGTCTTTACAAAAACAAACAAACAGGCTTTACTCACGCGCTTCACTTGACCTTGGGCCGCAGACGCTACGTAAAGATAGGAACTGAGACCGATTCCATGCCTTTTGTGCCAATGTCGCCAGTAAAAACACTTTACTAACTTATAGGGTTCGGTGTTTAGCTAATGTATTATAGAACCCCTTTATAAAACTCCAAAATTTATTTTTTTCCAGGTAAGTAAGACAGAAGCAGAATCTTTTAAAGAAGTTTCAATAATAAATGATGAATTATTAACTATGACAAAAAATTAAATGGATTACCTATAGATCACTAAAGATCTATAGGTACAGATATTCAAATGCAGCTACTCACCATAGGGTAGTGTACCCCGTTACTTGCTTATAAGACAAAGTTACAATCCACCAAAGATACATAAGTCCCTAACCCGCAGTTCGGGTAGCATACTGGACTATTGCCAAAACCCTCATCATAAGGAAGACCAATATCCAGCTGCTTTACGCTTGTGGGTTGATACGAAAATTTTGCTCACCGTAAATTTTCTCAGAGAAATTTATTGTTAGCTTAACTATTGTATTTGGCAGCACTGTCTCCAACGAAACAAAGGAACTGATAAATGATCTATGCATTAATATTTATACAGAACAAAATATTTGCATTTAGCCTAGAGCAGGGCTTAAGATGACACCCAGCGATAAGCTATCGTGGACATAAGTAAAATAAGTGGAACTACCTACATAAATATTGTGTATTTATAATTGCAGGTGGCATTTATGTATTAAGGACCCGGAAATATTGGAAGCTCTTGTATTAGTTTAGCTTGTGATTATTTTTACAGGTTAACATTCTTTTTACTTGAACTTTACTAAGGCCTTCTAGCACTAGCACGCTATATAAATACGGCTGCACTCAACCAAATTATTCTAATGTCATCAAACTTGGGATAGGTCAGTAGCTAAGTGTTTACCTGTTGATTAACTTCTACTACCTACAGGAATCGTACTACTACCTACAAAATAACCATAACAAATACTCGTAGTAACGGTAATGACCAGCATTACATCTAGATGTATGTATCCTTACCTAGCATTTAGATAAATAAAATGTATCTATAAACAAAACGCGAGGTTAATAAACTTGCGTCTGTAATACTAAATTTACCTATAGCGAGCTGACACATGCGCACTACCCTCGCATCGATTTTTCTCCGTTTGACAGTTCCTCCCATGTTTTGGGACGTAGCTCGCGTTCACTAAGAAAGTAAACAATAATGGCTTTAGATTTCTCCGCTACGTACAAATTGTTAGTTTTAGGCGATTCAAATGTTGGTAAAACTTGTATAGTGCACAGATATTGCGACGAGAGATATTATGACATTTACATATCGACAATCGGTGAGTCATTGTGATTATTTACAGAGTTTAACGAGCCTTTGTTAGACAGGTGATGGTGTGTTTTAGTGCCGTTTTGTAACGTAACGAATCGGGGATTTATGCCACATATTGCGGATATGAAGCAGAGAACAATAGGGCTTATGGTGCAAAACTACCATTCAGTTTATATGCGTCGGGACTTCCTTTCTCTATACTTTACAACGTTAGAGAAAAAGCACTTTGTTTATATGCATAATTAAACGAGGTTCTTATGTACTTATTGTTTAGTATGCAAAGATAACAGAACCCAGGTATATCATAGTCAGTGGGTTCTTGCATCGTTAATGTGGAGGGCTCAGTAACAGTTGGCTTAGTCTCATGGTCAGTGGACCAAAGCAGGTCTAGGCTTTAGCTCCCATACCTATGTATCGCAGCTAAAAGGATTAGATCCGCGGCAAGTTATCTATACCTGCCGCAGCAAAAACACATGCAGGTATTTTTTATTTCAGGATACTTTAAGCTTTTACTTAGTATTGTATGTTTAAATATTATTTAGAAATAACGGAAGACTTACATCAAACAATAATAGGTATATCACAGCAAATCAATAGGATAATAGCCCAATCTGGAGCAATATTTAGTGGTGTGATTCAACTATTGGTACGTAATTTAGCATTTGTTGCTTGTTGGCACCGCAGTGTCATAATTGCTTCTGATAAAGCTGTTCTGTTTTCTTGTGACTACATGCCATTTATGATCTATTGCATAGCATGTAGCAAGGCTATATTAAACTACCGCAAAACACTTTGGCAGTCGATTACTAATAGGTAGGTACCATAAATGTTGATAGGTGACTCAACTCGATAAGTTCGTTATCAACAGATTTAACTTAGTGTCAATTTGTCAAAAGATTTGTCATCGCTTGTTAACTTTCATCATTGCTTTCGCCATAACAAAATTAACGTATCTACTGGGTAGCTACACATGAGCCTAAGTCAATATTGCAATAGGTCAATGATTTTAAGCTGTCGCATTAGCAATTCGTTTTATAGTTGTCCTATTAAGTACATAGCGATGGTAAATTATTCAAATTGCGCCACACATTGTAGTGCAATCATCAAACTTTGCTTAAATCTTCGGAAAATAATAATCGCTATGCAATTTATTTAAGTGTGTATTATTAACATCTGTAAAATTCAATGGAAGCACTAAAATCTGAAGTATGGAATACCGTACAGTAAAGTTTAGTCTTCATTTTTGCGCAGTCAGATTTACGTAAAACATAGAATGTTATTAGACTCTGAGATGTTTATTTCTCTCTCTATGCTAATAACAACTCAGTGTAGTACTTTACCACTTTCGATAGGTATCTCTACAAGCTTTGAGCCAATTTACCTTATACGACAAAACATAAAAACGTAGAATCTTCTCAGCTGATTGTGGGACTTTTCGTTTCTCTAATTCTCACAAGTGGACAGATAGACAAAACATAAACGCAGAATCATTGCAGTTGACTGTGGGACTTTGCGTTTCTCGTATTTTCAAACTACTCTCTAAACTTACTCTAAACTCAACTTACTACCCAGTTATTTGCTACATTCTGTATATTAAGAAATTACATTATAATTTTGAACTCTCTGCTTCCAGGCATAGACTTCAAACAAAAGATAATCAACCTAGACGGCGTGCCCATCAAGCTCCAGATATGGGACACGGCCGGCCAGGAGCGGTTCCGGACCCTCACCACTGCCTACTACCGAGGAGCCATGGGTATCATCCTCATGTATGACATCACTAACCTCGAGTCTTTCAATCACCTGTCTTACTGGCTCAGGAATATTCAAGAGGTGAGCAATAGGATTTAGAAAATCGTTTTAAACCATTAGTTCTGTCACCTTCGTTACCACGGCATTTCAACGCATCAAAAAAAAAACGTCAACCACTAGACCGGCTTCTTTCCTATTATTAAAATCGACCCGTGAATGGCGCCATATAAAATTTTTACTTTTTTTGGGAAAAATACCCCAAAATAAATCCCCCGCAACTAAAATTATGCAATTTCTTAGAACTCATACACCACGTTTTGTCAAGTTTGGTTGGCAACTACGAAATGTACGCGAGTACATAATATCGACGTACGCTTTTTAGGCGGCTATGTAAGCGCCTAATCAATTGGCGTCGGTTATCACTTCTTAAAAGTTGTATCTGCAGGTACAAGCGGATGTAATGGTTTTGTAGATGTATTTATTTGCGTATTTCCAGTGCGTATTTTATATTTAAATTTAGGTACCTTATCCATAGCAGTCTACAAATAGTTAAATTGGCATTTGCTCATTATTATTCTTTCAATGCCAGACGTTAAGCGCCTGCGCGCTTATAAATAGTAAACTTATTTACTTAAGGCAGGCTTTAGGAAGGCGCATCGAAACAAAATACCATGCTTGGCAAGGGTTGCCAAATTTTATGATTCTAGTAGATGATGGCAAAATGAAAATGAAATGAAATTAAAGCTTCTCTTTGCCTTTATATATGCCTCATGAATCGTTTGCAATAATACTAAGTACTTGAACAATTTGTAGGTCATGAAATGAAAACATATTTGTTTTTTTTTGTCATGTAAAGTACCGTAAAACCTCCCAAAATAGTTTTAGTGATGTTTTTGCAAACAAATGTGTAGTTTTTATTCAACTGTTTACAAGATGACGTTGTTAGGTATCTTTCAAAAATTAATTTCCACGCTAATCCCAACTTTCTTTATTTACGTAAGAACTAGGTAAGTATGTAGGTATCTAGTAGCTTTTTACCCGACTGCCCAAAGAAGATTAATGTTCTTCGAGTGTAGTTTGTATTAGGATTTAAGTACCTATATACCACTACGGCTTAAACTGGTACACCAATTTTGATTTGTTGATTTGTTTTTTATCTGCAGTTAGTCATAGGCTATATTAGTAGCATCAAGCGGGTTCACTCGTTAAATATTTAACTATTTTAGTTTTTATTGAAGTCATTTCTAACCACTTGTTATAATTTATTTCTAGTATGCATCGCCAGATGTCATCAAAGTTTTAGTAGGAAATAAATGCGATGTTCATGAAAACCACAGGGCAGTACCGAAGGAAAGGGGGCAAAAGGTATGGCTAAATACATTCTGTCAAATCACACTAATATTATAATTGCGAAAGTCTGTATTTTCTGCCCGACTTTCTAAATATTGTAAAATAACTGAGATAAATTAATTTAAAGTTATATCCCTTGCTTTACGTTAAACATTACCTGTCTGAATCGTACCTAGGCACGTGTTAGGTACATAAGCATTTTCAGTTATTTCTTATAGATATAAAATAATAACTTAATTACTCATAACCATTTAAAGGGCATGGGGAGGAATAAGCAATGTTCCATTTTTGTAATGTGCCTTTCTATCATTCTTGCCTAAATCATACTGTTACAGCACTTATTTTATGGTAGAGGCTTATATGAATGATTTAGCTCTACTATTTACTTTGCGCCTACTCAATACAATGCGTAGAGCGATTTCTACTCTGGCATTGCTCTGACTTCCAAAAAGATGAGATACTCAATTTGACTGTTTTAGTCGGGCAGACCGATATTCTAAAAATAAATATTCTTTGTTTGTTCACAAGGGAAGAGCTCCTTTGTGGTTATTCTGATAACATTTTAATAACGAAATAACTGAAAAAAATCTGTCGACGCCTGCCGTAATGAAAGTCGATACTCGTAGTCACTTTTTTTACAAGAATTATATACAGTCTGATGATTTTACGTGACTTATCCCACTTAATTCAACATTCTTGTAAAATTTCAGATAGCGGACGATTTCGACATGCCTTTCTTTGAGGTATCCTGCAAGAATAATATTAACATAGAAGAAGCTTTCCTGACTCTAGCGAGGAAAATAAGGGAATACAGAGATTCAAAGGTAATATGAAACGTTCTGGGGGTAATTTAGATGCATACAGAAACAGACTATTTTTTTAAGCTCTTGCCCAAACTCACGCATGCAAATGACGTCATTATCAAAATATTTCTTGAGAATATTGTTCGTGAACTAAGTCACTAGCGAGCTTGAATCTATGTGTACGTATTCTAACATATATACTCATTATTTGAACGTCCTCTATGGTTTCTAAGCCTTACTACAGAATAACATAGTACCTAGTGTTTTCAAGGGTTATCGCTCTTCTGTCTCGTATTATGTTTTCTGTGACCTAACTAGAGGGTCAATTCTCATACCAAGTTTTGTTAGAACCAATCATTACTGAGACACTATATAGTTGTATATCAATAAGTACTACCCAAATTAAAAATTCATATATATCTATGTTCAAAATTCAAGATATTTACTACTGTTTATATCAAGTTTGTTATCACTTCAAGTTTATATTCACATCAGTTTTAATACTATCCCTAATCCCGTCTCGTTCGCACACATAGCTATAACAATTTTCGTGAGAGAAATGGCATAATAACACAGGCGATTAGGGTATTGTTAAGATAAATAATGAGGATGAATACAAAATATTTGTTTTTACAGGCTGATGCATTCGAGCTGAAAGAGCGAGACAATGTCATAAAAGCTTCGGAATCGGAAACTGATGTCTCTAAGTGTAGCTGTTAGCCTATCAATAATTAATTATTAATATTTTAAATTTTAATTATTTCATTTAAAATATTTCGTTAATTCACAGACAGATAATTTATTATTTAATATCAGCGAATAGTGCAACTTACAATGACCTGGTTCGAACATGCCACACAAACGCATGTGACAGTTCTGAAAACATATTTTAGATCTAACTTGTTAAACTAGCTTATCAGAATAGGAGTTATTAGTGAACTAGCCACTAAGTATGCAGACAAAAACTCAAAACCTGCTCTTTTAAATTAAGTAGGTACGATTAAGTATGAATCATCAGTTGACTAGTTTAATAATCAGCTGGCTACATTATGCTAGCTGTATTTAAGATAGGCACCAATTTGTAACAAAGTATAGAACTTAAAGATATCTACAATCCAATGATTATCATTTTAATCTAGTCAAAAAAATTACCACAAACTTAGTGGCTATCAAAATATAGGACCCGAAAATATCCAATAAAAATATTTTTAGTACAATGAAGAGGGTAGATTAGTAAAAAGTTGCTTTTATGTGCTGCGCGTTTGTGTGCTAAAATAGAGTTATGCAACTATCGCATTTTCCGAGCGCACGCGACTATTATTTTACTAGGTCTTGATAGACCTAATAAAATTAATCTTTTATAAGAATATAATGTACGAATATGAACTAAGTATCAAGATTTTTAGAAAATGACATGTCTAACCCAGTGTGTAGAGGGAATTCTTCGGATTAGGTTTTTATGTACCTACCTACATAAAAACCTGTTTATTATCACCGATTGACAATTAAGGCAAGGTGTGCTTATACAGTATCACTGGTAATTAACTATTCTGGTAACCATAAGCAACTACTTAAGAACTACAACTTTTAAAAATTTGAAAAAAAATAGATGTTCAATACCTTTTGCCGCGCGTCAATGTTGTTTCTATGATAAAGCGATTACTTTTGTTGAGAATTCATAAGTCCTTGAACAAAAAATGTCGCTTATGGTCGTCAAAAGCCACTCTTTAGAGGATGCTTGTCGATTACCAGTGTCCTATATCCGGTAATATAATAATAGTAAATATCAATAAAATTTTCAACCTACCTACTAATTTTTAACCTAAAAAATAATAAGTATTCTTTCTCAATCATTTTGAGATTGATGAGATGGGATTAGATTTCGAGTTGATTTCGTTGACGTGTTGTAGTATTGCTTAATTAATTTTCTGTTACAAACACCCTGACTCAAAACTTTCACCATGTTTACCTTCGAATTAATAGTATTAAAATCAGTATTATTGGCCACTAAACACACGGGACGTCTTAATGCATAAATTACATACCAGTTAATAAAATAAAAAAATACTCTGAGCATGTGATGCTGTTTGTTAAACTATTGTTTAGTAAAAAAAAAATGCCTGCGCATTTTAATGTTTGCTCAGCAAATGTTGCTTGACACTATGACTAAAGCACATAATAAATGTCTATCGAATTTAAATTATTGTACTTAAAAAAATGTTAATTAGAAAAAAAAGCCGTTGTTTTAATGTGAACTGTGACTCTGCAAGTGATTGGCTTTAGATAATGCTATTGAATTGGAGACCAACTTTAGTCAATGGGGGCTTGAGTGATATTTAAACAATATCATGGAAAAATCGTCAACAAGCTCTGGAAACTAAAAAAGGTGTAATTATTGAACTTCAAACGAAAGTAAAGACGCGTACTAGTAATGACAAAATTAGTACCAAGTGTTAACAAGAGCTCTGCATATATGATATCTAATGTAGTTAATTGCATGTAAACCTGAACGCGGTGCCCCTTATATCTATAAGTTATGCTCCTCCTACTGCTATTTTCTTATTTGGTATGATATCTTGTAAAATTATCATAGAAATGAATTTAAACAGCCAAATTGTAGGTAAAGGGCTGGTCCCAATCATTGATTAATATGGTAAGAATCTCATTCAGAACTAAGCAGGGAATATGTGTATCGATACCTATGGGAACGACTAAACTTATAATTAGCGATTGTATGGAATAATTTTATCGTTACATCATAGATGGCACCACCGGTCGCTATTGAGTAGTCGACGATGGCCGAACTGGTCAAGCATCTGGGCATGTTAACTGAAGGACGCTGGTTCGAATCCTGTTCGTCGTATTGTTATTCGCTTTAAGTTTAATTAACCTAGTTTCTTGGTTAGTGTCGCTTAACACTCACCAATAAGTAAATTCATTTATATTTATATATTGATTGACGACTAGCTGACAATACAAGGACTCTGTTGTAATATTCATATCCAAAACTAATGTTCGTTAGACTAAATGTTTAAAGTGTAATAGAAGATTTAATGGAGTAATTGCATAGTCACTTATACTCTTATGCAGGTGTCTCAAAACAGGCTGTCAACGTCAAACTGATAAAGCTCGAGCAACATGTTTATTGTTCTTCTTTTATTAAATATTATTTTACATTTTAAATAATAACTAAATTTTAGACCTTGTAACATAAGTTCTGGATATTAATTTTGTGTCTCATTCAGGACTTTAAAATTTTTAGCTTGATCTTCGGTTTTAGCACAATATCCTATTAAACATAGCAGTCGGAGCATACACCCATAATATTACTTCAAGTGACACTAAACAGAATGTTGCAAGGGGCCTAATCAATTTAAATACTGATTAATAATTTAATGTAAATTAAAAATTAAGCATTTCAATAACATTAGGTAAATGATCATCTCCAATTACTCACATTACTGGTAAAGTTTTATACACTAGCACAATTACTGATGTAACGTTAGTTTTTAACAGTTCAATAATAAAATTTTAATATAAAAGTAGTATCTTTCATTCTTATTAATGACTATCATAAAATATTTGAATAGTTTCCCTGTTTTATTTTACATAATTACTTTATTAGGCATCACAGAACGTGTTATTTCACTGTTCGGAAGTCAAAAAGGTAAGTAAAGAATTTTGTCAACAGCACAACCTAGCCTAGTCTAGCCTAGCCATCTCTTTTTTTGCTTTCTGCTGGCTCATCTACGAATCCGTATAACGGTACGAATTGTTTAACTTAAAATATAAGCGCGATTATAATTATATTCTCATTTCAAGCACAGAAATATATACTTACTAGTTTAAAGTAAACCTATTTCAATAAACATTTTTAAAAATTATGAAACTTTTCAAACTCCATTTATGCTCCATGCCTCTAGTCTACATAAACCCTACTTGCAAAGATGTGACAACTGGCACAAACGCTTTGCATTTGTGCCAGTTGCTTTGATAGATATTATCTAGGTATTTTCAAATCACGAATGACTGGGTTTCCTCTATGCAAGCATGCACCATCTTAGGTTCTTTCACATCAGACATCAGGTCAAACACAACCCTATCTTCTATAAAAATTATCTAGTGTTTCATATTATTCTAAAACCTAGATATGGCTGACTATCCTTCATACCATAATCATTCCTCACATAACTTATACCGGTTTTATTTTTCAATCACCTCCTAACAGCCATCAAATAAAATCCACAGATAATAAAAATAAATATAATAAACCTAGACTTAACTGTAATCATTGTTAACAATTTAATACATAAAAACTACAACTCACTGTTTAATAGTTCAACTGCTTTTTCGGTCTCTTTTTAGGCACAGGACTTTGGGACAGCTCATTATTTTTCACTTTGACTAATGAAGCTACTGGAAATTCGGATAATTCAATTTCTTTGTATTCTGTAGGGTCTATTGACGTCAATTCGTCTATTAATGTGTTTTGACTGCATTTTTCAATTTTGGGAAGAATGTCAGTATCTGTGAGTGGTTTCTTGTTGTCTTGGGACCGCAGGTCGTATTCAGGAGCGGTAGATTCAGTTTTATGTATAACTGCGTTAAGATTACTGGCTGAAGGCAATGACGTGTTACTGAAAAGTTAAAGTTTTAGTGTGTAGTTGATAATACTACTATCGCTTCTATGTTTGTTGCTAATAATTATTCTTTTGGATATGTTTACGCGTGTTTATGTGTACACTTTGGCATTAAGAGACTGATTTAGAGCTGTACTAGCAATCATTACAAAAACTTTTAAAACTATGATACTTTGTATAATCTTAATTTTGACATTTTAACTTTCAAAACTGATGGGAGTACCTAATTATTTAATGTTATTACCTCTTTGATATGCTGGTGTTAGCAATAGATGTCAACATTCCAGCCACTTCAGGAGCACTGAATAACTCTTCATAAGTTGTATGTCTCATCATATGGGCAGCATCATCATACACAGTTGTGATTAGACGTCCTGGAATAGTTAAATATTCACAACTGAGTTTGATTTTTACTTCAATTTTATTTTAAAGATATTTTTGTTTTAAAGATATTTTATACCACCATGATGTTCAGACATCAGGTATCTAGGCCTTTGAAGATAGCAAGAGGCTTCACTTAGCAAAACTAACTTGCACAAGTTTATAAAATCTAATTAAAACTAATCTTACCATAACATGTAAGATTAGTTTTTTGACTACAAAAAGCAAACTTTGATTGCAAAAATATTGTAAGGTATAATTTCATGACAATTGTTTCAGCAGTGATATATTGAAAATTTGGAAGAAAATGAATCATTCTATGGTGGCCATGGTATTGTCTTTGAACTTACAACTTTTTTAGGGCAATACAATATTACTTACTAGGTGCTTTTCCCTCAATTTTATACTCCTCAATTTCTCTGTCTTTCTTTAAAAGTAGTTCCCTGAGTTCATGTTGACTAGAGCGTAGATCACAGATAGTTTTTATCAATGGTTGAACTACAACTTCAAAGAGCTGAAAGAATTTAGTAAAAGAATGTTATGTACAGTAGATCAATTATCCAAACTAATTGGGGGACATGGTTCATAAAATATTTTTTTTGTATTATTGAACTGTATGTAGAATGTTGATTATCTATACTCATTCTTCGGATAATTGAGTGAGAGGGCAGAAATAGTGAGCGCAGGATAGAGAGTGGCTTTGAGCAGTCAGTCCAGTTAAACTGTTGTTTTATTGAAATTCAGATAATCAATACTTCCATAGGAAATAATGGAGTTAAAAATAGATTATCATTGTTATGGAGTTAGCATGCAGAGTGGAATTACAATGAATACAATTATTCTTAACATGATTTACACTCACACTCATTATTGAATGGTACTTGCAACTCATAATTTTTTTTTGTTTTTTTTTTTTAGTTAGGTATTAATTTTCTCTAAAATATTAAAATTGTTAAAACATGGCTTATTTACTTCAAGTGGCTTATATATTTAAATCTTCATACTTTTAAATATTTAAATCTTGTTAGCAACAATGATTTTCTAATCAGCCACTTTTGTAAATAGTAAAATTATATTGTAGGCTATATATGAGTTGAGGTGGCTTAGAAAGTCTGACACTAGACCCTAAGAAGACCCTAGAAGTCACACAATGGTTGAAATTCAAATTTGCTGGCTAACAAATTCGGCAAAACAAATCAACCACATATCGAAATAAATAGGTCCTTACACTTTTTGGTCCTGCTTCAAGCAAACCAAGATCCAATCTTAGAGTGATCTCAAATGTCTTTGTCATGGTGACATTCAGTAACTCTCCATTGTCTACCTGGGTAACACATACTGATTTCAATGACTCAGGGTTATTGATCATGTCGACACCTCTTTCAAGCAGTTCATTTTCATCATCAAACTCTAAGCCTTCGTTACATTCCTGAAAAAGTACAAGAATGTATAAATCAAATTTCTGTATGACATAATGTAAATTATTTCATAATTACTGCTATGATATTTAGTTGATTCATGCTTCTCTAAGAAGAATTGTGCTTGCAGGCCAATGTACTTTTTTAAAATATGTAAGCGGAGACATAAGTCAAACAACATTGTCACGTGAAACATTATCAAAAGCTACTAAGACAGTAAAATATATAAGATATATTTATAAGAAAGCAGTTTAAAAGGAATCTATCCCACGATGAATTATTATATTAACATTCGAGATTATGGTAAATATCTCTGTGATTATATGATTAGCGATAGATAGCAAGCACAATGCTGATACGAAAATTATAAGCGACTCACCTTTAATTCATACAAGAAAGTTGACCTAGGACTAAAATATGTCCAGTATCGTTGGAAGTTTGTCACGCCGATATAGTAATGGTCCTGACTTTCTTCCAGAAAAGTTATGAAGTAAGGAGGATCTTTATTTAAAAATTTCCACATATCTGATTACTTTTAGTTTTAATAGAAATCAAAAGATATTGAAAAGAAAAACCGAAAATCTCATCCAACCAATTCAGAAAGAAGAGAATAAAAGAAGTAAAGTAAACAAACAAAATCGTAAATTAGGGATTGCTCCTGCTTAAATAAATATAAAATAATCGATGGTACCTCATCCACCGATACTAATAAAATTATTGTTGTACACACGTATGTGCTCGAATCGAAGAATCGGAACTTTTATCTTTTTTGCAAGAAAACAAATTATATCAACCAGACACATGCTAATAAGAAGGTTTGAAAATAGTGATTATACCTAGTATTTTGGAATCTTAGGGCACAACCCTAAAATCCAGTATTAACAAGCTGTTACGTTTTTTCATTAGGCGTGGTTTTGTACGTTAAGTAGATACAGTTAAGAAGCGCTTAGAACAGTAGAACACGTCTGTTTTAATCTAATTAACTTCACAGAGACAGATGAGCTGCAGGGGTACGTTTCTGTATGCTTAGCTAGGATAGAATTTCATCTGACTAAACGTCAAACATACCGTATAGGAGCACCCGCTTGAATAAGATTTAGCCAAACTGTGTCACGAGATCTTAAATTAACATAGAGAAAGTATCAACAGCTGTGTCCTTTGCGAACGTACAATATTTGTAAGTCTATACAATATAATATTAATATAATTTTGTGGTATTTAACACGCAAGAACCTATATCAAAATTATTAGATAATTTAATTACAATTACAATCTAAAATTATTATTTTCACTAGGACATATCTCAAATTCAAATTCAAATTAACTTTATTTCCTAGGAACATGAGTATAAACAATGTACAAAGGTAAGTAATTTGACAGTGTATGGAACTGAAACTGCAACTCTGCAAGAGTATGGAACGTGTCCTGAACAGCAGGCTCCTGGTGTATCTAGAAGCAAAATATGATCTTCTCAGTGATCGACAGTACGGGTTTCAACTCATATCTGGAGTGAAGTTATAGAGAAATACGGGGAAGCGCTTGTCGTTTCTCTCGACATTTCGAAGGCTTTTGACAGGGTCTGGCACGAAGGTCTTGTAAGCAAGCTTCCTACATACGGCTTGCCCGCTGGTTTCTGTGGATGGATATCAAACTTTTTGAGGGACCGGTCAATACGAGTGGTCATTGATGGCTGCTCGTCATACCAAATGGCTACTAATGCCGGAGTCCCTCAGGGTTCGGTGCTCTCAGCGACCCTTTTTTTGCTGCACATCAACGATCTGTTAAAACCAGCCATCTTTGGGTACGCAGACGACAGCACGGTCTTTGAGAGTTACATTTCTTCCACACGTGCCAGTGCGGCTGAAGTTCAGTTACTTAGAGAAGCTATGGTCGAGTGATTGAACTTGTCCCTCAGGGCAGTCTCTGATTGGGGCGATGCCAATCTGGTCAGGTTCAATGCTACTAAGATGCAGGCGTGTCTGTTCTCCGCCAAAAAGAGACCATTCCAGCTGGCCCTTACTTTCCGAGATGTATCCGTTTCTCTAACCGACCACCTTGAGCTTTTAGGTGTCACGCTGACTTCAACGCTCAATTTTGGTGCGTATATTGAGTCCAAAGCTCAGTTAGCTGCCAAAAAGCAGGGTATCCTCTCAAAGGTACGGCGGTACTTCACGTCGGAACAGTTGCTCGCTCTGTGTAAAGCACAAGTTCGATCGTGTATGGAGTAGGTACTGCTCGCATCTTTGGGATGGATCAGCAAAATACCAGCTTGAAGCGTTGGAGTCTGTCGAAAGGCGAGCTAAAAGACTTATAGGTTACGATGCTCTGGCCAAAGTTAAACTTCAAAGCCTCGAGCATCGTCGAAAAGAGGCTAGTCTATCGGTCTTTTATCGGATACATTTCGGGGAGTGTGCCTTGGAATTGCATAAATTAATTCCCCCATCTCCATTCTACAATCGGACAAGTAAAGATACTGTATGGAGCCACCGGTTCATGGTAGAGATTCCACGGACTCGCACAAAACGCTTCGCGTCTACATTTATTGTGCGAACTGCCAGGTTGTGGAATTCGCTGCCAAGTTGTCTATTTCCCGATAGCTATAATCTCACCTCTCTTCAAATCGCGAGTGAATCGGTTTCTTCTAGGCAAGCGTGCTACATCCTAGACCGCATCGTTACTTTACATCAGGTGAGTTGCGGTCAAGCGCAAGCCTATCGAATATAAAAAAAAAACAGTGAAAGAAATTAAATTGTCGTCGTCGCGGTCCTATTTATATATTAAAAACCTACTTGGGATATTATGATCTAGTTCATAAATCAAAATTGATCGACTCAGTAACCACAGACTGTTTTCTGCAGTGATCATCCCTACGGCTTAGAGCACTGGCACAATGCTCAGGGTACAACGGCCAAGATCATGGAAGTAATAAAAAAACACGTAGTTTTAGAATGTCACTGTAACTGTCGCTTTGAGGTTTGACAAAGGTCAATGGTTTGTTTATTCACAATTTACATTGTTTTACCTTTTTATTTTCAGGTTATTTTTTCAATTTATTATAAAAAGAATCAGGTAAAAATATGCAGTGCTACACTCTCTCTTTCTTTTTCACTAGTAAAACATAATTATAGCATCTCGTTTTCGCAATCTATGTCGTACCTAATTGCAGTTCTGGTAGTTGTTCTTCTGAGAAAGTAACAGCGAAAAAATATCGTTTTGACAGTGACAGCAAAAACAAAATGATAGCTTCTACTCAAATCACGATTCGTTTCAAGTATTACAATTTTATTATTTCTAAATGTGATATATAAATGTGTGTATTATTTTTTTATTTGCTAACATATTTACTAGCCAAATATATAAAATAACTATAAAAAATGTATCAAAAGATTAAATGAGTTTTAATTCAACGAGTTGACCATTCATAAACGAAACGATTACCTATATCATTTTTGGCATAAATTATTTAGCATTAGATTCAACCGATTTGCAAATAATACAAATTTTAGCTTTTACTTAAGTACCTGCCTAATCTTATTTTTAGACGTATCGTTTCATTATCCGATATTTGACTGGTCAAATCGGGCCACCTTCTTTTAATCTGCTGTCAGTTTTACCAGTAAGTATAACAATGTTCATTGCTTCCTCAGACTGCTTCAATTTTTATTTTTATTTTTGATACGTCAAGCTAAGAATTATTCAAATTATACAAAATATAAAGACATATACCAACATAAGCTATACTAACTGCATCCCGCGATTTTACATGTTAAGGCGACGGGTATAGACAAACGCAATTGAGAATTGAGCCACGGAATAAATAACAGTATGTACTGATACTTACCTATGCCATGCCATCTGTTTGATTCTGGGCGAAACATATGAGCGGGCATTGGTCTGCCGTCTATAATTTTGTCAACTGTATAGATAGATGGTGTCTTATGCACAGTTCGGATATTGACATAGAGTAATGTAAGTTCAGAGAAATAACATCGTACTTTTCTGAAAGTTCAAAGATTACTATTGTACAGAAGGTGAAGTATGTAGTAATTACTTAATTCAAATATAACTTTACTCATTATCGAATAATAATAACTCGATTTCATTAAACTTTTATAAAAATGATTTCTCGTACCTCGTAAAAACTGAAATAAATAAAAAAAAATGCATATTTTATATATAAATTAACGAACAATTAATTCATGTAAGTTTGATAAAAATCGGTCAAAATAGTTATATTTTTAAATAAAATATTAAATAAAAAAATTATCTGAAAAAAGTAAATTGGCGAAATCATCGATGAACGTTTACTTATAAAGATTACAAGAAGAGATATTTTTTTGTTTTCGATTCTTCATACAAATGGGAGATCCCATTTGTATATTATCACACTTCTACAAGTAGTGTCAAAATCACGGCAGAGAATGTTTCTAGTAAAACACAATCGCTTATAAGTATGTTATTACGCGCACGCGGTAACTATCCTAGGAAAGAATATTATATATAATTATTCACACGCTGCTAGATGAAGTCTGACAACGTCGCGCACTACGCGAAGTGGCAGGGATGAGGCGGGCACGCATGCAACGTCGCGCACTACGCGAAGTGGCAGGGATGAGGCGGGCACGCATGCAACGTCGCATTAAACTAACGCTACCCGCTAGCTAAGCCAAAGTGTCTCATTAAAATATATGCTAAGTGCCTAGTTAAATATATTAGCAACGTGTTTTTCTAAATGAATACTTTTTAGTAGGCTCTAATAGCATTTATCTTTAAAACTTCACTTACCTATCATTCTAAGACAAAAACAATACATTAGCCTGAAGGTGCCAATATTTCGATTAATCTACCTCAACATTACAAAGTAGACATTCCACGTGTACCGAAAGAAACATGTTCAAAATAATGAGATAATGAGTTCTTCAAAAATATATTAAAATGGTTTGGTAAACTAAGATAAGCATTTTGAAACATCATGCTTTAATTGAGTTTATGCATTACATGATGTATTAACTTCCAACATGGCACAGTATACGGTAATACTAGAAAATGGTAACAAAAACGCATCTATTTGGGAACCATCACCTTAAGATACGCGGATCTAAAGTTACGGTACCTACCTATGCGTGTTTCGACACACTCCCTCTATGTCCACAGCTATTTATTTATTTACAACGAAACACCAACATTATATATATTACAATATTTTAAAATACATCATTACCAATATTGATTCTGATATATATACCCTTTATGGGTGTTTACAACATTCTTAGAAGCAGTAGAATATTATTCTCGTTGAACAATAGATACAATTAGTCAAATTGAATTTTTTTTGAGAAGTTTAAAATAAATTTTAAACAAAGAAAAATATAAGTAACGGTATAATTTAATAAATTATAAGTACTTTAAAATATATTTATAATACTTATATGACAGAACATCATCCATCTAAATACCTTACTAGTTTGTTCTTAAAGATGTTTAAAGAGTCGTGAAAGATATCAAGATCTTTCACGGAGGCATTAATTTCATTATAAGTACGGCACATACTAGGTATTGGGGAATTACGAGCTAAGTTCGTTTTGGCATGAGGAATGTAAACGATTTTAGAGATTCTACTACGTGGGTAATTGCCAGGAATGTTCAATGAAATGTCTTTCTAGATTATGAGACAGTCGGTTTGGTTGTGAATTTGTTAATACAGCAATGAGAGATCTCTAATTTTTCTACGGTCGCGTAATTCATCTATTTTGAATAAGCTGAATTTCATCAATTTATACCTATTATGTAAATCAAAATAAATTTTTTTCTTGCGGACTCGCAGTCGGATTTACGCCTTTTTTAGAACCTTAAAAGATAAAAACGGGGCCCCATTACACCTATTACTAAGACTTCGCTGTCCGTCCGTCCGTCTCTCACGAGGCTGTATATCATGAACCGTAATAGCTAAAGAGCTAAATTTTTACAGATGATGGGCTTTTGTTGCCGCTATAATAATAACAAATAAATATTAAAGGGTGGCTCCCATTCAACAACGTAATTTTTTTCTTTTTTTGCTCTTTATTAATACCGGCAACACGTAGACGCTTGAAATATTTACAAAATATTTAATTGCATATTCAATTTAAAAATGTAGAATTAAATCGAAATAAAACAAATATTTCGGAGGTGCTCCTATACAACAAACGTATTTTTTTGCCATTTTTTGGCTGGTATTAATAACAACATTTAGAAACTTAAACGAATGTTGCACGGACTTGTCTGATTTTTTGAAGTACCTACTCGTACCTTCGTATTTATTACCTTCACACGATCGCGATAGGCGATAAGCTAAGATAACACTAATGCCTATATGCAGTTTAAATGTCTCGGTAGGTATACCTCTTTTTTACTTTTGTATTTTTTCCTAAGGTAGGTAAGTAATTTGACTCTTCCGTAATCGTAAAACGATCGGCTGAAAAAGCTCCTGCGGCTCATTCACGGATAATCCCTCCTCCCATCCAATTGGACTGACTTTGACCCTTTTCGCAAGCTAACTATGCGTGACTTGACGTTTGCGGAATCGCAATACCTTCCTATAAAACTTTAGCGGAATCTATCGAACCTCGTTACGCACGAAACGTTTTCTTTTTAACATTCGTTGCCAAGTAGTACAGAATCTTATTTCTATATTGCATTGTTATACGAAGTTAAAATCAAAGCCATAATAAGGTGTTCTAGGCAAAAGTTTTTAGTGGTTAGGTTTAGCAGTCTAGGAAAAAAACATATGGGTACCTAGATAAATAGGTTAGATAGGGACGTTTTAGATAGGGACGGACCTTACCTACTTAGGTAGGCACTTATTTGGGAGTAACTGTATTGGATTCATATGTTTTTCTTGTGTCTAAGCCATCGCGTTATTAGGAATAACAGACTCTACAACTACAACAACATGTACACTCAACATTATTGTATTACTGTGCGTCTGTTTAGTGTCAACAAATTATTGATTGCAGTTGAATCGAAACTCGAAACGCTTTAAAATGGTCCAAAATTGGGAATTGGGAAGGCGAATGGCAATAAATAATAGGCAAAAATGTGTGTGATAGAAAATCCCATAAAACAACAATAATAAAAGGTACTTTTCGTAACAACTAAGCCAGTTAACGTGTGATTCAACAAAGAGTAGCTAATTGACCGTTTGAGCGAAGCGTTTACTTCGATTATGGCAAAATGTTATTTCGCCTGTCAGTTTCTAGGTATGTTACATATGGATAGACCTTCCTATGGAAGTTTGTCCGCAAGAAATTTTGTTTTCGCAGTACCTAGAGGTCGTAAGTAAGTAAGTAGTTTCCCTCCAGTACACTTGTGTATCATCAAATCTGTGCAACTAAGTAAGTACCTATCTAAGCTTAACTTGAATAACTACAAAGACTTGTTTAGAGCTAAATGGGCTTAATCTCGACATTACGTTAAAGCCTAAATTAAGCACCTAAGTATAATAAACTCGTAAATGAGATGTAAATCCAGCCACCTGTATACCTCGGCTAACAAAACTCTCCGCTGGAATTAACGCTCCTATTACGTAGATCTAACATTTATATTAGCTCAGCTAATTGCTTGGTATAATCTCCTAACACCTTTCTGGTGTAGGTATTCTAGGTAGTTAATCATGCTGTAATATAAATTAAGGAGAAGCTGATAATGCTGGTTTTTTAAATATTGAAAGTGTGTAGATGGGTATATAAGCGGCCGGCCGTCTGTCTAATACAGGATGACAACTGGGCAACGGTTACCACAAGTTGAGACCTCGAGATTGACAAAAAACCTAGACTCTTATGTCAAGTACCTACTGGGTGCTACTGGTTCTCCAAAGTAAAAGACCTAGTCTGGACCTAGACCTAGGCTTTGCATCAAACCAGTTTCGGTTGAAACGCAATTGCAGCCTGATTTGATTGACTGGCCGGTTGGCGCAGTTGGTAGCAACTCTGCCTACTGCGTCGCTGGTCCCGGGTTCGATCCCCGGACAGGTCAAACATATGTGTGCATGAATATGTCTGTTTGACCTGTGTCTGGGTGTTTATTATATATATAAGTATGTATTTATGTATATAAGTATCTATATCAGTCATCAGGTTACCATAGCACAGGCTTTGCCTAGAACCTGAAGACTTGGGACCTGAAGACCTTTGTGTGGATGCTGTCACATTAAAATAAATAAAAATAAATTTAGAGAGCGTTTCATACCGGATTCGAAGATATTATGAAAAAAGTTTATCGCAACTAAAAGTATGAGATTTTGTACGCAGCTTAGTTCGTGGTCCAAAGTTTTTGAATCCGTTCATCTGTAGACTTACTAACAACTACAAGAACCGAATTTATGTCAAAATGTGCAGATTTTTCGTAAGTTTCCTACTCTATAATTATATAGGTACTTATATAAATATCACAGGTTACAATAAAAGGACCTAACAAGTTAAAATCTAAATCACAGCAATGCATCTACCTAAATCTATTTCCTCTTACCTATAGTACTTGAAATCTAAATGCAATATCAGCTTGAAGCCGGCAAAGTAAATTCAGAAAGAATAATGGAGAAGATTATCGAGCCTCTTGAAAAACACCGAGTCAGATGCAAAGAGATATTTATACAATAGGGCAATCTTTTATTTCCCCAGTGACTTCTATATACCTACTTGGAGTCTTCGACTAGCGAAACTAGTAGGTACCCGTATAACATGAATATTAAAATGAAAATAATTAATCAATATTTTTATTATTAGTAAATGCTATTGAATTATACAGGGTTATCGGTTAGGGGTGTAGTGAGCCGAAAGGGGGTCACTATACTCATCATAAGGAACGACTTTAATATGGGACCAACATTGAATTCGAGAAAAAAAATCAGCTGTTCCATAGAAAAAGTTTATCGGTTGTGGACAAAATGTATGAAACAGCAAATTTTTTTCCTATGCAGAGTTGGTCTCATAGTAAAAGTCGTTCCTTAGGATGAGTATAGTGACCCCCTTTCGGCTTAGTATACCCCTAGCCGATAACCCTGTATAGTTAGGTACTGTTAGCGTGTTATTTATGATACACTAACAGTAACTATACGCCCTTGACAAATTTTTAAAACCTATCTGGGCTGTGCGGTGTTAACCACGGATCTCTAATTTTTATAGCTTATATTTTTTACTCATCTCATTCGTTACATGTAAAATACAATTCTTGCCTCTATATAGTATCAGGATACTAACACCACAATTGCTAAATAACGAAGAAATTTTTATTGTAACTAGTCAGTCAAAAAAAAACCGTTATAAGCAAAAAATACCATCGCCAATTTTCATAAAAAAATGTGGAACGCTTCACGATTTTGCGTGTCATCCTTGCGCAGGGGCCATGCTAATCTTCTCTGTATCGTTCCAATTTTAGTATATGTACTGCCGAAGCAAGTACATTTTGTTACGAAATATTAGCTGTATAATTGCAAAACAGCAAAACATATTTCGTTTGCGCGATTCAGACTTCCCGTACATTGACACATATTTGTATTGAGAGAGTCTCTGTATTGGCTTTTAGCGCCATCTAGTTATGTATTTCAGATTGCCTGAGAATTCAAGATAGGTTTGGATTAAAATAGCAGAACTATATTTTTTTTGTACATGTATCTCAACTTTCTTAGCTCATTCATTTTAAGGGTTCTATTGTCCATCCTGTTGTCACTTTTATTTTTGAGAATTGCTGATTGATTTGTAAATATTTTGCTTCGTCCTAAAAAAATTAACGGACCCTTCATCGTGTCTCCTTTACTGTAGGTACCAGTTGTACTTTTTAAAAAGAGGAGGTTATTAATTCGACTGAATACCTTTATGTTTGGTAGCTGATTTCTCAATACCGGGTTTACTGATATGAAAAAATATTTTTTTTGTTAGAAAGAGAACACTCGTAGTGACCCCTCGTGTGGTGCCATTTTAATATTGTCTAAATCCGTAAAGAGGTTGGAATATTAAATCTAAATAACTAAAAAAGCTCTATAGATGCCTGAAATAATGGAAGACTGTAGACACTTGTTTATAAAAATAATTATGAATTTGTATAGTGAGGCTACTACGAAAATTAACTCACAATTAAGTACATGATAAGAAAACAAACAATAACTACATACCCATTTGTACATACGTATCAAACCATAGCGTCCCACTGCTGGGTACGGGTCTCCCCTATGAATTCGGTGTAGGCTATAGTCCACCATGCACGCTAGCCAAATACTTCACTTATCTTTTAAGTTTATTACCTTCTCCGACAAGTAGGTTTCCTCACGATGTTTTCCTTTACCATTTATTGATGTGGTTAATCAATTCAGATATGCACATGAGTGAAAACTCAGAGGTGCATGCCTGAATCTGGATTTGATCCAGCGCCCACTCGCTTATGAGGCAACGGGTTTACCGACTAAGCTACCACTAACTTACATCGTACATAAACAACGTGTAACTTAAAGGTAAAAAAATAAGGTAATTAATTAATAGTAAATTATTAAAAAAAATTGTGTTATAAATGTGCTTAGAAGTACTACTAGATCTATACAGTGACCCATCTCGTTATAAATTTTTTTACAGAGGAGACGTTTCTACCCGATTGCGAAAGAGAGGGTTATGTTTTCGTGTGTAAGTATGTACATATGTTTATTTCTTTTACACGCTCTAGAACCTAAACGGTCATTTATGTGAGTGAGATTCGTCTTCCCCTGTAGATGGTCACTAGTTATAATAGCTGTCTAGTTTTGTAAACTCAATTTAACCAATAGTTTCTCTTGAATTTAGCAATCTTATGTTTTATGAGTAGTTAGTTTTGACGAGTACCTAGATGACGAGTGAATTATTTTCACACCTTTTTGTTATACGTTGTAATATCTACTTCTTATAAAATAGGTAGCTTAGAAAAATATACTAGAAATAATATAAAGCAACCTTTGTAGGTAGGTACATAGTTTATAAAACAAACAAGACATTCGAGTTGGCTCGCCGCTCTATTATCTATCTTGCCTATATAACAAGTCACCGAAGGCAAAGGCTTCTTATATTACACAGCTTAACAAACCCTTCTCTCTTTAGAAGGAAATCTGCGTTTAGCAGTAAACACAACTGTCATCGCTTGTCTTTCGCAGTCTCTAAGTGTTTATGTAATCTTTTGTAGTCCGCCCCTACTCGGGACAGACAAAGCTTTGTCATCCGCAGTATTAATTTAACTGTATTCATTGTCATTATTATGTTATTATCTCCCGTTCACGATTGCGAGAAAGTAGCTAGGTATTGTTTGGGGTAAATTACAGCACGTTGAAAAACCTTTGTGTGCGTAAATGTTTGATGTCAAGTGTCAACCGATTACTTGTATTCTCACACACATTTCAAAGCTTGACTCGTTTATTCCTCATACAAGTTTGATTTATACCTACTAGGTAGGCACCTGCACTGGAGCGTTTGTAAAAGTCTAAGTTTTTAATAAAGCCTAAGATAGAAAGCTTCAGTTATAATAATAGAATTTTTATATTTGCAGTTTACTTTAGAGAATACACAAATAATAAACGTGTATAGGTACCTACATATTTGTCAATATATATCACATAGTAGGTAATCACTATGTAACAAATTGTCTTATTACGCAGAGGATCTAAAATTCAAGTTTTAAGATACATTTATAGACAGCTAAAACTTAATATGAGAACTAAAACGGAATGAATACAAGTAGGTACAGCCAACAACAAAAATTGCATGCAAAACTTTCAGCTCCGCTATGAAAAACAACAATGTAAAAAATCTTTTTTATATCTACCTTTTGTGACACAGTGAAATATGATCACGGTGTCACGAAGGCTCATTCACAGCGTAGCATTACGGAGGCAGGGAGGGCTATGAGGTCACATTTTATGATGCAGAAACACAAAAGTAACGACGGCATTATCTCCGAATCATTGCACTCGGTCAGAAGCTTTATTTGAATCCTGCTATACTTTTTCGGCTACCTTTTATACTCTGTTGTGTGCTCTCTTATCTCAAAGAGTACTTCGTGCTCATTTCGCAGGTAAATTGCTGCATTATACGCTTGGATGCTTCTTTGGAGATTGTTTTATTATAACAATTTTATATATTAGAAGAGTTATCTGTAACTTTGTATAAATAAAAATATATAGAAGGAAAGATAGCCAGCACGTGATGGAAATGAAACTCTAGGAAAAAGCCGCCAGGCATGCTTTGTTATTCCGAGAGTTTTTAAATCAAAAGCAATTATGGATCACGTATACTTTATATCAATCGGATTCATACGCGTAATTAGTTAAGTAACCAAAGAACTTTTCTACTATACTGATATGGGCACTAAAAACTAAATAATTGTCCTTTTATTTCATAGCTTAAAACTATATAGGATTTTACAGAAAGTTCAATATGAGGCTTGCTGGTCCAGACCAGTGGTAGGACCCAGGTCCTAGGGCTTCTTGAGATTGGCGCAATACACAGGGCACAGTCTAGCCTTACGGTGCGAGTAGCTACGTCACTGAACGATTTTACCCGTATATTGTTTCTAGTGTTCAAGTACAAACAGCACACAATTGGCAAACATGTTGACGTTTCAAACTATAATATCGATTCTTTATAACAAATACGTGTATTTATTGTCACGACTTTATTAGTTGTGAGATTTCACTACGCACATTACCTGATGGTTTCATCGGTATTATTGACTTGGTATTCAAGAACTAACTAGAACTAACTTTCTTTCGGCATTCCTGGCTATCATCTTATCCGTAATGATCGCGTAGGACGTGTTGGTGGAGGTATCTACCTTCGTTCTCATATTCCTTTCTCTGTAATTAGCACATCTTCGCAACCGCGTCCCGATCATGCTGGTGAACATCTTTTTGCTGGCGTGAACTACCTATAACGATCACCTGTGTCTTCAAAGGATTCACGTTCAATCCGTAAGATTTACTCCAGTCCGAAATGCGACACAGGTCCTAGTTCATTTCTTCTACCGCTTCAGCTAACCAACCAAGGGGAACCTGACAGTATAACTGCAAATCATCTGCGTAAAGGTGGTAGGACGAAGAGAGATGAAGTGAAATAGAGTTAATAAAAATTGCGAAAAGCAGTGGAGATAAGACGCCACCCTGAGGAACTCCGGATCATAAGTCACACCATGAAGAAAAAGATTCCTTAAAGCGAAACTTCTGCCGTCGACCGTACAGGTAACTATGAAACCAGTCAATCACCGTTGGAGATATGTTAATAGAGCGAAGTAAGGACAACAGGATATCAAGGTCAATTGAGTTGAAAGCATTGCTAAAGTCCAAAAGCGTCAGAACGGTTAACTGACCATTGTCGATACCTAGACGTATATCTTCAGAGATTTTGACCAGTGCAGTAACCGTACTGTGCCCAGGACGAAAACCGGACTAAAAAAAATTTAACAAGTCATTCTTAGTTACGAACATATTCAGTTGATTGTGAACCAACCGCTCAAGGACCTTAGATAGAAAAGGAAATATAGAAATGGGCCGATATTCAGAAAAGTATTTTATATTAGCCTTTTTAGGCAACGGAATGACTTGTGCATCTTTCCATAATGATGGGAAGATGCTGAGGAATGAGACTGAGGAATTGAAAATATGACATAGAATAGGTAGAAGGCAATCATGAATGGGTAACATCATATTACGCCTAATCACTTCAAGTCCAACAGCATTAGAGGATATTGAGAGAATGCTATTTCTATCATCACATGCGGTAAATTCACAAAAAACAAATGAGGTAGGTCTGGAGTTGAGGAACTAAAAAGATGTTGCAGAGAGCTGCCTTTGGCAGCGTTATCCATATTAGGAGACGTAGAAAAATGCTGATCAAGTAAATTAATATCTAAAGTTTTAGGAATCGTTTCTTGACGTGATTTTCCAACCCCTAGTGACCTAAGAAATTTCCAGACTCTTGTCAGACATCATTGTCCTGAACTGTCATAAAATATGGCGTCTCTCCTCTCCTCTCCTCTGCTCTGCTCTGCTCTGCTCTGCTCTGCTCTGCTCTGCTCTGCTCTGCTCTGCTCTGCTCTGCTCTGCTTTGCTCTGCTCTGCTCTACTCTGCTCTGCTCAGGTTACGTAAATGCGTTTGAGGTCTAAATTGGACCTCAAACGCATTTACGTAACCTATTAGAAGGGCGTACAAGGAATAATGTAAACGGAAATAGATCACGTCTTAAAATGTGTTCTGTAAGCATAATAAAATAAATAACCTTTGTAAGCGAAATGCATTAACCGTTATGTAACTCAACGTAAATTGAAACTATCTATCAAATATCGTGGATCAAAGCTGCGAATGGATTGATGGCGATGCAGTCCATCTGCATACTTTAGCTAAAAGGTTCCAAAGGCTATATGAAGCCCCCTAATTGGGGTTGGCTTTTACGTGAGATTAGTTGAAAGCTTGTCGACGGAATTTCAGTAAGAATGTGTATATTTAGCCGAATTTGCTGTATTACTCACTCGAACCTCTATCCCCTTATTGCATATGCACCCATACTCACAGTTCCTCACACGCATGTATCTAAATGCCCGTAGGTGTGTTGTAGTCTTAAATTAAGGAAATCTTATTACGAAATTCCGACGTGTGTCGCCGACTAAAAGCCGGGGCGAGGGAGCGCGGAGCCTAATGAACGTGCTCAAAATTTATAACGCCTTTAACCTTTTAGTTACTTCGCGAGTAAATTGGACCTCAAACGCATTTACGTAATAATTTTGTGTGTATTAACTTTCGGGTTGAATACGTGTGAAAGTTATTCATAGGTTGTTAAAATTTAAGTATAGTATCACGATAACAGTCAACGATACAACTTTCAAGTCAAGATTTACAACAAATATACAAAACCTATTCACGTTATAATCGTTAAAATCCCCTAACGCAACGTTTGTGAAGGGTGCACCCTTCACAAACGTGTCAATTACTACGACACAAAAAATAACAAAAAATCAGCATCCAGCGTTGTTGAAAACCATCCAACGCCTAGCGCGATGCCCAATGTCACCAATAAACTATTCTTAATGCAATTTATGATAATAAAAGTTATGTGAAATATGTAACGCGATATTTATAAAAATATTTAAAACATATACCAGATATACAAACGTCTTTTAATAAAATACAGATGTTACTACAAATTTTATTTACAGATAACATAAATAACTAACAACACGGCATTTATAAACTAACTTTAACCTAATCCGGCTAAACGTTCTTAGCTGAACATCTTCGCTAACACCACAGCTGTTACAGCGAACAGGCCTAGATGGGGTTTGAAAGTAGAAGCGCCTCCAGTGATACTTCTTATCCATGTAGTGTAATTAGAAACTCGGGTGTAGATTTCAGGATATGACGTCGTTAGGCAGCGGTTAGTCAGCGAGAGAATGCCAGTCAGCTGTCCGTTGCACACCAGAGCGTTACCTTCGTCACCCTGGAACGTAGTATGGTTAGAAATAGCTGCATTAATATTATTGTTAGCTTGTATCTTATTTTTATTTGTACGCTTTTTTGAAGTTTTGTTAGAAATGATAAAAGCTTGAAATAAAAGTGGCATGCAAAATAGGTTCGGTAGGTAATAACCACAACCAAAAACCTAAAACAAAAAAAGTTAAGTATAATAATGGTATCAAAAGTTAAATTCAAAAATCGTTTTTTTTGCGGATAACGAGGATAATTATGATGTATTTTCATAGAAAAAAATTTAAAATTATGTACCTACCTAAAATAAAAAAAAACGTCCGATCAGACTGGGAGCTAATTATTCAATCATACGATAGAAAATTTAAGCAATAAAGTCAGCTACATAACTTTCTTTTGTTCGAGATTACAACAATACTCGCACTAACATAGTCGTGAAGAGGAACGACTCATTTCATCGCTGATAATGTTCACTGAATGCTAACGAAACTATAGTTGGGCCTTTCCAACAAACAGGTACGCCTAAAACCCCGTATTGATAATCAAAATATTCAATCACACGATAGTTTTATAAATAAAATTATATTTATGATACTTACAATGCATCCGACAGAGAAAATATCATAGGATGCAGCGCACAGCATAGACGGATGCACGTTCAAGGTTCCAGCAAACGAGTTGTAAAGAGATGTACACAGAGAATGGTTGTACGTGAATTTAGTGGCGTATCTTAGGGCGTTACTAGCCTGAAAATATAATAAAAATTGTATGTAAATATATTATGAATTAATTCAAAATTGAAACATTTAATAGTTTAGTTTGACTATTTGCAAAGATTTCTCTTGTGGGTTGGGTAGCCTGTATTTTCAATGTTACAAATAAATCGGCAAATATAAAACAAAAATTAGTTAAATTGAAAATAAGATAAAGTTTAGGTTTTTTGAATGAATTCCAAAAAAATACAGCCTAGTTGAGTGCCTCCTGGTACCTACTCATTTTTTTATAAAAGATATCATAATACCAACAGAAATGATATCTAAGTATTGGGTGAACAATACATGTTTTAATGGAGTCTAACATCTTAAAGCTGATGTTGCCTTTTTTGCGACTAATTTATTTTTTATTGTATTAAAAAATCTTTATCACTAGTAAGAGCTCGAATAATATTCCTGATATTTCATTATACAAAAAATAAATAATTTAATAAGATGGAGCAGTCGTAATGATTATCTTTATACTTGTCATATTATCAGTTATATCGTACATAAAATAATTGTAAACCATATTATAATTTTTTAGGTTTCCTTTACATTATTTATTAAAGACTAGCTGCGTCGTGCGATGTTACCCGCGTTAATATAGGATAAAAAGTATCCTAAGTGATCTTCCAGGGTCTAAGCTATCTTCAACCCAAATTCATCCAAATCGGTCTAATAGTTATTGCGTAAAAGATAAACAAATATATATCCATACATCCATACATCCATTCATCCACACGTTTTTACAAACTTTCATGTTTATGATATTAGTAGGAAGTAGGAGGGATAAAATACTTACAGAAGTTGATGAGTCACTTGCGCCCCATCCGGCCAAACTACATAGGGTGAAGTCATCTGGCACGAAGTCGATGGTAGGCAGAGGGATCGGCACTACAGTAGTGTTCAAGAACGGAGTAGTTAGCTAGAAGTAAAAAAAAACGTATACAGTGTAAACTCTTTACAACGACGACACTGATAGAATTGTGCATTTTATGGCGTTATCTGTCGCTAAATGGAGATACGAAAAATCTGAATTAAACTTAGACTCCTACTTAATAGTCGTGATCAACAACAGCCTACACTTGCAAGCAATCCTAATTTGTATACAAAAGAACGTACACAGCTGTGTAGTTTTTACTAATTGTGACGTTGTCTATATTGAAAGTAAGTATAATGCCAAGCTAAACCAACCCAAAACAAAGTGATTTCCATGATAGGGAGGACGTTACATGAAGTTAACACTGTATATCATATAGAGTATGTTTTGTTTTAGGGTCAACTCTATTTTAGCATTCAGTTATTAAACTACTGGATACAAGGCTGACAGTGATTAAATGAATATTGCGATTTGAAAGCTATAGCGCCGTGCGTAGTTACGAGTACAACGTTAGCGAATGTTTTTTTCTCCATAGCTTTAGAAATTTATGTAGAAGACCAAGACAATAAAGGCACTTGCCCGGTTGTTATTTTTTTATTTTTACAAAGTTCAATAACTTATGTAATGGTATTTAATGACCATGTATTTTTAATATTATTTAGACAGAAAAAAGTACAATTCGGAAAACTTTTAATCGTTCAAACATGACTAGCACGCTTTAACTACTTGCTTGCGGGGATCCCCAGATTCACAGATCAAGGAATCCCGGTATGTAATAAATTTTTACTAGTGAAATAAGTCAACCGTGACAACAAAGTACTTGTTACGTTTTAAGTATAGTTATTTCAAGTATGTTGTATTAATTTTTTGTACACAGAATTAAGAATTTTCTATCTAAATAATCATTGTCTAGTCGGCAAAGTAAGGAAACTTGCTTGAAGGAGAAGGATAACAACTTTCAAACATAAGTGAAGTCCTCCCGCAATTTGGCCAGCGTGGTGGACAATACTCTATACTCCCGTGACAAGCAGTGGGACGCTATAGGTTGATACGAGGGGCAAGCGCAATACTTAATTCAGTCCGGGGATACGAATGCAGAATTTTTTTGGTCTTAAAAAATGTGGTTAGAATGTTAAATTTGTTGTTATGTCAAGGTATCTTTAAGGAAAATATTAAATAAATCTACTCATCAAGTATTTATTTCTTACTAGAATTATTTTTGTGCCTTTATCACGGATCTAGATAAGATATTTTTTGTCAAGGACGCTTAGAAATATACACTGATAAAATTAACACGGAAAATATTTTAAGCAGATAAATATCGATTCATGTGTAAATTACTCAAGAAAATTACTCCTCACACAGACATGCTAGTAACTGTTGGCAAGGCCCAGTGATTCATAAAAACGATCACGGTTTTTTGGCCCAACGCATTTTAATTTTGGTTATTAAATACCGAATCACTCCACTAGTAATAATCCTGATAAGCCATTCTCGATACTGTTTAGTACTACTAGCTACTATCTACTTGATTTATTTATTGAATACGGATATTTTCAAGCCGGGATTGAATTGGTTACTTCTAGGCAGGCGTACATCATCTGAGGAAAAACATTAGTTATTATTAGACGAATTGCAAGCCTAATGACTATAAAAGCCTACGGGTTTATAGTTTGTATCCGACAGCATTTTCCTCCCGTGCGGCTAAACTTTCATTGAATTAGATTGAGGATGGATGTGAGGTTAATTATTGTGAATTAATTCGTATTAATAATGTAGGTACTTACAACTAAAACGGCTATGTCGTTTATCAAAGCCGGGTAGATCAAGTGTTCGGGGTGTACGGTGTAGTTGGCAATAGTTCGGATTCTCTCAGCTACGCCGTCACCTGAGAGAAGAATGTCGCCCGCGTACACTCGTAACTGAGTAGCTGCGATAGCTGTCACAGTCCTATAGAATTTTAAGTAAATATTAATATCGGGACACTAATTATTATTTAAGTATAGTTATTATTATATAATAATTATACCTAAAATTTTAGAATGAGATAAACTAATGTTAATTATTAAGTACACTAATTCTGGGTCAAGTTAGTTTTAGTAAATACTTAGATCACTTTGAATTTCAATTATTAGCCAGCTATAGTCAATACAAAATGAAGATAACGTTACTTAGTAATAGGAGATATCAATACTGGTCATATTTTATACTGATGCTACGTCACGACAGATTTTCCAACATAACAAAAATAAGCAGGTAAAAGGTAAAATAAACTGCTGTATAAAAGAAGTTTATTTTGTACAAAACACGGTATATAGATAGATAGATTTATAGTAACGGAATTTTTGAACGTGATTTTCAGGTTCTTATTAACATCCGCCAAATAAATTTCAATCTTTGCATGTATATCAAGGATCAGTGATAATGCAATAATTAAAATATAAAACATTATCTTCATCAATTAGTGATTTTTTCACATCCGATAAGTACCTGATTTTTTACTTTTTCTTTCGGTTGTCGAGATAAGCGTGTATTTTTAATTTCTCAATTATTATTTCAACTTACGAGTTGACTCCTATGACGTATGTGCACTGAGCGGCTGTCAGTGCGTGTTGAAGTGTGATCATTGCACCACCACATCTGTGAGCTTGAATCTGATTCGGCAACAGCGAAATTTGTTGCAGTGAAATCTGAAAGTAAGATCGAACGGAAGACTCGAATAAGTTAATATCTTCAATATGTTGTTTGTCTTAGAATATTTAAACAGCAAGTCAGGCTTTTGAACAGTGTAAACATTGACACTAGAACTAATTTTACCTGACTAACTTGGTACTATGACTTTACTTTTGTTAGTACTTGTTACGGATTTTTTATATTATTTACACATTTATGTCTTTTGTTTAAGAAATTAATTACTGGTAAATAAAATTAATTTATGTCACGTCGATAAATTTGCCTCGTTATTATTTATTTGTATTTTTATATACCACGTAAGGGAACTGTTGTTGACTGGCTGCGTTTCCAGCGGTTATTCTGTTCGTTTCTTCTTGAAATGAGATGGCATTTGCACCTGTTGGACAAAACGAGACAAAACTATTAAAAAATACCAATCGATAAGTCTTATATTATAATTATTTAGAATAAAGAATAATTATAATAGTATGTAAAAGATACAGTTGATACAATTCTTACAATGTTGACAGTAATTGGATATCTTTTGTACAGTAACAGTAAAAATTAAACCAATCATTTTGAATTTCTCTCGATTCTTAAAAGTTATGTTATGACTTAAAATTAAATAATATATTGTAATAAAATTGGGTATATATTTCACTTTTATATTCAATTACACAAACTCCTTAGTAATTATTTTTTATCAATAAGTAAGTAGAAATAAAAACGTGAAAATTCCCTTGACACAAAGAAATTAAAATAAATCGTCATATTGTGGCTGGTGGCTATTATGGATTTGAAATTTATTATTCTACTAGTCTAGCTCATTCATTTGATACCCATATTGACAGAGTTGTGAAAATATATGTAATGCTCCAGTTTGGTTATCGCCTCGTAGTCTCTCGTATCACGCTAGTATTACAAACAAGATTTTTTCCTCGTTTGTAACTCTACTGACTTTTCCACAACATTGTTCGAGGCGGTAGCCATCTTCGACTGTTTTTTTATTCAAACATAGCTAATAGAATATTCTACACTAATTCACTTTTCAATAATAAACATGCCACAGACACACATATCCTCAGACTCCCAGACACGTCAAACATATAACACCCCGTCGTTTTTGGGCCGGGGTCTAAAAATAAGTAGGATCACAATAGTGAAAACTTACAAATTGCAAAAGCTGACAGAATTAACACAATTTTCTCCATTTTATTTCTTGATATAACGCTCAGTACAACATTCAGATTATAACTACCGAAAATCATAAAGAAATACGAGCTATTATACGCAAAAAAATGAATCAGTCTCTCTAATCTTATCGATTCCAGGTACATTTTATCCTATCTCTGATTTACTGAGGTGCTAATCTGGGCGATTTAATAAAATGATATAGGACTTTTAATTTCCCTCCAAATTTTTTTGATTGTATTACAGACATGAAGGAGAAGCTGATGAAGGATGAGCTGAGAAATATCTATTGTATCTTATTGATTACACATATCTGTTTTCTGTCTGTTCTGTCACAGGAAATCAGTGTTGTAGGTACAGCCAGGTGAACCTAGATGGACTATGGAAAAAAAGCAATCCCTGTGGTGTACCCAGTTAATTTGAGGTGGACCACAGTAGAAAAAAATCTCCTGGTAGGTACACCTATGTAGACATTACAGGCAAGGACCAAATAATAATTGCTTTTTGTATTCACGATTCACGTTGGCCATTAAATATGCTTGATAGTTATATTAAATTTATATATAGAGGGTAACTGCCGTAGGTAACTAGTAATGTTCAAGGACTTGCAATAAAATTGTATTAAATTACATTTGTTTCATAAATAAAAATCACATGTTTTCGAGCTATCATTCAAGACATGGGCATTATCAGCATGAATTTTTAGGATGGTTTAAGGATTTAATTAAAATATCCCAGAAACCCAATCTTTCAAATTTTAAGAACAGAAATTAATTTGCTTACATGACAACAAAAACTTTTATAGGCATAATAAGAAAGCTTATGTACCACATAATTAATACGTGACGGCTTACACAAGATAATTAATTACTTTGCCATCATTTGGCTTGGGTACCCCATTTTCGTATTATATTTCTCCTATGTGTTGCAGAATTAGTCATAATTATAAACAATTATGAGAAATTATGTTTCATGGGTTCAAACCTGGGAAGAGGTTACCACTAACGAGATTATTTATTGTCCATTTTTTTACGCATAGCATAAGCATTTATGTGAAAAACACTTCGAAGTTTTTTGATCACTTTTAATATCACGGGAACGTTATGACTAAAATAGCAGTGACTAAACATTTTCTAATATTTTATTTTAATTATTAATTAAGATTAATTTGATAACTTTAAGATTAATTTGACACCGTAAATAAGGCGTGCTACAATGTCGCAAGGTGGTGCAGGGTCAGAAGGTGGTACAAAGTCGGAAGTATCAGGGTGCTCAGTGCGAGTTTTCTTGGAGATCGCGTTGGCGTAATGCGGTATAAGAACAGTTTTGTATGTTGACATTAAAATTTAACCAAAACATTGACATAAGTTAGCGTTGTTTTGAGTCCATACAAAACTCTGTTGACGCTAACGGAATCTAGTAAGAATACTCGCACTGAAGCAAATAAAGACACAGGCCGTGACAGAAGAGAACTTTCGTCGGTGTAAGCATCGACGAAAAAAATTTTTGGTCTCTTATAGGGCTGGTCTATTCTATCTGGTTCAAGGCCGTTTTGTATGAGAACCGGTGAATGAAACCGATATTAAGGGGGCTGTGGCTTGTGCTTGGGGAGACGAGGTAGGTGTTATACGAATTATTTAGATATTATATTTAATTGTCAATAATGTTTGTTTCTGGAAACCATTATTTTTTTGTCGTTTAATATACTGACGTCAGACATCGGGAGATATTGAGTGCTAGGAAAAAACATTATTCTTCGAATAAATCGATTAATTTTTTTAACGTCACATCATACAACCGATTCTAAATCTAAAAAAAGTCCTTCTTCGTCCTGTCTCGATCTAGTGGCACGTGTAGAAATTTATCGTCTTACCATTGAATGCAAATACGTGCAGTGAAGGTAGCTCTACTTAATGTACCTTATATTATGACTATTTGAGTAGGTAATTGTAATATTGTCTTTATCCTATTTTTTCCCGGAACTGCAATTTTAGTAAAACCTATATACCTACTCACCTCTTACTTTATGTACTTTATACTCTATATTATAAAAAGTAATTGAAATGTCACAACTCACATATTAGGCCTTACATATGAAATCGCGCTAAATCGGATTTTTCGGATATTTCAAGTTTTCAATTTTGTAAACTGCGTGACGCAAAGAAAAAACCAAACGAAACAAAACAAATGAATTACGGTTTTCGAAATACAAATGTATGAATAAATAGCTGTATAAATTTGAAATTGGAATCCCTAACCAAAGAAGAGATATTTGAGATCAAAGTGGCCAGTACGACAAATCGCCAATTTCATATGCAAGGATCTAATATTTATTCAATTAAAATAACTTTACAAGATGTTATGTCTCATACAGATGTTGTACTCGTATTTTGCTACGGTTCAATTAGCGACTGATTTCGATAATCTATGACGGCTAGATAGATAGACTTTTCAACCTCAAATAGGAATTAAAAATATGTAACAATTGGTTAAAAGGTAAGGTCGAAACAAATATTTGAACGAAAATGTGCCCAATACGTTTTTCTTTTTAAACTACTCAATAAATATTTAAATATATATTAATTGTTATTTTACAAGCCTTTAGAGAGATTGTGGCATATCCTATTCTTGTCTGTTTAAAAAGACAGAAATAAACGCAGACAAAATGTACTCGTGCGGCGCTGTAGCCCTCACTAATGTTCCTCCTAGTCGCTTCCAACAAGGATGTGGTATGGCAAGCGGAAGACGAGGAAGTGTTCTCCCAATATGTATTATTATATCTTAGTTGCATGCAAACTTCCTGTTCGTAAAAAGTTTTTTTTTCATTAGCCCATAGCTCTAAGAGACTCGTGTCCAGCATGTGCTGGACACGAGTCTCTTAGAGAATTTACAAAAAGCATAAACATAAACGTGTTCGTTGCATGTCTTTTGCCGTATTTTCAAGTTTTCACCACACTTCGTGATTATATGCGAAAAAAATGATTTTAGATTTCATTTTATGACACCAAATGTCATGATTCAGTCGTGTTGCCAAGGCTAAACATGAAATGACTTGGATTTGTGACGTCATCGCTTACTAGGTCCCAAAGAGAACGCGTTGTCGTTTTCCTGCGATATAATTTAGGCCTGATATAATACTATCTGATATCGATGTTGATAAGGTGCGCCACTCTCCTCTCCCTACCTTCCGCAGTCACAGCGGGGCTAGCGCCGCACGATGAAGTGGCCTGCTTAATTGCTTTAAAAAGGCTAAACATAGAAAAATAAGATGACGCGACGTAGGTAAGTCTCAACATTTCCATTAGATTGCGTACGTTAGTGTTAGAAGGCGACGACATTGGAGGAAGACATTGCTAAGGATATTTTTTCTAACTACTACATTATTATTGCAGTTAAAGGCGACGACAGATAAAGTAACTATACGAATAGTTTCTCTATCTATAATAGTGGCAAGGTCACAAAACTAACGTACACTTGCATAATCTTGATCTTTCTCTCCACTTATCACTGTGACACTTGCTAATCTCGCGCTTCGCACAATTGGTTGTCCCCGTAGATGACTCAGCATTCGAAACGATTATATTTTTAGCCGACAAAAAAAAGAGAAGCGGCTCAAAATGTATTGTTTTATTTTGTGTTTTTTTGTATCTTTACCGATTTTTCCGAATCATTTGACCTGAACCTGTTTTTTTGATTATCTTATATAGGTAGATTTTATCAAATGTATAGCATTTGTAAGGTACTTTTTAAAAGTATTTCTTGAAAGGATTTTAATAATTTCGCATAATATGCGCCTAAAACGAGCTATCTGATAATCATAAGAATATATAGGTACGTTCTGTCGTGAACAAATAGACTTGGACAGTTGGAAATTGAAATAGTGAAATAGGCATCTGGCAAGCCGTATCCCCAAGCGTAGAAACTCATTGAGCTTTTTGTTCTCGATTCGTATGCTGATACGTAGCCCTAATAAAAATAAATGGATTCAAGCTCGATCTAAATATTAGGATATAAACGAGTTCAACTTATAGATCTTTTTTCGCGAGCACAAACAGAGCAAATAGCTGAAACGATCTGTTAAGCTATTTCTTTGAGTCAGTTTCTTCAAAGCATTTAGAAGAGGTTTCTGAAAAAAGAAATACTACCGATTTGTATTTACCTAAGGTATTTATTTATCTTTACTAAGTATAGAGGGATGGAAAGGTGAACTAGTCGGGAATGTTATAGCTACGTTTGACGAAAATCCATCTCAGATAGCCGCGGCCACAAAATGGTGGAATAATATGTTTTCACGACTCCCTCAATACGTTTATTAAATCAAAATTCTTGACTAGTAGAATGATATACATTAGTTTGGTGCTACAAATTTCTCGGGATCTGTATACTGCGGTATACCTACGGATATTACGAGATTGATATCTCACTCTAGTTATCCTTCATACGCGACAACCACATGTGTGGGTCCACTCTAAATACAATTTCAGAGGCCATATCGAGTAAATTATACCTATTGCTTGCACAACCATTATTCGCAGGCCATTTGCTATTTGATTAGGGTTTATTAGCTCACTGTTTGTCTGCGTTTGATTGAGTTTTGTTACAGATGGTATTTATTTTCCTGGAAGGAGAAACACTGAGACTATTTGATCTTCGGATTTTTGCCTTTGGATAATATTGATTGTTGTTATAAGATCAAAATAACTATTAAGATTTTATTTCAACCAATCTTCTAGTACTTGTAAGTGTAGTTATTATTAGTAAAGGTATGTTACTGCCAAATTTTCTTTTTTTTTTCTAGTAATACGCAATAAATGTTAGACAAAATATGGTCATGAGTCGCTAAATTATTGAATATTTCATTTGTTTAGCTCGTATGAAGTTGCTAATTACTTTTTTTTTAAATTCTTTATATATATTTAGATGGAGGTAGGTACTAATTTGTAAATAAGGTTTATTTTGCGCAAACTTATAAAACATTTTCATTTGTATGAAAATCTTATGTGAATATTTTTTTATGCAAATCCATAAGTTCATAATACGAAAAAATAAGGAATAAATTGTTTATTTCAGTTGTTAAGGTACCCAGTAGGAGATTCAAAAGTTAAAATTACACTTTATATGCACTCAGAGCAAACCTATTTCTCTGAACTCTATTCTATTGGGAGCCGGGAACGTTATCTCAAGCTGAGCTCCGTATTTCACGTCGAACGCACAAAAAGAAAATGTAAAGTAGCAATCGACTGAAGATAAATTAGCCGAAGAAAATGACGCTTCAGGAAGTATGAATGTGTTCGCCTAAGGAAGTCCGATAAACGTGATTAATGAATTTAAAATTTTAACTTGTCACTTCATTGCGAATTAAATTGAATGCTTGCGTAATGTACCAGATTAAGGCCTCGATTTATCTGTTCAATTTGTGCTGACGTTCTTTGAGTGGTGTCGGTTGGTGTGGATTTACTGCCATGGAGGGATCAATTTTACAGATGAGTCTGGTAAAGCATGAATTCGGATGAATTTTGAAGCGGAACTGCATAAAAATGGGACTAGCAAAATTTTTTTTATAATATTTTTTTTCGTGAAGTTGGTCGAGTAGGTACAGCCTGAAACATACTTATATATGAAATATATTTTCCGAGTAATTAAAATTTTTAACTTCCAAAAAGTAGAATCATCATACGAGACCGATTTAGACGTGCCAAGTGTCATTGGACTGGTCATACTCTTACCAATCTATACTGGCTATAGTGGTTACATCCAGCAGTTTTATTTGTTAAGATACCACGGACTGATGTTTTCTCTCGTCGGTTCTCACCACTTGTTAAGGGCTACATTTACATCATTTAAATATGCTTATATTAAGTTAAAAGTATTTTAAATGCAGTTTTTTTATTACAATATTAGTAATAAGATTAACATTAGTTATTGCTGTCAGCATGTTTACACGAATGGTTCCATTCTACATCCATATAGAGTTTGTTGTTGCTACAATATTTTGATTTTTTTTATTAATGACGGGGTAGATAACGTAACGTAACGTATCAACCCATAGTGGTCTACTGCTGGACACGGGTCTGCCCTAGAAGGGGGTGTAGACCATAGTGCACAACGCTGACCAGCGGGTTGGGGATTTCATATATGTTCGAAAGCAAATAACCTTCCCTGACAAGCAGGTTTCTCACGTGTTTTTTTTTTACCTTTTAAGCAGGGGGTAATTAATTATAATATGTACATGAGCGAAAAACTGAAAGGTGCATGCTTGACTCTGGAATTGAATCTGCACCCATTTGCTTGCGAGGCAGAGGTTTTTAACGACTAGGCTACCACTAACGTTAATCGTTATTTTCAACAAAGATAGACTATCAGGTCTACAACTCACAGTATCAATATTTATAAATTCCCTGAAACAAAAATATTCCCACTGTCTTCCTACAGAATTACTCGTACTAACAAGCACAAACAAAACTAAATCAGTTCATGTTAACTAACGGCTCTATATTTTAGACGTAATTCAATTTTGTTTTCGAATTTCCGTGACGGTTTTAATTCTTGTCACGCAAACAAAGTTTAAGCTCTGCGTCAGCTTGCGGGACACATTTTTACAAATTTATAGTGCTCCGAGCAGACGGACCGGCCATTACCGTCCATTTTGTGCACTTACAGTTGCTTCTAACTGTTAAATAACAAAGCATGGTGCACATTGCACAAGTTTTAACGGCAAATGGTTGAAAGTGCCAGCCACCGTTTACGAGTCCCGTGGCAATGTGGATGGACGTCGTTCATTACGAACTCAACTAAAGTAGCTTCGTTAAATTCTTTAGTTATTTTTGTGGGTTTACCGTCCGAATGTTTTATTAAAAGAAATTAGATATTTTAGAGGCCTCTAGTCTCATGGTCTTCTGGTTTTTGATATTTTTATGTTGTCGGAAATGTTAATTATTTATATTTGAATTTGGTATTTAAGTATCTGACAACATTCTGTTTTGTCCATTACCTACACTGTTTTATTTCTTATTTCTTCAACAATGTTACATATATTACATATGTTAGGTTACAAAAGTTAAATTCTAGGTTATCAGTATTTACATATTAATAGCAGCTAGGCCGCACAAAGAATTTATTCGTTGTGCGGTTTGCTATGATAATTATTATATTCTAAAATAATATCTACATCACATTCGTAGCGAGGTAATAATTTAAGTTTCGTCTTAAATTACTTGAGATGAAAACATAGATGAGCATTACCTATTGTAACTTGGCAGACTATTCTAAGTCAGGTAAGTACGAGTAATCAAAGATCTTGGCCAAATCTAATTTACCCTAACAATAGCGTTCATCCTCTATCATGTATTATCCTTATTCATCTGCTATTTGAATCCTAGTTAGGCAGCTATTGTGATGGTATCGGACAGTTCGTTCTTCATACCGAATATATAGACATGAATCATCGTAGACATCGATACAATATTATTGGATAAGATAATTATGTTCTTACTCATATGGGTCACAATTAGACCATTTTTAATTTGGGAAGTAAAAAAAAAACAATTTTATATCTATACTTGTATAATAGACAAAATATTTGTATTCATTTATGTAAACTACTTGACCGATTTCAAAAAAGCCGTTAGAAAGCTACATCATCGCTGAGTAACACAGGCTGTAAAAAAAAATAGATTCGCGAGTGACATCGAGGAGAGCAGCTAGTTATTTATATAATACTAAGGTACAGGCACAAAATTTATTACTGAGAGCTCCGTGATGAATTTAAAAAATCATTAATACCCATATAATTGTCTTTTGATAGGCATCAGTTCACGTTCTTTATCCATAATGTTATATATTTACTTACTAACAGTACTTGATAGCATGTTACTGATCTATTGTCACCGTTTTAATCCGACATTAAAGCATAACAGAATAACTAATAAAGTATTAATGCTAACCCACAATTTGAGGTGTTCAAATTTATTCTAATGCACATTATGGAAATCGGCGAAATTTCCCCCCGTTCTACCCTCAACCGTGTCTCAAAACCGTTAACGCACAAAGTGGTAAGTTTGCCGGCAGGTGGGAGCGTCATAATTCTTCTCAGGCTTGTATTATCCAGTCGGCTAGACATAACAGGGCATTACGAGGGCCCGGTTTACATAGTAACTATAACATCATCTGGGCCCAAGTGGAATAATCTGCATGGAAATAGCAATTTTGATTTGTTTATGCCTAAAGTAATCGGAAGCGATGACTCGTTTCTTTACGGTAGATTTAGTTGTGTTTGTAAGATGAGCTTACTTGAGAAGGTTTTTATCTTCTGAAAAGTATTTAAAAAGATAGATAGTAGAAAAATAACTTGCAGAGCGTCAACGCTAAATTGATAAAATAACCAAGTAATTAAGTTATGTATGAAGCTATTGGGACGCAAGTTAATTAAATAAAACCGACAAGTATTTTATGACTGGATAAAATTTAACCTAAATGAACACATTGCTATTGGTATTGGTATAATGGTCAAAATAAATAAGAAATAATAAATAATTATTTCTTGTTTATTATTATTATATATACCACGACATTTTAGACTAGATCAACTAGGGTTGAAAGTTCATCAAAAATAGTTGACATAAACAAACATAACTTTGCATATTGGCTTTGAAAAGTATAAATAGAATAGCTAGATAGCCCAGGCATACTTAAATAAATTTATTACAAATAGTGAGTGGTCGTAAGTCGGAAATTCTGTAATTTTGCAAATTATTTGGACCTTTTCTGGCAGAGCATAAGGTTTATTTTCAACGAAAACTCATTGAACGCCGCACCATTATCAATAATAGAGAAACGTCAAAATCCAGACAAAGTTGCAGCATTTTACGGTGCTTGATTAAGTAAGTTACATGAAATAATTTTAACTTAATCTATCTAGTATTTTCAAAGGGCAAAGGAAAATAATGCTTTTAAAGTGCGTCAACATAAAACCACTTTATTTAAGCACTTAATTAAGTTTAGGTTTGAAAATAGTAACAGTATTAAGTGTAGGTATACAAGGGAATAATTTTGGGACTCTAAATGTCTAACTTAATATAAGTGTAAAGTGTAAAGTTTATCTGTATCGATGATACAAACAGTAATCCGTTGTGTTAAATTTTACAATTATTAGGGGCAAATAAAATAAATATGAAAATTTGAGCGAGACCCTGTCTTTTTAACCCCTGACGCAAAAATGACGGGCTGTTATGTGTTTGACGTGTCTGTGTGTGTGTGTCTGTCTGTCTGACTGTCTGTGGCATCGTAGCTCCCAAACCAAGGATGTTTTCCGTTTTTTTTTGTATGAAAGATTTTTTAGTCAGGAGTGTCGGGAATGAAAATAGGTCCAAGATGGCCCTCTGCCACAAAATGGCGAAGTACATATAAACTTTTTTACAACTCCCTCAATATGGGTATCAAATGAAAGGGCTTGTCTAGTAGAATAAGTACTATACATTATGATAATTCCTAAATATGTGAATCCTGGATGGCTGCCACAGTTTATCGTCGGGCATTTATAAAATTTTAATTTAATTTTTTTTAAAGTGATTACCCACTTCCATTACGACAGGCGCCGACAGAACATTTTCCATTATTTCGATTTAACAATTAAACTTCTCCGACCAATTTTGATAAAACTTTATTCGGATTACATCAGAAGAATCAAGAAACGTTCCATAATAAAAAAAATTGGTCCACCCGTCTCCGAGAATTTAAGTAATTAAACATAAAAATACATTCGAATTGAGTACCTCCTCCTTTTTTTTTTGGGAAAAAAATAAAGGCTACCATACGTGAAAAAATAACAACTGTGATTATTAACTATTCCTTGTGTGCTTTATTTTATTGAAAGTACAACAATTACTAATGGTAAAATATATAAAATACATATAAGTTACAACTTACAATAAAGTAATCGTACTCACTAACTTCTGAGGACTTAGTGATTATTAAATGCTTCCTGACACTAATAGCGTAATACTTAGAGGTTAATTGCGTAATAATATTTCTTCGTTGCGTTGTTAGTGGCTTCATGTTCCTTTTTGTTAACTATGTATGTATTAAAACGATAGAAGATTAGTATGTACTCATCACTATGTTTGGCTTTTTGACTCACATCCTGAAGATCCTTCTTTAAAAGCTAGGTATCAGATAAAAACAATTTTACCTATTTGTCTTAGTGCATAGCAATAACATAATTAAAAGTTCTTTTTAATCAACTTTTTTAATTAGTCTTTTAATTATTTAACTATGGTTTTTATTTTTAGTGGATTTAATCGTACTTTTCTAATTGCAAAAAAATACATTAAAATACACCACGCGCGTGAAACCGACCAGCTGGCTTGTAATCGATAAAACTGAGTAATGTTTGTGGTAACTTCTAAATACGAGCTGTGTTCGCAACTCTTTCCATTTGAAATAATGTAGCAGTTTATTCTACGTCACTCTTGAGACTATAATACAAAAATGTTAGCCGTATTAAAAAGTTTGGAGTATTGCTGTTGTGATACCTTTTTGTAATATGAGTATGCTTTTGTAACTGGTGGTGAACTCGTGGTGGAAAATTTCTTGCAAACTCTAAAAATTATACATTTTAATTGTAAATAAAACGCGTTATTACGCAGGGTTATCGGTTAGGGGTGTAGTAACCCGAAAGAGGGACACTGTGCTTACTAATCATTACAAACAGCTTTCAGTATGGAATCAAATCTGAATTTGATTATGAGTTGATTGAATGAGTCGCCTAAATTCGTCCTCGCATTATTTACTTTCGTATTACAATTTAACAGATGTACCTGCAATTAAATCTCCTTTGTTTTAAAAGCCTCATAAACTTGGATTTATAAATTTAATCCATACTTTATTGCTCAAAATTGGTCATAAAATTTGCTATTACTGGGCGCTTCACGACAGATTTTTCATAAAATAAAAAGATAATGAAATCTTCGTGTTATACGAATATATATGTTTTTGAGATAAAAGTTACTTTTTTGACTGACTTTTAATAGAAAGACGGAGGACGATCGAAGTCGAAATCCTTTTTGTTTATAATGGCTGGCTCGATTTAAAAAAATCATTTTATATTTGAAATATCCTACTAATATTAATTTGTATTTTAAATCGCGAAAGTTTGTAATAATGTATGTATGTATGTTTGTTACTCTTTCAAGCAAAAACCACTGAACGGATTTGGATGAAATTTGGTACGGATATAGCTTAGACCCTGGATTAACACTTTGGCTACTTTTTATCCTGTATTAACGCGGGAAATACCGCAGGGCGCAGCTAGTTATAATATCTCGTGATCTCATTTTTGAAACGTTGTAATGAGTTCATCACTCGCTAATGACGTTACTTACGAAAAATAAGAATGCGACATGCGAGTGATGAATTGATTCGAACGTTTCAAAATTAAGGCCCAGGTCCAATTTACAAACTCTTTCTAGTAGTTTTATTCGCATTTTTTTTTAATTTTTACATATTATCTAAGTGTATAATCAAACACGAAGAAAAAAAGAAGTAAAAAGACGATATTCTGATTTGTGACGTAAGTTTTACCTGCAAAATTGAAGATAATTTTAACTCTTTTGAAGTATAATTTCGACGACACTTTTGTGATTGTTTGTAAAAGCTTTTAAAATAGTTATATAAATATTTCATATCAAAAGAATAAACCAGTTGTATAATGTTTGATTTTGGTTCGAATCTCGAGTTGAAATAAACTTCAATACAACTTAGGGAGCACAAAGAAACTATCGAAAACTTCCGAGAGGATCATTTACCACAAGCTGTCAATAAAGAAAGAGCAAAACCATTTGAGGTAACTGTATTCTTCGCACGAGTTTGGAGTTGAAGCGGTGTAAGGGTTAAGACACACTATAACATCTAAAGTATCGTGAAGATACAACGATTAAGGGTGGAGCAGACCGCACGCGATTCGATGCATCGCATCGCTTTGTATCTCAGTGCGTTGCGTAGGGTGTCACACTGGCCATTTTTGTTTGTCGTATTGTGCACTGCTGCAAAGTTCTTGACACCTGCCATTTCCCTTTGTGTGCTAGACCTGTCTGACGCATTCGCGTGTAGTGACGCACAGCATTGTGCGTCTGGTGTGTCATATCCCATAATGTTTTCTATATTACAACGTCATACTTGCTTAGCTAGGCTGCGCTTTGATGTACTGTGCTGTTCTGCATGTGGCTTGCTCCACCAATTAGGCTTAGTTGAGTACAGCACTGTTCTAATGAGTTCACCAAGGATCTTTAATACCGCTACGACATAAATACTTTTTTGCGATTTAATATAAAAAAAAAAAAACAATTACACTATGTGTTATCGACTTCTAAAACGGAGGAGGTCATAATTCAATTAGACCGAATGTTTTTTTTATGTTGGTTTGTATACTTGATTTTAAGGAGAAGGCTGGAACGAAATAAAAAAAAAAATATTGAACGGGTATTTTAAAGAGTGAAAAGCGCTTTAAAGGGTATAGGTACCATTCCCATTAATTCATTTTAATTTTGCTGTGGTAGATGTAATCACTTTTTATTAACAAGAAAAATTAAAAAAATAAACTTGAAATTATCATAGTGTATAGTATTCTACAAGTCAAGACCCTTAATTTGATACCCATATTGAGAGAGTTGCGAAAAAAAAAAATTATACTCCGCCAATGTAGCGGCGGCCATCTTGAACTGATTGTCATTAAACTAAGAATACTTTCGACTAATACACCTTTGACAAAAAAATAAAATCAGGCCATCCGTTTGATACGTCAAACTTATTGACCCATTGTTTTTGCGTCAAGCGTTGATAAGAACTTGTTTATAATACGAGAAACATGTATACACGCACGTGTCTTATAATATAACCTGGATTACAGCCCACATTTATCTTTCATTTCTTTAAATTGAACGAGTAGTTCAAGTGCAAAAAAATAAAATAAACAACATACAGGTCTGGTTTAAGGATAGTTTAAACTTTGCTGTAAAAAGCAAAAAAAACTTCCCGCGTAAATGTATCCACTAGTTACATATGAATGACATTGAGTCTGCCTCATCTGGACTGCGTACATTGAAGATATATTACTTATCACTGTGTACTGGCCTTAAAATGTACGCGAAACCAAGCCCCGTAACTTCGGCAAGTTTCTCTTTGATGTCGAGATCTCAAACTTGTCAACCGTCCAAGACAAAGTTTAGCCCGAGGTGTTGATCGATCACCCGCTATTCAAAATTCGTTTTGTTGAAAAATTTTCACTCAATTTGAAAAAGTTTTGACTAGGTAGCTACGCTTTGGTATAAAAAATGAGCATTGCTGTGCTAATTTTAATGCAACCAGTTTTTTATTGTTAAACAAGGCGTTCGTATAAACTACGTATTTTTTATGATAAACTTCATGTTATTTTGAAAGGAAATATTTCATACGGGAAATCATTGTAAGCATTTTGTTGTTATATTATACTACAATAATATTATTTTCATGTACGTATTCTCGTATATAAGCATGTATCCATTAAAAAGGTTTAAAACCGACATTCCACACGGCAAACTTTATTTACGTAAAAGAATACAATTTATTGCCACCTCGTTCATTCCATGGAACACAATACCTCCCCGCCATAACGGAATAAGTAAACAAAGCTTTTTATATTTTCAGCGACTCCGTTTCCTTTTTGGGGTGAAAAATTATTTCATAACTTTCTAACTGCTTATGAGGGGTGTTACTAACCCTTTTTAATTTCATTTAAACAGGCGCGCCGTTCTCTTCCCTTTCACGTGAATGTGCAACGAAGTGTTTGCATATACAATGTGTTTATTGCACAAATAACGTTTACGGGAAGCTAGTTATGGATGAAAAATTCATAATTCATTGCTGAGTATCAAATTTGTAGAGGAGATTGATGAGGAACTTTGTTTATAAGATTAGTTACAACTAGTTTCTGATAGTTTCTAGTAGGTACCAGTCAGCAAAACGTCCTCGAAAAGTGTATATTAGCTCTATCTTATACAAGTAGGTGTCAGCGTATACAGAACGTGTCAGCGTATTTTTAAATTGAATTAAAACTGAATTAAATTAAAAAAATAAAAATTAAAATTAAATTTAAAAAAAAATTAATGTATGAAAAGAGTCATCATTAATTAAAAGAGAAGAGCTCTTTGACGACCTTATAATAATATCATGGCCGAGATGGAGCCACTGAGATCAGGTGGCTCGGACATGTCGCACGCATGGAGGAGAATAGGAGAAGAGCGTTTGAAGGTGTGCCGACGGGGTGGGACACCGTCCGTCATCCCAAGTATCGCTGGTCTAACTCAATAACGCCGTGGAATCTGCGTAAATTTTAGGTACCAGACAGGCGTGAGCTAGCGGCGTGCAACAAACATTGGCACCTTTTGTCGTTGGAGGCCAATATACACTTTGGGAGTCACTGCGCTAGCCCAGTAAGTAGGTAAATAAGTTTTTATAAATCGTCAGATATAGGTTTGTTTTATAATGTCGGTTTAAATTTGGTGCGACCGACAGTATCGTCTAACTTTTGACGGAATATACGAATACGTATATTCCGTCAAAATAAAAAAAATCGAAATAAAAAAACACAAAACAAAAAGTTTTAAGTATTTTTGGAAATGGCTAAATGAAATACAGTTATTTTTTATTACATATTTTGTTCTCTAACCTTTCTGTCACTCCGATCTAGAAAGCTGACCTCATCACTTCACCGCAGCTAAATCCAGTAAGCGAGAAAATAATACGATCACCTAATGGGACTCGCAGTTAACAATTAAAAAGATTTTAGACTGTAAATCCGAAATGGACACTTCGGAGTAGAGGATATCTTCATTAGACCCCTTATACAGTGTGTTTAATTAACCTAGAACTTTCGCACCTAATGATTTAATTATGCCGGAGTCCGTTCTATTAATGGGAATTTCAGGGACGGTGTAGGCAATAGACCTTCCTTTTTAAAAGCTCTTCTTTGCTGTCGTTTCAGTGTTAGAGCTGGTGGTTGTAACTTAATTTGGCATAATGATAACAAAAGTATTTTGTTACAAATTATTTTTGAAAGCGAGTCACAATTAGTGCTTTTCTCGTACGAATCTAGACTACTTATAGGCATGGTTAGGCGAGAACATATAATAGAAACAATAACACACGAAAATCATAATTTTGAAAAACCTAATAAGCACTTATAAAATTATTGAGTTTCATGAATTTAGCGCTTGAGTACTCAAGACATCTTCCAAACAATCAAAAATTATTTGATATTGGTACTTTTTTCGGGAGTTACAATGTCACATACAGGAACAAGAAAGTTTACATTTATTTAATATTATTTTTTCTCATCGGACTTACTTATCTTAATATTATCGCACTCCCTATAGACAGACGTAGTATATCGATCATAATATAGATAAATACATTCCTAGGGTTGATGATTCCATTACGTTTCTCTCCTGTTGATAGCCAAAAACTTTTAGCACATTTTCTGCCCTCTCCCAACCTCTAACGATAATTAGGTAATATTCCTACCAGTCTTTCGACCCTTATTATACTGGGAGGCCTTATCTGCTCCTGTCAGTTGTGTGTTATAAATTACTTGCCCCACAGGCTACACATTTTTTATATAAATATGTATAACAAACAGGAGATTTAATAAATGGAATTTGACGGGAGATGATATTTGTTCAAAATTTAAACGTTAATTTGTTATTTTCTACCGACTTTCTTTTCTTCTTGATCTTTCAAAAAGAGGAGGTACTCAATTCGACTGTTTTGTTATTTATGTTTGATACCTGAATTCTCATAGTCGGGTAGTTCGATTTGATTTTTTTTTGTTTGTATATTCTTCCTTTGTAGCCTCATTTTTATTTTATCGAATTCGGACAAAAGTTTGCACTTTTAAAACAAAATAACTGAAAAAGTTCTATCCGCGCCTGCCGTAATTGATGTCTATAGTCAATTTATTTAAAAAAAAGTGTTATAAATAGTGAGTTGAGTTATTCTCCGTAGGTATAAGATAAATAAAGAATCCATGTTATTTATTTGGAACAAAAGAGGAAGTATTCTATTTGCGTGTGATATTAACATTTGGCGTTTATCCTGCAGCGCAAGTATTATTATTCTCTCTAGAGTCAACATGATAACATATTGTTCATTATCTAGTACAATTAAAAGTATATTAAATATTCAGGTTTCTGACGATTTGGATAAGTGTATCGGGATACTTACATGATTTGACACTTTTATAGTATTTGAACGTGAATTAAAATATATTATGTACAGTCAGACATGAACTTAATTTGCTAATTGCTAATTAGGTAGATGTGATATCACCCAGTCGCAATAGTTACGAGGTGAATTGAGTACACTTTTATTTCCACTTTGGTGTATATATATAAAAAAGTAAGCCCTGACTGACTGATATTTGCTAGGAATCAACATAGAGCCTAAACCGCTGAACATTTCTAGGTCTATGTGTCTACGTAGGATGTAGGGGTGTACTGAAAAAAGTGTTTTGGAATATTTTAAGAATTACCCTGAGAGGTTCATAGTTTGAAACTTCTTTATATTTATTTCATGTTGTGTCGTAGGCAACTCCGCAGATGACAGCACTAGATATAAATTCTTAGGTAACTAAGTGTCTTGTCACAAACCGGCTTCAACTCAGCATAATGCTGGAATATATCCCTTAAATAATAAGCAAATTCATTTAGTCATCAACTAAATGAAACAATTTACGACTCAATCACTAAACTACTGGTTAATCAAGGTTTCAATCTGTCAACGCAGAACATTACCTAGAATTGCACTTGCAATCGATGTCATTGCTCGATGCGGATACTGATGAATTTCTGTATTGGATTTTCATTGTAAATGTGTTTGTCAGTTTTTACTTACCCACTAGTTACCGTAGTAACTAGTATTTCTGCGAACAGTTGACCTCTTAAGCACACACTTATCCCACGTTGGCATCCGGTAGAGTAAATTAGTTACCCGTTAACAAGAAGGTACAACCTCTTGATAAATTAACTTTATATTTAACATTATAATTTTCATATGAGTTATGGACGTTTTTTTCCCTATATCTGTGATATTATGGTACGCGAGGACCGCGACATACACAGCCTTTAGAGGAGTTAACGCTTCTCTTGCTAGGTCAATAAACCTAATTAACTGGACTCACTATTTAATCAAAGTACTTAAAAGTTTTACTTAATGCAATTACTTAAACTTATTATTTTTGTAAGTTTTATATATAAAATTTTTTCACTTAAAAATGTATTAAATACGTTGAAATAAATGAATCTAAATTATTTTTATATAAGAACTTGAATAGATGTTATGTATTCATTTCATTATATTAGAGAGTAATTTAAGCGTAGATAGCTCTATTCATATTTTTTGACGTAAAAGCAGTTATGTAATGGTTTCATATAGCAAAAATATGACGTGTAAAATGTTTTTATAAATATATCTCTCAGATGAAGTGACTTTATGTGAATACCTTAAGCGTCCGAGTAGACATAAACGTAATTAACTCTGTCCACTCAAACTTTTCGTATGGAGCCCAAAAGTGCCAACCTTTTTATTGACCTAGTTGCTCCATACTTCATTAACATTTGACTAGTTGAGTAATTAAACATAATGTCCAATCTAACGAAGTATTTGGTCAGTACCCAAATGAGTAATGCATCTCTGCCTCGAGTCCGGCTAACAGACTTGTCTCTAAGTGATGTTTTTTTTTGATAAGCGGCACATCCATCACAGAGCACCATGACTTAGCGCACTTCGCTTAGCGCAAGAAAGGTTTTACGTGTGGCTAGATGTGGATCTGAACCTGACCTACTCAAGTCAGGGTGTTTTGTGTCGGATCTGTCACTCATTTTATACCCACCTATTTCAATTTAATTTGCAAGACTTATGGAATACAATAACATTTAGTTCTATATATTCCTGCAAACTGTTATCTTAAGACCACCTTACATGAAAAAATACAACAAAAAAATATTATATCCTGACCGTGATTCGTCACGATTAGTTGGAAACTACTGCCTGTATGCGAGTACGAATTTCACAAACAAAGATACAAACTGAAAGACAAAAAAAAACCTGACTCTAAGCAGAGACGCTTTATTCATTTGATCAATATTAGTTTAATTAATATTTTTTAAGTTTGAGCGTTTTCGTGAACCACATGAACCTACTAGCTGGAATTAATTAGCAATAAAGCGTTCGTATAAGAAGCACGAGAAGAATAACACTCTTTGCCGCAGAATTTTACTTTACAAACTACTAAATTTGCAATAAAAAATTCACGAGCAACAAGTTTTAACAATTTCCTTGGCTAGAAGAGAATTTCATTAATCTCTGGCTCTCCTCGGAAACCTTGATCTAAAAATTTCAGAAATATTTTACGCCCATCTTTGAATTTTTAAACTGGCAGTACAAAGCAAAAATACCTTTCTATAAGTTTTCTAGTTTATATTAGCCGGTGTAGTAGGCATTTATTAGTATATTAGAGTGGTGGTGGTTATACAAATATAAATTAAATACATATATATGACTGAAACACATGAATAATGTAAACATTACGCTTCCTTTTTTGGATAGTGGTATAGTTGTCTGTGTCTTGAGTCGTCTATATACAACCTGTAAGTAAATCGTAGTATGTTTATGCAGCAATAGTAATAATAATGACCAAATGTTGTAAGTGCCGGTTTGAAAGAGAACATTTTGCGCAAAATAAGGAATTAAAGGTATTAACTAACCTACCAATAGCTAAGGATGCCAAGCGCACTGCAGCGCACAGCACGCTAGCTCAAATACGTGGGCTTTGCAACCGAACAGACAAAGGTTCCACTATCCATCAGGTCACTATCAGGCTAATGGATTGCTAGTCTTGTAATTAAACTCCATAATACAAGGTAAGTAACCTTTAAGTAAGTGGTAGCCTAGTCGCTAAGCCCCTCGTCTCTAAAGCGAAAGGGCGCGGGTTCAAATTCAGGTAAAGGCATACTCCGCTCAGTTTTTCCCTCATGCGTAAAAGCAATACGTGTTTGATATTTTTTAATTTAAAAAGACGGGTTTTCTCGTGTACCTAGTTGTTGGAAAGATCGAACTACATTCGGTAAACTTCATCAGAGATGAAATTAATCGTTCGTGTCCTTAACGATGGCACGTCTCGTTCTATCAGGTACGCGTGAAAATCCGTCTTCTTAAACAAAAAAGGTAAAGCAAAACATAGTAAAGAAACCTGCTTGTTGGAGCCGGTTAATAGCTTGCGACGATAACTGAAGTCTTTGACCCGCAAGCGCAAGGGCCTTTCGGCTGAACCACCTTCATAGTATAGACCCGTGCCCTGCAGTGGGACGCTATGAGTTCAAACGTATTCGTGTATAACTTCATGTGATTGATTTCTCACTTGGTTTTATAATTTGAGAACTTGTGTTTTTGTATTTCATACAAATAAATATCGACAGCGACATATTGTGATGGAAAATGCGACTTAGTACTTGCGTGAACTCTTTGAACATTTATTTTTAATCTTTTATACACAAAGATAAAAGTAGGATTATTTGTTTTTACAGGAAATAAAACTCTATTATATTACTCTGCATAGTAGAACCACATTGTGCATTCCTGTCTCAACTACAATACTCGTACATAACAGGCGACAAGTTTGTAAAGTTTTAATGAAATAGAAGGGGGATGTTCCCGTTTACTTATTTACGCCACCCATCTGGCTTTTACGTAGGTACGTACCTGGAACATAAATATTTCTCGAGCTTGGGAGTCGCGTACTGGGAACTTTTGCATTTCCACATATCCACTTAAAGCTTGTTCTTACTTTATTGGGAATGTGCAAATGTTGTGCAAGACTTAGAAGGAAATTTGGCCACGTGGTGTTGACACAAACGTATTGTGAAACGTAGCTCTATGCTTCAAGTGTTGCTTTATTTTTTTTTAATCCGTCTGTGTGTATTTTTGACTGGATGTTGATATTTTCGCACGGGTCGAAGTTTTAAAATTCAGGTTCGTTTTTTATATACTACATCCATAATAGTGCAATGTGTACCTACATATATATATAATAAGCAGTTTACTAAGGGCTTTATCAAAAGCTTTTTAAGAAACTAGTTACTTACAAGTAAAAAAAACATTTAGGAAACCAGTTTCCAAACTCCGATTCCCTTCATGGCCGTAGCGGTTACTAATTGTGATGAGATGAGGACAACAGCTACAGGCGTTAGAGCTTTCAGGCGTTGTACATTTTCGATTGCTTTGTTAATTGTTCCCAAAATAAGAAAATTTGCATTTGCAAGCTGATTACAGTATTATCGGGTAGGTAGATATAATTTATACGGTGTCAAATTTTAAAACAATGATTCTGTTTTTATAATTACTCAGGAAGTGGTCGATAATATAAAGTCGCAAGAAGTTTGTACTTGTGACGGTTCATCACAAAATTACTATATTTTAAATCTGTCTGATATAACCGTAATTGAATTAATTATAATTATCCAACAAATTTGTTGAATATTTAACATTACACCTATACAGGGTTATCGGCTAGGGATGTGCTAAGCCGAAAGGGGGTCACTGCACCCATCCTAAGGAACAACTTTTACTATGGGAGCAACTCTGAATTCATCAAAATAATCAGCTGTTTCATACATTTTGTCAACGACCGTTCAACTTTATGTATGGAACAGCTGATTTTTTTTCTCGAATTCAGAGTTGGTCCTACAGTAAAAGATATTCCTTAGGCTTAGTATAGTAATCCCCTTTCGGCTTAGTACACCCCTAGCCGCTAACATTGTATATCAATCACATCAATTAGACAAAGGGCACAACTAATAGGTTACCAAATACATAACTATATATATATATATATATGTATTCTATACAGAGATGACGTTGCGTTTCACTTCAATAACTGGGTTGGTAGGTACAGACTTACCAAAGTTGTGTTACCAAACACAAAACCACAAAACTTCAGTCACGTATGAATAACTGCACCGCTTTTGAACTTTTAACGATTTATGATACGTTCAGTGACGTACGAAGTTTAGAGACGAACGACCTAACTAATATGGACAGTATGGATCATACAAAACAAACATTTGATATTTTCTAAGGAAATGTGATTTGCCACTCTTATAACATTTCGATGATTGGACTCAATAAGGAAATTCTGACAAAAATACAAGTGTCCAATAAGACAAGTGGGACAACACTAGTCTCAGTTGTTCTATGGGACAAAGTTGAATGGATCAAGTCGGATAGAATATGCCACAGTTAGTATTAAACAAAACATAATTTTTAATACTAACTCTGTCTATTCTATGTCGAAAAGGCCATTTTGGTACAATCCAATCGTAATTCTGAGACAATTCAAATAACAGACTTGACCACCAGTTCTCAGTCATTAGGTCATTAGATATTTTCTTTTTCAAAGTCTTTTATTAAGTCTGACACACGGTATCCCTCCTGGGCAGAGTTCACAATGCTGCTCAAATTGCGAGTTGGGAACTCTACTTATCTTTGAAAATTATTTATGTCTGAATTATTAACAGAAATAAATAAATTTGTAAGTGAAAAACTCAAGGTGCACACTTAAACCTGAGATCGAAAACACGTCCACATGTTTGATAAGAGAAGGGTTCACTGACCTACCATTAACCATTAACCTGATAAATACCTAATTCACAAACCAATAAGAGTGCATTATATAATTTATCAGATCTTATATAAGTAACCATGACTTTTTACTGGTTATTATTGTATGTACGTAATAGTTTCAGTTCGTCCCGATTCAATGGCGTGCTTCGACGATGCAATTTAAGTTTATCACTGGACTGTTTGTAGGAACCAAAGTTATAAAGATAAATAACAGATTGCGGGAACAATAGCAAGTTTATAATTACAGTACAGCTGGAAACATTGTTATTTTCTAGGCACTAGCTCGAAAAACATTATATGTTTAATGAAATGATAAAAATTAAACGATATAACGCATTGGTGCTAAATTTGTTGAGACTAGGATTGGTTTTATAGTAATGCCATGCATGATTGGTCTTTTTAAATATTTTTAACGTTTCATGTTTATTCGCTAATAAACAGCAATTGCGCTAAAATAAATAAGAGTTGCATTTAAAGATATTAATGGAAAATAATTATTATTCTTTGTCTTTGTTGAAATCGATCCTATAGGAAAAACATATTTAGTCATTTTATTATTCCGTCTCTTAAAGAGAAAACTTTTATTCAGTTTATATCATGGTGTATGTTTATATATAGGGCTATTAAGCAAACATTTTTTTTTATCATGGCGTTAAATGTAATTTCATAACTGTGAATTTGCAAATACGAATTTTATGCAGACAGGCTTAATGCTTAATAAAAAGTAGCTTACTTCGTTTTATTGTAGTTCTTTGCACCGGTTGTTTGTAACAAAAAAGGGCCAAAACCCTTATTTGTGATAAACCCAACATTGTGTAAATTAACTTTAACAGAAAAATTTACCACATAAAGGGTGATGATGCGATGTGTACTGGGGGACCCTTATTTTGCTTACTAGCTGTACACCACAGGTTTTCCTGTTCGTTTTAGGATGAGTCATTGTCCTTTAATATACGAACCATGAGTACATAAAGGGCGGTCTAAGTAAGGACGTCCTCTTGCCCTACAAACCTTGCTTTTGTGTATTTTTTCGATGACTTGCCCTTTCGATTTATATTGGCAGTGATGAAAGAAGCGTCCCATATCTATAAGAAAAATATTCTGTATATTACGCAGACTAAAGCTACCTAAAACCTACCTTCGAAAAAAGAAGTTTTCTCTATTTGACTGTATTTTTTATATATTACCTGATTTCTCAGAGGCGCTTAATGTACACTATTTTTTTTGTTTAAAGGATATATATAAACATATTAAGTATATTTTATGAAATATTTTAAATCAAAATAACTAAAAAAAAATATATAGTCGCGTGTACAATTACAGTTAGATAATTTAAAAATAAAAAAAGCTAATTTCACGAACTGTCCACCTCGCGACCACGATATTTCTTGCGGCTTTGTTAAAAAAAACAACAACCACTTGACCGATTTTTATCAGGAAGCTTATTTCATATTGTATTCCGCATGTCTGTACCGAGTATTAATAAATTGAGATTGTTTGTCATAGCTAAATTCCCCCCTGTTTTGGTCAAAAAATCTTCGATAAATTAAACATTCTAAAAATTCGTTGAACTTATCCAAGTTTCGTCAACATCGGTTGGGAACTACATGTACGCAAGTACGAAATTCCTTTCGTACAAACATCCAGACAATAATAATAACTATTAATCATAAACTAGAAACTGACAGACGAAAGAACATTTTGTCAGATTCGAAGCACTGACGCTTCTCTCGCTAGGTCAAATATTTTTAATAATGCGCATTATGTAAGTATAAGCGAATCAAAGGTTATCAAGTAAAATTCTTGTGAGCCCTGCACTAGAAAGGAGCTGTGCCGCAGACCTCTACACTATTTGAGTGTATAGGTGCGGGATTATTACTGATTGGTTTGGATAATTACGGTAGATTTAGACAAGCAGCTAAGAATTAAAAAATAATTTATTAGAAGTATGTAACGTGACTCTTACATAATAACGAAATCAAGTAACAAATTTGCTTCAAAATTCAAATAACACATAGCTATAGTTAGTTAGTTATCACCTAAATTTAATATTAATAAGACAAATAGAAGATATGCAGCTTGAAACTTTTGATTGGCAATATTTTTAATGAGGTCTAAAAGCAGAAGTGAAAAAATTTGGTATTTGTGCCAACTGCGAGATTCTGCAAACGTAACTCGCTTGCCTGAGCGTTAAATCCGCGCTGAAAAGTATAGAACTTACTGAGAATTCAGCAACCTTTCAAGCAACATACGTTTGCAGAATACAGACCCAGTAAATTTCGGAGGTAATTTCTCTTAGAACACCGAGACGTTGCTGTTTTATTTACGAATATATGAACACTCTTACGAGATAGCCAATGCCGGTTGTTAAACTTTAGTGCTTTCGATGTGCAGTCTTACCCGTATAGCCTAGACTTGCTAGTAGGTACTAGGACATATATATATAATTCTGCTGCAGCTTTATTTAGAAGATAGAAAGTTCGTACAAAATGAATACACAAATATGATAACAACCGCCTGCTTTAGCATCCCCACAGATGTTACAATGTTCTGTTGGGTTCTTTGTCCCTATTGACCTACTACCTACCTAGTGAGGTCTACAACCCAGAAATATATGACATTAAAAACTTTATGTCAAGACACAGTACTCTTAAGACAAAAACCAGAAAATAAATTAAATACGTTAATACCGGAAAGCAGTAGTATCTTATTATAGGAAATCTTCGGAAACATTGCTTATCAGTCCAAGTAAACGGATACAAAATCAGGGAAGCTATATTTAGTACGATAATGAAAGGCGATATTGAAAAGCGTTGCCCCAAGTCTATATCATGTCATTTTTATTATTTAGTAGCTGTACCTGCGTAGTTCTACTAAAACTAAAACAAAGTAAAACTTATATTGAAGTACTTTTTTAAAGTTGGTTAAAAAGTATCCTATATCTTTCTCCTGGTTATATGCTACCTCCCTACCAGCCAATACGGTTCAGCCGTTCTTGAGTTATAAATAGTGTAACTAACACGACTTTCTTTTATATATATATAGAATAGATGTAATTAACTACTTGAAACCAGCGGCATACATTAATAACCAAATAAGTATTGAAGAGATCAAAAAATTCAAAACAGTTATAGCGAGTTTTGAAAGACAGCTCTTTAAGAAGCTTGTCGTGTATGTAACATAGATTTAGATTTTCAGCTTATATTTTACATATTTTATCCAAACACACAGATAAATTATATGAATTTTCAGTTGAATGAAAAAAACTATTTTACTTTTTTTTCATTAATATTATATACTTAGCGTTAAGCAACACCAGCAAGTAAACACACTAGAGATATTACTTTGCAAACCGAACACAATCATGCTTAGGTACACATTACTTGGCGGTTAAATAACTAAAAAATAAACAAGAATATTTTGTTCTATTGTCAATATCATCAATCACGGTGGTAGAAGTAATGGAGCCCTACGGATGTATAGTTTCTTTCAGTCGCGTATGCAACTGGGAATAAGCCAAAGGCCGCCAATCTTTTCAAGTTTACCTATTAAGAAAACTAACGCGTGTTTGATTAATTTCAATGTCTGTAATAATCACTTGCTAGTTTTAACCGCAGCTTTGGCTGCGTTATGTTTGTTACTCAAAAAGCCTAGGTTCGGTTTTTTTTCTTATCACATAAGGAAAATCTGCTTAACCGCTTTCCTTGATATTAGTACAATTTACCCTAAGGCTACAAAATAGCTAATTATAGTTGGACAATATCGTCTACAAAATAATGTCTCTAAGAATTTGTTCATCGACACTTTCTTATTGAAATTAGACATGTTATTCATGTGTTCTTTAAGACTTAGTTAGCACTTTCACGGTTTAGTTCTTTAAGGTCCGTTAGTTATATCTGTGTGGTTAAATAATAGTTCAACGAGTTCTACTTTTAAGTCCTGTTGAAGAACGTTGTATCTTATATACCAAGGTGCATAGGAAATATCTTTTAGTAGGGATACTTATTTACCCTACTTTATTTTGGAATAGTTGGATCATGAACCTATTACTTTAGGTGGACAAAACTAAAGCTGTAAACCATAAGTCCATACTAGCATTAAGACTTGTTTATGTACTAGCAGTTTGTTACATATTAACAGCGGAGAGTTTCTTTCAAGCAGCCAATACATTTCTCTATAGCGCAAGTCCAGCTGAGCTGTTTTGTTTCTTCTTGACGTTTTAGTTTCAGCCAAGCTTCGCGTCAAGGGTAATTCCTAGTGTAGAATGGATAATAACGACGTTGCTTATTTCTTAAGTCTATGTGAATTGAGTTAGATTAATTAAATTATAACTTAAATTTCTTTAACCATTCATAGACTAGACTTAGTTCACAGCCACTTGAACTTTTTCTTGTCGAATTAAATCGTTTTTGTGCGAAACAATCAAATCTATCTATCATTTAGTTGTCGAGGAGAAGAATGATAAACAAATTAGCAAACACTAGCATTTATAATATGTGTGGAGATTTAAAAAAAGTGACAATAACTGACTTTAATTCGGAAGAAGCGAATGCAATGTTTTTCAGGTATTTTGATTTAAAAATCAAAGTACTGGACCAGTTTTAATAAACAGTATATGAAACTACAAGTGAATGTTATTACACTTCCAACCAAAAACAAACAAGTATATTCAGGCCTCTCTGTAAAATTGGGTAATACATATAAAAAAATAGTACAATCAAATAAAGAACCTTCTCTTTATTTAAAATTCACTTCATTTCACTCACTTCACGGACCACGGTATATTAGGCGTACAATTTTTATAATAATGTCCATACACTGCATTAATAAATTGTATCACTCATCAAGTCGGACCGCAGAAAATTTTGTTGGAGAGCTTATTTTTTTATTCTTATATTTAATTATGCTGTTCAGTTAAAGTCGTAAAAACTGTTGTTATGTTTACTAGATTAACTTTTTTCATAACTACTAATGGTATACAGCCTTTCAACTGTATACAATAAGACCAACGTTTGGGAATCTCTGGAATAAAATATTCCGACTGATTCCGAACACGGAACAATCCGTCTCGAGACAAGGACAAATAGTTCGCAAATTACCTCCGCATCGATTGATTGAAGAAAAATACTCGCACCGTATCTATCTGGAACTCAATTTGTACTGCGACATAAAGCCAGCTGACAAATGCAGTTCTTGTAAATAGCTTTTATTTCCCTATTATAACCCCTACATCATTATACGAGTAACCAGAACTTGAACAATTTTACAACTATTCCCATGTGACTCATTTCAATAAAATGATTGTGCTGTAAATATAAAATTGAATTACTGAAACTTTTTAAATCTCATCTCGTTGTCAAAAAACAAATGGCTGCGTTGCCATTGAATAGAAAATATCCAATCAAATATTTGCATTAGGCAGAGCTGTGGAAGTACTAATTCATTAATAAATAAGTAATTTCTTCTACTAAACTAAAATAAGTAATGAGCCACTACCAACCACCATTCGGAAGGTCTGCTGGTCTGCTTTCTAGGAGCCAGTTTGTGCCAGGAAACTTAGATATGTATTTATTATGGATAGTCTAAATATTACAATAAGCATAAGGTTTTTCGAAGAATAAATTTTTTATTTTTATTTTTCTTAGTCTTTATTAATACATTTCATTAGCCACGTTCTCAGCAGCAGCTAACTAAGAAAGATTATACACAACGAAGGTAACTGGGGGCAATCGGGCACGGTTTCCTTTTGAAGTTCAGCACTGACTCAACTCTGCAGCCCAATTCACAATAGGTTTCCTAACAGATTAAAAACTTTGCAACACGCATAACACGAAGCCCGTTAGTTACCACATCTCAGTCATCAAAATGCGTTTTTTTTTCAGTTTACGGCTACAAGTACTTCTTACAAGCTTTGCGTATTTCGTGTTGCAAAGTTTTCGATGCCGATTGGAAATTTGTGAATATGGCTGAGGCTAAACAAATTGTCAAATTCCTAATACTATTTATAGCTTAACATCACATAATTATTCTGACCTAGAAATTATAATAATTATGTCAATATTTATATTTTACCTTTAGCTAAAAGAATAAAATTTAACTATTATTTTATTCGCCTTCTGTAAACACAATATTTTATACAAAATTGTTAATTAAAAGTAGCCCGTGTCCCGATACTTTAAACTTTGGTAAAAATATTAACCTTCTTTAACTAATAAATTTCCGGCCCGGGACATGCCGAAGAAACTTTTCCTGGTCGGTATAAACTAATCGGGTATTTTGGGTCGGCCTGATTCGACCCACCGTGATTGATTAGACTCGTTTAGCTAATGAAGAAAAACTCTTAAAAGGAATTAGTAATGATTGCATACCGGGAGAGTATGTTACGACATAATCTAATATATAAATATTAGTAGCTCGCGGTATTGCACGCGACATTAAATGGAATATAAAAAAGTTTTAAAATTTGAACTTTCATTTGACCTGCTTATGTTTAATAATCATTTTTATTTTATTCCTACACCTCCAAATTTCATGTCTCTAGCTTCATCGGCTTAGGCTCTGCGTTGCTTGTGACCTGTCTGTCAGTCAGTCAGGAAATTTACATATATACTATTTTATATGTCTATAAATTATACTAGTACTATCATTTTTCTGTATTTTCTGTTCGTATAAAAAGTGCGCAAAGCTGTGTCGCACGGAGGTACGCGTTACAATCTATGATGGCAGTTCTTTAATTTAATAACCCACAGACCTCTTGTTATCGCACTTGCCCAGTGGGTCATAAAGGAAATACAGGCGTATTAACGAAGCCTGTAATATAGACAATTTTAGATGTTTTCATTCAAATACTTTTAAACCACAACTTTTGAGATGTATGTATGTAATATGTATAACTTCTTTTAATGTAATGATTTTAATCTAACTGAATAGAAATGTAATAAGCAGGTCTTGTGGACCGGTACAGAAGATGGGAGACCTGTACCACATTGCATGTAATATTGGTTTACACACAGAATCGAAAATGTCTACACTGATACGTCATGGCATTTTAGATATTTTTTTCATAGTTTGAGGTTTTATATGTTAAAAATCTTTTTGTTCTCATTTTAAGTCACACTTATGAAATACGGCTAATGCAATATAGAAAAACGGTCAAAGTCAAGCGTACTAAAGCCCATATGTGTGAAAGAGTGAGAGCTAAGATTAATTTATCAAGAGGATAAATCAAATAAGGGCAGTAGACAACGTGGTAAAGCGAACGGAGGGTCCTTTCACTGTTTTTTTTTGTAAGGAAATTCTTTATTTGTGCCTCTTTTGTTTTATATCTGCCTGCATTGAGATAAATTAAATCAGTACAAGTGAAAACAATAATTGTTTAATACCCATGAAAGAGTAGCTATTTTACCTGTTTTAATTATTTATACAAAACAATTAAAGAGTTTCTTTTGAAAATGTATGTGCCCGAGCCCGGAAAAAACAGACTTGCAGACTAGTAAAGGCTAAAAAAAAAACGTAAATGACATTAAACATCAAAAAACTATAATATGATAATATAATACTAGTATAACTGTCACCCGCGGCGTTAAACGTGACTAAAAATGGAATATAGAGGAGTTTCAAACTCTGAACCCACATTAAACCCTCCTAGGGGAAGAATTTTCTAAAACTCTTTCTAAATCCCTACACCTTATAATAAATACACCCTCCAAATTTAATGCTCAAAGATCCCCGGTTTAAGCTCTGTGGCTTTGGACTTATACTTTTATATATTTAAAGATTATTTTAATAATCTCCTACTATCTTCCGATTCAAAGAAAAAAAGGTAACCAAAATAAATAACATCTAACTTTCTTTTCGGTACAAAGTCCTTCATCTTCCAACTACCATTGAATACCGAACAGCAATTAGTAGGTCACACAAAAGCCACTAATCCTTGTGGTTCCACTAATGAAAAAACTCCCGACCTCCACTGTCAGTTTAACTTGAAAGCGTCGGCTTCAGAGGTATTAGCGCTGAGAAGATAATCAACAGAGTAACAAGTAGAACCATCGTCAAAAAGTTTATAATAATACAACGCTATCGTGCCAGCCACTCAAAGTGTTGTTCCGATATTATAATTAACTCAGCTGATAAGATAGCCTGGCTGTAAATATATTTACATTAAATCTACGTGGGACTCGGTGCAGTGCAATTAAGGCAAGAAGGAAACAAGTGGTTTAAAATGACTACAAGAAATTTAGACCCACGTATTTTTAAGTATAATTGCGGGATGCAGGTAGTATATGACCTGCAAGTAAAGACGAATCTATTGACACAACTCACATAAAACCGTTTAGGCTCTAGGCGTGTCAAAGAAATATACATACATACATACATCCGAAAAATACACTTCTTCTTTCGAAATCGGGTAAAAATACTCCACTAACACAAAATCGTTAGTAAAAAAGTAATGTATAAAACTTTACAAAATTTTACGAGTATAGCTATAGGTAAGTTAAGACGATATCTCATATTAAAATATGAACTAAAACTTTATGCAGTTTCTCTGACAATTTATTACTTTACTAGTATACGAGTAGTTAGTATTACCGCGAGTGAAATCTGCCACTTGCTTGATAGTACAATGAAGAGCATGCCCTGAATAAATTAGCTGGCAGAGCTTTTTGAAACTGCATGAGTTCCCTTCACGTTTTAACAGAGCTTTATGAATGTTCACTATGGAATTTTAATATAAAGTTATACTAAAGCTAGTAAATTTATTAAGTTCTATATACCGAAAGTTTAGATGAATGACGTTTGTGCGAGTACTCGTGATGACAAATGTTAGTTTCGTTTTGACAGAATTGAAGAGGTAAACTGTCAAAACCAAGATTGCTGGCACTTGTTTAACTTTTTTCGCCCCTAACGTTACGCGATATCACCACTGTATGGTACCAAGTTTTGTCAAGGTTGGTCGCGATTGCGACTTGTACACGACTACCAATATCCAGACAAAGATACAAACTACCACACTAAAGAAAATTATACAAGACAAAAGCAGAGATGCTCTCTTAATATAATATTTCTTATAATAATAATTTATAAAAATCTATTTTAACACCTGGAGGTCCAATCCTGTGTCCTCAAACCAGCCTCAACCCCATAAACAGCACAAAAGAGGCTAATCTCATAATTTTGTTACACAATAGCACCCTCTCGAGGGCTAATATCGGCCTAAACATGCGTTTGACCTCATTACTAAGCTTTACAAAACACCGCCTATTGTAGTTTGGCTTTATAGCATCGTATTTTGTTGTCTTAAGTATTGGGTATCAGTTTCTTCCCGAGCGTTCTTAAGGTTGCTATCACATTAAGTAACCGAATACAACAAATACGGATAGGGTGGATAAGGACTCATAATAAATAGGTTTACTTGAAAAAATAGCACAATAGATACTATTTTTAAGTAAGAGTATTGACTTAATACTCAGATATTATTATTAATAATATTCAGATAATATTATAATTATCATTAATGCATCGTGGTCCGATTTTTATCAAACACTAGCTGACCCGGCGAGCTTCGTTCCGCCTAACAATTATTTATGTTTTTCACCTTTTAAACCTTCCCTGTAGTACGACAAAAATTTCAAGACCAATATCAGCTAAATTGGCCCAGCCGTTCTCTAGTTTTTGCGAGATAAACGAACATCAATTGAAAATTGGGGTAAAAATGAAGGGCAGTGCATTCATGCTCGATTATAGATATATAATGGATTATTTTAGATATATTGAAAACCTGGGCTAAGTTTTGAATATATAACGTACTAACTGTAACTTCACTACAGTAGGGCAAGGTCTTCACAATTTCTTCCACTAAGCTTTCTCACATGCCAGTTCTTTCCAATTTATTTCGAACTGCTCGAGGTCATGTCGCCAGCGAGTTGGATCGTGACCTAAAGGCCTTCAATTATTCGGCTTGACCTTGCTGGCTCTTTTGCCAATTTTTTACCGACTTTACAGAAAAGGATGTGCTTGTTTCTTTTTCAGTTTTTAACTCCTTTATGGTTACTTTTGTACTTGTTCAGAGTGACCTGCTGTTATCCACTAGAGCTTGGTCTTCAACGCCTGTCATGGATTACAGCTTGGTGTATAATTAGTTTAGGTTTAGGCTCAATTTAGGCTCCTTCGCTCTAAGTACGATTCGGGGTGGGTTGTTTAACTAATTGGGGCGTATATTATTTTTTATTTAAGATTTAGGCTTACGATATAATTATTGTTATCTTTTTTCTACAAGCGAAGAATATGCTCGTAATGATCGATTTAAGACCTTCATAATACGTTTGCTGATAAATATTGTCACTTGGTAGTCCATATAAATATGGGTTTTGGTATACAAAATACTACTGAAAAAAGGACAAATTTGTCATTAAGTCATGAAAACACTAGCTGTGTAGATTCAATAACAAGGTGGTAAGATCCTCAAGTCATTATTCGTATACTTAGAATACGCACAAGAGAAGTAATTACGCAGTTTAAGCAATAAAATAGACGCAGCTTTGTATTTTTTTATCAGTTTTAAAAACTCGCCTGAATTAAAATCTCACCTAGATATAAAAGCAAAGTGAAGACGCTCCGTGAATATACTTTACTAAAGTAAATCAAGCTGAAAAGCACTATGCATTTCATTTTTACTGTTCCATTTGCGAAAAATAAAAACTTCTGATAGCTGAGGCAGGGTTTTGTAATTATGGACGATTATCAAGTTAAAATACAATGTTTGTTTTTATCTTCAAATTATAGTTATAAAATAAACATATTTATCATCATCATCATCACGGGGCGTCTTGTGCCCCCTGTGGGAGGGCACAAGGTACGGGGGTCTTGCCATTTCCCCGGGCTGAACGCTGGAGCCATTTGGCCCAGGAATTCATTTTCTAGGGGCGCTTTCTGCACCCGGGGCCGTGAATGATGATTTAAACTCCACTCATCGTGTTGTCTCTTTCGACAGGTCCGTTCTTGTTTCTTGGCAGTTTCGAGGCAGCGCTTCGCAGTAGCAACATGTGGGTGGAGATGTGTATAACTCACTGCGAGGGGAGGGCCAGTATCAGTAAAAGAAATACTGGATAGCGGCTAGTCCTCTCACTGCTGCTCGTTGGAGGTCTTCACCCGCAGCGATGGCTACGAGCAACCCCTCCACGGCCCCCATCAGCGCGGCAACGGGTTCCTGATGCGGGCTGCCCTTCTGTGGTCTTGCGTACACAATGAAAAGTAGGGATGGTGAGGCCATCCTTGTAGGCCAGGCGGTGATTCCATGTGTTGGTGCTGGGGCCTTTGTTGTTTTCTTTGCCTTGAGTCGTTCTGTTGAGGGCAGTATCCGTGCTCCCTCTCGTGGTACTCGAAAGGAGCACCGTGGACCACCGTCACAGAAGCCAAGGGTTGGGATGCACACGAGGTCTTGTTACGGTAGTCGTCGTCACCGTTCTTGTTATGCTCGGCTGCAATACTGGTACCATCTGCGCCTCGGTCAAATCTATTCGAGGCTCTCAAAGCTCAAAACTCAAATAAAACATAGCTCAAAACAAAACATATACAAAACTTCTACATGTTTTACTTGTAAATATGTAGAATGTTCAGCCATAGGAACAAATCAGAAAAGGTCCTATAAAAGCATGTTCAGATTCTATACCTTTCTTCCCTCGCAATCCACTAATAAGGTAAGGGATCCCAAGTGCTTTTAACCCATTTACTTACACATAAAATTTTCTGTTTTTGTCTGTCTGACTTGAATATGTACGAGTATATGTTTGTACCTACTTATTACTTAGGTACTTAATGATCATTACTTACTTGCCTAAAAATTGTAAATTTTTAACTCATGAGTGAAAAATTCTGTTAAAAAAGCATATACACGTGCTAAGTATTATAGAAATTAATAATGTCTACTTTTAATGGCAAAGAATAACATTATGATGAAACCTTAATTGGAAATGGTTAGAAACCAATAGAAAATAATGAAGTTCCAATTTAATATAACATTTTTTTATAGACTATAGACCAAACTTTTATGGGAGACCGGTTCCTAGACGTGGGGCATATTTGAAATAATACAGAAGACGTTTGTTAAAAGAATTTGAAATTTGCTACTATTTAGCACACGGCTTAGGCACAGCCTATCTATATATATTTATACAACGACTATTAATGACACATACGCTAATTACCGGACAGGTACCATAATTAAGATACCATACTACAGTCATTGATTATTAATTTATATGCTAATGCATTCTATTATCAATGCTTCAGTACAACAAAAATAGCAGATAGATTATTTATAGACCACTTAAGATCTACAGATAATCTAAATGCTACAACAAACAACTAGAGGTTAGCGTGCTCAGAATGCTAGCGGCATTAAAATCCTGAATGGCAATTTTTATGCGTTGGGCCAGATAAATACTGGCGTTCTGCAGTGCGATTCTCCGTAACATGCCTCCCTGCGGGAGCTAGTTTGAGTGATTCACATTCCCTTCGATCCTGGCGTCAGCTTCACTTAAATTGGCATTTTGTGACCAAGCGATTTGATAGGTGTAGTGAAGTGGTAATTGAGTGATCAAAAAACTTGAGGTAGTTTTACTAGGGATTGACACGCATAGTTTGATCCGAATCGACATTACCGGTTTTCCATTATTTCGTGTTTACTGCCATTAAATGCATTTTTTTTAGTAAGTTCAAGTATAATATAGTATATTTTACAACTAAACAACAAAACGTGATTTAATTTAGAGGTAAATCAAGCTTAAAACTTTTTTTAAATACTGGCAGAATGATAATAATCGTATGTTGCCACAACCGACGCATGTGGTAGAAAAAACTTTTGTAAACAAAACAAAATATCAAGTCAATGTAGAATTCGAAAGAAATATACTAAAAACCGATTGTAATTCTGTTAAAAATGCTTGATAAAACTATATATAAAAGATGGGATCTCAAAATGCCAACAAAATGTGAACTTATAAAGATAACCTTAACTTCGTCGAGGTCCCCACATATGAAGTGTTGTTTTTACAAAAACTTTGTTCCCGACACATTCTAAGGATTTCTGTTGAGATTGCATCTTGTGTCGTGTTGCTGCATACAGTTGAATACTTTTATATAAACAAAACTAAATATAGACAATATTTCAACACCAGGTAAACATTCTAAGTTACTTTAAAACTCGACCTATTACTTTACGGACATTACTATTCATAGCTCATTAAAAATTTACAATAGTTCTCATATATTTATGTACATATTTCAATTACAGCCATACTCCTCAACATTCTGGAAACCATTAGCGGCTCAGTTACAGATGATACTAGGATAATTATAAAGCGTGGGACATCCTAAAGACTGGCAAAATGTGGCAAAGTGCCCATATAATTTGTTCAAGAAATACAGCTACTTACTATTTTTTTTTTTTTAATAGTCGATAGGCTTGCTCTTGACCGCATCTCACCTGATGTAAAGTAACGATGCGGTCTAGGATGTAGCGCGCTTGCCTAGAAGAAACCGATTCACTCGCGATTTGAAGAGACCGAGATTATAGCTATCGGGAAATAGAGAACTTGGCAGCGAATTCCACAACCTGGCAGTTCGCACAATAAATGTAGACGCGAAGCGTTTTGTGCGAGTCCGTGGAACCTCTACCATAAACCGGTGGCGCCTTTCAGTATCTCTACTTGTCCGATTGTAGAATGGAGATGGAGGAATTAATTCATGCAATTCCAAGGCACACTCCCCGAAATCTATCCGATAAAAGACCGATAGGCTAGCCACTTTTCGACGATGCTCGAGGCTTTGAAGTTTAAATTTGGCCAGAACATCGTTACCTATAAGTCTTTTAGCTCGCCTTTCAACAGACTCCAACGCTTCAAGCTGATATTTTGCTGATCCATCCCAAAGATGCGAGTAGTACTCCATACACGATCTGCTTTATACAGAGTGAGCAACTGTTCCGACGTGAAGTATCGCCGCACCTTTGCGAGGATACCCAGCTTTTTGGCAGCTAACTGAGCTTTGGACTCAATATACTATTAAATTGTGTCGCTGAACGTTGGAAACAATGATTGATGGTAATACATTTTTCACAAAATTACAAGGAGAAATAGAATCCGTGGTCAGACTTTACCATCTCAAACGCAGAATCAGTGTGCTCCGATAAAGGAAAAATGTCTGAGACTAAAAGAGAGACAGATAGACCTCGAAGATAAGAATGCGTCACTCCTGAGAACTGTTCTGAAACATGTAGAGTAATAAGCTCAATAAAATGCTAAGTATGATTAGGAGATGGCAGTGAACACAGAAAATATACGGTTTCAAACTATTGAGTGATGCAATACATTATCAATTGCATGTAATGTATTGTAATTTAAAAGTAATTGTTACTAAAAGATTTTTCATGCTGTTTTGAAGTGCTTGTAATGTGTATATTGGTTTTAGTATTATAGTACTGTTATATTGTTATATATTATTGATTTTGAATTTGATTTTATAACCTACTTTACGAGTAGACATAGGGTTGACATTGATTTATAAATATAATGTAAGTGTTTTGTAATCATTTCTTTTTAATGTTAATGAATCCTGCTTATTAAATACTATTCTTGACCATAGTTATTTATAAATACTTTTTAAATTATCAGTAGTGAATAACCCAGTAATTAAAACCCTGATTTGATATCAAAATTACTGTATCTAGTAATAAAATCCAAATAAAGTTCTCAATATTGTATATTTTATCATTTATTCCAAATATTATAAAGTAATTGGGATAAAATCATAACTAACTTAAAACAATATATTAATAGAAATTTGTTACAAAATACTTAACAGGTATGAACCGCAAGCAATCAACTCAAATTATAATATCAGAATATATATAAAAAAATATAAACATATATAAAGTTAAAACATTTGATTGGTACTGATAATGTCAGGGTAGTATAATTAAGTACCCAGTGTACCAGTAGAGGCATCTTATTAGCCTTAGAGAATTCCAATGATCCTTTTAACTAAATTTCTTGAGAAGCATATATTGATGGTTGTGCATGGCACCGCCATTAATTGTAAGATATCAATCAGCACCTGTAACAATATAATATTAACTGTGTCACTGGTATAGAGAATAATAGTTTTTTTATTAAAATATATTTGTATTTATTACATAATAATTCTCTTTCAGAATATTATTTGAACTCAATAGTACTGGAAAACTTACTAGTAGGACATTCCTGACATGGTATACTTATCTAAAAAAAGAAATAACTTGATTTTTAGAATGTAAGCTTTGGTAATCACAATGTCATCAATGCATGCCAGTACACCCAGTTTGTGGAACGTCTCATAAAATCTGTAAATTTCACTTTACTTAACTTTTCCATACAACATAGTACTCTCACTTCTGAGATATAATGAAAGAAAATTTATTTTGTTTCACAGAACCTAAGAAACCTAAGAATATTAACCGTTTAAATTAATTTTAAATATCACAACAAATTTTCCTGGCACAAAACGGCGCAACCTGAGCATAATGCTTCTTATAACAACCAGCGCAGATCATAATCTTTTACAATGCAAGGTTGCAAACATTATAAATGCAGGGTGATGTTAATGCTTGGAAGATGTAGGCACATACATTTCTCTCTACTTATTTTAATAGCTTCTAGTTGTTAGTGTGCTTTAGATGATTATATTAATAAACAATGTTTTTTTTATTAAGTAGGTACATTATTTCGGAATTTAATATACCAAAAGTGTTCTATTTGGGATATATAACTTTGTCCTCAATCAGATACTTCTTGAATTTCTTAGTAGATAGGATGTCATTCTAAGTCTCAGACTATAAGGAAAATCTCAAATCTGTGATCTACGTTATCAACTAAATAGTCTGAAAGTCTCTAAAGGTACCTAACGCAGCTGTTTTCAATCAATACATTGACGACGCCAATCATATAATGCCTATGAGTAACCTCGGGCTCTTCATAATTAGTCAGCAGCGAAAAAAGTGAACCATATTCTAAAATAACGATACTAAACAATAAGTTAGGTAGGATACATAATTTGTGACATTAACTGATAGAATTTTTTTAGATATATAAATATCAACTTTACACTAGCTTACCTTAAGCTAATTGTATGGACAAACTTATTAATTTCGATAAATAAATTATTTAGGGAGCAAAATTACTATCTTCCATATACTTCACGCAAAACTCGCATGAAAAATAGTAACTTTTAATCTGACACTAGGATTCGAGGTGTTGCATGAGGTGAGTAATTGGTTGAGGGTCATAAGCAGACGCAGAATACCAAGAAACGTCAAAGTCTAAAATTTGATCACTCACATGTAGTGTCTCTCGCACGCACGGTCGTTCGGGTGGCGCTAGTGACGCCCGAGGTTTTCTTGGAATACCAATCGCAAATCTCGACGCGGATTTGGGAGTCACGCAAGCGAGATACGTTTGCAGAATCGCACTGCTGTTCACGCGTCATAACAATCAAATGTTCGGATATAGAAAAGACCAGTCCCCGTTTCGCTTCGGGTTCGTACTGCTCCAATTCCGACAAAACACTAATTGGAAAAGTAAACTTTCCCATCCGCTTTTCCACTCACGTACGCAGTTTAAGTTCAATAGAGAGTGTTTGTTTATAGACCTTATCCACATTCCAATATCAGATCCGTATCTTTAACTCTCATTAGGGAGTTTCCTTATTCACTCGTCGGATTGTCTTTTGTTGTTGACGCCGCTTTGTCGGCTTGATTTAAAGGTTAAGTTTTCTCGTTTGTAAATTTGAATGGTAAGTAAATGTGCGTGTTTTTGTTGTGTTTGGTCCATGAATTTATGCTTTATTTTTAGCCCCCAAAAGCATAACAGAGCGAAACAAACAATGCTAGATAATATAAGTAAAACGGCTTATGACGTAGTCAGTTAGGATGACAGGAGTAACAAAGTAGGCACAGTGATAGCCAAAAAAAGGTAAAATATAAATTAATGGTAATGCCTATTACATTAGTTTGGAGAAAGACACAACAACGTCGGTAAAACTAATAGACTTAAAAAAAATACATCATCAGTGAAGTAAGACTCTCTAGTCTAGATTAGAATTGGTAGGTATATACCTACGTAATTGATTTCACTGTCTATCAGTCAGTGAAGAGGTTGTGCATGTCAAACGTGAAGTTTTGTGCATGTTAAGTGCTTTTGATGACAATTTGTTAGAACTAAAAGTGCGCTTTTGTATCTAATTGGGCACTTACATAGTTTTATATATTTATGAAAACCTTTTTGCATTTAAATTATTTATGCAAGTATTAATCAGAAAACCAGCATAAATCGTTAGGTGACAGATTTCTTCTAAATCATTACAAGGTAATAAGATTGGCTGAAGTTTAGTATCTGTTTAAACATCATAAAAAAACATCATTGAAGGCATATGTATGCTGTTACCGCGAATTCATGCATCCTTCGTAAACGGGAATATTTTTAAACGTCTGCTTTTTATTTTGTTTATCTCTCTCTCCCTCATAACATTTAAAAGCTTCTTCCTCGCTTTTTTGGTTGTTTCTTGCATTTTATTTAACTTATAAGTAGTGAAATCTGACTTTTTGCATTGAGTTGACGAAAAGATAATAAATGTTTTATTTAAGGTCTAATGTTTTAACTAAGGTCAAACAATCTTATATTCTAATATTATTTAATATGTACAAAGTTAAATGAATATCTGTTAGTTGCTGTGTTGAAGTTTATTCAAATAAAATATAACTATTTTTTTTTAATGAGATACATAAAATTACGCGACTACGTTTGTACTCGTATCTCGACCTTACATAAGGTTTACGGCATATTGATATTACTCTTCTTCTTCTTCGTGTAGGCAAAGTGGTTCTGGCCTGGTGAACATGAACGTGGTGAACGAGGCCCTGGTGTAAAAGATTCTAGGCTGCACAAAAGCATCTGTCATGACCTTCATATTTTTGTTCCTTGTCAGTATGTACAAACTATTTACTCAGGCCGGCAGTAGCCGACAAGAACTGGTTATATTTCGACCGGCGCTTACTTCATTAATACTTTAGCCCTGCTTTGTTAATTTCAGACAAAATATAACACGCTTTCTGGCTACAGTTTGTATCGGCACGGACTAAAATATTCACCTCCATTGTAATCAGTGACGGGTAGTAGCCGCATACAGTTCAGTCATGGTCGGTTCAAAGAGAAACTTTTCCTTGTAATTTGCGCACGGTTGCCCGCCAAACAACACTGTGTCGCAGTCCTGTCTGTCGTCACACCGCTTAGACTGCTGGTGATTCAGTTCAAGTAGATGAGATATTTAATTACCGCAGTGATGAGGTTCGGTTGCTAGTATATTGTAAAGGAGGATTTGTTTTGTTAGTTGAATAGAAAAAATGCAGTCGAGCGTAATTCGAACCCATGATTTTTAGATTTCAGGGTACCATTACTACTTATATCAATAATTAGATCAAACATTTTTTAGGTGCTACCCTATTATTGTACATATTTCATATTTGCATCACAAGCAACAATAATAAAATTTATTGACTAGATCTAAGGCGAAAACTACTTCAATCTATAGTGAACTATATAGCCAAGATTTCTAATAATACGATCCAGAATATGGCTGCGGGCTACGGCGCTACGTTTCTTTATATTGCTACAAAACGTCTACGAAATTTATTTCCGTTCTCGTAGCTAGTGCTACGCTTTTTATCCGAAAGAGATTTGGGAAAGAACATGCAATAAATATAAGTACGACTATACGTTAGAAGTAGCTTTGTAATCTTAAGCTCTAGGATTGAAATTAATTAATTATTTCACTTATCTGTCATAGCAGATAAGTTAAATCATTAATTATTAATATTTTATTTATTTATTTATATGTTATACTATTTCACATCATAATAATTAAGTAATATTTTGGACACTAATTACTTATTACATATATACATATTTAATATTTACATAGGTGGTAATTGTACTTCTCTGTTGTTCATACCAACTCATGTTGTTGATGTTCTATTTACTGTTAAGGATAATGGAATCGCCTGTCATAATTATGTTATTTTATAAATGTATCTCTATTGTCTGTTGTAAGTTTTGAATACACTAAAATAAAATAAATAAATAAATTAAGGAAATAGTGCTTTGTTAATGGTAGCTAAATTAATAATTTACTTGGAACAATGTTTAATGTAGGCTGATGACGCTTAAAAAGCCTTATTAAGAAACGCGTCTTAACTTTATCGTCATTTGTCTTGTTTTGGCGCGTGACGTTCTCCTTTGGACAAAAGATGTTCTAAGTTAAGACACGTTTATTAATAAGGCAGAAAATATACATCTCAAGTTAGGCCCGGGTCGTCCTAAAGATATTTTATATGATAATGCAGCATGCTGACCAAATCTGATTTTGGAACAAAGAAAAGTTCTAACATTCTCTGACTAGCACGTCTTATTAGATTCGAGATCGGTAAAAGTAATCGATTTGAGATTATGATCATATGATTAACTAGCGACCCGTTACGTGCTCCGCTACGTATTAACTATAAACATGCTTGTAAAAGTTACAATTCGACAGCACAATCCCCATCTGAAAAAAGTTTCGATTTGACAACAAAATCCCCATTAGCAAAACGATCCGCCATTAATTGAATTCATTTGTTACAAAAAACATGATAAATGAAGAACCTCTTGACCGTTTTTGTGCAAACTTCACATAAACCATCTACTAAATAGTCCAAACATAGCCTAAACATTTGGTTTGGATAGATGAGCCCGTTCTTGACTTATAAAATTATAACGAAAAGTGGTATTGATTTTTATATATTATATATCGATTTATCAATATTAACTTTTTCTTATAAGATAGCCAACTGGAGATAGAATAATATATATATATAAATATGATTCTTATATCCTGTAGAGCAATTTTGTTAATTTAGGAATTATTCCCCTTCAATTTATTAACATATGTTTTTTTATGTAAGTTCCCGATTATTAAATCAAAGTAACTGAAAATCGTGAAGTCTGCTTTTCACGCTTTTAAAGAATTACCTGTGTAGGGGGGCCAGGTATTGCTTTTCAATAAAATACGATAATTCAACAGAGATTGTGTATTGCAGTTTTAACGACGGAAAAGAAGTGACATAAAGGTAGGATGTAAAATTTAAAAAGTGTTCGTTGGGCGGTGCAGGTGGCGCGAAGATTGAATTCCGAACATGCCCCCACGCGTTGAAAGCTCGTCTTTCAACAGGATGCATCATCTTCGGGCAGTAGTGGAACAATCTTGCTGAAAGATCTTCGAACAACGCCATTAGCTGTTTTAATATCAGCAACTCTGTTTATTTGATCAGCGCCAGGGTATACAGCAACGATACGTCCAAGTTTCCATCTCATGGGTTGAAGATTATCTTCTTTCAAAAGGACTAGAGTATTGATTTTAAGTGAGTACTTGCAGGATTGCCATTTTACTCGCTGCTGGAGTTCAGCAATGTACTCTTTGCTCCATCGAGTCCAAAAATGTTGACGTATCTGCTCAATCCGCTGGTAGCGTGTGAGTCTACTGACAGGATACTCCTGGTAGTCCTTGTCGGGCAGAGAAGTGAGAGGCCGGCCGATGAGGAAATGACCGGGTGTAAGAGGGGTTAAGTCTTCTGGGTCCGATGACAAAGGAGTGAGTGGTCGAGAGTTAAGAATTGCTTCGATCTGGACCAACGCAGTAGTTAACTCCTCGAACGTTAAATTACAATTGCCCAGCACTCTATTTAAATGATACTTTGTCGACTTGACACCTGCCTCCCAGAGACCTCCGAAATTAGGACTATACGCAGGAATAAAATGGAAATTTATATTATCTTGGGCTGAATTGGCAGCCAAGGAGTCACAATTGGCCTTGAGAAATTTAGAAAGATCATTATATGCACCTATAAATGAGGTGCCGTTGTCTGAAAATATGTTTTTTGGTTTACCTCTGCGCGATATAAATCTTCGCAGCGCTAATAGATAATTTTGGCTCGTTAAGTCACCCACTAGTTCCAAGTGAATTGATTTACTGGAAAAACAAACGAAAATAGCAATATAAGACTTGATAAGCCTACAACCGCGCCCTGTACGACTAGCACAGGACACCGGACCAGCGTAATCCACGCCGACTGCACTTTCAAACGGATAACCTCCAGGTTCGAGTCTCTGCTGCGGCAAATTTCCCATTAACGGAGCGAACGTTTTACCTTTCATCCGGTTGCAACGTACGCATTGACGGTAACATTTCTTGGCTAAATTTCGACCACCTATGGGCCAGTATGTCTCTCTAATTGTGGCCAATAAAAGTTGAGGCCCCGCATGCATCAACCTTTTGTGCTCAGATTCAAATAATAATTTAGTGACATGATGTGTGGACTGTATAACAATAGGGTGTTTCTTCTCAAACTTAAAACTTGAATTATCTAATCGACCTCCAACGCGAATTAACTTATCGTCGTCTAAATAAACGTTAAATTTAAGCAATGGGCTTTTATTAGGTAGATCGTGCTTTTTCAAAAGTAGGTTATATTCAGGGAACGAATGAATTTGCGATTCTCTTAAAATTAAAACAGTAGCGATTTTCAATTCGTCAGCACCTAAATATGTACTAGAACGCTTAGTTTTTTTCTTTATATTATTTACAAAACGCAACACGTAGGCTACGGTGCGCTGAAGCCTTGAAAAATTCGAAAAACGACTAAAGTTTATAAGTTCGCGAGTAGCGTTAGATGACGTGTGTAATGAAACTTCATTTCGAGTTTCAGGCAACTTTTCGGCGATACTTGGAGTGGTAGGCCAGTGCGACTCATTGCGCTTCAAATAATCTGGACCATGCCACCATAACTTTTGCGACTGAAGAGAGCTAACACTGACACCACGCGATAGCAAATCGGCGGGATTTTCATCAGTCGAAACATGTCTCCAAGTAAAGTTGCCAGTTTTATCTAATATCTCTGCGACCCGATTACGTACGAATGGTTGTAATTTGGATGGTAACATCTTAAGCCAACCTAAAACAATAGTGGAGTCTGTCCACAGAATTACGCGGTTGATTTGTGCTCGTAATGCAGAGATGCATTTTTGATAAATACGAGCACCAATTAACGCACCACAAAGTTCCAGGCGGGGGATTGTTGTGGGTTTTATGGGCGCGACTCGACTTTTAGCTAAAAGCAGGTGCACTGAGATCTCACCGTTGCAACCGATACTACGAACATAAACACAAGCGCCATACGCACGCTCAGACGCGTCGCAGAAGACGTGCAACTCCAGCTGAGAATGTGAGTCACAGATGACGCGTCTTGGTATGCGCAGGCTATTTAGACCCGGTAGGCTTTCGACAGTATTGACCCACACCTGACTTATCTCAAGAGGCAGCTTCTCGTCCCACGATATTTTTGTAGCCACAACTTCTGCAATATAATTTTCATCTGGATAACACAAGGTGATAAGAGCCCTAAAGGATCAAAAATTTGAGCGATGACAGAGAGCATATCACGCTTTGTGTTTCCCTTGATAATTGCAGGACCGACGGGAAAATAAAATTGATCTGACACTGAATGCCAGCCGAGGCCAAGCGTTTTATTCGGTTCACCGTCTCCGAGATTCAATTCAGTGGCTGATTGACCTGGTCCTGTCAATAATTGAGGCTCATTGGACTTCCACTTCCTCAGAGGCATGCAAGCTGATGCGAGCTCAGCGGTAACTTGCTGACGAATATGCAAAGCTTCGCTGATAACGTCACATCCGGTCAACAAATCGTCGACATAGAAATCGTGAATTATGATTTCAGCTATTCTAGGATCCTTACATTCTAAACCTATTTGTTTAAGACATCGGCATGCAAGGAAAGGAGCGCTTGCGGTTCCGTAACTGACTCTGTTTAGAGCATATGACTTGATAGAATCGGAGTCGTTATCGCGCCAAATAATTTGCTGTAACGGCCTGTCAGCTTCATGCACTACGATCTGTCTATACATTTTCTCAATATCAGCTACGAGAACATATTTGTGCTGGCGGAAGCGTAATAAAATTGATAAAAGATCGTTCTGCACCGTGGGTCCTACCATCTGAATATTATTGAACGAAACTCCCGAAGAAGTAGGGCTACTTGCATATAATACGACACGTAGCTTAGTGGTCGTACTGCTTTCACGAAGGACGCCGTGATGAGGAATAAAATAATGAGGTGTGTCAATTATCAATTTGCACTCTGACATGTGACCAAGAGTTTCATACTCTTTCATGAATTCTTTATACATTTTACTAAATGAATCATTACTGTTGAGTCGGCGTTCTAATGATAATAAACAATGTTTGGCTCGCTGATAAGAGCTTCCCAACACGTCAGGTGTTTGTTTTAAAGGGATTCTTACGCAAAATCGTCCGTCTGCGAGGCGAGTAGTGTTTTTAGTAAAATGCTCTTCGCACAACTTCTCTTCAGGAAAATACTGATCTGACTGAGAGCTCACTTCTTCAAGCTGCCAAAAACGCGTTAGCTGGTTTTGAATGTCATCATTATTATGAGAAGTCATCGAATCAACATGAGTAAAATTACATTTAATAGTAGGCGCAGAAGTCGATACGCGGCCGCTGTTTACCGGACCGGAAACTATCCAACCTAGTCTAGTCTCATAAAGTATCGGCTGTCCATTACCCAGTTTAATACTTTGCGAACCTAAAATGTCCCAAAAAATATCAGCGCCGATGATTAAATCAACGGCGGCGGGCGAATGATAATAAGGATCCGCTAAGCAAATATCTGATGGAATATTTAAATTCCTTACATCTATCTGACACCCGGGCACGTTGTCAGTAATAGACGGCAAAATGAAGCAACGCAAATGAGTCGAAAAGTTCTCATTTAACGACTTCACTAACACACGACACATCTGACTAATGCGTGATGTTATATTATTTATGCCTATGACCGACCTATCAGTACGATCAGCTGGTAGATTTAATTTATTATGCAAACTTTCGGTCATTAGACACGAAGTGCTACCGCTGTCGAGAATCGCTCGGGCAATAACTTGTCGATTATCGCTGTCATACAATTTTACTAATGCAGTAGATAACAAAACATCACACTGACCTTGACCTGTATTCTCACAATTAGTAGTAACGTTTCCCGTGAGTGCGACGCTCGCATGCTGAGAACAACTCGAAACGACGGAAGGCTTGAATTGACTCGAGCCATTGAAATTACCGTTATCGCAATCAGCTGATTTCGACGCCATAGGCGGTTTTACACTCATACCCAATTCGTTTACGTGTATGAGGGTGTGGTGTTTACGTTTGCAAACCTTACAACCCGGTTTCTTACACGAATTCGCAAAGTGTCCACTGCGGAAACAATTAAAACATATTTTAAAAGTAGGTATCAACTTATACCGCGCTTCACTACTTAATGCGAGGAATTTCGAACAATTATTTAGATAATGTTCATCATTACAGTTAGGGCATGGTTTTATTGACGCGGAGTTGGAATTGTTTCTGATATTATTATTACTACTATCAGATCCACCTTGAACAGAAACCATAGCCTTAATTTTTGACGCGTGTTTGCCACTATACGTTACCCTTTGTGACAATTCAATTGTCTCAACTAAATCAGCCCTATTGCGCATAAATTCTAAAAAGGAATCGAGTTTAATGGAGTTATCTTTACTTAACTGACCTTTGCGCTCCTCCCACTCGCGGTACGTTTTCGCGTCTAACTTCTGTGTGACAATGTAGATCAACAGAGTGTCCCAGTGATCGACAGGTTCACCCAAGGACTCAAGTGCACGTAAATTCTTATTTATTTGATCTATTACACGTTTTAAAGTGACAGAGGACTCTTTTGTGACCGGTTCCAGATTGAATAATGCTGCGACATGATTTTGTATCAACAAACGTTTATTGTCAAACCGCTCACATAAAAGTTTCCATGCTACGGAATAGTTAGTCGCAGAAAACTCAATTGATTGAATTACCACAGCAGCCGAACCTTCTAACGATGCTCTCAAGTAATGAAACTTGTTTATTTCATCAATATTCTCATTTTCGTGAATTAAGCTTGAGAAGGTATCGTGAAACTCTAACCAACGTTCGTATGAACCTCCGAACTTCGGCAGCTGGATAATGGGTAACTTAACGAGCTGATGGTTAGCGCGAGAATGTGACGCAGTTGATGCCTTTTCTATCTGATCATGTTCTTTTTTATAGGCATCTAACGTTTCCTGAGCATAAGCACATAACTTATAATACTGCGTTTCAAACTCAGTTCTTTCGTCTAATTGTAGTTCCATGTTTTCAGACTTACACTCTATTTTTGTCTGTACCTCATCATATAAATCATACAAGGATTCGATCTTACCGATACGCAATTGTAACTCCCTGGCCTCCGAGGCAGTCATCTTAGCTATGTTAACTGATTTGATATGACTAGCGAAGGCAGTTAAACGACCTTTGAGACTGCCGCGTTTTTTGATTAATTCCTTTTCCTCGGACATTCTGGGAGCCTGGCACGGTCGACCTGGAATTGATACAGGAATATGTGTTTACTTATGTACTTAGGATTACTACACAAAGTACACAGAAACACCTAATAATATGACGCAATAAACGAACATCAAATACCTGATCACAAATATACCATATTTTCGTTATACAATGAGTAATTTACTACAAAATGCTGATAAACATGTAAACAATGAATGCTACGACTGATTGGACTTAATAAAATATGATTTTACACAATGATTAGTAACTAAAACACAACGATACTTCTTTAAATAAAATATTTAACTACCTACAAGTTTGAACAATTAAAATGTACCTGATGTAACGATGTTCAAATGTATGATAAATTGGTTGAAATTAATGTTAGCTAAATAGCTATGTACCAAATAATTCACAATTATACATTACATATGCTTATATTTAACTAACTAACCTGAATTTATCTAACTTCTTGCAATAATTCGGGTACAAAATAGTAGGTTTAACCGTCACTACAATGTAACACAATGATAATAAATAGACTGTTACTAACCTTATTATAACGTCGAATTATACCTAAAATACCTGATTAGAGTGTTGGGTTCACTTATATCGCAATAAATATTCACATCACAAAGGATTTTTACACTTGAACAATGAACTCTCGACCACTCTTTCACGATGGCGCGCAATCCCCGTTTCCAATAATTTGCGACGTCAATATTGATGAATTCTTCTTCTTTAATGAAACGAAGGCTGGTAAATATTATCCGGAGTAGATCCAGGGCCATGTAGGGGGGCCAGGTATTGCTTTTCAATAAAATACGATAATTCAACAGAGATTGTGTATTGCAGTTTTAACGACGGAAAAGAAGTGACATAAAGGTAGGATGTAAAATTTAAAAAGTGTTCGTTGGGCGGTGCAGGTGGCGCGAAGATTGAATTCCGAACAACCTGTTTTATTAACAAAACTGGATTTGGGCAATCGGTTACCAAAAGAAATAATGTATAAAACCTCTTGTTAAAAATAGCTTTTAAAACTCCCAGCGGGTACGTGAAATATGTAATTTGATCCCGGCACTGATACGGCGTCCGACTGACGGTCCCCACGGTTCAGCTTTACCGTCTAAATATTTTGTACCTTAGTAATGTCTGATTTAGATAAAAAATAGCTAATAATACTTTAATAGCTACCAATAGGTACTTTATTTTATTTTTATCTACAAACAATTTATAAACATTTGTTTTTGCTAAAAGTTTCGTTCCTTTTGAATGCTCCTTGTAATCTTAAAATTTTGGATTATTATATATAAGAAAGATACAGATTTTAATAACGTTGATTTAAGAAGAAGTAAAGCTAGGTTCGTGCTGTAAAAAGTTTTATTTATTATTACAAAAGTATAAATGAGGACCTGCATTTTATGTGGTTATACCTTTAAAAGTTTTAGTATGAGACTTTATAACATATACCATAATCATATTAATCATATCAATCACTCCTGTTCATTGACGCATATTACTATATATGTCACCGTAAAATCGTAAATACCGTTAGATTATAATCTATCTCGCGAGATTGTAAACTGTCGAAAGATTGTGAACCTCAACGTACTGCTTACAATTTACGTATTATTATTCGGTAGGTTGTAATCTATCGAAGTGAAACCGTCTAATTACTATTTTAAAATTGTCAACTTGTCAACTGCCCGAAGGTTGTGTCTGATTGGTCGGCTTTATAGTAGACCGTTCTGTGTCCATAGAGTTAGGAATGAAAAACACGGGTATCAGCCAAATAAAATTAATGCACTTGAAGAATTCTGACATCAAGTATTTATTCATTACTAAGTAGGTAATCAATAATTCTGACATCACATGGTAAGAAAAAATTGTATCAAAATAAAAATAAAACAGAAATGTAACAATATTTTCTCCTCAAACACAAATTAAAATTGAAAAAGTAATGAAATTTAATTTTAGAAAAAAAAACATCACAAAATAAATTCACAATTTACAAAAACAAATCAAAAATATAGAGCAGCTGATTTGAGCTTAAAAATTTCAATAAGTTACCACTTTTCGAAAACTTTGTTCGCAGTTAAAAATTTAAATAGGAGGATATTCTCAATTCGTCACAGTGTTTTTTTAGCTTTCGTACCTAATAAGTAAATGCAGGACCCTATTACTAAGACATATCTGTCTGCCTGTCTGTCTGTCACTGAATTGTCGGGCTATTATGATTCATGGGATAAAGCCATCTCATGAACCATAATAACCAGACAATAGACATTTTCAGAGATGATATATTTCTATTGCTGTTATAACAACAAATATTACAAACAGACCAAAATAAATATTTAAGGGGGCTCCAATACAACAATTACCTGTTTTTTTGCCGTTTTTTGATCGATATTAATAACTACAATAAGGAATATTCAGTTGTATATTCATTCTAAAAATAACTAATTAATTCACTCACACATGGCCGATTCTTATGTACTCGTATTACGCTGACTTTTCAGAGACAGATTTGACAAAAAAAAATGTTAGAAGGAGTTTTCCAGCAGTTTTTGTATAAATTTTAAATTATATTAAATTTATTATAATTTTAAATCAAAGTAGTATATATATATATATTAGAGCCTATATGTACGAGTAAAATCTCTCCACGATATCAAGGCTCTTGCATACCGATAACCACATTTTAACTTGAACTATTTACTTCAGCTTCAGTAGGTTCAACAGCTGCTTCCATTCGCGTCGGTTGCCGGTCGGCGGCGCCACTGTCGCGGGAATCCCAATTACATGGATATTTCATAGAGGGTGAGCTCGACCCGCAACCCATGCATAAATGATGACTGATCCAACAGACCGATGAGAGGATTAAAACCCACTAAGCTTACATAAATTAATTGTTGTTTCATTAACGTGGGAATCCTGGATATCGGAGGCAAAATACAACTGGATCGTTTTCCGAGTTTCTGGACTCTTCCAAGTAAGTGATAAAAGAATACTTATACTTATTGTTGTATGTCATATGGAAGGAGAAAATGTCATATGGTTGGATAGTCAAGTTTGACAGATGTCGTAGATATTACTGCTGCAGGTATGTAATGGTAATTCGAGTACGTATTTTTTACCTATAGTTTATTTAAATACTTAACTATTTTTAATAAGTAGCTACGAAAGAAGAAATGAACATTTTACGAAAGAAGAAGGGCTATGTTTTTCGAGAATATTTATTTTTCACGTTCTAAATCCTAAACGGCTTGTCGTATATTTATGTGAGTGGTGTCAATAGATTCGTCTAGTCGTGAGAGTGACACTGGGTATGTACCCAGTTTTGTTTTAAAATGTCGATCGTAAAATTTAAAAATAAAATAATTAAGCAATTAAGTAAGTATATTAGGCGCATAAAGTATCTCAAAAATAAATACATCGAGGCTTATATCAAAATAAAGAATTTTGAACGGTGATTACGAATATATAAATATAACTTATATGTGTTATTGGAGTTTAGAAAAGGAAATGATAAGTTTAAGATACACAGGTTTAAAGATTTAGCAGTCTGGTTTTTTTTAAAGTCGCTTCTTACTATATGCTCACCGATTCATAACTAGTTAATTAAATAATTTATTTAATCATTGCGCATAACTGTATTGAATTAAAATAAACTCGTTATAAATATACAATTAAACAGAAATAAAATGGCATATTCTATGCTTTTTGGTTCATTAATTATGAACATGGACGCTCATTTTTTCGAATCTAAAATCAAGCTTTGCTAAGAAAAATAGTTATTTATACTTACCAAAATAGGTTTCAAGACGTTGTTACTTAAATGACTTTAGTTCCAAATTGTAAAAATAAATAAATTATAGCGTAGTTGTAAGCAGTAACGGGAGCTTGGAGGTGGCAGGTTCAAATCCAATAACAACTTTCGAATAATTTTACAAATAATATATTTATAAAGTACTCGATATCAAGCATTATTTTTCTTTATCGGTCGTGGTATATGATGACCCTTTAGGCCTTTGACGTAACGGCTTGATCTGTTTTGTTGATTTTACTTCTTGTTGACCTTTAGTTTAGGTTTATGTGCTAGAATTGGATATTTAAGGTTTCGTCACTAAAATTTAATTATTTAAGAGGTTGAGGAATTAGCCCACAGGGTATATTGATTTGTTTTCTTGGCTTCGTGTGGGTTTGATGTAAACTTTACATATATTTTGTTTATGTCGCGCCTACTTTTGTAAATAATCTCTCTATTATTATCTATACTGTACCCATACTTACTAATTTGTGTCATTCTTAGTTTAACTAATTCAATTTCTTCTTCATCGTACTGGTGAAGAGGCTCGCTCTGGTCTGAGAGTTTCTAAACTGCCAGGGCCAATAACGAAAAAGATAAAAAAATAAATTATTATAATGATCCCAAGCCTCAAATTTTATGTGTATTATAATCTAACAATTAGCACAAAAGAAATTACATAAAACGGTCCCCTATTTAAGTAACAATCCGGTGCCTCGGTATCGTTTTGAAATACCTAAGCTATCTGTGCTATGAAACCTACACTTCTTTATTTGAACTATGCTCCGTGCCGTATACTATATAAGTCCACAACAATCTGTGTAATGAGATCCTGCATTTTATGTATTTAGACTGGTAGGCTTAGGATGAAATGTTTAAAAAAAGACACCCAATTACCTACATCTTCCTACCAAGGAAGCTTAACAAAACTTTACAGGTCTTCTTTCATCCAATGAAATATTACGAAATGTTGCCATTCGAATTACGTTTATAACGAGCAAAGTTGGATGTTCAAGTTGTTTCAAAACTTCGTCAAAATTGGATTAAAAGATTTAAAGTTGGCCTACTAAGAAAGTTGTTCTACTAAATAATAAAATGTGACAAATGTAATTTCAGTAAATGGCTTTAAAACATCATTGAAAAGCTTAAGCGAAACAAAATTAAAGTCTTTAGAAATTATAAGTTAAAATGTATTAGGTCTTCAGTGTTCTAATAAATCTCATGATTTTTATTCTCAGTTACTTAATATAGTTTTAAATAGCCGAAATAACGAAATTTATTTTTTGACTCTAGATAGACAAGCTTCATGTATTACCAAGTCAGGTATAAGCTAAAACGTTATTAAGTGTAAAAGTTTATAGCGTAAAGTGTTATTTCCTTCTCCAATTTTATTTCATTAATTTCCGCATACCACATTGTCGTGCTCTTTAAGTTAATTATCGAATAAACGGAGACCTCTCTCCAATTTGCGCACCAAAGAGTAAATAATGTGTAGTATAACAATAAGGTTGATGGTCCATATCTTAATGAGAACTCCGAACTGAAATGTAAACACAGTACCAGTTGGAGGCCATCGACCGATTATAGGAAAATTCAATGTACCGTTTACGTAATTTCGGTTTTCCGCACTGGCGCGCTGCGTAATAGTCTTTATAGGTATAAGTAGGTACAAGTACCTACAGAATGTTCGATGTGTTTACGATAAAATTAGATGAAGCTTGGGAATGGCAACGCTGTTTCCGTAATGAAATCCGACATCTAGAGGGTTTTCGTTTTCGGCTCGGTAATGTTTTGGTTTCTTTTACGAGCATAGACCAGAGTGAGTGTGAGTACTTTCGGTTCTATTTTTACCCTTGACATGGAGCCGAAGTATCCATTTTGTGTTTATGTTTTTTGTTTTTATTTTCTCTAAGACCAACGTACTCTTAATTATAATCAGTATATTTGCGAACTATTCACTTCGCAACTAAAATTGTTTTTTTTTGCGAGTATTCATAAGGTAACGACAACCACATTACCATTTATTTCTTAGTTACACCGTAGCATATGATCCCTGACAACCAAAAAATTGTTGACCTTGTATGCAAAGTTTCGTCAAGGTTTGTTAGAAACGTAGTTTAAAGCGAATAGGTACAGTACAGTAAATACTAAAACTGATAAACTAAAGTTTTTTTTTGCCTTACTCAAAACGGAGACAAATACTCACTCGCTCAACTAATCCGAAGATGTTACAGTTGGTTTGTGAATCATCATCTTCACCATAACAGAAGGATGGAACCACTTAATTTTTTGCACAGCGATTAATTTTCCTGGTGCTTATTTCAGGAATAGACAGTTTTTGTAGAGTATAATCGCTTCAACGGAATAAAATCACGAAAATACCAGTTACTGTTAAAATAAACATCCATACTTACTGATAACGCGATGTGTAAAATATTTCGACAATATTAACAATTCCGTTGCTAAGCTCTGTTTTTCAAACCATCTGGTCATGTTTGCAATCAATCCATCGTGAATAACAATAGCTGGTTTACGTGAAAAATGTGTCCATTAATCCTGGAAAAAGCCTGACAATGTGTTGTTTGTTCAAATTGCACAATAACTAACCATAGGCACGGTAAAGCTTTCTTGAAACTTAGCCCGTAAAAAATTTGGGGACAGTTGCAACGTTTCATTCTCATTTGACCCAATATCAATTGAAGGAAAAACTTAACTTAAATTTTCAGTAGGTCCGGTGCACATGGAATATATCCAATAAAACTTCACTTAAGTGTAAAATATTTTGGATTTTCTCTTTACTCCTAAATTTTTAGTAAAGTTTCATGAAATTCTTTAAAATTATAATGAATAAGCAATACACAATCTTTAAAAACGTATGCAGACAATATAAGGTTTTTTTTATCCTACACAGCTAGGCATTTGACCAGAAGTCGCACGACCACGGAAGTCAACGATACTGTAGCCCTAGATGGAGCATGCTTAGCCTGGAATACACTGGCTCTCAAGGAAGGTTGCCGGAACACACCGTTAGGTGCTTGCAATAATAATTAATAAAGAATCTTAGGCAGTTTATTTCGCACATGTAAACTGGAGCAGAAGCGTTAGGATGATAGACAGACAAAAACTATCTGTCTGTCAAGACTATCACTTGTTACGTAACGAGACATACGGAACTTTCAGTTTTCGCTTGTGTCCATAAAAATATTGCAGAAGATGTAGTCAAAAACCTTCTATTCGGTCTCATTTGAGGCTACGGATTGTAAGTACATGTACAGATACACACACGAATACATGCACAGGTTGCAAAGACATAGCGAACCAGTTTGGCATCGTCATATTCCGGGAAAAAAGCACCCACTGATCTGAAATTTATGTTTTTAAAGTTGTAAACGAAACTCGAACAAAGCAAACATTTCCTCAAAGAGCCTCATAAAGCCGCCCAATCGCGGGAAGCTGATTTTGTAATTAACACACTCCTGCTGTCCTTGCCTCCCTCATTTCTCACTGGCGAGGCTTTACCTCACAATCCCAACCAAATTAACAGAACAAGTGGATCACATTAAAAAGGAATCAGAACAGTGATCAGGAACGTAGATAACGGTAGGGTTTATCCCGTCTTGGCTATAAAACTTGATGAAGTATCCACTGGAACGCTTTCTGATTCTTAATCTCGGAACTTTAAGTTTTTGAAAAGTAATTAACTTGAACGGTCTTCAGACAAGTTTAACTGTTTTATTTTTAACTGTGCGACAAAAGTAATGTATACAGTTGATGAAATTATTGTTTACTGTGTTTGTAGACACGCGTGAAGTTGGAGTGTGTTTGTAGTCGAATACATAAAACTGTCGCAGTAAATTATGTTTTATCGAAGATTAATGATCAACCGAACATGGCAGCTCGTAGTACTGTTAAATTTATATGCAACTAATATTTTCTTAAGATTGGTCAATATACATGTATATAAAAACTTCTTGATAAAAAATCTATATACCGACTACAGCGCCATCTGCCGAGCTGGTTTGTGAATCTAAACCATCCAGGGTGCCACTTAAAGGCAAACAAAAAAAAAAAAACATTCAAATCGGTCCAGTCGTTTAGGAATAATTTATTAACATAAACACGTACAGTAGAATCATATATATGAAGATAATAGAATACAAATACCATAACCTGAATATGATATCTCTGCAACTGCAAAGTTAAAATCAGTAACTACATAGACCCATTTTAACGCTACATAAAACTTACTATCCAGGTTTGTTTTTGTGTAAATTGTGTACTAGTTATAGACAAACAGAAATAATGATGTGAAGCAAAATTAGATATACAGATATCAAATTTTTTATATTCTCAACCGACTCAGTGGTTTGTAAATTTTATTTAAGAGGATTTTTGACGATGCTGTTTGTCGATCTTTGCTAAGAGATTAATTATATTTGATATACTCGTATACCGAGCATAATACTCAGTAAAAATTATGAATATGATATAAAATAAAATTATCGGTTAAAACTGATCGTGACATTAACACTTTGCAGAACGCTATTAAAGTTTATTCAGCTACAACTTCAAAAACGCAGTGCCGCTAGAGTGGCAAGAAGCCCCTCTAAGTTTGGGTACTGCAATCCCACAAATTTACGGGCGCCTTACGGCGCCCTCTTAATGGCTCCGATAATTGAAAACTTCGGTTTAATCCGAGACTCTTGCGTAAATTGAAACGTGGTGGAGCGGAAGAAAGATAATTATTTGGTATTATTGAAAAATCGGAATTCGTTTTCGGAAATGTTAATGACGTTAAACATTAGGAGCCCCTTGTTCACGCTAATGAAGAGATTTTAACGGCTGCGGGATCAATGCGAAGGGTCAACCTTTCTATTTAAGAATTTACTTTTAATTCAAAATTGGAGTATTGGAAAAATATTATTCTATCGTTACATTAACGTTATTTTGGTTTGTAAAAGTTTTTGATCAGTAGGATTATAATATTATCAATAACAAATTTAAAACGTGGATATTACTTAAAAATCATTAGCACATTAATTATTACATTAATGTGGGTATGATTAAAAAAAAAAGAAAATGAAAACCGACTACAATTCGACAGGTAAAACTCACATACATAACAATGTTGTCAAAGACAATTTCATACACATTGACAACAACTCAAAAACTCCTAAACCGATTTGATAGAAAATTGAGGCAGAATGTTTACGTTGTAATGGATTACAGACGACATTAAAAAACTTATGCATGATAAAGTTGTAGCCAAAACTAAGTTTAAGTGCCACCCTAGCGAACAAAACAAAGAAAAGTACCTTTTCATGCGGAATCGTTGCAACTGAGTGTGTAGGGATGCACAGCGCCACCACATTCACAAATCCGTAGAAGACGGTGACCCAGTTAAAGTCTGGAAATTTTTGCGATCATTGGGTGTTGGAAAGTCTCAGCATGATTCTGTCCCTCGCAATCTTCATATTGATGCTCTCAATCAGCACTTTTCGTCGTCATCAAATATCAGTTCGAACGATAAATTTTCTACTCTCCATTATCTTTCTTCTGTTCCAACACCCACTCACTCACCATTTGTCATAAGTCAATTTGGACAACAAACTGCTTACCGTTCTCACATTACTTGATTTTAGCAATGCGTTTAATACTATTGATTTTGACATCCTTCTAGCACTGCCTTAGCAGTCAATTGCTGTTGGAGATACGTTAATAGAGTAAGCTCTATTAACGTATCTCCAACAGCAATTGACTGTATAACGTATACGTGTCGATGACTCGTACTCTTCATGGTGCGACACTAGTTCCGGTGTACCTCAGGGTGGTGTGCTTTCTCCTCTTCTCTTTGCAATTTTTAGAAATTCCAGATTACATTACAGAAAAAAAAGATTACATCTCATATATCTTCTTCCAACCATCTCTATGCTGACAATCTCCAAATATACTCACAAGCTTCACTTGGTCGCTTGGGGGAGGCTGTAGATGCTACAAACACTGACTTATTACGTATAGAATCTTGGAGCAAGTCTTATGGTCTAACTGTCAATCCTGCGAAGACGCAAGTCATCATACTTGGTAGTTCCTACATGACTACTCGTATTGACTACTGCTCTCTGCTTAAATTTCGTTTGGCGGTGTAGCAGTTCCTTACAGTACTGAAGTTAAGAACTTAGGAATAATACTTGACACCTGCTTATCCTGGAATCAGCAACTTCAATCTGTTAGCCGTAAAATGTTTGCTTCAGCTGGTTTCTTGCGACGTCTACGAATTTTTTTATGATTTAATGCTGATGCATGTTATCTTGATTTAAACCAGGATCAACTAGATAAACTTGAGCGCCACCAGAATTACTGTATAAAGTTTATTTTGGTCTTCGTAAATATGACCATGTCTCCAATTTTCGTAACAAGCTCAAGTGGTTACCCATTTTATCTCTTCTATACAGTATCTTGTTTAATCCTTGTTCTCCTTCTTACCTGAAATCTCGTTTCACTTACATGCACGAATCCCATTCTTGTAACCTTGAGTCGTCCTCTAATCTTCGTCTTCAAATTCCACAACACAATAATACCTTTTATGGCTCCTCTTATTAAATGCGTGCTCAAAGCCTTGATTCATTTAAAGCTCAGGTTAAGAAATATTATCTTTCAAGTATTGTTCACTAATTTTTATTTTGTCAATCTATTTTCATTAGTGTCCTGGTATTCCTTAATTGAATATACTTAAATATATAAGTAGGTAATTGTTATGTATGATATTATTATATGTACTCTTGTATGTTGCATTCATTACTATTTTTTATTTAAATCACTCATATCTGTTTTGCACCACCGTCTACGCTAAATTTTATTATTATGTTCCATTCCTATAATGGTTGTCTGGAAGAGATCCCTTTTTTGGCGATAAGACCGCCTTTTGTGCCATGTTATTTGTTAGTTGTATTCTTTTTGTGTTGTATTTTTGTGGTGACAATAAAGAATTATTGTATTGTATTGTATTGTTGTAATAAAACAGATCAGTAATTAAACATCAATTTTAGGTATTTCAAAGAAAATTATATATCGAAAGTGAAGTGTACATTAATACAAAAAAACATAGATTGATTTAGTTGGTATAAATATTGTCATAATGCACAAAATAATCTAATCATAAAATAAGAAAATCCCACTGTAGATGCATAAATGTTGGGCAAGTCTGAAAGATCTTTGCGCTAAGGTGGAAGTTATTCAAGGAAGTCTATAAAAATTCAAATAAAATTTTGCGAAATATTTACCAAGCTTGTTTTCACGATTCGAGTGAGGCCGTAAGAAAATAAATCAAGAAAAACACACAATCCTAGGCGCAGATGCTCCCATTCGATCATTTATTCAGAATAGAATTCCCACGCTTCGTAATCTGTTGATTTTCTCGAATAGCCGTTATTGGGAAACTTTCTCCATTATTTCAACGGAAATCGTTGAGAATCGGACGGTCGTGGTCATTGCGAACAAAACTCTTCACTTTTGTTCTAGATTCTTGATTTTAATCCTTTTCGCGTAGGTATCGAAACTCGTTACTAACTTTGGCAGCGGGTTTCGATATCGATATAAAAACGTTCTTCTTTAACGAGTAAATGAAAATGAAATCGTCAAAGTAGTAAAACGTTTTTCAGGAATCAGTCATGGTTGAGTCTCTCTAACGCCGTCACTTTGTTAAACGAAGTTCCGATAATGCTCTTGCCTGCTCACAAATCAATATAACTGACAGTTATACGATAAAAGGTGAAAAATGTAGAAGTACGACGAATTTTCTCCGTAAGAAGCTTCGTAAGTAAATTGTGAATGTCGTGATGAATGCTCCCGGGGAATAATGAATTGCCCGCAGGTAGGGTTGCTGCGGCTGATCTATTTTTCACTGACATTGCGTCAGTTGTGATTGTCCCGGAAACAAGCCATCAATTCACAGTAGAGTGACAAATGATCACAATTATACTGAAGAAAAACTCTTGTACAATAAAATAACAGTAGCAATCAAGATATTAACAGAATGTCATCATTGAGTTGTGTTGTGTCAATGTCGTTATTGTAGAATTCGACGATCTATATCTAAGTAACATTTATATGAAGTAATAACAGCATTCATGTAGTTTTAACACAAAATCATACTACAATGCGAGTCAGTACTTAAATGTCAATAATTGTAGTTACTAATTTATAGATCGTTCAGAAAAAATTACATACTACAGGCGAAATAAGAGTTACAGGGCGAGTTAAGGATATACCATGTTACTCTCTGTAGCTGTACATTAGTATACTTTCAAAGAAATTGTTACCTGCGCCGATAAAACGCATTAAATTTCATAAGAATAATTAATGCGTCCTAAACATTTCTTAGTAAGGTACCTAAAGGATTCTTTTATTTTTTTAACATGTTTGATGAGAATATAAAGACACTACAGAAAATGCTTTTTTTTTTGTTGAAGTGTATGCGTAAATTTTTTTGGTAAATTTAATTGGTCTACTAGCTATTGCTAGCCAAATAATTAGACTAGATTGGCATAAAAAGTTTTCCGCAACGACTACACTGCATGACATCCATTTAATTTAACCTTTCAGGTATGCGATAGCCCTATACACGGTAAGCCGTGTTCTGAATGTAGACACGATCTGTAAGCCAGGTCTCAGTCCTGACGAGATTTAAGAGTTCTTTCCCGTAGATTCGCTCGCTTTGTAGTGTTAATATTGTCGGCCGTTTATCTTGGAACTCATCTATGCCTGAATCGTTCTGCTCGCTGGAAGATTGTTGGTATGCTTCGTCGGGTTAGGATGAAAGCATTCTATGATTGCTCTCACGGATGCGGTCTGAACGACCTTATATTTATTTTATTTCTTGCCTAGGAATGTGAATGAGAAATATATATCTTTTTTAAATATATATGCTTTAAAAATAAAACAAATTCATTAGATTTACAAACATAACAAAATATTACTACTAATAATATTACTGACTATTAATATTAATATTATTAATATTACTGACTGGCCGATTGGCGCAGTTGGTAGCAAACCTGCCTTCTGCGCCGCTGGTCCCGGGTTCGATCCCCGGATAGGTCAAATATTTGTGTCTGGGTGTTTATTATATATATATATATATATATATATATAAGTATGCATTTATGTAAATAAGTATGTATATCAGTCATCAGGTTATAATAGCACAGGCTTTGCCTAGTTTGGGACTTGAAGACCTTTGTGTGGAGGTTGTCCCATATTATTATTATTATTATTATTATTACATTTTTGTAAATCTGATCAATTTGTTTGTATTTGATTCTATCTACTCTAAAAATTATACCATGATCAAGAGTTTCTGATTAGACATTGAACTGATACATACAAATACGAGGAATATATACTTATAATGTAATACATATAATATGTATGTATTATGAGCTTGTTTTTCTCGAGATTGTGGATTCGATATCAGATGCAATCGTATTTTAAAAACCAGGCAAATGTAATTTTATTTTTTGCCGCCGTTCTAAACTTTTCACGGCCGTTTCTTGGCTTTTGACAGATTATCATAAGCTATGCTAGTAATATACCGCGGTTTCAATCAGTAAGATATATATAGCTCTATTGTATATATCCGAAGATTTTTAAATCACTTTTGGTTACTTTTTCAGATTAGAAGTGTTAATCCAAGAAATATTTTAATATTATCTGCCTTTTCAAATAATTCAAATGTAATATCAGTTTAGAAGCAAAAAAGAATAATCTAATAAATCAGGTAAGAAGAGGTTATTTATAATAAACGCATTGTCAGTAAAATGTTAAGATAATTACATAGATTATGGCAGGTGAGTGCTTTCAATTTCTAATTTCATCTCGTTTCATCAACAAAGACATCAACAACCATTGCCTTAACTGTATTTCGGTTTTAATTAAAGCTCACAAGCCCATCGGCGTTCATGTTCAGGGGACAGGACATAAATATGTCGATAAATTGGTGGAGCGATTCCGAGTACTGTGGAGTGTTTCGTAGGCGTGTAAACAATAGACAATTTTAGGGGTTCGATCTGCTTTGAGATAGCCTCAACAATTCCAACTGTACCTTCGTCAAACTAAGGACTCCCTAATAACGCTGACACTGGAATTTATGTCGACCCCAGGCGCGAGTACTACCGTTGAAATGATCATTTTGAGTAAAGTACCTGTCACTCTAAATAATACTGAGGACTTATAGTGTACTTACAAAATACCAAGTATTGTGTTATTTATGATTAGTAAGTTATCAGAATTTTGAATAATATAATAACTAATTAAAAACACGGCTCTAGAATCTTAGAATAATATGTTTTTCTGTTTGTTATAAGACCAAATGTTTTTCGCGTCAATATAGTTACAAAGATTACAATAAAGTTCGTATATTGATAGCCGCGCATGAGACAAATTTCAGTCATAACAACCTAAGTATATAAAGTAGTTTTCGATTGAAACAACTAAGCTGCGCAATAAGAATAATAAATAATGATAATCTATAAGACGAGAAGGAGACCACATTTTTTTGTACATGAATTATTATCGATATCTAATTAAACGTTAACAGCCTGTTAGTTAGTAAAAACCAGCTGACTGCGAAATATTGACCGGTGTGAAGTTGGCAGCCAAACTCAGCGGCCATATAATGCGACCAAATTAAGGAGGAAATTTTGTGAAGTTAGCGGCCAACAATATTCTAGTCTACTGGGATACTAAGCTTCTTCTTGTTATAGCTAATCAGGCTTAAACAAGTCTAATGCTGCTCTACAAAACAAGGAGTAACGAAATACCGTAAAAATAAAAAAATATTTTTTTTTCAATCAATTTGAAAAAAAAACAGTTGTACCTTGGACGGCTGTTTTGGAATAACGCGGTATGTCAAAAGAAAGCTTGTATTTCATGCTATATACTTGTGAAATTTCAACGCGGCAGTCGTACTGTAAGTAGTAGAAAAAAAATATTCTTTTCTACCATTTTCAAATTTGAAAAAAAAAAAACAAATGTACCTTGGACGGCTGTTTTGGACTAACTCCGTATGTCAAAAAAAAACTTGTACTTCATGCTATATATCAGGCCACCCCTAAGCCCATACGTGCGCTTATTTTGATACGAACCTACAATTAACGTATCATCTAAGCCAGTCGGCCATTGTCATGCACACATTCTGGCTTTAATGGACTAAGCGATTTGGTTGTCTTTGGTAAATATTTTTGTAATCGGCAAATATTATATTATTTGCGTTTTTACCCTCTTTTTTAGGAAAAATACCCAACTGATCAAAAATATCAGCAACAAAAAAAATAAGACATTATCTACGTTTCAATATAAGACACTTTTCTCTTTCAAATCCGTGTCCAAATTGTATAGAATTTCTGCCTGCCAAACTTACACCTGATAGTAAAAATCATTATCAACATTACAAGAAGGATAAAGATACGTACAAGAACAAGATTTACGCCAAGCATTCCCCTTCATAATCCCCGTGAGAGATGAATCTTTCTCTCAGGCAGAAGCATGTCAGTGTATCCATTTGTCGAATATAACTGAATATAAATCGGGACGACATTTCCCGTCGTCATGAATGCCTAAAAACGTACTGTTGAATACATATAATAGTGCGTATACCGGTATATTCAGCGGAAATTGGTACATTATGTGATATTAAAGTTCAGGCATTAGCACCAATATTTCACCGGTGTGAAGTTGGCAGCCAAACTCAGCGGCCATATAATGCGACCAAATTAAGGAGGAAATTTTGTGAAGTTAGCGGCCAACAATATTCTAGTCTACTGGGATACTAAGCTTCTTCTTGTTATAGCTAATCAGGCTTAAACAAGTCTAATGCTGCTCTACAAAACAAGGAGTAACGAAATACCGTGAAAATAGAAAAAAAATTTTTTTCAATCAATTTGAAAAAAAAAACAGTTGTACCTTGGACGGCTGTTTTGGAATAACGCGGTATGTCAAAAGAAAGCTTGTATTTCATGCTATATACTTGTGAAATTTCAACGCGGCAGTCGTACTGTAAGTAGTAGAAAAAAAATATTCTTTTCTACCATTTTCAAATTAGAAAAAAATAACAAATGTACCTTGGACGGCTGTTTTGGAATAACGCAGTATGTCAAAAGAAAGCTTGTATTTTATGCTATATACTTGTGAAATTTCAACGCGGCAGTCGTACTGTAAATAGTAGAAAAAAAATATTCTTTTCTACCATTTTCAAGTTTGAAAAAAAAAACAAATGTACCTTGGACGGCTGTTTTGGAATAACGCGGTATGTCAAAAGAAAGCTTGTATTTCATGCTATATACTTGTGAAATTTCAACGCGGCAGTCGTACTGTAAGTAGTAGAAAAATAAAAATTCTTTTCTACCATTTTCAAATTTGAAAAAAAAACAAATGTACCTTGGACGGCTGTTTTGGAATAACGCGGTATGTCAAACAAAAACTTGTATTTCATGCTATATACTTGTGAAATTTCAACGCGGCAGTCGTACTGTAAGTAGTAGAAAAAAAATATTCTTTTCTACCATTTTCAAATTTGAAAAAAAAAAACAAATGTACCTTGGACGGCTGTTTTGGACTAACGCGGTATGTCAAAAATAAGCTTGTATTTCATGCTATATATTTGTGAAATTTCAACGCGGCAGTCGTACTGTAAGTAGTAGAAAAAAAAATTCTTTTCTACCATTTTCAAATTTGAAAAATATAACAAATGTACCTTGGACGGCTGTTTTGGAATAACGCGGTATGTCAAAAGAAAGCTTGTATTTTATGCTATATACTTGTAAAATATCAACGCGGCAGTCGTACTGTAAGTAGTAGAAAAAAAAAATATTTTCTACCATTTTCAAATTAGAAAAAAAAAAACAAATGTACCTTGGACGGCTGTTTTGGAATAACGCGGTATGTCAAAAGAAAGCTTGTATTTCACACTATATACTTGTGAATTTTCAACGCGGCAGTCGTACTGTAAGTAGTAGAAAAAAAATATTATTTTCTACCATTTTCAAATTAGAAAAAAATAACAAATGTACCTTGGACGGCTGTTTTGGAATAACGCGGTATGTCAAAAGAAAGCTTGTATTTCACACTATACACTTGTGAAATTTCAACGCGGCAGTCGTACTGTAAGTAGTAGAAAAAAAATATTATTTTCTACCATTTTCAAATTTGAAAAAAATAACTAATGTACCTTGGACGGCTGTTTTGGAATAACGCGGTATGTCAAAAGAAAGCTTGAATTTCATGCTATATACTTGTGAAATTTCAACGCGGCAGTCGTACTGTAAGTAGTAGAAAAAAAATATTCTTTTCTACCATTTTCAAATTTAAAAAAAAAAACAGTTGTACCTTGGACGGCTGTTTTGGAATAACGCGGTATGTCAAAAGAAAGCTTGTATTTCATGCTATATACTTGTGAAATTTCAACGCGGCAGTCGTACTGTAAGTAGTAGAAAAAAAATATTCTTTTCTACCATTTTCAAATTTGAAAAAAAAAAAACAAATGTACCTTGGACGGCTGTTTTGGAATAACGCGGTATGTCAAAAGAAAGCTTGTATTTCATGCTATACACTTGTGAAATTTCAACGCGGCAGTCGTACTGTAAGTAGTAGAAAAAAAAAATTCCTATCTACCATTTTCAAATTTGAAAAAAAAATAACAAATGTACCTTGGACGGCTGTTTTGGAATAACGCGGTATGTCAAAAGAAAGTTTGTATTTCATGCTATATACTTGTGAAATTTCAACGCGGCAGTCGTACTGTAAGTAGTAGAAAAAAAATATTCTTTTCTACCATTTTCAAATTAGAAAAAAAAAAACAAATGTACCTTGGACGGCTGTTTTGGAATAACGCGGTATGTCAAAAGAAAGTTTGTATTTCATGCTATATACTTGTGAAATTTCAACGCGGCAGTCGTACTGTAAGTAGTAGAAAAAAAATATTCTTTTCTACCATTTTCAAATTTGAAAAAAATAACAAATGTACCTTGGACGGCTGTTTTGGACTAACTCCGTATGTCAAAAAAAAACTTGTATTTCATGCTATATACTTGTGAAATTTCAACGCGGCAGTCGTACTGTAAGTAATAGAAAAAAAAAAATTCTTTTCTACCATTTTCAAATTAGAAAAAAAAAAAACAAATGTACCTTGGACGGCTGTTTTGGACTAACGCGGTATGTCAAAAATAAGCTTGTATTTCATGCTATATATTTGTGAAATTTCAACGCGGCAGTCGTACTGTATGTAGTAGAAAAAAAATATTCTTTTCTACCATTTTCAAATTTGAAAAAAAAATAACAAATGTACCTTGGACGGCTGTTTTGGAATAACGCGGTATGTCAAAAAAAAGCTTGTATTTCATGCTATAAACCTCTGAAATTTCAACGCGGCAGTCGTACTGTAAGTAGTAGAAAAAAAATATTCTTTTCTACCATTTTCAAATTAGAAAAAAATAACAAATGTACCTTGGACGGCTGTTTTGGAATAACGCGGTATGTCAAAAGAAAGCTTGTATTTCATGCTATAAACCTCTGAAATTTCAACGCGGCAGTCGTACTGTAAGTAGTAGAAAAAAATATTCTTTTCTACCATTTTCAAATTAGAAAAAAAAAAAACAAATGTACCTTGGACGGCTGTTTTGGAATAACGCGGTATGTCAAAAGAAAGCTTGTATTTCATGCTATATACTTGTGAAATTTCAACGCGGCAGTCGTACTGTAAGTAGTAGAAAAAAAATATTCTTTTCTACCATTTTCAAATTTGAAAAAAATAACAAATGTACCTTGGACGGCTGTTTTGGAATAACGCGGTATGTCAAAAGAAAGCTTGTATTTCACACTATACACTTGTGAAATTTCAACGCGGCAGTCGTACTGTAAGTAGTAGAAAAAAAATATTCTTTTCTACCATTTTCAAATTAGAAAAAAATAACAAATGTACCTTGGACGGCTGTTTTGGAATAACGCGGTATGTCAAAAGAAAGCTTGTATTTCATGCTATATACTTGTGAAATTTCAACGCGGCAGTCGTACTGTAAGTAGTAGAAAAAAAATATTCTTTTCTACCATTTTCAAATTAGAAAAAAAAAAACAAATGTACCTTGGACGGCTGTTTTGGAATAACGCGGTATGTCAAAAGAAAGCTTGTATTTCATGCTATATACTTGTGAAATTTCAACGCGGCAGTCGTACTGTAAGTAGTAGAAAAAAAATATTCTTTTCTACCATTTTCAAATTTGAAAAAAATAACAAATGTACCTTGGACGGCTGTTTTGGAATAACGCGGTATGTCAAAAGAAAGCTTGTATTTCATGCTATATACTTGTGAAATTTCAACGCGGCAGTCGTACTGTAAGTAGTAGAAAAAAAATATTCTTTTCTACCATTTTCAAATTAGAAAAAAATAACAAATGTACCTTGGACGGCTGTTTTGGAATAACGCGGTATGTCAAAAGAAAGCTTGTATTTCATGCTATACACTTGTGAAATTTCAACGCGGCAGTCGTACTGTAAGTAGTAGAAAAAAAAAATTCCTATCTACCATTTTCAAATTTGAAAAAAAAATAACAAATGTACCTTGGACGGCTGTTTTGGAATAACGCGGTATGTCAAAAGAAAGTTTGTATTTCATGCTATATACTTGTGAAATTTCAACGCGGCAGTCGTACTGTAAGTAGTAGAAAAAAAATATTCTTTTCTACCATTTTCAAATTAGAAAAAAAAAAACAAATGTACCTTGGACGGCTGTTTTGGAATAACGCGGTATGTCAAAAGAAAGTTTGTATTTCATGCTATATACTTGTGAAATTTCAACGCGGCAGTCGTACTGTAAGTAGTAGAAAAAAAATATTCTTTTCTACCATTTTCAAATTTGAAAAAAATAACAAATGTACCTTGGACGGCTGTTTTGGACTAACTCCGTATGTCAAAAAAAAACTTGTATTTCATGCTATATATTTGTGAAATTTCAACGCGGCAGTCGTACTGTAAGTAGTAGAAAAAAAAATTCTTTTCTACCATTTTAAAATTTGAAAAAAAAAACAAATGTACCTTGGACGGCTGTTTTGGACTAACGCGGTATGTCAAAAGAAAGTTTGTATTTCATGCTATACACTTGTGAAATTTCAACGCGGCAGTCGTACTGTAAGTAGTAGAAAAAAAATATTCTTTTCTACCATTTTCAAATTTGAAAAAAAAAACAAATGTACCTTGGACGGCTGTTTTGGACTAACGCGGTATGTCAAAAATAAGCTTGTATTTCATGCTATATGCTTGTGAAATTTCACAAGTATATAGCATGAAATACAAGCTTTCTTTTGACATACCGCGTTATTCCAAAACAGCCGTCCAAGGTACATTTGTTATTTTTTTCTAATTTGAAAATGGTAGAAAAGAATATTTTTTTTCTACTACTTACAGTACGACTGCCGCGTTGAAATTTCACAAGTATATAGCATGAAATACAAGCTTTCTTTTGACATACCGCGTTATTCCAAAACAGCCGTCCAAGGTACATTTGTTTTTTTTTTTCTAATTTGAAAATGGTAGAAAATATTTTTTTTTTCTACTACTTACAGTACGACTGCCGCGTTGATATTTCACAAGTATATAGCATAAAATACAAGCTTTCTTTTGACATACCGCGTTATTCCAAAACAGCCGTCCAAGGTACATTTGTTATTTTTTTCAAATTTGAAAATGGTAGAAAAGAATTTTTTTTTCTACTACTTACAGTACGACTGCCGCGTTGAAATTTCACAAATATATAGCATGAAATACAAGCTTATTTTTGACATACCGCGTTAGTCCAAAACAGCCGTCCAAGGTACATTTGTTTTTTTTTTTAAATTTGAAAATGGTAGAAAAGAATATTTTTTTTCTACTACTTACAGTACGACTGCCGCGTTGAAATTTCACAAGTATATAGCATGAAATTCAAGCTTTCTTTTGACATACCGCGTTATTCCAAAACAGCCGTCCAAGGTACATTAGTTATTTTTTTCAAATTTGAAAATGGTAGAAAATAATATTTTTTTTCTACTACTTACAGTACGACTGCCGCGTTGAAATTTCACAAGTGTATAGTGTGAAATACAAGCTTTCTTTTGACATACCGCGTTATTCCAAAACAGCCGTCCAAGGTACATTTGTTATTTTTTTCTAATTTGAAAATGGTAGAAAATAATATTTTTTTTCTACTACTTACAGTACGACTGCCGCGTTGAAAATTCACAAGTATATAGTGTGAAATACAAGCTTTCTTTTGACATACCGCGTTATTCCAAAACAGCCGTCCAAGGTACATTTGTTTTTTTTTTTCTAATTTGAAAATGGTAGAAAATATTTTTTTTTTCTACTACTTACAGTACGACTGCCGCGTTGATATTTTACAAGTATATAGCATAAAATACAAGCTTTCTTTTGACATACCGCGTTATTCCAAAACAGCCGTCCAAGGTACATTTGTTATATTTTTCAAATTTGAAAATGGTAGAAAAGAATTTTTTTTTCTACTACTTACAGTACGACTGCCGCGTTGAAATTTCACAAATATATAGCATGAAATACAAGCTTATTTTTGACATACCGCGTTAGTCCAAAACAGCCGTCCAAGGTACATTTGTTTTTTTTTTTCAAATTTGAAAATGGTAGAAAAGAATATTTTTTTTCTACTACTTACAGTACGACTGCCGCGTTGAAATTTCACAAGTATATAGCATGAAATACAAGTTTTTGTTTGACATACCGCGTTATTCCAAAACAGCCGTCCAAGGTACATTTGTTTTTTTTTCAAATTTGAAAATGGTAGAAAAGAATTTTTATTTTTCTACTACTTACAGTACGACTGCCGCGTTGAAATTTCACAAGTATATAGCATGAAATACAAGCTTTCTTTTGACATACCGCGTTATTCCAAAACAGCCGTCCAAGGTACATTTGTTTTTTTTTTCAAACTTGAAAATGGTAGAAAAGAATATTTTTTTTCTACTATTTACAGTACGACTGCCGCGTTGAAATTTCACAAGTATATAGCATAAAATACAAGCTTTCTTTTGACATACTGCGTTATTCCAAAACAGCCGTCCAAGGTACATTTGTTATTTTTTTCTAATTTGAAAATGGTAGAAAAGAATATTTTTTTTCTACTACTTACAGTACGACTGCCGCGTTGAAATTTCACAAGTATATAGCATGAAATACAAGCTTTCTTTTGACATACCGCGTTATTCCAAAACAGCCGTCCAAGGTACAACTGTTTTTTTTTTCAAATTGATTGAAAAAAATTTTTTTTCTATTTTCACGGTATTTCGTTACTCCTTGTTTTGTAGAGCAGCATTAGACTTGTTTAAGCCTGATTAGCTATAACAAGAAGAAGCTTAGTATCCCAGTAGACTAGAATATTGTTGGCCGCTAACTTCACAAAATTTCCTCCTTAATTTGGTCGCATTATATGGCCGCTGAGTTTGGCTGCCAACTTCACACCGGTGAAATATTGGTGCTAATGCCTGAACTTTAATATCACATAATGTACCAATTTCCGCTGAATATACCGGTATACGCACTATTATATGTATTCAACAGTACGTTTTTAGGCATTCATGACGACGGGAAATGTCGTCCCGATTTATATTCAGTTATATTCGACAAATGGATACACTGACATGCTTCTGCCTGAGAGAAAGATTCATCTCTCACGGGGATTATGAAGGGGAATGCTTGGCGTAAATCTTGTTCTTGTACGTATCTTTATCCTTCTTGTAATGTTGATAATGATTTTTACTATCAGGTGTAAGTTTGGCAGGCAGAAATTCTATACAATTTGGACACGGATTTGAAAGAGAAAAGTGTCTTATATTGAAACGTAGATAATGTCTTATTTTTTTTGTTGCTGATATTTTTGATCAGTTGGGTATTTTTCCTAAAAAAGAGGGTAAAAACGCAAATAATATAATATTTGCCGATTACAAAAATATTTACCAAAGACAACCAAATCGCTTAGTCCATTAAAGCCAGAATGTGTGCATGACAATGGCCGACTGGCTTAGATGATACGTTAATTGTAGGTTCGTATCAAAATAAGCGCACGTATGGGCTTAGGGGTGGCCTGATATGTCCTCTGAAAGGAAGCTTAGCTTCGCTTATACCGAGAAAAAAAAAGGTCACATAAAGTATCTATCTGCTTCTCGCTTGATAGAGGGATAAGGCTAGGCTAGGCTAACATTGTTTCTTTTTTTCATATGCCGCTTATTTGCAGCTATACTACTTTACTAGCTATACTACCAGTATAGCTAGTAAAGTAGTAGCTATACTACCAGTAGTATCGTTTAGATTTATGACATTATTCAGCCTATTTTGGATTAAATTGTACAATCAACTCAGCAAAAAATAGTTTTTTCATTAAGTATTAATTAAATAATTAAGCTGAGTAACAGCAAAGTTTACGAATGTAACTATCTATCTTTATAAATAAAAAAGTAAGGTTATTCGCTAGGAATCAACTCAGAGCCTAAACCGATTACCTAGAGACATAAACTTTGGAAAATGTATTCATTATATACCCATATATACTAAGAAAGGATTTTTGGAAATTTTACCAATAAAGTGGTCAAATAGGTGTTCAGAGTTTGAAACTTCTTCAAATTCTATTTTATGCCACGGGCAACGCCGCGTGGCAGCTACTATTATATGTATAAAGAGTAAGTCCTGATTGACTGCCTGATTGATATTCGCTACGAATCAACGCAGAGCCTAAGCCACTGAACCTAGAGACATGACATTTAGAGGGTATATTCATTATAGGGTCTAGGGGAAATAATTTTCGGAAATCCAACGCCAATCCAATACTAGTAATTAAAGAAAAGCTAATTTACTTACAAAAAACCTCAATTGTTTTACTTCTGAGCTTTCAAACTCCTGTGAATCAATGCCAAGATGACAACTTAAAAAAAACTGTAGCTAACAACACGTTATTTTTAAGTAAGTACGTCGACTTTCAATTAATTATCATAAGAGTTGTAAAGGAAAGTTAATATACCTCTTCGGTTCAATTTGTTAACATTCAACTTCTTAAAGGCCAATTTATCGTTACACGAAAAGTTTCTTTCTTAGGTTATTGCTATCTGAGAAGCTTTTGCCAACAGTGCCGAAGTGTTTTTCAATGAAGCATTGTCATTTTGGCATTCTACCAAATTGAAAGCTTATATAACTAGTTTAATGTTGACAAGTGGCTTAACGTATTGAAATAAAATAATGACTGAACTTTTTAGACGGTAAAAGCAATTAAATAAACGTTTAATAACTTTGAAGGTGGTCTCAAAAATGAGACGACCTTCAAAGTAATAGTTATAGGTGAGTTTTTAGTGCTATTAATCTAAAAATCAAACTAGTACTTAAACGAAGTTAAATAAAAGAATATTCTCAATCGTTTTCGGCGTCTTGAAGTATACATTAATCGGGAAATACATAGAAAATATATTCGAATCGAGAATTTCATCGATTTGAAGTCGGTAAAAATAAAGTTTAATTTGAAAGTTAGTAGACTTCATATCGTTAGACATGACGTTTGATATTTTTCAAACGATCGACAATCGCTACCCACGATTTCGCATTTCATTTCAAGTTGTGTGTCAAACACCTACTTCAACTTATAAAATTGTCTTTGTCCCGGTTTAATCTAAGCACTCTCGACTATAGTCTTGAGAAAGGTCGCTTTATGAGTTTCCTTGTAGAAAATCGTGAAATATTATGAAGAAAAACTTAAAATCAAAGTGCTACCAATAATTCCCAGTCTTAAGAAAAGTCAAATATTTAAATCTACAGTTTTAGGTACCTAGTTGATGTCTAAGCTGAAGTTAAATTAGCCACGTATATTTTACTTTATTTCCTTTACTAGTCGTAAATTTCTTATAAATAAAGGTTGGTAATTTAACACACCTGCAAATATTCCAGTCGTAATTTACATAATTGCCCTTGCCATGTGAAAACCATAAAATTATGTCAATAAAATCCCTATATCTACCGCAAAGCAGGCACTTCGCATTCTAGAGATGTAATAAAGTAGATAACTCGCGATAACAACCGAAATAATACATTGAAAAGATCCGTAAAGTACACTTGTCAGCGAATTGGCGACAAATTGAACTTTACCACGCCGTAATAAAGACTAAGGTATTGGCGAATGTGTTGAGGGTATATGGTGCGATTTCAGAGCGAGCGACGTTCAAAGCTTCCGGGAATCTTAAATGTGTTAGAGGGTGCCATTGCCTATGCAGCGGAAGTAAGTTATTTGTATAAATAATAGTGCTTTGAAAATTACTATAAAAGAATTTTTAATTTGTGTAGGGTTATCCTGGAGATAACCTTTTTGCGATCTTACTTAACTCGACAACCTCTGTACATACTTAAATTTTGATAGGATATTTTACGTTTATATCATTCGCAAGTCTTGAAAATTACACCCTTGCCGACAGTGATGATTTTATAAAGTTTCTCTGATGAAGTTCACCTAATGTGAACGAAACTATATGTAGTTGCACCTTTCCAACAATCAGGTATGCGTGAAAACCCGTCTTCGTAAACAAAGTAATATAAAACTCTTCAAAGAAAACCAAGGTCAAACTGTACTTAATATTTCAAGGGTATTATACAGTATACAAAAATGGAACGAGTAGTATCCCAAGTACTTTTAAGGGTACAAGAGGGTGCTAGTGAAACTACTCCCAACATTTTACGTTTTTGTTGTTATATCAATTATTTATACGGATACTTTCTCAGGTTTATTTTGTAATAATAGGCAATCTATGCTGATACTGATAGGTACCTAATACTTAAATAATCCTTCCGGCTGCATCCGGTAATACATCCGGTTCTAAACTGGGTCCTTTACAAAATCAAGTGTCAAAACGTCAGGTAACCTGGCCTGACCTAAAATAGGCACTGTATTGTGAGCTAGACAGCGGAGTAGCTAGACTTCATCAAAACCTTCGCAGCCTATATTAACTTTTATGTATTTATATTGTTATAAAAAAATTGCAAGCGTCTATCTGTTGCTGCTAATTAATTTTGAGTATTACGTTTCATATTATGAAGAAAGGAAAAAACATACGTTTGTTTTATAAGAACCTCTTTAAATATTTATTTTATTCTATTTTTAGTATTTGTTGCTATAATGTACGTAGATAGCGGCAATTTATTTAATTATTTTTTACTTGCTGTAAAGAAAATTGCCAACATTATGCAAAAGCGTTTTGCTCTAGTGTGATTAATCGAATAATGGTCGCAAAGCTAATCGCTAGCTAGCTTTATCTTAAAATATTTTGCAATACCTCGTCACTACAGTAAAAATGTTTTCATGTCTTATAAAAATATTTCACGAGTTAATAGCTAATAGTTATATTAACTTGTGTTTTAAAACTGATAAAATCAGTAAATTTCTCAATGTTTCTTGTCCTATTTTCATTGATCAAATATGATCGCGCGAAGGCTCTCCAGATGCAGCGAAGAGGTCAAACTGCTACTATTTCGATCATACTGCACAAATCTATACACCTGTGAGCTCTAGAGTAATAACACCATAGAAGAGTTAAGATAAGATAAGATAAGATAAGACAACTCTTTATTAAAAAACCAGCTTAATTATAAAAAATTATAACAAATTAAAACTTACAATATATACTAGGTTTCTCAATGGCGGCCTTATCGCTTAGAGCGATCTCTTCCAGGCAACCATGCACGTAAATGAATAATATAAAATTAGAGAGGCCTTAAAATAATACATTGAACAAACATATTTGAAAAATGAACACATTATACATACAAATGGATACACAGATAAACAAATACATATAACATACGATACAAATTAGGAGCATGGAAATACATAATATATGAATTACAAATGAAAAGAAGATAGTTAAGAGCACATAAGGTACAGTACAATAACTCTCTTCGCATAATGATCAAACTGCTACAATATTGCAATGCCTCTAATCTCTTTCTCTGTTTGAGGATACCAGACTCCCTGGATTCACCGCACTGCTGATGAGACAAAGAGTTGCTAACGCTCGCGAACGTTTCTACCGCTCGACCAAGTCGATTCTAGAAGGTATCCTACGGACACATGGGCCGATACTTAATAGGTAGATCGAGATCCATACAAAAAGCTCGTCGGATGCTTTTAAACAATAATAACAATAATATCTATTATTTTTTATAATTTTTATATTTCTACTATATGTGACTGTTTTTGTACATGGATTTTTTATTCTGCAATAAACTATTTTGTATTTGAACGTGTTGTATTTGTATTGACCGAGCGAGCGACGCAAGCAAAGCATCTCTGTTCCGAGTCTGGTAAAATGTTCTATACATATGTTTGTCCGCAAGCAATTTCGTACTCGTGTATAGGTCGGAGTTTCCATCCAATCTTCACAAAAATGAATGTACTGTATGTGTAAACTGTATGTCTTACGATTTTTTTAAAATTATATAGCTGCCGGGAATTTTTGATTGGGAGGGAGATTTCACCCAAAAATCGAGTAAGTTCTATCTACTGATTGATTTCAATGCGAAAAAAGACAGTATTCTCGTTTTTGTAGTCGTAATAAGTATCGTAGTCGTACCTCATTCCTATCTTAATCTAAACTATAAGAAGGTACCTCTGTTCGGTAAATAAATTGAACCTAGGTAAACAAAATCGATAGTTTATTTAGTCATTCAATATTCATGTGATATGACAAATCATAAATTTGAACGCGATGCTCATCAGGGCAGCGATAGGTATTTGTAACATTAGCGTCGTTGGCAAACACTCAGTGATTAATGCATGCAACAATTGACCATTACTGAAACTGCTGTTCGGTAAATTTTCATTATTTATTTGAGAGCGTCGGTTTCAATTCGTGTGATTAGTGTGTTGGTTTTTGCGTACGCTGTTATATGCGAGTTAGGTTTAACCTATGAAATAATTGTTTAGCTCTGCTCTAATTTCTCTAGTAAATTATAATTTATTTTGTCATTTTATAGATGTAGTTAACTATTCCGTTAATAAGGCTTCCCTATAATAGCAAACTGATTTCTATTCGGAGTCATATTATTTGTATTACAACATTTGTTTATCGCTAGCAAACCAAATTTGATTTGTAGTTGTAGTAACGTCATGTTATTTATTGAAGTTTTAGTAATATTACTAGATGCAGTGCATTTAATTTAGGTAGTTAAAAAATAATTGTAATCACGGACTCAATATCAGAAACGTATAACCGTAAACAGTAAAAACCTATTGTGATATTTACCTTGTTAAAATCTATCATTGTTTTATATTTCTAATACGCACGTGGTTGCCTGAGAGAGATTATTTTGAACGATAAAGCCACCATTGAATATCTAGCTATAATTATGTTTTTTTTTGTATATAAGCTTGTTGTCTTATCTTATCCTATACTAAACGCAATAGGGTCTGTACCCAATTTTATAGTGGAGACCCTTGGTCAGCAGCGAGATGCTAGGGGTTGATTGATATGAGGAGTAAACTAAATGAACAAAACATATATCAAGTAAAATTAATTGTTTTAATTTGCAAGAACTGCAAAAACTAAAAAACCTCTAGCCTCAGACTAAATTATAGATTACAGTTACGTTATGTTTTTCCTTGACTGTTAATCAAATGATAATTAATTCTAAAGATACACATATACACATGCGTGAAAATAAGGAGGTGCAAGCCTGAACATCGAAATGAAGTTGCTTTACTGTTTGCTTAATTATCGATATAAATGAACACAAAAGTAATGTAGTTCCTATAAAACTTTGGGTCAGAGCGTTGCGAACGAACCCTCGGGCAAAGTCCGGTATGGAACACTAAACTTTAGCCTCAAATTGGAGCTCTGATCAGAGCCAGCTGTGAGAGAAGCCACGAGTTTAATTTAGGATATTGCTTATACACATCGTGGTTGCATGCTTGCTTGCGGTACGGACCAGAGAGGTAAAGACCTCTGAAATTCTATAAAAAGGATTTAACATTGTTTCCTGGTTTTTATTGTTGTTTCGTTGTTTTCGATTCCTTTTAATTACGTATGTCTTTTACTCGACCACCCATAGAATGTGAAATATTTAGTGTTAATATTTTATATACATATTTATGGTTATAAGAAACACGCTCCGTGATATTTTCTCCTGACAATGTTTTTATGACTATTATATAATAATTATGTCTTTATTTCTAAAGTAGACACATTTATGATCAAAATCTTTTGTGTTATGTTTAAAACTTAAAAAAAAAACACAAGTAGTGTATAAGCTACAAGTTCAATCATTTAAGTATATGTATTAATTAATCTCTTATTATACACAGCTCAAAAACACACGTACAAAAAACCTTATAAAATGTATCCAGTCCCGATCCAACCAGAAAAAGGGACAGTTACATTCAATAAAAACAAGCAAGTAATAAACGTAACTCCCTGACGGTCTCCATCAGGCTGTAAACGATCATTGTTTTCATCACAGAGGGGATGACTAAAGTAACTTTGCCTATTTCCATGAGCGTTAAGCATAAATTAGCTGTCCATACTTTTCACTCCTACTTTCGACGCTGTTAACTTTTACGCGCACCATATAGCACGGTTTACGTAGAGACAGTTTGCGAGGTGTATTTTTTGGGAACTCAACACTGTTATTAAATTAATTTTCATTGAAGAAGTGTCTTATTGAAATTATATTTACACATCGCTATTGATCAACTGTCTCATATTTTGATTTTACGTCAATTCATCAACTAATTATTGTAGTAAATATTGAGATATTTCGGACACGTACCAGTTAGATCCCTTGTGTTTGACGTTATCAAACAATTTCTACTTGCGAACCATACAATATAAGAACGAAACTTTTAATAAAACACTTTATGCTACTAGGTATTTGTCGATTGATTTCAATCTAGGCTCAGCGGTTCAGAGTTTTTTATCGATCAATTACTAAATGCTGATATCTATTTCCTATAACTACGTTTGTATGCGTTAGTTAGTCTAACATCTGCTTAAAGACAAACAACTGCCAATAAAAGTATGCCATGGCCGCACGAAGGCTTTATCATAAAAATTTCCTCGTATAGGCGCCGGCTTGTCGCGCTATTAACTGTAATGTGGCTTCCCATCGCTTCCATATACAGCTGAAACCTGTGCTTACTGTAGCGTACCATAATACAGTTAACCGTGCTCTTTGTGACAGGAGCTGACATCTTTTTGACACCTATTTGATTAACGTAAACGTTACAGTAGCGACAATAGATATCAAAAATGGTAGCGTAACATGACAGACAGAGGCCAAATATGAATTGTAAGCAGCGTGTTAAAAACCTAACTTTAGGAATAAAGTGATGCTTTAATTTTTGATATTTATGAAATTTCTGATTCTCTGGAACAAAATGCATTTACCACTTTATCACGAGACCTAGTAAAAATTTGGTTTCTCCTGTTTTTCACCTCAATCAGTCCCCTTAAAGGAACAAATAGGAAGTACCCGCCCCGCTACTAATGGAAAAAGGACAGACAAGAATTAGCACCAATATTATTCGAAGCATACGTCAACAATTTTGTGTACTTTTCTAACATGGAGCTATGGCATGGAAAGGCAAACCTTTTATAGGCCTTTTAATAATTAAAAAACTTAATTAATTTTGATATCAACGTTTAAAAACCTTTCCCAGAATTACCGCCAGCTCCGACAGTATGCACTCGAGGGCGGTTCCATTAGCTTTTAAACTGCGCCTAAATGAGACGAGGTCCCTCAAAATCGTTCGCATGAGGTTCGATGCAGAGCTTTTCCATTTCGACACATTTGTGCGTCTCGTTGTTACCTAGTTTAAATTTACAATCGACCAAGCAAGCAAAGCGTTCACGTATTATCTTGCTAACTACAGGTCTTACTTTTAAGCAATTTTTATTAATATATGAATGAATTCACTCTTTATTGCAAACACACAGACCACAAATATACAAGAAAAATTAGCGTCACAAGTGGCGGCCTTGTCACTAAAAGCGATTTTTTCGAGTCAACCTCACTATGGAGACTATTTACAAAATAAATATTGTATAGGATGGTATAAAGAATATTAACTGATTCAATTTTATAATACTGTACATACACGACAAACAGAGAAAAAAATAAGTAATTAATATAAATGAAATGAATGTCTTTTTAAAATAATTAAGTACCTAAAATATATTGTTACATAGTAAACAAAAAAAGCAAAAAATAAATAAATACTGACAGCAGAACACAGACGATCTATGGTCATATAATTGATGAATAAAACTTGTTCACATTATCGCTAAAATTGCCAGTGAATAATTTTTTGATTAATACATTTCGCTAAGAAAAATAGCCAGAAGTTTCGTTGGTATTTCTGTATTAAACTACCAATAGATGGTTTATGCTATATAAGCATATATAGCAGTATTCAATATTGGCCGAAACAATGATCTATATTAGTACGGGCGCTAAACTAGTACTCTGGTGTTTTAATGTTAGGTGATTGCTCAAGATTATAGTAGCTACGTTACACAATACGGCATTTAATTAATAAGCAATTAATTGCAAAATTTAAAAATTATAGATTCATAATCAAAACAAATGTAATTTTACTTGAATATATTTGGAATATTTATAAAAAATATTATTTTTATCGTAAATGCTTTACATGGGTACAAATTATGTCCAATTAAGCGCGACGTACATTTCTTATTCCAGTACAGGATTCCTTCATTTCATTTCATTACGAGAGAGGAGACATGACTGGATTATTAAGAATCAAAATGGATGTGAGTCCGTGATTCAAGGTGCTTAAATAAACGTTTTGTAAGCTCGAAAATAATTATCTTATTTGTAGGTGAACCGCAGTACGAGGTCTGGGATTTGGTATCATTTATGGTTTTCTTTTTTTTTATCCTACACAGCAAGGCATTTGACTAAAAGTTCGCACGATCACGGAAGGCAGTGATACTGTAGACCTAGATGGAGCATGCCTAATCTGGAATACACTGACTTCCAAGGCAGGCTGCCGGAACAGACCGTTAGGTGCTTGGCGACAGATTTTACAACTTTTTCTATAGATATTTAACTGATATGGGTTTTCTAATTTTGATAATTACACAAAAATTAACTGTGAAAATTAGATGAAATGGCATTTGTTATATATTGGCTATAAGTTCTACCATTGATAATAAGAACCATTTTAGTAACTGCGAATTGTTGCACAAGAGCAGGCCGTGTAGAAGACATAATGGACCAATACATTTCGTGAGCAACGTAAGCTCCCAAGATGGTAGGTATCCTTTTCCATTTACCCCTCATAAAAAATATCACCCACACCCTTCCCTTTCCGCACAATTTCTATCAAGAGGGCCCTAAGGGTCAACTTACCTGTTACTCAGTAACTGTTAAAAACTTTCGCCATTATTTTATCCTGGAAAAGCTACCCGGCTCGATAAACCACAAAGTTTGAGTAGGCACTCCGCAGGGAAATCACATAACTTACGACATGCGTCTATTGCCTTATATTGTGCTTCTTATATCTCCTTATTTAAGATGATGTACCTATTTATGTAGATGATTTTGTTACTATAATCGGAGAGTACTTTTCGTCATAAAATATACCGAAACTGCGAAAGGCGGCTTGCAGGACTAGTAATAAGGGTAGTGGTATCGGCTATGTGTTATGCGTTTTATTGTATTGAATGCCATATATGAGAGAGAATAAGTTGACCAGAGTTACTTTTTATGTATCGAGCATCATAACTCATAAGAGTACGTATTTTGTCTTCTCATAATGCATCCTGTTGTCCAACTGCTTAGCGTTTGTCTCCAATATGAAGTAAATGCGGATATTCCTGACTATATCTTTCTTCAATGCATATCCGACGAGCAGTTATATTACGAGTAGTCTTTTTAGAAAAAGCTAATTGTGATCAATTACTAATATGTATGAAAGACAAAAGGCTCATTGTTACAGTTTTGTACTTTGGGGCTTAATTAAGTCCTAGTCATAAATCAACAAATTAAGGATTACGAGAACATTATGCAGAGTTATCATTTAGAGATTTACTACAACCACTTTTGGCTTTTTTTCTTTATTCTGGGTTGGTTATAGCTGTTTATCGCCAGATCGCAGTAACTCCTTCCTAAGGGAACAGCAGACCCTGATTTATAAGCGAGAGCTCTGTATGGTTAATTATTGTGCCCGTGACAGAAAATATGGACGTCAGCCTAACTTATTGGCATACGTATATAGATAGGTAAGTATGCTTCACCGATGTTCCATAATGTTACCAGTAAACGATCGGTGTGGATTGTGTTGAAACGAGGTCATTTGTTATCCGATATATGTTGCGTATTCAATCCATTTATCGCTAAACAACTGGACAAGAGATACCAAGCGTTAACTTTGAGTTATACATTTTTACAACGTGATTAGATTTTTTTTCTTTGAATACATAAGTGTGTTCAAAAGTGTGCGTGAAAACGATGTTAAAGGTGAAGGATTTTGTTCGAAATTCACTTCATGCTTTTTAGATTAAAAGCTTTAAAGGCGTTGGAGTCTTAAAAAAATAACTAAGCAAGTAAGCAGTAATAAAAATCGTCCAAGTGCTAGTCGGACTCTCTCGCACAAAGGGCTACCATTATCTATACAAAATTAGTTTGTCCCGTATGTTGTATGGCAGCCCCATTCATTCTTAAATATTTATATTTATTTTATTTTTTTCCTCAAAACTGAATATACAACACAATATTCAGTGAATATTTTTAAGTGACTACCTGTTGCTGTTATTAATATCGAGCAAAAAAACCTCAAGAAGATCACGTTTGTTGTAAGAGAGCCCACCAAAGTCCTAAGTCATTTATAACATAAATACATCATTTGTGAAAATTTCAACTATCTAGTTATCGAGGTTCATGAGATACAGCCTGGTGACAGACATACAGACGGTTAGACAGACGGACGGACGGACAGCGACGTGTTAGTAATAGGGTTCCGTTTTTACCCTTCGGGTATGGAACCCTAAAAAGACCTACCTATTCTGCATCATAGATATTAAGTTATAATATGAACAAATAACATTTACTTAATGTTGCTGATAAATAAATTAAAGTTTTTGCTATTCCTTTATAAAGGTTCCAGACATTATTGGTAGAGAGCCTTATTCAAACGAACTATTACTTTAACAATAGCTGTGCAAGGAATTGAAAGAATGCTCTCCGATATCGTATTCAAGTATATAAAATAGTAGCACACATTATATACTCTGTAATATTAAAATTTCAGTCGTAAATACCTAACACTTTTATCGGCTTATCTATTTAGAACTTTACATTAATTAACAATAATATGATCATAGTTTAAAATTAATTACATACATTTTAGCTCAGGTAATTAATTTGTTATACTCGGGAAATATTAGTTTTAATAGTTTTTGGATAAACTGTTTAATCACAATGTGATATTGCAAAATAGCAAGTATCTATATATAAATAGTTTATTAGTTTTAATACCTTTTTTTTGCAATCCTTTTATTAAATCAACTAAATATATCTATATTGCCAGTTTTAATCTGGCCCAACGTATAAGCATTGCCATTCAACGTGGTAATGCGGCTAGCATTTTGGGCACGCTGCCCTCTGGTTGTGGGTTGCGTTTGGATTATCTGTAGATCTTAAATGGTCCATAGGTAATCTTTCTGCTTTATTTTTTCGTTTTCGTAGTTAGGTTAACGCTTGCCACTTCTGTAAAAAAAAAACTTAATATTAATCTGTATATACCGTTCCAAAACTTTTGTGATACTGAGTAGGTATATTGAGATGATAGTGAGAGATGTTTAACTTAATTATATTTTTACTGTAATATACATAAGTCCTTAACCCGTGCGTCGGTCGTCTGGCTAGCGCGCTGGACTATGGCCCGTGGTGAGCCATTCCATGGCTCACCTTCAATGGCTTCACAGCACCACGGGCACGCTTCTCAACCTCTGCCCGACAAGGAGTCGCTATGGGCTTAAAAATAACTAAAAATATCAAACATGACAACAAGTCACATAAAATATGACCACGTATAGTATACGTCAAGGAGTTAATTATAAATAGCGATATAGGTATATCATTATATTCTGCAAACTAGTTTGATGCCAATGTATAACTGTAGTAGCAGCGCTCAACGCGCAGATCTCTCATTTTAGCCCATGTAACTCAGTGATAATATAGCTTTGCAAAAGCAAAAGATTTTTTAAAATCAGTCTGGTAGATTTAAGTATAATAAGATGGTATATACAAGATATTTAGTGTTTTTCCGCCTCGTCTTGATATCAGCGTGAGAGATCGAAAGTTTTCGAGCGAGCGCTTGAAGAGTCAACATCTCCTGAGGATGCCTTGTACTAAAGCGAAACACGTCCCTTTTTTGTTATTCCACACCTCACCTTATTATTTCTCTTAAAATAATAAGGTGAGGTGTGGCGGTAGTGAGGAGGAACCATACCATAAAAACAAAAACAAAAAACGATTTCTCACGCTGATATCAAGACGATTCGGAAAAACACTAAATATCTTGTATATACCATCTTATTATAAATGGATTTCCGTAAAGTAACGCCTGACTACATCAATTATCTAGGTTTAAGTATATTCGTTACACACAAAAATTCATTATTTTTCTTTATAATATTGAATTTAAATAATTCCGTTTAGCGTGACACACATTTATTTAAATGTGTGTCACGCTAAAAGGAATTATCAATATTTGTTGTCTCTCTGAGCTAATGAGTCTCAATATACAAGATTTTTCCAGTCTGAGTTAACCAATTCGTTGTTGATAATATTATTTTAATTTCAGTAAAAAATATTCTGTACAAACTTTCTCTTTGTGTTTGCTTAAATAAACTCAATGCGTAAGGAAAAAAAGCTTAAAGTTTCACAGAACCATTGATGACAAAGAGTAAAGATCAAATAAAACTAAACAACCACATCGCCTGCCTCCAGCATCGTTGAAGCTTATTTTATTGAAATTGGTTTCCTGGTTCTATTTTTGTCTATGCAAATGCTGACTTTGCAGCCGTTCTTTTCGCTATTACATTTATTTATTATACAACTTGGATACTGTTGACAACTTTGCATAATTGTTTTAATATTGATCTCTATACGTTAGAGTATAAGGTCTAAACTGCTGTACGTGCGATAAAGTAGGTATTTTTTCGCATAATTTTTATTCTATTAAATTTTTCCGATGAAATGATGCTTTAGATTTAAAAATATAACGATTTAAACTATAAAAAAAGAAACATTGAATATTATTTTAATAAAACGGAGACAATATCTTACATTGCAGGCCGTATTGGATAACATCTTGAATTAATACTACTGATTAATGATATGAACTTAAAACAACTACTAAATAATATAAATATGAAATTAAAATATGTGTTAGTCTCCAACTCAAAAAGGATTCTTACACTAAGACAATATCTAAAAAAAATTGTCAAGATAACTTTTAGTCAAATTAGTTTTCATAAGTCAGTAATAAAATGTTCATAAGTCTTTATGTTGTATTTTTAGACAAAATATTTTAAAATATTACTTGTTTTAACACCAGTATTTTTTAAGTCAACGATATTACAAGTAAGATAAATTGGAAGGAGAAATGCGTCAGCTTATCTGTTTGAAGCTCGGCTCATTTAACGTGATGATTAGTTCTGAAAATTAAAAGTAATATCAGTATGCCCCATGTCGTCCGATAAGCATTCTCATACTCTTAGTGATACCATTAACATTGTATAGTTTAGTCCTGAGGTTACGTAAACATGATGCACTATGCAATATGGCCTCACGTAGAACGTACTTGTAGTGTCACGGCTTGTGTTCTGCACATGATTTACTACGCTCCATTTATTTTGGTTAACCACTCGTAATATATTGTGCTTTTTGTGGTTAAAGCTTAACTACAATAATACAGAAAATACGTTATAGGTGACAGTTTATAACTATTTATAAATTATGGTCCGGTTTGCAAGTAAAACTTAAGGATTTCTTGCAAAGCCATTGTTGACATAAAATTTTTGGAAACATTTAAAATCTTAGTAATTAATATGATTTTTTTAAAGATGACTTTGACTTTGCAGTAATTTGACTAAAAATAATATCATATACAAGTAAAGTTTGTGAGTTTGTTTATTGGCAAGAATCTCTTAATACATTCATAAAATATCGCACAGGATATTTTCTTCAAATACCGTGTCTACGTTAATTGAGTATTGTTTAATTTAAATAATTGATTGACTCTCTTCAAGATTAAAATGTTTTCCATAGACACAAATTGTCTCTTTTATTCTAAATTGATGAATTTTGATCGAAACTCTGATTTTTCTCTTTATATTCATCAATCCTATATGAGTATAGTACCTATGTTTAAAATATTTGTAAACAAAAAACATACAACGCTTTTACAGAACCCTAGATTTATTGTGGAATCTGGCACTATTGATGTGATCTGACTATAAAATTGCAACGTGATTGAAGTCACTAAGCGAAACAAACTCGGAACACAACATTTTGATAGCCATCCAATTGCATCGCAACGCCAACTGAATTCAGTTGCCACGTTGTATTTTTGATTAGCATATTGCATCGGAATAATTCCAAAAAAAAAAACAGGATCACAGTGTGATTTTCAGTTTGTGTTTAATTAGGTGACAACAATTTTTGCCTTAACAAGGATCTAGTGTGTCAAAGACGTGTTATGCCCAGGATTTTTCACTTTCAAGCTACATTTTACGTGATGCCTAGTTTTCGTCACGACGGTTTCACAGTTTATGGTATCCCCTTTCAAGTATTGCACATTTTTTAGTTAAATTGTAACTATAGATCTATTAGGTATTTCACAATGCTCTGGTACAAAATAAACTTACAAACGAACGTACGCAAAACTTCTCTAGCGGTTTTTTAAAATACACGTTTATTTTTAATTCATGTATAATTCAAATAATCTACTTAGATCTACCAATAGAGAGAAGTAAAAACTTTAGTTAAATACTAAAATCCCTATAAAATACGAAAAAGAAAAGTTTTACTGACAGCATTACTAAACAACACTACCATATTATTCTCGTGGGTCTAAGAGTATGCAGATGCAATAGAAATCTGGTGTAGGTATACTTAGGTTATATCTATTTCTTACACACCAATATTCCTTGTGCTAGGAATTGCCAGAAAGGTCCATAAATGTCTTTCATTGGCACAGTACTTGATACTTTAGATTTTGAGCTCGTGTTTTATTTGACACGATATTTCGAACAGCTGTCTTGTGTCTGTGCCAAAGGGCATTTATAGCCCATTAGTTTTGCAATATACGATTGTATGAGCCTATCTATTGGATATCGGATTATTTTATTATTTATATTGGTCATCTAAGGTCGTATTGTCCTATCTGGTAAGTCAATTGAAGGATAATCTGGCCTAGTTTGCTAAGTAGATAACTTGATAGTGCTATTAAGCTGATTTATTTATCGAAAGATATATACGTACAGAGAATTTTTTTAATAAAACAAAGAATATAGAAGAAAATTAAAGAATAAGTCTTTCATAAATAATGTAGTCTAAGTAGTGTCTATGTCTAACCTTTTTTGTTCTATTAAATCTATTCTTCTGTCTGGTCTTCTGGTTATATTATTGATGCGCCAAAGTATCAAACAAGTATGTACCAACAATTTTAGATGATTTTGTAAATATTTATCAAGTAGACAAGTAGCAAAAAATCAAGTTGTAATCATACAGCGTTTCTAGTAAAAATGAACCTGTTAAAACGATGACGTCATAAATGCTGAATGTAGTACATTATGTATGAGTAGATAGATTATACCCATGTCCGGTGTCTGGCTCGCTCAGTCTAGTTAGCACTGCGGATCACTGCGGAAGCGGGGCGCCACCTCTTGGGATACAGTGCCCCACAGAACGACCTGGCTGCGTTTGACACCGTCAGCGATTTGCAGACAATCGTTAATTAGAAATGTACATGTACATTGTTAAGAAATTACCTTCACTCGTAGCGATTTCTCATTAATAGATTTAGACATTACATCAGAAATTATTTCTACTAGGTACTTTTGAATTTGTCGGAATTGATTATCTACTGATCGAGTATGGAACAGAAGCTACCACGCGTAATCAGTCCAATTCGAAATATAATATAACTGAGAATTTTCTTCTTTCTAGTCCAGCATCTGAAAATCTGCTCTATTTAGTATAGTTATTGAATTTAAGCTTGAAATTGTATTGACCCCATATGACATAAATCAGCAAAATGTTTACAGGCATGAGACATGTAGATATCACAACGCAATAAACGCTACAGAAAACCTATTTGATGTAGTTTCGATCTAAGCTCGGTAGCAAACAAAAGCATACCAAAGTTGTGTTACCCAATATCAGTTCTCCCATGCGTACTACCCATGCCATGTGGTGTTTCGACAGTTCGAAGTACTCGATCGTCCGGAAAAAACAACGGAGTCGGCTGATTCTCGTTTATAAATTGTGGAAACGAGGATTTGCCAACTGTGTCGCGGTGCACTGGCGTTGGGCCATAATCAATTCCACTCCGGCTGCACTCGTTTCGGCTTTGAATAATTTACTTGATCTCTACCGTCTGTTGTCAGGCTATTCTTACAATAACGCTCTGCTTGTCTGCGTAGAATGTAGAATGAGAGTAAGATGATGTGTAGATATAGCTGTTGGTTACCAAAATAGTGAATTCAACATAGTGGACCTACAGGAATTAACAATTATCGTTAAATACTAAAAAGTATATCATAATTTTTATGAATTGTTAAATGTTGCTTGATTAGGTTTGTCACTTCTTGTAAAACTACAACTAACTTATGATAAATTTCCTGGACGGCATGATTTATAATAATAAAAAACGGAAATATTTGAACAATTTTGACAAAATACTGAGTATTGTAAAGCAAAAATATTTGTAACCATATCTTTAAACATAATAAAGTTTATATCCACATAGGAAGTTCCCGAGTCTATTTTTAATGTATAAATTTTAAAATCCATATCAATAAATTAGATGTTACAATTAAATATTAATTCAAATAAAAAAACTTTATCGCTTAATTAAAATACTATAAATTGTGAATCTAAACATAAATATACACATCTAGTTTATACTGTGCTAGTAAACTGGATGAGACATCGATTGTAACACTCAAATTTTGTTACTTATTGCTCTATTAGTAATTGTTCGAATAGCATAATAATATCTGTGATTAAAATACACGAGTGATTGAATTAGTGAAATCAAGTGTTAACATCCACGAAGTTTAATAGTTTTGATATACCAACCGAGCCAATACGTTCCGGAGCCGTCTCGTATGCAGATCATAACTTAGAGATTATAACCGCAAAGCCCGGAGAATAGATTAATTAAGGGAGGAATTTCGACCCATAGTGAACCGCAACCACAGGCAAGACAATCGATTTAATCAGGTTATATCTTGCTTGTATATATGCTTGCATGCATAGAAGAATATTCAAGTAAGTTGTTATTTGAATACTCTTAAAGTTTAACAGTATTTTAGTGGAGAGAAAAAAGACTATTGATCAAAAAAGGTACGATAAATCTAAATCTAAATCGTTCGTTCGTGATCAGGTTTTTATCAATTTCAAACGTTTTATCTGTAGTTGTATTTTTAACCTTTATATTGTAATATTCAGGTTATTTTAAAATAAATCTACAGGTTGACGTTTTCAATTTAAATATAAGTGCTAACATTTTTAAAAGAATAGTAACTTTTGCTAACTGTTGACTTCCGGCCGTATTTTGAAATTTTGCGACTACAAACTATAATTCTAGTTTCTAAATCTCAGAGTAATTACCTTATTTCTTAAGGCAAAAAGGAAGATAGATAAGATCTAACACTCTTTGTTTCTAGCTTCCAATGGCTGCCAAATCGAAAGTGGCATTCACAGTTTAAAGGGAAATACAATAACAGTCTGTAACCATGGAAATCCACTGTTTAACTTTGATTCATGTCATAACTGCATTACTTTAAACCTTATTGTTCTACTAATAAAATCTACTTTTAAGAGTTCTTCGTAGTTATTGCATTTTCAAAAAAAGGGAAAGTTCTCCCTTTTAATGGGAGAAATATCCCCCAAAATAAAAACCCCCGACAAACAAACTACAAATTCGTAAAACCCATACACAAAGTTTAGTCAAGATTCTTGCAAACAAACATCCATATATAGATACAAACACTCAAACTGTCAGAGGAAAGAACATTTTGCTTAACACTCGAAGCAGGGACACTTTGCTTGATCAGTCAATAATAGTTATAAAGAAATACTCTTTTGTAGGTATTGAACGTACAAAAATGATTTTGAGTGCATAGTCATCAATTGATAATCTGTGATAAATAAGTGAAGATTCTGTTACATAGATACACAGGTAAAGCTACTAAAAGCGTATTAAAAAACTTTACCTATATTCTCAGGAGCTAACAACATAGCATTCGCTTAAGTGATTCCGTACAACATTGAAAATTACTAGAAACTTCAATAAAGTTTCAGTCTAGAAATCCAATTGAGAAACGCAGTTAAACTTGTAGGAGTTCAGAAGCATCATGAAATGCAACTTGGCAATTACAGAATGGAAAATGCAATGAGAAATTGTAAGTAGCTAAGCGAAGAGATAAAGACAATTTTCCCAGAGACAGGCAAGTCTACGAGTCCATAAAATCTTAATGTAGTCACAAGAAAAAGTACTATTTAAGCATTTTAAATGTGACTAAGTAATAGCTTTGTTCGTTTAATTAAATTAGTTTGTGAATTTGATAAATTGCCAAGATGTATTCAAGAAAGAACTTTTTTAAATAAGTAATGTGTTGCTTCCGCTAGCTATTGCAGTCTGGGGAGAAAAGACTGAAGTATTTTGTACCCTCAGAATAAAGTTTACACATAATGAAGAGAAGGCGACGAAATAGTCAAGATAGATTGTTTAGTGTCTAAACTCTAGAGGTAGTCTCGGGTGTGGTGTCCAATTACTGGAGTTAGTTTGAACACTCCTCTTGTATAGGTATATTACAATTAGGCCCAATTGTGTTTCTAATTACATAAAAACCTTTGAACTTGAGTACGTTATCATAAGCGAACACCTGCAGCTGTAAGTCCATACGTTACATTTTATTTACAACGATATTTTGGATTATGATTAATGATGTGATTTTAAACATTAAATAAGTATTTTCCATGAAAAAGCGCTCTTTATTCAAATCATGGATTTAATTTGGCTCGTTGTAATAAAACTTAACAGATTTATGAAATAATACTCTTATCGAAAGACGGTATATCTTGATTGCTTTACAACAAATAGTTTGATAAGGAAAGGACCCACTAAATACTTCAAAGATAGACTGAATTAACCCAAGATCACTAAGGATCTACAGTAATTCAAATGTTCTAAACCACTACCAGAGAGCAGCAGTTAATTTACACAGACCACACAATTCTTGTCCCATGAATATCAAAGGTTTGTGGAAAGACGGGTGGACGTATTCATACACTACTAATGTGAATAGTCCACTTACCTTCACGAAGCAGGTGAATAGATAATAAAGGTCCAGATGGAATGTTGTATCTACGTGACAAAAATTAACAGTGTCTATCCAAACATTCAAATGAATAGGATTATAGGGACCGGCTTCAATGCAAGCGGCAGGCCTAAGCCTACATCAATTAGAGACAAAACAATACAACCTGCCCCTGTAATTCCACCTGACACCTAAGCGTTTTTCAATTGCACATTAAACCGGCCAACATTTGGAGCATAAATAAACGGCGCGGCAGTTAAAATGCTCAATGTCTGCCTTTTTTATGACCTTTACAAACCTTAATAGGCGAGCCCACAGTCTTAATTTAAGAGCCGCCGCCGTTAAAATCAACGTAAAGTAAATTAACTAAAAGTTATATTGTTTCGAAGCTGTTGGATTAAATTTATTTGGCGGCATAAATTTGAATGGGTGTACATTTTAAATTATTTCAGCAAATGACGTGGCTTCATTAGCGGATTCCGTAGCTATCGTAGCTCAGCTAACTGCGGCTAGAGTAGCTCAGAAATTTTAATAATTAGAGTGAGCTACTCTCTGCCTAGTATGTAAAAAACAAAGAATAATCCGCGTTATACGATTCTACGATTTTTTGGTGCTCGGGAATTGTGCGAGTATTTCCCAAAAAAAGAGCGAAAACTTGATGCGGTGTCATATAAGTACCCGACCTATTTCAACAATACTTAAAAGGCACATGCGAAATACAATCATAATCTGAAACCACGGGTAAAAAAGATATATTAGAAACTAGGAGGATAAAAGTAGAAACATAAAGATTATTTGAGTGTATTTTTCATTCGCAATTTATTGTAATCACGAGGTTCAACAGTTAACAGTACCTTACTTGAATAAATCAAGTGTTGTGTGAAGTCAATTATAACTTCCTGTTTTCTTTACGTTTCCAGTCAAATTGTTTGTGTGTTTGGAATATCTTGACTTTTTTAATGTACAGCAAACAAACTGGTAGTCTAGCATGGAAAAAGCTGGTTTAGCAATGCAAAAACATATAAGCTCTTTAAAAATAACGATTCAACAGACCAATTCGCAAAAAGGTTATGACAAGGGTGGAAAACTTACTACAAAATCTCAAACTTAGTTAAGATCTACAATCAATTCTCAGCGTTAAAATGATAATTTAGGTTCTTCTAACAAGCTCAGTGTTATATTAATGTTATAATTTTTTTAAATCTAAAGTTGTTCTAGGAACGTAACGTAAAACCTTTAAAGATCTATTATGCGTACGAGTTTTTAGAATTAAATAATCTTGTTCATTGTAACAACAGCGACTTACAAAAGGTACTGAAATGAGAAATATACGTCGTTATAAAAAACCCGTATCATGTAACCATAAAAATGGCGCATGGAGGCCAAATGGCACATTCGTTCATTGTCGCCAGGTGAAATGTAGCCGCTAACAACACCTGTTACGAAATGTTCTAGTTCTTTTTTTTTGTAAAAAAACACTTGTCGTCGTATGCAAATGTTACATAGGCGCGGATTTTAATGTTTGTGTCATTCGTTTCCTCGCGTAGCTTGATAAATGGCGTCATTTATTTTGTTGTATACTTTCTACTCATGTGTAGATTTTTGTACAAAACGGCCACAGTACTTCCGTATGTCCACCGGTATTCTATTTTTTTTAATTTATTATCAAAATAACCCATTAGTACAAAACCCGTAGGCATTCATTGACTTCAGATTCTGATTAAGTGTTTTGTTACTTCTAAATTTTTATAAGTTGTCTACGTTTTTAGGTCGTAGATAAGTGAGGCCTAATTATCCAAATGACTTTTGTCTTAGTAAAATCGGTAAGGTACTTATGATAAAACTGTAACAGGTCGAATTCTGTCCATTAGCTATATTTTGAAAATTTACTGAAGGGGGGTGTAGTAATCGATGCTAAGCCCGAACCTGATTTTTTCAGCGTGATGCCTAGAATTGACTAGGCATCACTGTATATTGATACAGATCTTGATTAGGCATCACGATGAAATTACTGAATGGATTCAAACGAAAATTAGGATACATATACCATGATGTAGCATCATATCAATTTTTTATCACAAAATTCACCAGGGTTCTTGTCGGATGAAAGACATAATATCGAATTTAGTGATATCTCAATACTGCGAACTTTGATTTTGATAATTCTTTTTTGTTCGAAAAGACCAGCTGAAATTAATGTTATCCCAAAAATAAGTAGAGGTTTCCGAGGGAGGAAGGATGAAAATCGTATATGACTATAACTCAGTAACGCTTACTTTGATTTCGATACTTCTTTTTTTGTAAGAAAAGACTTACTGAAATTTATGATATCCCGAAAATTAGAGAGGATTCCCGTGGGAGAGCACCTAAAACATATTTGACTATAACTCGGTAACGCGTGCTTCGAATTTGATTATTCTTTTTTGTCAGAAACACAACTGAAATTAATGTTATAGTACCGAAAATTAATCGGGGTTTAGGAGGGAGGAGTATATAAGAATTTAACTGTAACGTGTGCTTGCATTTCGATGGTTTTTAATTTTTAGTTTGATAGCCAAGTGGTTAGTGCTTAAATCGCCGTGCGAGAAGCACGAAGTTTGATCCCACAAAATACGTAAAAGAGCCTGAGAAAGGAAAACATCGTGGAGGAAGCATAGTGGCAGGGCATTTTCAAACGATCGCCTGTCTAGCGTTAGCTATCATTATAGGGTGATAACCTTCAAGTTGAAAAATCTATCGCCAAGTGTGCAGCGTTCCTTGAGAGCAAGTGTAATTCAGACTGGGGATGCTCCATTTAGGGGGCACTATATTGCTGACTTCTGTAGTCGTGCGAGTTGGTTGTCAATTTCCTGTTCTAAAAAAGTTGTCTTGAATATAAAAAATGGGCAGGAGTCTCCTTATGAAAAGATAGGGTAGGTACTACGCAAGTTCAACTGATTGTCAGTAGCGCAAATCACTCACTGTTTACCTTCACCTACAAGTGGAATTACTTAGGATAGGGGTGTATAAGTAGTAAAAAGTGAGAGAGTGAGGAGAAAGCGGGGAGCGGTTATGGGCAAAGGATAAGAGGGTTAGAGGCAAGATCAGGCCTCAGTGGTCAAAGAAGTAATCCCATATTTCCCGGTTAGACTGAGACTGTACTTTTTATGAGATACAGCTAGGTGACAGCCAAACGGACGGAAGGACGGACAGCGAAGTCTTAGTAATAGAGTCCCGTTTTTACCTCTTGGGATACGGAACCCTAATAAAAAAATTCCGAGATTTAAGAACCTCCTCCTTTTTGAAGGCTGTTAAAAATTGGTGCTGAATTTGTAAAAATTCAATAGGCGTTAATGCTATGTAGAATCTTCAATTCTTCATAATTGTCTACTACTAATGCTAATCATGCTTACGCGAACTTCTTTGTATCTCTTCAGTTAATCAAGCTCAAATTTCATAAAACTGCTATCTTATTCATGGGTATATTTTACAATAAGTCTTTCAGATATATGGATTATAATTCATACTGACATAAATTATACAATGATAAATTGACTTGACTGGCGCAGTTGATAGCAATCCTGCCTGCTGCGCCGCTGGTTCCGGGTTCGATCACCCGGACATGTGAAACATTTGTGTGCATGAACATGTCTGTTTGACCTATGTCTATAATTCTTTTTCTAGAATATTCCTTTAAGTACGAGATGGTTCTAAGGGTGGAAAAGGTCTATAAACAACACTTTTCTCGATTTGTAATAATACTTAAAAGTCAATTTGAACTTTAATACCATATCATAAAGTTTAAGTGTTAGTGGAGAGGTTCAAGGAAGGCAAAACAATTAAGTGACGTTAGTATCGTTTAAATATTAATGTCAATATTTATATGATGGTAACATTACTTTTAAAGAATCGACTGTTAGGCGGTACGAAGTTCGCTGGGTCAACTAGTTAATAATAAAATCTTGCAAATTCCATATACTATATATAAAAGAAAAAATTTAATAAATATTAAAATGCAATTATTGTATTTTTGTTACACACCTATATTATTGTACTCTTTAATGTGTAGAATGGCCCGCCCTAATGTTAGTTTCCAGACCATAATTAACAAAAAATCTAAAATTGTTATATTTCATACGATTTGCGACAAAGATAACTTGTAAATGACAATCCAAGAACTGACTCCCTGAAAGTAAGATCCATACTCTCTTAAGAAGAAAACAACTAACTGTACTTAAGTTTGCCTAAAAATCCCATCATTCCGGGTTAAAACAGAAGATGATATAGAAACCCTATACATACCCGCCTCTCCGATATTCTCCAGCAGGTTTTTGCACAGGCTTTGTCCTGGCTAGCAGCCATAATGGTGGCGCAGGGTCATTATGGCAACTCTCGACGTATAATGCCTGCGCACCGCGATTGGCTCGACAACAAGCGAACGCTACGCTAAACCTTTAAATCCTGTAGTTGGCAAACATGGTAATACTTCTTACAGGGACAAAATGTCTGTGCTATGGTGTTTTAAAAGCTTGAAATATGGAGAGCAGTATGTCTGCTATTAATGTTGTAGCTTTGTAGGTACGTATGTTTGAGTAAACGTAATAATTTTATGAGCTCTCACATATTAATTTTGGTATGAATACAATACAATACAACAATTAACATAAACAAAATTACTAACAAAAACAAAAAATATAGCAGAAAGATTACCTATAGACCATTTAAGAGCAACAGATAATCCAAATGCACCACCACCAGAGGGCAGCGTGCCTAGAGGCTAGCCGCATTACCACGCTGAATCCCAATGCTTATACGTGGAGCCAGATAAAAATCGACATTCTGGTCACGCGTCGAATAGATCAAACGCTCCGATAAGTTTTGGAAAATAAGATGAGCTTCCGGTCCCAACGGCCTTAAAATCTCGACTCCAAATGGCTCAAATATATAACTCCTACCGAGGCTAGCGTATTTTTGCCGCGTGTGCTGTTCGGCTGAATAAACCGCCGGCCCAGCCCTACATGCGTAGCGAAGATAGCCACGAAAATGATTGTGGATGGCGGTGTTAATTGATTCGTCTTCATCTGCAGATAGCCATAGGCTATTAGCTACATTCCGCGATTTCACTTGTTAAGTGGTCTAAAGTTCCTGCTGTCGGGTTTTTTGAAGTCACTGTTAACCTGTTCACAATTATTTAAAACGTCAAATATAATGTAATAAAGTAAAATTTAGAAAATATAATTACTTACATAAAATGTCAATAGTTCCTACAAACAACAGTTCATAAAATTTCATTTGTAACTTGTTAAATTATTAGCTTTGTAACATTCGTATCAAATTGCTATCAGAAACAAAAATCAGCCATTATCCCGTAACATAGGGTGTAGCTAACAGCCATGTAAGGTCAGTGGTCGCCGTGAAAAACGATACAAGAGTCTGTAAAAGCTGCTAGTAAAAAAATATTTATTGCCAATAAATGGTGGTTATATCGTTACGCCCGATCTGGGGCCTGTGGTAGTAAATTTAATTCGAGCAATGATCGACCGAAGCGATACAGGACTAGCGAATTTCCCTGGGGTTCCTTGATGGGCTGTACGTACGCTTGATTTTGTTAGATTTAAATGTAATTTTTTGCTTTGGACATGTATAGTGAGGGCTTAATTCTCATGCGAGAATCTTGTAATCAGGTTCTATTAATTTCTTACCTGCGTCTCTAGATCTGCTTATGTAAAAAAGTTAAACCTAATCATTTGGAAAAATATCGCAAGTAAAACTGTAATGTATAAATCAAAAAGATTTTTTTACTTTTATAAATGTGAAGTATGTGTGTAAGCGCAAATGCGCAAAATTTTGTAAAATGACTTATTACTTAGCAAGGAGGTGATTCGTGTCTCACAGTAGTATGTACAAAACAACGAACAAAATTCAATTGATAGTATGTACTATGTAACAAAATAAAGAACAAATCTCAATTGATAGTAATCAAGGTATAAGTCAAACTCGTAGGGAAAATCATCGAAGTCACATATCACAGTATTTCTAAGAAGGCTTCATGATATCTTTGTAATAATAAGGTGTAATAATACTTAAGGGTGTTAGTCAACTTATCAAAGTAAACCGATTGCTGAACAAAAGTATCCAAATTATCCAACTCGGCCGATTACGATTAATTATTATATGGAATATTAATTTTTAGATATATTTTATAATTTTGAATAATTTTTATTAATTTTTATATATATATATATATATTTTTTATGTTGCTTTGCAATGGGTTCACTTTGATGGGTAGACTTACACCCTTAAGAATTGTCTTAGCTTTTTTGTTACACGTTGTTTATGCAGCTGAATCGCTTTGATGTGCACTTTGTTTGCTGTGTGAAACATCAAAACATAGCTACTGCTTTTAAAGCTTAGGACACAGCACTCGTCCACTTCGGGCCTGCTGTGAAAAGATTAAAGCCGAAAATTTGCCAACACTCAGATTCTAAAGACCCCTTTTGGGCCGCCTCTTAATAAGACAGGCAAAGGTTACCATACTACTATACTTCAAGTATACTCTAAACGTTATGCCAGAATCTCTACATTGATATCATATAAACTTTAAGCACAATACTGCCAATATTGTTGTAAGGTATTTAAATTTAGTTTATGTATGTATCTATATAGTAATGTATTGTAATAATTATATAAATTATGTATAGTATTTTTTTGTAAAATCCGTAACATACAATTATTTTGCCAAAACTTTCCGTCCAAAAGTTTTTTTCGAGGCTATTGACCAGATCGTTCTATCACGGAAGTCAGCGACACTGTAGCGCTAGATAGAGCATGCCTAGTCTGGAAAACACTGGCTCTCAAGGAAGCCTGCCGGAAATCACCGTTAGTTGCTTGGCGTCAGATAACCAACTTGAGGGTAGTAGCTAGCCAGGCGAGCGATGGAAAACTCCCTACCACCATGCTATGGTTTCGTCACGATGTTTTTCCTTCACGTAATTTAAGCTCAGGTTTCAGGTAGCTTAGGCTCTTTTTACATATTTCGTGGGATCAAACCTCGTAACCTCTTGAACGGCAATCGACACCACTGACCACTCAGTCATCATCGGTAGGATGTCTAAAAGATATTGTATTAGAAAAAAATACTGTCAGATGTGGCACTTTGAAGATGTTTATTTTTATTGTTTTGTTTTTTTTGTATCTATAGTAAAAAATATCTATTATTGTTATTTTTTAATATAACAATGTTTATAATTAGAACTAACAAATAAATTGCGCTTGAATATTTTGTCTTCGACCCTGAAAACAATCCTTCAAGTTAATGTGATTTGTGAAGAATATCAAAGGGAATCCAACTAGGGTAAGTGAGACATCCACACAGAACCTACCTAAACTACCCATGTCACTGAGTATATTATCAGTATGGACATAAAATCTTCATATATTGTGTGACGTGTTCTTTTTTGATATAAGTAATGTTTGCTTAAAATATAGTAAAATTATGGTGATATAACCTTAATGTAGATTAATTACTCTATTATTAAAAAAACTTCAATAAGAACGAGGCTCTCAGAGATGGCTGGACAGATTTGAAAACACTTTTGAGTTGGTGCAATATACATATCAAAATAGGTCCAGATTTTTTTTTATTCATATAACTTCTAATTATCTTTCAGTAACCATATAACCATAGATGCTATTTTGTAAGGTAAGTTTTGCGTGCCAAATTGAAAACGAACCTTTTTAAATGATTAGGAACTTTTTTATACCCTTAAGTCAAAGTTCTTCAACTGTATAATATAATATAGTACCTGAAGGACAACATCCACACAAAGGTCTTCAGGTCCAAAACTAGGCAAAGCCTGTGCTATGGTAACCTGATGACTGATATACATAAATACATACTTATATATCTAATAAACACTCAGACACAGGTCAAACAGGCATGTTCATGCACACAAATGTTTGACCTGTCTGGGGATTGAACCCGGGACCAGCGGCGTAGAAGGCAGGGCTGCTACCAACTGCGCCAACCGGCCAGTCAATTATGTGCATGAGATTGTTAATTAACTTACCTTCAGTTTACGGGCGTTTAAATAAAGTGCGATATTTTGTCCAAAACCTGACTCGGCTATAGTCTGGCCAAATTACCTTACTGAGTATAATGTTGTGCCCATCCCACGTCATTCAATGGTCGGCCAAGTGTAAAATTAAATTCCTATTTTCATTCCATCCCTTGTGTATTTGTAATGGGAAACATACTTGACAATCGGCCTTTTCTTCTTTATTGAAATATATTAGATTTATTTTTGTGATAGCAAAAATAAGTGGCAACGAGTGGCGAGAGTAATAAACTCCATTTTCCGAATGTTTTTCCAATACACAGCAATTTTTCCAGATTTGTTTTATTATTAGGTATAATTTCATTCCATATATCGTTTTATTATTTTTGAAGGCTTTAATATGGTAGTTTTATGGTATAAGTAATGTAGAAGAATATATCTAAAGTTTATTTTATTACAATAGCACAAAAAGGGGCCTGCGAAAGAGTAAAAGCGTATTTTTTAGAATTAACCTGCTTTAGATATCGCTAACTTGTATGATGATTTCTCTACAACCACCAGTCCGTATCACGTATGTAAATAGCGATGAAAGAATTGAAAGCTATCTTTGCTTCGTTTTGTCAGAGTTGGCTACCTGTCAAAACGAAACCAACTCTTTTTGACACCTGCCAACAGCAATAACTAATAACAATTATTCCACAGAAGGTCCCTACAAGGCTTTTTAAACCATATTACGATAGCAGAAGAGATCAATATCGACAAACAAATTAGTTATATACACTAAGATTTACACTAGGTACATCAAAGGTCGAACTTTCATGTGTATTTTTAAAAGTTTATTCTATGTACTTATTCGGTTCGCTGAAGAAGATAGAGCAAAGTAACTTCTTAATTCTGAATGTACGTATAGGAATACTTTCGAAATCTATTTGACCAAGCGAGCGAAGCCTGTGCTTCGGGTCTGGCAATTTTATCTTTTGTCTGTCAGTTAGTATGTTTGTATGTCTTCTGAAATTTCGTACTCGTGTAAACGTCGTAGTTTCCAATCAATCTTGACAAAATTTGATGTGTATTCATTCTGGAACTTGTTAGATGTTTTAGTGACGACTAAATTAGGAAAAATCTATGAATTATGGCGTTGGTGCCATTTCCTGGCCAATTTCAATAATATTTGGTACAGCTATGCAAAACACTTCATCAATTAGAATTACTGAATATAAAAAAATAGTCAAGCGGTTGTCGTTTTTTTTAAAGTCACAATAAATATTGTGGTCGCGAAGTCGACTGTTCGAATACTAGTATATGGTTAGACTAGGATTTCTCACAAGTCGTAATGGAGCAGGCAATGTGACTTTATCCCACCTAAATATTTCATTACCAAAAGTAATATTTTATTAGTGTCCGACCGAAAGTTCGGTTTCATGAAAAATTTTCGGCCAAAATTGGCCGAAACTCTTTCCGAAACCGAAACTGATTTCGGATGTTATCGTGCACGTTAGCCTTCCTTCGTTTATCGCGGCAACTCATTGTCGGATGCTGGCGGCTCTGTTCGTTGTTGTCGTGCGCCGTTCGGATAGCTCGGTAAGCAATTACAAAACTTAGTCAGAGCGTTACCGTTTAAGTTTTTTGAACAAACTTAATATACTGTGTTTTTATTTCATGTCCCAATAATAATTGATAAAGTGCAACAAATTTCAGTATTTTATGGATTTTTTTACTTGACCACGTCAGTTTCGGTTTCGTTTTCGGCCGAAACTGAAGCCACGGCCGAACATTCGGTTTCGGTTACGGCCGGAAAATCAGTTTCGGTCGGACTCTATATTTTATTTAGAAAACTAACGTGTGTTTGATTCGCAGGCGCTAAACAAACCGCTTGCATGTGCGTTTTCGGACTGGCCTTTTTTATTGTTCTCTCAAAGCCTAGAAATAATCTCTAAACAAAACTCAGACCAGACCTTTTAGCGAAGTGGATTCACGCAACCTTTAGAACAAATTGTTTCTATTTTATTACGCGTTATTTGCTGAGTGCGTAAGACTTTAACACAATTCATCAAAGTAAAATTTCATTTTCTTCAGTTGCTAATGTTCTTATACTCGTTTTTCATACCAGAGATTTTTTAGCATTTCTTCTGCATTACTATTAATCCTTTTTAGGGTTCTTTAAATTATTATTATATAAAATTTATCTTTAAATTATTGCTAGTATTTTATTATTATATGTATATAATAATATGAGTATATTCTTTGTTTTATTGTTAAGGCAATAAGGCTGCCATTTTAAAAACTATTTAACGTTCCTTTGTTTTTAATGGTATTTGATATTTATTGTTAAGCTGGTTTTCAAATATAGAGTTGTCTTATTTTATTTTATTTTCTAGACTAAAAGACCTTGCCAAATATTCTTTGGAAAACATATTTTGAGGTAAATCGTACAATAACTTGTAGAGTTATTTATCTATAAAATGCTATATAATGAATGAAATTAATATGTAATATATGCTTATACACATGGCTCACCTAAATCAACTAAAGTCTGCCATCAATAATAACAAAGATTGTCTCCCTAAATGAATTAAGAAAATTACACTCCGGAAAAGCTGCTTCTCTGTTGATTCCGAACTGACGATATGTTTGAATACAAAATATTTGTGTCGAAATGAATTATGATATAACGGTTCTGTAGAATTTTGTAAGTATTTATCTGCACATTTTAACACGCATTGAAAATTTTATGTTGATACAGTACAATTTGTGTTAAGAATAACAATAAAATAAAAAAATAATTTGTACTTGTGCATGTATCTATATTATGTGTAAATTTACTAAGAACTTTGTGTGTAGTAATGTGAGTAAAAAAGTAAAGTAGGCTCAATTCTTAAAAGCGTCTTAAAATAAAAAAAAACATCTTAAAAGTTTACTAAGGCAGTCGAACCAAGTCTAGCCCGTCTGGCCCAGTAGTAAATCGTACACCACACACTCAATCTAGCGCAGATCGGCAAGGTAAAAACGAAAAAACAGGGTTATAAGTTTAAATTTTAAGAGTGGCTTCCTATGATTTTCAGGTTCAATAAATCACGTTATTTTAAATATGGCCATTTGGAAGGTAGAAATATTCTTAATGCCTTCAACAGTTAATGAGGTCAACAGTTCGCAGAACAACTTAATAGTATCATGTACAATGTCATGATCGAAGCTCTAAACATTTTGAAACTTCCCTTTTAATTAGTTTGGTTTCGACATGTCTCTGCCAATACCTATTAAAATTCGTTAGTAGATAGTGTCCTGCAATCTTGCCGTTTCGTGTCTGAGAAAATAAAACTCCAATAGAGACCCCAGACAGTTAAATATCAAAATAATATTAGAATCTGTATGAATTTTATATATGAACTAGCTTTGTGTCCCGCCGTGTTATGTTACATCCAAATGAATTCAAACTTTTAAGCATAAAAAAGCAACAAACGCACTTACAAATACATACAACAATTTTGACAAAAAAAAGGTTACCATTGTTATATTAGTATTGCAATTTAAGATATAAATTAAAAGTTTACTTCATTTCGGTTACTACACGATCAAAGTATTATACTATATATTAAGACCGTGGCAAATGATCCTGTAAAGAGGTTAATACATCTACATACCTAGAGACATTAGGTCCATGATCGTAACCTGAAGGACGTGATGCGGTCGCTATCGATACGTGCCCAACTAGTAGCTCGGTTCGCACTTGACGCCGCTGAATAGCCCTTACAGGGCTTCTTTAGAAAGATAGCTCTAAAGCTGTTTTATAGACAGCGCGTATGATGAAGATTAGGTTATGGTAGGATAAGACTAGTCAGTTTTTCCTCGTAAGAGATAGACTTTTTAAATGGTTTTTCACAGACGATTGTAAAAAAATTACAATGGTAGGTATGTACCAAAATTATAAGTTGAGTATTTGCTGTACGTTTTTGATGTTTTCAAACTATTAGAAAATTTTAAAATAACGATACCAGAGAAATCGTATCACAATCTTTTTTATGTCTCCGGTAAATAAAAATAAACAATCTTCATAATCTCCAGAGAGATAATGTCGAAATTACACAAGTTTCTATCCACTCCGTTCTCCTTTGTACCTAACTAATTAGGATTAGGAGAGCATGAACAGTCGCGATCTTAATCTGTGTATTCCTCCGTGGAATATTCTGGAATTCTCTTTATTCAACGATAATTGCCTTAATAATCTGACGAGGCGTTTTGAGAAACCCAAGCGATGTCAGTACAGCGGGTTAGAGTGGTTCATTTTGTAGCAAAAATGTTAATTTCTCGAACCATCTCGGTTGTTATTCTACTTGGAGGACTTATTTGCATTTGCCGATCGTTTGGTATCAACTGAATGCCTCTGATATCTAGAAAAGGGAATATACTGTTTATATTAACGAAATTTCGGATGAAAAATAAAATGTTGTATGTATCAGCAAAACGAATATTTGCATTCGTATGAGTTGTTGTAGATGGGAGACTAAGTATTAGTATCAAGGGATAGTTCTTATTCTGATGATTTAAAAAAACTTGTTAATAGTTAATTTCATTAATGAATTTTTCGAGTAAATAAGTAATTTTTTTATTATTTAACAAGGTTAAAAAATAACACTGTTTTTCTTTAACTAGAGTATGAATTAAAGTTCATCGATAGTCACAATAAATTTGGTCACTAAAATCTTTTTCATAATGTTCAATGCTTTGGTTGTTTCCGATATGAATAATCTACCAAACATACCACGTAACACATCTAAATCCAACCGCTTTAATAGAAACTAAATTGCCAAACAAAACCATAGAGTCATTACAATTGTCAGCGTGTAAGTAATAGGTACTCCATTACCACCCCATCGTGGCTTCCCTCAAGTACTTACGTTATCCACAAATCCAATCCTTGTAACATATGGCGTTTCTATGCAATTATCTTGAAGAAGATACACGTTCAGGAGGCGTTCGGAGAGGTGGTTTTCAAATAAATTAATATTTGGTCTCACGTTCAAAAGTAAATAAAGATTTTATGTAAGACTTATAAGCATGTTATTTTTTCTAGGAGTGAGTGAGTGAGAGTGAGTGGGAGTAATGTAATTTCATAATAATACTATTTTGATACCGTTTTTGAGCAATGTTTGAGTTGCAGTATTGAACATAAAAACTTAATTAAGACGTTCTATCTTAGAAATGGTTGGCAATCTTGGTACTCTGCAGTTGGCTGGTTTATGATCTCTGACGTTCCCATATAAGTCACTAAGAAAATCTTCTCTCCACTTCGTTTAACTTTCATATTCTCTCTAGAATATTAGTACATAGTCAAAGGACTAGTTTATTTCACAAACTGAAGTGGCCAAAAAATATATAGATTTCAATAATTATAGGTATATTGAATTATAACATCCTACTAAATAGGATATGCCATCTCTCACCCTACACTTTATCTCCACACTTCTTATAATCACGCACCTATAAACGGCAGTCCTTACTCAGAGACAGATAAGGCCCTTGCTCCCTGTATTTCGCCGTTATCAGCAGAGTTTAAGGCCCATAAATAGTTGCAAAAGTTCCGCCTCTGCAGAATTATGTGCGGCTTGAGTACGTTTTTTCGCGGCAAATGTATGAAATTTATACAATAATCTTACGCGTTTCGTTTAGTTTTTCTTGGGTAAAAATTATTGGAATAAAATGAAGAGATTTTTAGTTTTCTTCTTTTTCGTTTAGGCTTGTTTTAATTTCGTTCTTGTTCGAATTTTTAGGTCGTTTGAAGACTGACAACCGAGACCATTAATTTAATTAATTAACAGTTAGTTATGTTAGTTAATTGTAAATGCCACTTCGCGGTCACCGATTAGAGACCTAACTGGGCTAGACATGAGCCATAGCTTACACATACACTAATGTTACAAGCGCTCAATTACACAAACCTCCATAAAAATCCATTTTATATCGATCAACCAGTTGTAGATTATTCAGAGCTAGTGACTCGTGAGTGATAAACGTGCAGTTACCACTTTAAAAGCTAATTTCCCAACAAAGTAGCAAACTTCCTTGAGCTACAAGAGCGTTGTTTAATATTTAGATGGTTAAGTATAAGATGTCTGCTCTTGGCTCGTTTTAAGTTAAACAAACAAGTGCCACTTGTCTCATTTATTTTGTAATTGCGTTTATTAGGTTCTTACGAGTATAATACAAGGATGTATATGAAGCATTTCCTATATTATAATTTAATAGATTAATAAAAGAAATAGTTTAAAGAAAATTACCGATGTGAAAATGGCAGCCAAACATAGCAGCTAATATTATCCGACCAAATAAAGATGATCTTTAAAAAATATCTGTTTTATGTATTTTTGCAACTCTAAACAGGCCGGAAAATTAACAACAACGTTTAAAAATAATGAATATAATCCTAAAGACGCGGCGCATGATTATTTTGATAAAAAAAGTTGGAATTTGATGTGTGAATTAGTAAGTGAAATATTAGCCGCTCTAGAATTGCACTAGTTTGATGCACTGGTTATGCAACTTAAATAATCATCTACATTTGATTCATATTTCAGGGGATGAAAGGTTGGAATCCACTAAACAATAAAAAATAATATGTCAGTGGCTGTTTGAAGGTTAAGAAAGCTTTTAGCCGCTCTAGAATTGCATTAGTTTGATACATTTGTTATGCAGCTATAATAGTCATTATGCATTTGATTCATATTTCAGGGGATGAAAGGTCGGAATCCACCGTGCAATAGAACTTCACATCGGTAAAAAAAATATACTAAAGACAACCACAAAATTTTTTTTTAAAGGAAATTAAATGTTATTATGATTAAGGTAATAACGAACTACTAATTTATTATTTATATATATAATATAAAAATGAATCGCTGAATGTGTTGCTAAGCGCTAATCTTGAGAACAGCTGAACCGATTTTGCAAATTCTTTTTTTTTATTTCCTTTAAATACGAGAAAAAACTTGAAAAAACACTCTTCGTAAGAACCAAACTTCCTGTTTGCTTCTTACGAAGAGTGTTTTTTTTAAATGCCAGGAGTGGTTTAAAAACAACACTTTTCTATACTCCGATAAAATTTATTCGTAATAATATCTAAAAGTCAATTTTAACTTTAATACCATACCATAAAGTTTAAATGTGTTAGTGAAGAGGTTCCGGGAAGGCAAAACAATTGAGTGACGTTAGTATTGTTTTAATATTAATATCATTATTTATACGATGGTAACATTACTCTTAAAGAATCGACTTTTAGGCGGTACGAAGTTCGCCGGGTCAGGTAGTATATGTATAAATATAAAATTAAGTCTTGACTGGCTGACTGATCATTCGCTAGGAATCAACGCAGAGATAAGAATTAATATGTACTTACTTAACTTTGTTTATCTATTCTACATCGCTAAGTATTTGAGTGGCTGAGTAGAATGTAAAGTATAGTAAACTAATAGTAGCAAAAATAGAAGAATGGATCAATAGAAATGTGAAAATGAACCTAGTTTTTTTATAATAATTTGACAGTTGAAAACAATTTCCCTAGGGTTGAAAAGTATTACTTTCGGCCCGCTTCTCAGGTAACTTCAGATTTACTTGCCAAGTATGTATCAGCTATAATAGTAGATTAGTAGCCAAGGGCTGTAAGGCATCAATTGCAGCCGAGATAGCCTGAGGGTGTAATTGATGCTTACACCCGAGCTAGCTACTCTGCTTTACATGTCGATTGTGAGGTAAGTAGAAAAAAACCGGCATTACAATAATAAAATATTGTTAATTGCTGCTTCGACTTCCATTTTCATTGAATCGGCTTATATCTTCATCACTTGCAGAACTCATGTTTTTTTCCTAATTAGCGCGTAATTATAAAAAAAAAATCCCAAAAACAAACAATATTTAAAGTAAAAGTTTTCTATTCCCGCCTTTTTTCACATTTTTATTATACTATTTTTTTCCAGAACGAAATTGGGCGTCGCTTTTCGATATTTAAAATTGACGACTATTATACTAATACGAAGACAAGGCTGAATAGCGAAGCGACTTCTTTTCAGTATGATGGTTAGATGTACGCGAACTTTTTGAAAGAGTAAAGTTCTGTTTTTAATTACTTACTGCCCTAGGGTATTATTACCCTAGAGCGCTAATTGGTCACCTACAAGCCCCATTTGGAGGTAATAAGGACCTACTTACCGAATATGAGAGATGTAAAATATATATAATTATTCATTTTATTTCGTAAGCTTTTGTCCTACAGCAAATTGTCGTTTGTATTACGCAAGGAATCCATTCATACGCAAAGGGCAAATCTCTAACAATGGGTTGAAATCTTATAACTTACGAATCTGTCACCCACACCATAAGTTAGAAAAAGCTTTATGTGCGTTTATTTTTGTCAGTCATATGAAAAACTCTGACACCATCCATGCTTGAAATTAAACAACGGCCAAGTTAAACAAACAAAACAACGGCTATGACTAAATTAACTAGATAGTTTTCGATTTTTAGTTTTATTTTACCAAATTAGGTAGGTATATGAATGTTTTGTAAATCAATCCGTTTTATGAGTGTCTGCGTGGTATTACTGACAAAAGAGACACTAATCTTCTTCTACTCGTATGATAGTTTGATAGTGTCAAAATTCGTACCGATCTGTATAAAACGTATCAGTTTCTTCTCACACAACTGAATGATAAGGGTCTAGTCAAGCTTGAGTTTGCTCATAACATGAGAAATATTTAATACTATCTATTACATAACCCAAATATCTATAGGTGTGTAAAGGGGTTCGGGTCACGTCACGCATACGTGTTGAATATTTTGGTTAAATCTCGGAGATGGGTAAAATATGATAAATGTACCTACATTTATGCCTTTATACCTTATGCTCTGGACATGATAGTATCTGATTTATTTTTTATTGACCAATGACTTATGTACCAATTCTCAAGTTATTATTTTGAGGCAATTCAAGAAACTTACTACGTTAAAATGTTACGTGGCAATTTTGTCAAAGACGTTCCAGCAACTGCGCAGTTTTAATATTTGTAGAATATAATAATAATGAAATAATGTCATATTCCACAATCAAAAACAGGTTCTGACCATCGAAAAGCAAAATTTATTGTGGAAGAATTGAGTACCTACTCGTATTACTGTTTTACATCGGTTAAAAATTAAAGTATCAGAATAACATGTCAAATGTTTTTTCCTTAGAATAGTACGCTTGAATTATTAAATTTCATACCGACTTTATGTTATCTTCACAGGCTTGTGTTCATTTGAGTGAATACTCAAAAGCTCTGTGAATTGAAAGTCTGAAAAAGGTAAATGAAAACGCCAATCGTATGGTACGACTTTAAAGGAGAAATTTCCTTAATCTTTGAAGATTATTCGGATTTACTGGATTACAAATTTTCAAATTTTCTTTGTTTCTTTGTAAAACTAAGAAAACGCTTTAGTAACATTGATTTAACTTGTGAAATACTTTCATAATATCTTGTTTCTAAATCAAGACTTGGCCCCCCCACCCAAGTATCTTAACGGGGGGCTCAATAACCGTAGAACCACTGGAATAAAGGTTCTATACATACAGACGAAAGAAAATTTAATCTTTGTCTAAGCTAAACTGCTTCGCTTGATCTATCAATAATTTATTAGAATACATACTGGTTTATTTCAAGCAATTTCCGATTGCAAAATATGTGTTGTTGTTACTTCTTAGGCCTATTTTTAAAACATAACTCTGTAGACAATATCTGCTCAGGTATGGAAACAACAATAAAAGCGGGGGAAATCAATTACGCAATTCAGCAGTAAAACTTCCTTAGGCCCACTTTATGGCGACGGTATTCGCATGTGTTCTCGCTGGGTGACTTTTTATTGAATACCCATATTATTAACGTATGGACTGCTAGCACTGGCATCGGGATTCACGAGCGAGAACATAAAATATGGGTCGTTTGTAACCCGACGTTATGAAGAAGTAAGGAGTCCTAATAAAGTATATTTGGCTCATGGCGCGTCTAACGCTTCAATTCTACGTGATGCCTTGATTTAAGGTGATTTATTTTGCCAAAATATGTTTGTCAAGTCAAGTCAAATATTTTTGTCGAAAGTTTCTAAATCAAATTTATGACAAGTCCTCAAAAGTAAACAAATACCTCAAAGTTTCATTCAAAAATGACGTGACAAAAGAAATTAACTAAGTAAATTTAAAGAAAAACTACAATTTCAACCTCATAATTTATCACAACTACCAGAGACACAAGCGGATTAATGTTACGTATTTGGTAGTTTGAGATAATACCGTACGCTCTTACACACAATATTTACCTTTATTCTCCACCATAGAAGACGTTGATATTGAAATAAGGCATCTTGTCTTATGCAAGTACAATAATATTACGACACAAGATGATTTCACGCAAATAGCGCAAAAGCCTCAAGGAAGCAGAAAAACGGATATGGGGGTAATATTGCAAAGGAAAGAACCTATACGTGTCAATAGGCGAAAGGGTGAAGGGATAGTAGGAACGGAAACCGATAAATCGCGTACAAATGCGTAGGGGATGAGCGATGCTGAAAACTAAAACCACGAAAGTGTCTATAAATGTATATTTATTGGGAATAAAAATGGATCCATAAGAAAAGAAATAGGTACCTGCGTAATAAAAATGGAAAATCTATCTTACTTATTCATGACAAAAAATAATAACTAGGATGTTGGGAGGCTAAGCTGAACTTTGAAGCCCAAGATATTCAGAAAGTATACTTTAATATACCGTAGTTTACTACACGTCTCCGCTAGGGACACGTGCCATAATAAATGCCAAAATTTGCATTAATTACAATAACAATACTTATCAATAGATTCTACGTAAAAGTAAGCAGGCTTTATATAAACTTACATTCGTTTTTACTAATATTATATGTCTTCCAATTTTCCAAATACAGTATATGTATTCCAATGTTAGTGGTAGCCTAGCCGGTGTCCCCTTGCATCACAAGCGAAAAAGCGTGGTTCAATCCCAGGCTCAGGCATGCACTTCTGGGTTTTGCTTTTATGCGCCTTATTATAATTAATTACCACAAGGTGAAGGAAAACATCGTGAGTAAACTTACTTGACGGAGAAGGTTAATAGCTTTCGAAGATAAGTGAAGTCTCTTACCCGCAATTTGGCCAGATTGGTGGAATATATGGCCTACACTCCCGTTCATAGGGGAGACCCAAACCCAGCAGTGGGACGTTAATACTGAAACGTGTTACTAGTATAACGTTATGTTGACACCATACGTTACTTTGATGATACAAAACGAGCGCATTCTATGAGACGTGCTATATCGTGCGATATAGCATTTGACATAAATTTTCTTAGTGAATACCGTACCATGCGAATCCTACGCGCTTAAAATAACGTCGTGTTAAAACGTTCATTGTGAATAAGGGTTCAATTTGAGAATATTATACTCTAAAGACAGTAAAATCTTACCTTTGCAAGTAAAGTTGTGCGTAATACACGAAAAAATGCATATCTGTTACTAATTTAGTTTTTAGCTGTTTATGTGAAAAGTAAAAAAAAAACCTATAGTTTTTAATTAAACAGCAAAACTGAAAAAAGTTTGATAATTTTGCAGTTTTTAATGCTATGCAACCTCAAGTAATTTGTTTCCACCGCATACAATCTTACTTACGCCTTGCATTGCATTTTTAGTGATCTACGAGTAATTTAAAGGCTCATTTTTCTAATAAATGTACTTACCCGGTAGTTTAATGATGTTTTTTTTTATATGCTCATAAGTTTAGGAAATTCAATTCCAATTATTCAACAATCATTTTATGTGATTTCCTTTCAGCTAAAGATTTTTTAGGTATGTTGTAGTGAAAACTAAAGATATATCTTAGGTTTACTTGATTTTATGCACTATAATAAAATTTTAAAATACTAAAAAATTAACAACCAATTTAAAAAAGTTTATTCGTATTTGTCACCTTAATTTTTCCCCTTACGGTCATAAACACAATCAGTTAATAAAATTCGGTAGCAGCATGCATACACGAGGTTTTAATACTATATTAAGATAAGATTTACTCTGTCCTAATCTGATCTGAACCTTAAGATAAAGGTTTAGGATAACCTAGACACGTCAACGGAAATAAAAAGTTCATCATCATCAAAAAAAACTAAACATATCTTAAACCGTACAGAAATAATAAAAATTATCTGCTTTTTGAAACTTGTAGAAAATAATATCTTTGCGTCTTAGTAATTTCGATCCAACCAACTTTTACTAAAATTCAAGTGCCTTAATTCTTTGAGAAGCTAACTTTAACTCTTTTCATAAAGCCGTTGACAAATATTTTCTTTTGAAAAAGAAAGTCTTCTTAAAGAGGCAATTAGTAAGTAATTTCAAGTTTCAAAAGAGTGTACCTCTTGTTTTCAAATGCGAAACTCTGATTGGATCTGATAATTTAAAGTAGGATCGCATCGCATCCAATCCGGACGAAATTGAGAACGTTAAGCGGTTAGCTAATTAGAAAGTTTTTTCATTAGTACGTTTGTATATGCGGCCAGTAGCTTTGTAAATGAGTTCCATTAAGCCAAAAGCAATCAGGATGTAGGTACCCGAAATAAAATTAGCATTTTCCCGGTGCGATGTTAACTCTGAAGGGTCAACGATACTGTTAAGAGGACAAGTCAAAATTCCGTACCCTCTGATCTAAAGTAATGTTTTCAAGGTGCAAATGACGATCAATAGATACTCAAGTAATATAGTAATGCATATTTTTGCCACTTCGATTTTCAATAACATCTTTTATTAAAAATATGATTACCGACATTTTATTACGACAGGCGCCAATAGCTTTTTGGTTATTTAGATTTAAAAATCAAAACTCTGGATTTACGATGATAAAATCAGCAAGGAGTATTATTGCCTTAAAGAAAAAGTCATATCGGTCCAGCCGTCTTTGAAAAATCAGATTAAACAGCCCGTCGAATTGCGTCGGAGAAATTGTTTGAACCTCCTTCTTTTTTGGGAATATTGTAAAAAAGAGGGAACATAAAACAATAAAGTATTACAGTAAATAAGTAGTATAGTAAAATGATGATAAAATATTATTTTTTGACCCTAGAAAGCACTAGCTACCGCAACACAAGGGATCCTACGCGGTAGCTAGTGAACATAACATTATTAGGAACATTTATACAATAGCAATGTATATAATATTAGCACAATAGTTTTATGTAAATTAATTTATAAAGCTGTTAACACTGATATCGTTGTAACATTTTCCTATCCTCGTGTTAGAAGTACAAGAGAAATACCGGAAAAAAGAATTTCACGCAATAATAAAAAAGGGCGAATCCTACCAATAAATAGATTAGCTAAATGTAAGAAGCAGGGGCTTTATACCAAAATACTGATGTACAATAAATTACCAAATAGTGTAATGGATCTCAAATTTATGACATTCAAACAAAAATTGAAGTATTTTTTTTCCTTTTTATAAACTCAGCGAATATATGTTAATGCAGCTTGTAGAATCATCGTTCTTGTGTAACAAACAACCATAATAAAATATAATAATAACTAAACAAAGCATCATAATGTAAATATTTGTCATGAGAACTATTAAACTAAGAATAATCGTATATTAATGAGATTTGTAAGTTAATTTTTTTAAGTAATTATTAATTCAATTGTAATATTGAATAGACTTGCCTGTAACGAACGTTATTTAAAGGTCAATAAATATTACTTTACTTTACAATTCTCAGCCATATTTATGTGTCAAATAAAAAAATATTGATATTTTTTGTTATGATTATCAAGACTCTTGCAAAAAAATAAGTATAATTAGCCTGTTTTGATATAGCTATAAAAGAGCAATGGTCACTAGTTACCATGACATAATTCTAAACGTGCACCATTTCCTGTGTGAGTCAACAGTTAAATACCACGTTTCTGTGCCATATGCCATCACTCAAGACCCTAAGGCGTAACTTAATATTATTTATTAGGTACCTATACAACACGGCTGACTCACAACAAGGTGAAGAAACTTCTTAAGCTGTTAGAACAAGAAGTTCCTCAACACTTGTTATCTGTAGTTGAAAGCTTAACCTGTTCGTTACTTTGCCCTTGAGAAATTAGGAACTTGAGCGCCACTGTATCCCAACCAAGAAACTTTGCTACTAACATAAAATTTACTTAACTAGCACTAAACAAACTTTATTCTTTTGATTTCATTTCTAAGAGCTTAATTTATGTAACAAGTCTGCGCAGATAAATATAGCTAGTTTGTTTGTTCTAGATATATGAATAAAAGATATTCGCAATTCATTAATACTTAAGGGAGGAGACCTTCGCACAGAAGTGGGACAGCATAACTAAAAAACCGCAGTTTAGACTTTTATGTAAGAACATTACAGAATTATGGTAAATTTGAGTTCGACTAATTCAGTATGTTGGTACCCATATAACATTTTTTTAACTGGGTGGGCAAGTTAGTATTCGACTGCAGAACATTGGTTAATGATATAATTATTTCTGATACAATAAAATCGCAGAAGAGACAAAAGCTACCCATAAAATAGAAAAAGAAAAAAAGAGATGGTGTAAATTAGTTGATGAGTCGAAGTATACTAGTCAGTCTGGTGGGAACAATCAGCGGTGCGTATTTTACCTAACAAACAAGTATGCTGATGTTGTTTGTGCCAGTATTTATATTTTCATTTTTTTCTTAAAATTTATTTATTGTAGGGCTTGTAGAAACCATAAGCGCAACTTTGAGGCGAATTACTGCCACTTAAATAATATGTGGTTAAAAGCGACTACAAACAAACCCGTCTGTAAAAACTTTAGGCCACTGTATCTTTACGTGTAAAATCGCTGGATGCAACTGGTATAGGTAACCTATGATTTTCTGCAGATGAAGACAAATACATTGGCACTCCGCACATCAAATTCGGTCTACCAGTTAAGGCTGTACTTAGAGGGTCACTAAGAGTTGGACATACATACAAACACACTCAATACACTCAGTCGGGTAAAATACCGTCATCTCCATCTGTGCCTAACTGTAAGCTGTTTTCCTACTTGTCAGTAAAATTGGTAACACTGCATACCACTATGCATGACGATGATAAGATGATGTAGATACAAGAAAAATTAAAAATTGTAAACCCACAAAATCGCCATTTTGTGACGGCGGCCATCTTGGATTTTAAATTCATCATGGATAGCGGCCTTAGGGCGGCGACCTTCTTGGACCGATTTTTATCAAACATAACTAACAAATCCAACAAAATTGCCTATCAAAGAAAAAAAAGAAAACAAGATCAGTTCTTTCGTTCGGGAGCTACGATGCCACAGACATACACACACGCAGACTCGTCAAACTTAAAACACCCTGTCGTTTTGGGTCGGGATCAAAAAATTACAGTGATGGGGGAAAATTAGACTAGATAAATTAACTTTTATTAAGAAGAGACGAGTAAGTAAGAAAAAATTGTTTCCCAGAAGTAGAGACGTCTCTTTCTATCTGGGTTTATAATTTATCAGTAATCCTTACGTGCCACATTTTTCGATGCACATATTAATTCTGTTTCCTTTCAACACGCCAAAAATGAGATACCATAAAAAACGGGACGCCTTATCAGAACCGGAGAGCATATCAGATTTAATAATGCTGTGAAAATTTTTGTACCAATTTTATATTCGATTCACGTGAAAGCAAAATAAAAATTCAATAGACGTAGATATTGCGATTCGTAGATAGAGTTAGTTTACACGTTCCTATTCTTGCTGGCAAACTTTTGCTGAATGCTTGAATGCGACCTATTTGTGAGTACCTACAGTGAAGAATGGTTCTGCGATAACTATGTATAGTATATAGTAACTATGAATAGTATCTTTTTTCTTAGGAAAAATCAGGGAAGTCAGATACTGAGAAAAATGAGATAGAATAAGATGAGGTGTAGAGGTGGTGAAAAGGAACAACACCTTAAAATCAAAAATTTCTCACTCTGATATCAAAACGAAGTAGGAAACACTAGATATAGTTTTTAAGGGTATGGCCTGATATTAGTATAGTGTTTCAATTTGAGAAAAATAATATTTTATTTATTTGAGATTAATTATTTTATACAAAATTACTAAGATTAGATTCACATTCTCGGCATCACATCAACCCTCTTAAAAGCTTTAATACCAAAACTCACCTTCTTAAAAACCATTTCCCTAAAAGACCAATGTCATTACAATTAGACACTTCCAGCGCCTTTTCTTTTTGCCCTGCCATCATAAGCAATTAATTCACCAGGAAAGAAAATAAATACATTTGTTTTAAAAAAAACAAACACCATTATATTACAAAAAAATGAAGATCATTTTTCTACGGTTCTTTTTGAACTCTGTAAGCGTGGAGTGTTGTTCTTATTGGAATTGTTAGGGCCGTCATAATTTGTGCTTCAATCACGGGTTTTGTTTGTGGACGAACAATTTTGGCTTCGGTCCAAACAGTTTAATTGCTTTTTTGTACTCAAACATGCCCCCGATGGCTCACGCTATAAAGGTAGACAAAAAATTTAGGTTAGACAAAAAAAATAATTAAATGAAGTAGTTATTTTTTAAAAGGGAAATATAAATAGTTATGAACAAAATACAATCTAAATTTAGAGCCTTAAACTTAAACCGTAAAAGTCTATCGTTATTTACCTAGTGCGATATTATTACCACAAAATATTCTCATTATTTTAGTGAGACATTACTGGATCACTATAAACTTGGTGAATTTGGAAACTGGATTGAGGAAGAATAATTATAAGTATTAAGTAATAATAAACGACAGTTAAAAACTGTGACTCCTAAAAGTTGTCAGTAGCAACAAACAAACATGCAAATATTTGGATCACCAGCCCCGTAGGTATCAAGTTTGTGTCATATTTCATAATAATGTATTTGCAAAGTTTCCCCTTTCGTTTGCCGCTGGAACTCAAGGAGTGTTTCCTTACAATTTTACCGTTTAAAATAATATTACTGTCGGAGATTTGTCGCGAGAGTTTGATGAATAGTCTAAGCAAAGTTTGATGCCACAATTCTTCAAAATTATAAATTAGAAGACAGTTCTTAGTATTTCTGTAGTACGTATATAAGAATAAGATAGACCAATATAATAAAAATTATATTGGTCTATCTTAACTTATCATTGTAAATCCATAAAGTTTGATAAATAAAATTACAATGTCAAAATCGGTCTAGTTGTCGCTGAAATATCGAGGATCTATACTCACAACAAGATTTGGCCGAAATAAAAACCCTCTCATTTTTATTAGTCAGTAACGAACAGTATTTTTTTAAGTGTAATCAATATAATATTTCAAATTTAATTGTAATATTAAGGACTTCATTATTTTTATTTACTCAAATGTGTTTTACGAGTAAAATAATAAATAAATAAATAATAATATATAGATTAAATAATCTTCTAAACTCTAAAATTAATCATTATTTTACTAAAATATAAACGTCTAAATGGTACACCAGGAAATAACAAAAGCCAAGGAAAAAGTTAATTTGATGAGTGTCAAGACGAAACCTCTCTCTCGAAGATGTCAACCATTAAACAAAATATGAATGCTATTTGTTTTCTTGTTATCCAATCACATGAAGAGTAAACTGAAAAGAAAGTTGAAGATATAATACAATCACTTTTTTGTGTTGCTCATGTAGACCCAAACGCCTTTATCATGTCCTTCGATTTAAAATTATTGTATGCGAATTAAAATTATGATAAATGGTAATAATTTAAATATCTTTAACATCTTTCTCTATTTATCGATATTTTTTTTATAATTTGAAAAAAATATTAATTTCAAATTATTATTCTTGTGAGATCGTCGTCGTTGACACTAATAATTCAAGAAGCTGTAGACCTCTCAAGTAATTTTCTTTATTATGATATTTTTATGGTTTTAAACACAATTTCTAAGTCATTTGAAATAATTCCAAAAACTCCGTCATATTTTATATCGTCATATTATATATAAATATTGAACAAAACACAACAAACCTCCTTCTTTCGCAGTCGGGTACAAAAAAATTACAGAATCGGATAAGATATGTAGGATGTGGAGGAAAACAGCCAGACATCCGCCGAAATGACGTATTAAAGAACTTGTGCCTAAACTTAAACAAACGGCTAGGCTTTGCTAACGCTTGATCGATAAGTAACCTCAAATAATCAAGTTTCACTTTCACTATTAAATTGAGACGCACAATCATACAATTATATAAGTGATTATAAACCTCTACTTCAAGCGTCACATACTCGTATATTGAAACAAAATAAATAAGATAAATTGTATTAATTTCAAATTATGAAGAATTTTATTCATTGTGACGTCGTAACGTCGCTAAAAACACAGTAATTATCGCCAAACTAAACTGACAGACCAAAACTCACATCCAGCTTCTATTTATCTTCTATTATTTCCAAACAGTATCCATAATGTCCATTGAACGTTACAGGGCGAATCTATCGATCACGGAAGTCAAACATTGACCTGGTCAACACTTGATTGAGCGAGCATTTAGTTGCATTAGTGCTCCCTTGTGTTGGTAAAGACGTTATGTATCGGATGGATCTGACTGGATACAGCTAACATATTTAGGGTTGGCTAAACATAAAGTTACTTATATACATTTCACGATTGCAATGACTATAGAATTAAATAGAGCTGATAAAAAAAACACTAACAAATACATTAAAAATATAGCAATCGGATAAATAAGTGACTGACTGGCCGGTTGGCGCATTTATTAGCAACCCTGTTTTCTGTGCCGTCCCGGATCGATCCCCGGACAGGCCAAACATGAGCATGAATATGTCTGTTTGACCTTTGCCCGTGTGTTTATTATATAAGTATGTATTTATGTATATAAGTATGCATATCAGTCATCAGGTTACCATAGCACAGGCTTTGCCTAGTTTGGGATCCGAAGACCTTTGTGTGGATGTTGTCCCATATAATTATTATTATAAGGCAGGTAATTTTATATCGCGGGCAACGCCGCATGTGACAACTACTGGTTACATATAATTTGTCAATACCATTAAGCTTTTTATATAACATTAAAAGAATAGGCATTTGGACCCAACTATAAGGGCAATTTAGTAGTTCTATAATGATATTTACATGGATAAAAATACTTGTTATACTTATCACCCGTGAAGTTCAAGCACAAGTAAAGACAAGCGTGATACATCTTAGGACTCATCGTCACTTACATCAGGCGAGGTAACGGTCAATCGTAAAATTATTTTTACCGATTTCCTAAAAAAGGAGGAGGTACTCAATTTGATTGTATTTCTTACAATGTTTATTATTAGTTTTCAAAGAATCAATCAAAGAACTTGTCTATAAAATATTACGTTAACCTTTAGGTATGTTGATCTAGTATATAAGCTATTTAGTCAAAAAGTATCCAATCCTTGTTATCGTACTTATGTACGATAACACGAATATTAGCGTACTTATGTAGCGTAACCAAAAGACTGGAAAAAACCTATTTAAGTTAGGCATTTAATACTAGTAGATACACAAACACATAGTATTATTATATTCTTCTCTAAAATACGCCAGATTTAACAAATCCTATTTTGTCAGTAAATATAATCATATTTACTGACAAAAGATCAAACATGTCAGACAATGGCATTTCGTAAAGCATATAAATGGGTAATAAAGCTTGTTATTTGAATAGTTGGATAACAATAGCTAAGGAATATTACAAAACAGTCTAAATACAGGTTATTTTGATTATATTGATTCATTAATTCAAAATTATTGTACACAACCACACTCCAGATAACATTATATGGAGTAAATACGTATACTTCAAATACAATTATGAATGAATATATGAAAATAACATTCGATTCAATAGCTACGTCCTCGTATATGTAGGTAATGATAGTATTCTATGAAATCCTTTCAAAGCTGCATCGCTGTTCACTTACCCTTTGATATTTACCGAGATCATTATGGCATTGAAGATACGAGGCCAAAGCTTCAGAGTACATTTTCCATCTAAAGGCTATGTTAATAATATAATCTTATTTCTGTGCTGCCTTTTTTCTTCTTGAGACTCTTAAGGAAATAACTAAAAAAAGTACCTAGTAGTACTATTTTTATCTTGATGTTATGTTTTTCATAACTTTCCGTTACAAATCATTTGTAAGTAAATCCGTGTATTCGTAAATAAGTTACAATTGAATTAATTATTATACTTTAATAATTAATTATTAAACTTAAGTTCCATCACAATTTCAAATTATTAAACATGAAACGGCAGCGCTTCGTTACTTGGGTCAATTAATATAGGTAGTGCTTTAATTAATGTAACACACCTTCTGTTTAATGTTTTCTAAGATAACAATGTGGCTTTTAGGACGCGTCTTCAACTATCACGCTCATTAGTGATGTGTAATAATTATTCGGGAAGGTAAATATGGCTGATGTGTGGTTTATGTGATTGTTCACGAAAAGTTTCAAATATAAACGCATATACGAAAACGTTACAATTTTAAAAAGGTATATTTTGATCGTTCGAAAGCCTCTATGTTGAAGAAAATGAAGAATTTCTTCTAAATACATTGTTATGAAAAGAAAGGTATTATGTGAAACCCTACCAACAAACGAATGTACTTCAGTTTCAGGGTTTTAGTGTCGCCCGTGAAGGTAGGCGTACGCTTTCACAAAGTATACGCTGCCTGTAGAAAATATACAACAATAAGCCTAAATACTCACTCAGCTATCCTTTTCAACCAAAAATACCTTTAATAAAGCCGTGAAACAAGGCTGTCCCAACAGTTCCTGCAAAGATGTTATACAAAAAGGTATTAAGACCCAGTTATTGCCTCAGCAAACAACTTAGACGCCGCAAACTTGGAGAGAGGACGCTTTTGTTAGCCCACAGTAACAAACAATGACACTGAGTTCTGGAATCACTCGTTTTATGAACTTTGTTACAACGCAATCGTCAGAGAATCGGAAATTTTTGGGCTGTATGCTAAGAAAATTATGGAAGTAATTAGAATACATACTTCATTCCTTTGGATACAACTAATCAGATTAGGTTTGCTTCCATATCGCGTGCAATAGTGGTGTTAAATATCATAGTAGAAGATATCGACAGTTTATATTGTCCACCTGGCAAAAATTATAAAACCCGCACATAGACTCAGTAATAACTTTATTTTCAGAAGTTCATGTTTGGTAAAATAAATACGTAATATTCTTATGAAGTATGATTGCATTAATTTTTATTTTTAAAGCAATAAACTCATTAATACAAACTGGACGAAACTAGGTTTAAAGAACATCTAGCCGCCTATAGAAATGATCACCCAGAACAATCACATTTCGTGAAACATTTAATTGAGACGGAACATTCACTACAAGCTAGTAACACATATGAAGTCAGGCACATATGTGACAAAGGTTTTCGGTTGTGTGTATTGGAGCAATTGGAAATACTCAGACCTTTAGAAATCAGGACTCAGTACTGTTAAACGATCAAACAAATTTGGTGACGTCACCACTTTTGCGGGTTTTTAACCGACAAAGTCCGTTAAATAACGCTGAGTCATCAATTACACCCCACAACAACAACGGTGACGCACAACACGTGCCCTTGGGTGGGGGAAACACGTGACCAGCCGCTATATATAGAGCTCGTAGAGGCGCAACAGCATTCTGCTCCGAACTTTCGTTCAGAACAGAAGTCCACTAGGCTCCTTAATCTGACCTTTCCCATTGTTGTTAAGCTTGCTCCACTGGGTCTCCTATTGTGTTGAGCGCCGCTCCACTTAGGAAGCTTCTTCCGAGAAGTCAATCGGCTACCTGCGTGGAATCACGCATTCCGTGCGTGGGGCGACTGTAAAGTAAGTTACGTATACGTAATTGCCTACAGTCGTGCACACAGGGATCTTGCACACCGTTCGCGGGCCAATTGTAAAGTTAGTTGCGTGTATTATATACGTAACTGCATACGGTCGTATGCAGTTACGTATGTATTTTTTTAGTTACGCATATATTAGTGTATACATTTACTTAATCTCCCGGTTGGAGGTATCCCCCTCCAACCATTTGTGTCTTTCTTCTCCACTAGTTGTCCGCTTCAGTCGCACGATGGCCGAGGCGTTCAACTCGTTCATCTCATCGATTAAGGACGAGCTCTCCGAGCAGTTCTTCCGCTTCTCCCGTGGGAGCAAACCTCTGCCCCACCAAGAGGTCAGGCATTTTGCAGTGTCACCGCTGCCAGTGCTACGGGCACGCAGCCCACCACTGCAACTCTCGTCCCCGCTGCTTCAAATGCACGGTTGACCATGGGACCGCCGACTGCACTAGGCAGAAGGACGACCCCATCCCGCCCTCCTGCACCCTGTGCGGAACCGTCAGGCACACCGCGAACTATTGCGGCTGCCCCAAAGCCCTCCATTTCCCTAAACCCTCCGCCATCAATTTGGTCAAATAATCTAATCAGTTGCCTAAATTAGCTAGGTTTAGGATCCAGGCTGCTCCCCGGGATGCTATGGACACAAGTCTATCTAATGATAGGGCTCTGGCGCGGGCCAGGGCACCTCTCTCCAAAAAGCGTCCTTCAGATGCCAATCAAGTGTAGGGTCCTCGCGAACTCTGGCCCCAGAGTTCCAGGACACTCAGGTCAAATAGTCACCCAGATTCATAGGGCTCATTTGTCCTCCCCCTCAGGGAGGTCTGCGAAAATTCGCTCTAAAAAGTTTTAGCTAGGATACCACCAGTGGCTAGAGCTCTAGGCACTCCCCGTCTGGGTTGCCAGGGCAGTTTGTTAGACCATCTCTTGGCGACGTTTTGGGGCGACAAGCACAAGCTCGCCTCGCCCTTGTGCTTGTCGCCCCAAAACCAAACCGCGGCCCAGCGCACTTGCGCTTGCCAAACGTCAAGCTGTCTGAGGTAGAGTTCGACTAGTAGTTCAGACCTTTCTAAAAAAAAGGCGTAACAGCTCACTTTCAAGCAAGCGTTTGAAGAGTCAACATCTCCTGAGGATGCCTTGTGCTAAGGCGAAACACGTGTCGAGGAAGTCGGATACTGAGAGAAAGAAAAATAAAAAGGTGAGGTGTGGCGGTGGAGAGGAGGAACCATAAAACGAGAATATTTTTCAATATCTCAAGCTTACAACAAGACGAGGTGGAAAAACACTAAATATTTTATTATATTACAAATGGATTTCCGCAAAGTAACGCCTGACTCCGTCAATCATCTCCGACTGCGATTGTTTTACTTTGCTTTTGTTTTCTTACTCAAGTAATTGACAGAAAGATGGTCTCTGTTTCGGGTTTGGAAAAAATTGTGTTTTATCTGTCAGTTAGTATATTTGTCATCATCATCATCATCAACCGCCAGATGACGTCCACTGCTGAACATAGGCCTCCCCATTAGAACGCTATTTCGAACGACAACTCCACTGGTTACTTGTGACTTTTTCTATGTCGTCGGTGCACCAAGCGGAAGGCCTGCGTCTTCCAGTTCGTGGTCGCCACTCAAAAACCTTTCTTCCCCATCGGTTATCAGTTCTTCGAGCGATGTGTCCAGCCCATTGCCGCTTCAGCTTGCAAATCCTACGAGCAATGTCGGCAACTCCAGTTCTTCGGCGAATATCCTAATTACGGATTCTATCGCGCAAAGATACTCCCAACATAGCTCTTTCCATTGCACACTGAGGCATAATATATTTGTATGTCTATTGAAAATCTCGTAAGCTTCGCTCACTAGGCAAGTCATATTTTACTAGTAAATCCAACATATCATGCAATAAAAAAAAACTTATTTTTTAGGTTACCTGCTTAACAATTTATATTTGTTGGTTTTCACACCTCCGCTGCATTATCTCTCTTCGTCCCGAGCAAATTGCCAGATGAATATTTAAGTAGGTAGATGAAGCTTATCTACTTATGCTTCTAATTTTGCAGCTGCGGTCAGGGCACGATGTTCTACTTATTTGTAACTCTATAAATGTGGCTTATGTAGCCAAAAGTGGAAGAGAAATTTTGTTGACATGTTTCTGTTAGTAAAACATTCAAAGATCTAAAGTCTTATACATAATGTCAAAAACCAGACCAGTAAAAGGTGTGTGTGTGCGTGTGTGTGAAGTTCACCTTTGCCAGTCTGTACATTTGCCAAAATATTATGCTCCTCGCATTCACGACTTCGTTATTTTTTAAATTCTCTGTCACTAAAGAAAAAAAATATGAAAAATTAAGTATAGTTACTTGTTTACTCGCAAAATTTCATTGAAATATGTTAACAATGCGATTTGTAGAGGAAAACTGCACCGGATATCAGTCTATATACGAAAAAACTGTTTTTCATCCCACCATCTCGGAAGGAGTATTTTTGCTATTCGATATTTGAGTGCAAAGGCCGTTTTTCAAAAGTAAATTCGAATTTACAATATCGTGTGCACTAAGTTCTGAATTAAAAACCCCATTCAACTAATTTACTTCTACCTCTATGGCACCACTACCACTACCACTCAGAATCGGAACATTTTTGCTGTACTTTTTTTTATTTGTTTTGCGCGCTTAACTATCTTTTCACGTCATATTGTTAAAACCTTATGTTGAAAATAAGTGAACACCTAAAATTATTTTATTTTTCGTATGAAAAATTTCGTCACTGAGGTGGGATGAAAAGTTCGTGTTGCACTCGAGTGCAAAGATTTATCATCTTTTAATTCTCTCGCTAACGCTCAGGATTCTAATTTTTGAATCACTCGCTGCGGTCGTGATTCAATTATAGAATCCTTTCCTTGCTCGGTCATAAAAAGTGAGCACGCGGTTTAAAATCAACTTTGCACTCTTGTATAACAAACAACAAATTTGATATATTTAATTTAAAAAAAATTGCGACTCTTTGATTTAGGTTAGACCACTATAACAGTTAATTTTATGTGTTTTATTTATACAACATTATAATTGTTAAATATTTGTTTGTAACGAGCCTTTGCCTAAGCTGAACGCTTAGACGCAAAGAAGTATAGTATAGTGGCTGAAAGTTATCTGAACTTATGAAATGTCACGCTGTTTGAAAGTTGTTTAGTAAATGCTGAAATACAATTTTGCTGTAGTTGTAGCATCGACTTTTATGTTTTACTCGTATTTTAGTAATTCACTTTGAATTGGCTATGTGTGAAGCCCATAATTGAGAGAAGGTAGAATCTTTACTATTTGCAGTAGCAACACCGCTCTCGCGCTACTATATTTTGTAATGGCAACTTAGTTAATTGATATAGTTGATCGATCTAAAGTAGCAATCATTTCGATGATAAATTAATTTTCGATTACTAGTGTAATTCGATTATATATTTACGTTAATTTTACTTATTTCGTTATCATTCGATTGAATACGATATTTGCATTGCGTTTTACTGTCTATTTCCTCGGTATTTGGCGCATCGCCCCTCTCTATTTGGGAGAAGACAACGCGTTGGGCCATTTTTCATGATAGCGGCGTAAAGATTTATTTGTGATAGCTTTGTTCGTGATTTTACTGAATAAAACCTATCAACCAAAACCTTCGCAGCGGATCGGCCACCCGAGCAAACGGCGCGACGACGCGTTCTCTCCTAATGATACTCTTTTACCCGCAAGGTTGGTGAAGCTATGTTTCTTCCCTTGCATTTGCTCAGGTTTCCCTCAACTATCCATTGGATTTTATTGCATGCATTCCCTTATCAATTTCATACTTTACCCAGAATAAGTCTCAACTTAATTCCCTGTTTTATTGTGAAATTTCTTGTAAAACACGTGCCATCACATCTTATAAGAAATCTTGGAAAATACCAGTACCTGGACTGATTTAATCCTTCTAAGACCACTAACTAAGCTCCCTGCACGTGGTGCTGGGCTATTTTCCTCTAATCTTCCAATAATTTTGTTGTAAAAGACATAAATAAACTTAGACGGAAACTTTGATTTTCTGGCTCAATTATTGCAATTCTAGATGTGTTTTGGTTCTTAAAACAATCAATGACCTCCTCTGGTCGTTTTGCTGTGTAAATCTCTCTATTTCTCCCCAAAATCTAATTACCCCACCAAAACATAGAAGATAAGGCTTTTAAACATACCATGCAGCTAAAGATTTTACAAAGTTTTGGAAGGAAACCAGCAAACTGAATCTGAAACCGAGTATCCCAGTGAGAATACTTGTAGAAGGTATTAGTAATCCCATCATAATTGCCAACCGTTTCAAGTACCATTTTAAAATTTATTCTCTCTTGGGTCCTGTTACTGCGAGTACTGAGGCAGGAGAGTTAGTTTCAGGGAAACCTATTATGCTTATCACGGCGAAGGAGGTCTCATGAGTTTTAAAAGAAATGAAAAGAGTAAAATCTTCTTGCCATGACTCCTTAAGCATAGAGCATCTGCAGCATACAGGAGCTCATCTGCCAAGGGTGCTTGCCCTGCTTTTTAATTTTTGTTTTAGTCATTCTTACTTACCGTAGCCTATGATGAAGACCATAGTTGTCCCGATAGTTAAAAATAGAACGGGAGATTCATCTTGCCTGAGTAATTATAGGCCAATATCTCTGGAAACTGTAATCGCTAAAGTACTGGACGGGGTGATTGACATTCAGTTACGGCAACACCTAAAACTTCACGACGCTCAATTAGGATTTAGACCTGCGCTATCAACGGAAACAGCCATTCTGGGTCTCAAGCATACCGTTCAGTACTACACAAACAGAAGTACGCCAGTATATGCTTGCTTCCTAGATTTATCAAAAGCGTTTGATTTGGTAGCATATGATAAGCTATGGCAATAATTGTCAGGTGATACTGACCTCCCAGTAGAGCTTATCTCCCTCCTGAAGTACTGGTATGGCAGTCAAACCAATTTTGTAAAGTGGTCGGGGTCGCTATCGGACGTCTACAGGTAGGAATGTGGTGTGCGGCAAGGTGGAATAACATCACCGAGCCTTTTTAACCTCTACACGGACCGCCTGATCCGTGAGCTTGGCAGTGCCGGTGTCGGCTGCTCGATTGATGGAGTTTGTATTAACAATATCAGTTATGCAGACGACATGGTGCTGTTGAGTCCATCGATCGGTGCCCTCAGAAAGCTAATTGGCATCTGTGAGCGTTATGCGGTGGCACATGGACTCAGGTACAATGCCGAGAAAAGCGAACTCATGGTGTTTAAGGCCGGATCGAAAACATATGACACTGTTTCAACAGTGTTTCTCAATGGCAGTCTCCTTAAAAGAGTATCGCTATTCAAATATCTGAGCCACTGGGTCACTGAGACGCTGACAGATGACATTGACCTGGAAAAGGAGCGCAGCGCGCTGTCAATCAGGGCCAATATGCTGGCTCGTAGGTTTGCACGATGTACTTTTTCGGTTAAGGCCACGCTGTTCAGGGAGTTTTGCCAGTCTTTTCACACGTGCAGCCTATGGGTTAAGCATACAAAGAAGTCGCACATTACCCTGCGCATCCAATATAACAACGCTTTTAGAGTGCTGGTGGGGCTGTCACCTTACTATAGCGCATCAGGGATGTTTGCTGACGCACATATAGTCAGCTTTGCAGCAATAATGCGCAAGCGTGTAGCGTCCCTGATGCGCCGCGTACGTGGCAGCTCCAACAGCTACTTGCAGTTGTTTGCATGCCGGATGTACTTTGATTGTCCGATAATGCAACACTGGACAAGACTACATATCGAACTTTCGGGGTCCAAACCCAAGTACAAACTCAGATAATAGTCGGAATATTCTGTTATTAAATTATGATATGTATCATTGTATTTTTATTAATTTGTAAGTTTTTTCAGTTTTGTGTGTCTTTTATTATGTGTGATTTTTTTAATGACATTAATAATTTGTAAATGTATGGACTAAACTTGTCTAAAATAAAATATATATTAGAATTGAATTGAATTAAATAGAATTCACTAAGGCTATGTATTCATAACAATACAATCTCTTGCGCCTTCCGCGGGTTATACTTCTAGAATTCTCTTCAACTTTCTATTAGTTACTGGAGAAAAAAACATATATAACTTCTCGCTTGAATATTACCTTTGTCCTGCTGTCTTTATATTGACTTAGCTATATCGAAGCAATGGTGTTATTCTGCAGGGTTTTTTTATTGTATCCTGGTGCTGAAGCAGCCTCGGTGCGATTGACTCTTGGTCCAGTCATCTCGACCTCCCCAAGCATTGTGGACTTCCCGCCAACCTCTAACGGCTGGAAGTGCTAATGAGCTCATAGACTTGAGTATGCTGACGTGGAGGTATCTCTTTCCTTTTTTCTGAATCACTTCCCCAGCATAGTACTGGTAGAAAGCTGCACTAATCAGCGACCATTATCACGGAACCTTACCTACCGGTTCTAAGAACTACCTCAGTGTGTAGTTAACTACTTGGTAACCTAAATGTATAAATATTATTGTTGACTAAACTGATTGACTCGGCCAAACGCCACCACTAGGTATGTACCATTTTACCCCGGTCTGTTACATTTTACCCCGGACGGTAATTTGTATTCCTTCACCTTGGCTTCCCTGGAGATGTATACTAGCTACGTCAATCATTAGACAATTACTATAATGTTTTATAGGTTAAAAGTCAGTGGTTATCTTGAATTTCAGTTGATAGTTAATTATCAAGTCTTGAATAGATTAATGTTAAAAGCTAATTGTTATTGTTCTAACAGTGTATTGTATTGTGTTTGTGCTTAGTAATAAAATATCAGGAACTGAAGTGAAGTTTTTTTTAAATGTTTGTTTAAGTGTGACCTTCCTAGAACCCCCCTTTTGTTAACGACTACACACTACAGAGTGAAAAGTGAATATTATATTTAAGCTTATTAGTGGGGTGGTCTGACCATTTCTCGATATCCGCTTGCTTACTCAATAAGCTTCCGATAAGCTAATGAAATTGAGAGTGAGGTCTTATAGCGTGAAAAAGTGTCGTTGCCCTGTTACTCGGCAAATTTGGCCGTTTAGTTCACATAAAAAATATAAATATCAAAAGAAAAAACATCTCCTTTAACAGATAGGTAGAGTGACAGTAAAAACATGAAGTAAAACATTCACGAACATCACTCAGAGGCACGTCGTATGAGCATTTGTCACGGAACCGCCTCCAATATGTTTTTTCGTGAAATTGTAATAAGTACCAATTTGTACTCGTATTTTTTGCTACACGAATAAAATATCTGACTTAAGCGGCTTCTTGTGACAAGAACGTATAAAAAATATCTTATAAAATTATGTCACACCTGAGTTTGTCATATTTAGTTATGTGTCTATCTATTTATACTAATTTTAAAGGTGGCACATGACGTCACAGGTTATTTGGACAACGAAGACATTCAGGGTTGTGTTACACAGAGGTAAGTATTTATCCATCGTTTTGTGAATCAGTAGTAAGTAAAATAACAATTATTTAAAAGTAGTTCGTAGGTTACTTAATATTATTTTTTCGGGTGGTTTCGATATTTTTTTTTATTATTATTATAAAAAATAAATTTAAAACAATCAAGTTAAAATACTACAAAGAGCAGCTTGTATAATTAAATATGATCATATTGTCTTGTTTTAGTATGACACTGAAGGGCGTTTAACTTGAGTATTATTTAATAGAGATGATCTAGATCTTTATGTATGATCTTTATGTACTAAAAAAAAAGAAAACTGAAAACGATGTTACAAAAATCTATGAGTCTCTTCATAACAAATCGTTGAAGAAAGCTTTACAAGTAGCTGACGAATATGATCTTAGTAGGAGACTTATACTACAATAAATTTTATTTAGACATATTAAGTAACAAATACTTACTATTAAACTATACTGAGCACTCTAATCAACGTGTTCTAACTATTTTCTCCTTTTACTTTAAGAAACTCTACAAAATTATCCCTTTGAATCTTTTTATCTTTACATAAAAGGTTTTTTTTTTCAATTACAGTTATGTTTCTTACAATGGTTAGTAACGAAATGCGCTAATTGCACGTCATATTTCGTGAAGAAACGAACAATGTTTTTATTATCAATTTCAGTGTAATGAAACCTTTTGTCTGTATTCTCTGTTAAATAATGCGGCTTTTCTCAGCAGGTTTTATTATGAAAGGGGTTGAGCGATTAATTCTTAATTAGGGACGTTACCTTAAAATAATGGCGTAATCAGTTACTTAGCTTTTCATTTTGTTCCGATTTCCTTATACGAGAGAATAAAAACAAAAAATTAATATACATTTTTGTTTTTATGTTTAAAATGTCAGTATCACACTTTCAAGGACTGGTTTTCAAGTATAAGGAAATCGGAACGACGATTATAGATCTCTATTCTAGACATACAGAAACAATGATTGATAAGTACAATTATATTACTGGCTATTAACTATATATTATTAGGCCTTGTTCCTGTTCTTATAAGACGAAAATATTAATGCCCGATAACGTCAAAGTCGCTAGGCTGCCTTAGATAATTTTCATTAAAATTCGTAGAAGGTTTCGGCATAAAAAGTACGTATGTTTTAATTCGAAAACACATTTTTAAATTAGAAAAGGTAATTGACATGAGATATCAAAGCTTACGGAAGTGCCCAGCAGAGGCCCCACCATTTGGCTCGCACCGCACAATATCATGTTAGTGTAAAATTTGTACACTACACACACGTGCGTTGCGTATTTGCATGACTCGCGCCTAACTTGATAGGCTTTTAAAATATTTATGCGTACTGTACAATCTAGGTAAAGTATAAAATGCAAAGCACATATAAATTTTAGAACTAGTAGTTCTGCAAACTAGTCGCGAAATCGATAATTATTTCTACTTTAAAAATATTTCACTCAGAACATATCTTCCAAAAACATAAGAGTTCTTTTTTACTGCTTACTTGTTTTTCAAACTCCTCAAAATAACATCCTTTGGTGTAGACGGACATATTGGACAAATCTACAAGTTACATTACTGACTATATTGTCTATGGTCACATCGTCTAAATCTTCATAAATTCCTATCAGGTAGGTAATCTCAAACGTAGCCAGTTGTTTCAGAAATTAAAATTAATTTAAAATTTCTACAATACACATAAATACCTCGTTTGACTTCTCAATTAAAGTGAAAAGTCAGAAACATTTGTTGAAGAAGTATTTATAGCTTCCTTATTAAACTACAAATTAACATTGGAACCGATTATTAAACACAATAAATCATAATTAATTTGAACCAAAACAAATGCTGAAACAAATACGATTATTTATTTATGTTTGCATTATTTGAGCTTTGTATTTTGATTAGAACAATACAAAGAGTCAGAACAAGTCATATTGACTTGTTATACAAATGTGTATCATGTTCTTCGTTATTACGTTTACGATAATATTTTTTCATCAATTATGTCTCCAGCACAAAAAGAATTGGTATCTTTGTTTGTGAATATGTGTAATAGTAAATATTACATGAGTAAAGCAATATGGAATAATTACTTTACTCGTAGATATGTTCAAATATATGATGTATATATATTTGAATCCGTAATATTATCCTTAACCAACATATACAGAGTTACTGGTGAACAGATCAGACTTCTCGAATCAAATGGAGGCGCGTTTTATGCCCTCTGTTAGGTGGGCATCTTGTCTACCTCTTCACTCTAACAGGTCCGTCCGTTCCCTTCTGGTCCAGTAGAGGGAAAGGTGTGTGTACCCCTGCGCTCCAGCGGCTCCTCCCCGAGTCGTGATGTCGAGTTGTGGATGTTGTTGTATGGAGAGAAGGATGTCATTTCTATGGTATGGTCCATGTGGCACCGGTGGGATACTGTCCTGCTTAGCTCTGTCAGCTCTGTGAGTTGGGGAAAGGCGAATGACCTTTACCTGTTGAAGAGCAAAACTAAAAACCTGTTAAACTATGAATTTTGATGACGACTTATATCTTGTACTAACAAACGTTTTATATCTTGTATTTTTTGGAGACTCAATTTTGAACTTTTATGTATTTAATAATTGTAGCATAACATTAAAACACCACTAGAAGCAATGACAGTTCTACGAACAGGTGACTTTGAACCTAAGGCTGGAACTACCAAACGCGCTAAATATTACAATTGGACAGTCGGTTAGCTAAGAAACCAAAGATGATAATAGAATGTTTATAAGTCTAGTAAGAAGAACAGTGCCCTTGTTTTTCATCTTAAAAGTCACATGGGTCCCTCTGTGGGATGTATTTGACAGTTCTATGTCATTGATTAGAGGGTGTAAATTGATAACCAGTAACCCTGTATTATGCTCCAATCTCTATAAAATAGCCCAAAGGTCTAAACTCTGCCGTTTCAGTTCTGAGGTAATAAATTATAACACGGGTCGAGATCGGGCAGAAATTACACGGCCAAAAAGGTTAAATAAACTACTTAATCACGGCCGGTCTTTAATTTTGCTTTAATTTATGTTCGTACCTAATAAATATCCGGGAAAACAGGGGCATAACCTAACGTAACTGCATGCATACCCAGACTGTACTCTCCTATTAAAATAACAACGACAAAGCTAAAATATTTTGAAGCCACTGATCTACTGGCAGTGATAGGTGTTTTGAAGCAGGGCTGAAATTTACATTCTACGTAAATTTAAATTACAAAAGTTTTATTTCAGATTAAACAATACAATCAAGTCTCTAAAAGTAGTAATTAATTTCAGTATCATTGTGTAGTTTTTACTATTTTTCTTAGTTATACTCGTATGTATGTAATACGTTTATGCTTAAAAATTTCTGGAATCTTTAAGGTAGTAGGTTTAACTCTATCTCAGACTAGTAATACTCTTTTAACGCATGTCCTTGTAAATAATTCATTTTGCATCTCTTTTAGAATGTAATAAAATATTTGTTCTTTTTATTTTCGTACAAGAATATCTAATTTCAAATGGAGCTGTTTCTAAATAACAACAATGAGCTAATTATGTTTAAAGCGTGTTGATAAACGTCGTGTGATGTTCGTGTGCATTGAAAATTACCGTCTCGATTTTTTAATCGCACTTGCTAGGTTTTTTTTTATAGTCACCTACTTACCCACTTTTTGTTCCCTCAAACGTTTCCAATAAAGTGTTGTTCCAGTAGTCGCTTTGTCCCGTCAGTTTACAAACGCACAGGAAGCGGAAGCAAGCGAGATGCGATAACGTCGCCACCGTCCGCGTCCTCGCAACTACACAGCATTGTTCGCAAACCAAAAGAATGCCGGCGCGGAATAAACCTCTCGTTTTTATTTTAAATATTTCTAGGCGGCCAGTAAGAGCGTGAGCAAAAAGAATTTACTTTTCGTTTGTTCGGGATTTGCGGCGGAGTTTGTGGTACCGGGAAGCGGCGGCATTGACATGACGGCGATATTTTTTGCTGACAGTCATTTTTAGCTGTGAATTGTTTGAGCGTATTGAATGCTAATGAGGATTTATTTCAGAAATTATATTTAACTGGGGCTTACGATAACTATTTTTTTTTTAATATTTTAATACTGCTAAGGATGTATTCCCACGCAATACGAGAAATGGACAAAGATTTGTAATTAATCGCGTTCAGAGACTAGCATTGTTAAAAAAATATGTTTTGCCATGTGTATCACTGTAATCTCCTAACGACTACTATAACAGAACAAACAAATAGTGCTCTTTGTAGGAAACTTAAAACATTGTTATTAGAGAACTTTTTTTACTGTATGAAAGACTTTTACAATTTTATACGGACTAAAAGATTTGGACTTATTACATATTAAGTAACATAATTATAGTAATTTAATCCTAAAGTTTATCACGACAATAAATCTAATTTGATAATGCGCATTAACGGTAAAATAGGCAGAACATATATATTTTAACTGTAATATTACCCCATTTACGTGAAATGAATATTTCATTTCATTTCTCTGTAAGAAAATCTTATTAGGAATTTCATGAAGAAATATCTGATATTTTAAAATAAAGAAAGAGCTTATTATGTTTACGATTTTAGTTTAAAATAAACTGCAACAGTGATGAATTTCTTAGTAGAAGTTGGTATTACAGCCAAAGTGATTACGAATGGAGTGCCAAAAAGTACTAATTCGTCAGTAATACCAGCTACTTAGGCACTAATTTGTACCCCCGGACACAAAAAATACCGCGTAATAGAGCCTACCACGAAAAATAATATGTAACTTGCTGAACCACCTTATGTTCTACATCATGATCTTTGGTACTACTTATCTTATTTTTCTGTTTACGAACTCGTTTTATTCGACTAAAAAGCCACTTGCTAAAATAAGACGCTTTAAACTGAAAGATATTTAGTAAAGCAACGTTTCTCTGTCGACGATTACAGAGCTTTTGCTTATTAAGCTAGAAAATAAAAACTTATTGGCGAGCATTGGACCAGCGAGTGCGCAGTTCCGATAGATTTTTATCTGGACATAGTGGACTCGGATGTAACAAAGAATCTACCTCTACATAATTTATGTTTTAGCAAGAAAATAATCGCTTTATCGTCGGTGGTGGAACAAGGTGGTTGTCTATTCTGGCAGCCTTCTTTGGAAGTCAGTTTGTATGTCGGTGTGTGATTTTGATATATGGCCACAGTCTCGCTGACTTCCGTAGTCCTGATGGAGGCTGGTGGTCAATGCCTAGCTGTATCCCATAAAAAATAAAGTAAAAGCATTAACCTACTGTGGCATAGTGGTTCGTAGCATTTAGCATTGACAGTCTATTAGATTATGTGCTGATATGCTACAGCTAGGAAGTCCATATTAAAGGTAGGTAATGGTTAGATTTAGATACGAAATCCGCACTTCTTTGCTAATTTCTTTCTGTTTTATCAAATAAGTCTATTTATGAGAACCGATTAAAATGTTATTATACCAGTTTTTATTTTCCCCTAAATATCCAAATTATGTGATTTCTACAACTGAGTTCTACCAAGAGTTCTACAACTTAATTTATTACCTGAATAGTAAAGTCAAAAGTAGTTCATAAGAAACCATGATGATAGATAACTAGGATATATTACCAATGACTCTGCTATAGTCTTCATAGATGATTCACCAAATAACTCTATTCATTTGTTTACATAATCGTTTTAGATGAATCAATGGTTTATCTTGTAATATTCGTATATATTTTAATTTCAAGACATTTTAAAGTCTAGTTATACGTTAACTTGTAAAGTTCGTTTTATTAAACTATATTTCACTTTATTTTCGCTAAAGGTATTCATAAAATTATCTAAGTAATGAAAAGCCCAGTTTCGCAATCAAATATATTATTAAATTTCAGTTTTACCGCACAATTTAACACTAATATTATTTTAATATCACAGTTCAAAAACATTACTTATTTAATTAAACACATTAAGGTTATTAATTCTAGATATCATATCATTAATTAGTCTGCTGATTACTGTATTAAATCGTAAGTAGACATTTGATACAAATTATTTGGAAACAATATTCTTAAGTAATTACTATTTATTTACACACATTAATGTATTCATTTACATATTTTTGAATTTGATAATTAAAATTTAAAATGAACACTTGTAAACAGAATTTTCATAGTTAAAAACATATCTTTATATTTTATTGTTATGCGAGTATGGAATACGAATAACAAATATCAGAGTTATAATAAAATTTATGTTTTATATCAAAGTTTTATCAAAACCACTCGACGTTTCAATTCACAAATAAAAAATCTCAACTCCCGAACAAAAAAAATCGTACCTGACAGAAAGTGAGGGAAAATTAGTATTAATTAAGAAAAAAATTATATAATAACCTTGCATCAAACTACTGAAGTTAAATTCTTTGTTTGAACGGGGTACATTTAATGACAATTTTCTAAAATAATTAATAATGCCAAATTAATATATTTTTTGATACAACCAGTCGTTAAAGTCTAAATGTTTTCTAACTACGTTCAGTTCTCCGAGTGGGTGTCGTTGAAACTTCACTGTTACCTGTAAAAAAAAGCACGCTGTCAATTCGTAAGTAACTATGATTACCTATTATGTTTTTGGTGTTAAAGTTGTGAGTTGTGTAAGTTTGTCACAATAGCCGCTAGTATCACAACAGTAATACGTATGATATCGGAACCTATTACTTTAATAACATTTAGTTATTTGTTGTGTATGTTTTAATTGAGGAGTAACATCTTGGTTAATACGAGTAAACAAGGGTCGTTCAATGTACCTACCTACTGTAATTGCTTTATCCTTTTTTATCTAACTGTGGTGTGCAATGGAGTTAGATTGTGTCGATAGGTAAGTTTGAAGTAAAATCTCATTTTATTATTTTACCTCTCTGCTTTCTTTCAAAACTATCTCATAATATGCAAATGAAGTTTATAAAGTTGAAATAAATATATTGGAAAACTAAAACTATCAAAATTTTTCTAGTTAGCAGTAGGTATTGCGTTGTGAGTGTTTTCATTAGCAAGGGGCATATAGAAAAACATATTAGTAAATAATTTTACTACGCGTCATATCGCTAAAAAAGCTATGAAAACTATAAAACAGCAGATTCAACGTCGTGTTTTTTTGTTGTTTAAAATAAGCCCTCGCATCATGCCCGTTATCAACCTGAATATACAGATTAATTGTACAAAAATATGATCCGTAACAAAATTAAAATGTCCTAATCCGAATGGAAAACGTAAAAACAAGAACAATTGTTCAGTCGAGCGCACGGCCTCTGCGTTCGACTAACATTGAAAACAGAGGAACTGAGTAAACGTCCAAAATTCATAAGGCAAAGCTCGCAAATTCGCCACATGTCTTGGTACAAACAGCTGTTGTTTTCAACCATTCCGGTCATGCTTCCTGCACGTCGGTGCAGTGCAAACGCATTCGAAATTCGGACGCCCCCTTGTGGACGTTACTAATGTTGGCTTTACTCCAGCGAAGGAAATTCGTCTTCATTACTTCAAGTCAAGATTGTTAGATAAATTGAAGCCTGGATTCGAGACTGAGTTGAAATACTTGGTTATTCAAAAACAGATGATAAAATATTGTTTGTAAGTTTTTAAGCTTAATCTATTAAATGCATGATTAATCTTATCCATATTTTGTAATTCCGAAGCTACTATAGAGGAGAACTGATAAAAACATTTTAGCTCTTAATGTTGTCTGTTTTTGGAGAATGGGTAAAATTAGATTTACAAATAAGTAGGTATCTTGAATATAATATAGTAATATATAATTCTTCCATATATAATGAGACTCAAAAAGACAAAAATACATGAAATATAGCTAGTAATCTAGGCACGCTGCTCTCTGATAGTGGGTTGGAGCATTTGGATTATCTGTAGATCTTACATGGTCTATAAGTAATTTTGCTATTATGCAAAATAAATTATCTACCTATCATGGCTACTAAATTCGTAAATTTGTGGTGTCAGTTTTTGATTTGTAATTGTAAAATTTACCACAAAACGTGTTAAATAAAAGTACGAGTATAACCTTCAGGATTGCACTCGATTCATTCATTCACATAGCAAACAAATAAAACAGATCAATTCAGATTGAAATAATGCGGAGATGTGCTTTTTATTCCTGTTTACGACCATTTAAATTTACAGACGTAGTTCGAGAACATTAAAAGAACTGCGATTTCGATACCCAGAGGATAATAAAAACAGTTTCTAGATTCTGGTCTGGGAGATAAAAAATGAATAAAATAAGCATTACTATATATATCACAGCATTAGCATAGCACAGACCGAATAAACAGTTTATTCTTTTTTCTAAGTAAAATTTAAATGTTAATGGACTGGACTCTATATTATATCTAAGTTATTTTGTTAGCTACTCCGAAACATCGCAAATACTTCTCATTATTATATATAATACGATTCAAATGTTACGATGAGGTATAACTTAATTTGAAAATCATTTTAGATTTCTGTAAATATTATATATTACCTACTTGGAAATGTATTCATTAATTATTCTTTGTCTCTATCCTCCTTATAAATGATAAAACAGGAAGCGTATTTTTTAAATACGCTAAAAATATGAACAACATAATAAAGACAACGAAATTCACGTCAAAAATAACGCGAAACCAGACTTTAAGGTAATAATTTATGTACAGGATATTTTTTAGTATAAACGGTATAAAAGTAGGAATACCACCAGTAGGTAAGTGCAATTTATTTCCCAAGCGGCAAAATAAAAATGGACCTTCTCAAACATTTCGTTCTGTCATACTATTTAGATACTGGTAAACAATGGAAACATTTTAAGGTTTAACGGTACCATACCATACAAAACAATTTTATTTAAAAAATAACCTCAAAATCTTTAAAAAATAATTCATTTTGTCCAACGAACAATAAACAGGAATAATTTTGGAGTAGATAATATCATAAGTAGTCTGAATTGACGAGTTCGATGGATTCTTAAACTTTCATTATTCGTTGATTCACTCTATACAACAATGATGATAGTGGAACTCCAAACAAGATAAAACCACTAAACAAGCTTTACGAGGATGATTTCAATTATTAAGAAAAGAAAATTACGTTCTTGCAAAAGAATCACTAACTACGAGTAGGTATATACGTTTTATTGAGGCTTCGCGTTAAAATTTTGTTCTCGGTCTGAATTAATTTGAAAATTTGAGCAAAACTTTCTGCGTAGTTCTTTTGTTGTAATCGAATTGAAGTTTTTGTCACATACCTTGGATACATAACGTGCATTTCAGTATGTACTGGGACGTGGGTCTGGTGCCTCGCGTGTGGAGACATTACGGCGGCAGCATTGATGGCGCGGATCCTGGCCCGGAGACGTTCGTAGTGCTCTGGTTGGTACTGGGCTGCTATTGTCACTGATGTACCAGAGTACTGTCGGAAATAAACAAACCTTGTGTTATATCTATAGTTAACGCATATATTACAAGGTTATCGGTTAAAAGAGTACTGAGTCAAAAAAGAGTCAAATTACTTCTTTATACATTATTAAGATATTCATAGCAATGAAATATTTTACTATCCCAGAATTTGCCTATGCTAGAAACATAGAAAACATTAAATTTTTTCTAAAGAAAAACTTTCGGCTTTAGATTTACGGTACTGACAAAATTGCATTTTGCACCTCCAATATTTTTGGACTAATTTTATTGCTGAAGATACATACATACGAGTATAATTATTCTGAAGACAACGATAGCAAGTAAAATAATGTACCTTGTTGTTACTTGTGATAATGCACATTTTATTCATGATGGCAATAGTTAAGGCCATGAAATTAGTAAAGATTTCTTATTAGTATGATGTCAAAGCAACAACGTAAAACGGGACTGAAAAAAGCATAAAAAGGCTAATAACGGATAGCAATAAAGGTGTTTTAGAAAGACAGAAACCTTCAAAGCAGCCGCTGCTTGTTCGTGCGTAGCTCGTGACAGGTCTCGTCCATCCACGCTTAGTATCCTGTCCCCTCTGTGTAACATTCCATAAGCAGCACCACCAGCTGACACCCCTGACACGAACACTCCGCAGGTGTCGTCTTCACCACTAGCACCTTCAGTTTCACCGCCGAGGCCACCCACAATGTCCATACCTAAACGGGAACCGGAACGCACGAGACGTACCATTCGGACGCATCTACAACAACAAAAGTTAGTTTATTCTACCAAACATGTGTATAAGTGAAAATACCAAAAATTTAACAAACACAAAGTTATACAAGATCTGCAAGATCCAGAAGATGATAAGTTAACTGATTAGCAGATCGAGTTCAGCGGTAATACGTCCATTGCTACAGAAATCAGCTTTTTATCGAAAAAATATGAGAATAATAATTATTTCAAGTATTAAATCTTTTATCTTTTGTATTGTAGGATCTGTTTTTTTATATTTTTCTCGGATTTCAGTAATACACCACCCCAGTCCGTGATACTTTACCCCGGTCTGTATTATATTAACTTTCTGCGTAAGTTGCGTTGTGACTTATATTATTTCACCTTGTCCTTACTGGAAATGTGTACTAGTTACCTCATTTATAATCAGGCAAGTACTATAACATTTAAAGGTTAGAAACCAGTTGTTATCTTAAATTTCTCTTTAAGTAGTCTTCAAACAGAGGTTTTATTAGTACCTAAGTTCTAACTGTATATTGTTAATAATGTATATCTCGCTCACCTCCCGAGCGCGGCACACTAGCGCTCCGCTTTATTATTTGTTTAAAATTTAAATAATGACGCTGAAGGAAACTGAAGGTGTTGTTCGTGATCTCCAAAAAACAATACTCAAGATGGACGAAAAGATGACCACGATGGAAGCGAAGGTCAGTGAGCAGCACAAAATAATTACAAAATTGGTCGAAGTAATCAACCAATTAAGATGTGAAATTGCGGGTAATACTCCCAAAGATGTCAAGCAAACCGAGCCGAGCAACGTCGCCACAACAGCGCTGCAGCGACCCGTGAGACAGGCGCGCTTGAATGCTAAATCAACTAACGTGAGTAGCTGTGTTAATACCTTGAAAAAAGTCAGCGCTCCAGCGGCAAAAAGCGTACGTGGGACCAGTAACGACCCAGTTATAACACCTGAGACTGATTCGAATACGACTCCCTCCACAACAACTGAAGTTGTGGCCACGAAATCAGCGGCCGCACCGAGCACAGATATATGTAACCTGACTGATTACACTGTTAATGATATCGTAAATGATGGTTGGGAACGTGTGACTCGTAGACGCACAAAGCTCAAACCCATTGTCATCGGGTCGGGCGAGTCAGACGATAACTTGCAGACGGTACAGAAGTTACAATATATACAAGCATGGTCATTCAAGCCCGAGACAACAACACAAAATGTGTTGAATTATTTAAATAAATTCGCAGCTGCCTGTGATAAGTATACCGTAGAAAAGCGTGAAATTTTAACGGACAAACACTCAGCCTTCGTTATCGGCTTCCCAGAAAACCTGTACGAAAAGATAAGCTCGCCAAGTTCGTGGCCACCGGGCGTACGGGTCTCTCAGTGGTTTCGAAGGGGAAATGGCGGGGGAGCGCGGGGCGTGCACTCCGCCGGGAAGGGCAAGCGCAAGCTGGCCGCCAGTTGCACGGAGATTCACTAGAAGACACTCGTCGAATGACTCATTGGATGCGCCTGCGCCGAAGTCAATAAAACCTCAAAATTTAATAGTATGCCACCAAAATATTCGCTCAGTACAGAAAAAAACTCAACGTATTGAAGTTCAATTGCAAGGTGAACTGAAGTGTGACGTCCTAGCCTTGTCAGAACACTGGCTAGCTTATTCTAAATTGCAGTGCATCGCAATAGATGGTTTTAAACTAGCGTCGAGTAGCTGTCGAAGTATTACCGTGCACGGTGGTTCTTGCATTTTTGTAGGTAATGATGTAAAGTGTGTGGAGAACTTAGATCTCGTGCAATTTTCGCAAGAAAGATTTTGTGAAGTCTCTGCGGTAGATTTATTAGACTATGATGTAACAGTCACATGTGTTTACCGTACAGGTAAAGTCAGCATTGACGATTTCCTTACAATGTTCGAAAAAGTGCTCGATAAGATAAGTGAACTTGAAATACAATGTATTATACTAGGAGACATTAACGTAGACTGCCATGACCCTATCGATACAGACTTAAAGAAACTTCAGGACCTAGTGTCGGTACATGGCATGGTAAATGAAGTAGATTTCCCCACTCGAGTGTGCGAGACCAGAGCGTCCTGTCTCGATCATCTTTACTCTAATTTAGCTCCCGGATTGGTTATTGCGTCTCCTATCGACACAAAATTATCAGATCATTTTGCGGTTAGAGGTGAACTAATGCTACCTCACAAGCACGCGGTAGGTAACATGAGCACACCCGAGTATGTGAGGGTGTTCTCTAATTATAATCAACATAATTTTGTAGGCGCGATTGAGAGTATTGATTGGAATGATATTATTGCAAAAAGAAACTGTGCATCAGATTTAGCAAAATCTATCATTAATATTTTAATAAATAAATCTGACATTTGCTTTCCGCTACGGAAAAAAAACATCAATAATAAGAATGACTCATCTTGGGTTACCCAAGATGTAAAATTATACAAATCGTATATGTTTGACATGATCGAATTGGGCAAATTGTATCCTGATAATAGAATTATTAGCGAAATTATACATGACAATAAAAATAAATATGACAAACTACTTTTGACTAAGAAATCAAACTATTACGCCAATATTATTACTTCTAGCTCTAACCAGTCAAAATCTATGTGGAATATAATAAATAAGGAACGAGGCAAACAGAATACTCCGACTGTTGACTTCACCGACGTAGTACGTGACACGAACGGTAAAGGATTCCTCTCGAAAAAGTGTTCTGTAGACGCCATGAACGCTAGGTTTCTGGGGGCAGCGGCAGCCTGCGGCGCCCCTGCTGCTAATGTTAGTAGTGCTCTTACTGAATTACGCAAAGTCATTCAACCGGCTGACCGTTCACTAAGATTTCGAAAATTTACAGCCGTGGAAGTACATCACTTGATAGTTTCGCGCATTCCACCGAAAGTATCGAAAGACGCATACGGAATTAGTATGAAGTTGCTGAGGATCGCTTCATTCGCCCTATCTAGTATTCTTGCCGAGCTCTTTAATCGTTGCATTTCAGAGGGTGTTTTCCCGGCCGCCATGAAGATAAGCAAGGTAGCTCCAATATTTAAGGGTAAGGGAAAAAAAGCTGATATGGACGCATACAGACCGGTTTCTAATATACCGGCAATATCCAAAGTTTTTGAGAATGGACTCAGCAGTCGCCTCGTTAACTTCCTAACTCAGTCGAACGCGGTATCTGATCGACAATACGCATATCGGGAGGGTCGATCAACGACATCGCTGACACGTGAACTGATTCGCCGAATCGTTGCTGCTCGAGACGGCAGGCCAAAAAAACAGGTCGCCATACTATGCTGTGATTTGTCAAAGGCTTTCGACGTGGCTGATCACGAGGTACTGGCAGGTAAACTGAGCCATTACGGTATTGCTGGTTCTGCACACAAACTTCTAAAGAGTTTTCTCCAGGACAGGTCACAAATTGTGGTCGGAAATGGCGGAAAGGTGAAGTCTGATATCCTCGGATCGACGATGGGTGTTGCTCAGGGATCATCAGTATCTAATTTGCTCTTCTCGCTGTTAATGAACGACCTACCCGACGTGATAACGGCTGCCGAGATACTCATGTACGCTGATGATGTGGCTGCGATAGTAACTGCATCTTCAGTTGACAGTCTCGAACAGAAACTTAACGAAACAGCAGACCAACTTGCACGCTGGTTTTCAATAAATGGTCTCGCCTTAAATCTCAGGAAAACACACTTTCTTCATTTTGACCTATCAGGCCGAAACCGTAGGCCGTTACTAGTAAAAGTAAATGGGAATGTACTGGACCAGTCGAAGTGCACCACATTCCTGGGTTTTGAACTGGACTCAGCTCTGATTTGGGACCGACACGCTGATAAGTTATGCGGTAAAATTAGCAGTGCGTGCTTTGCATTACGACGAGTCTCGCGACTCGCATCTAAAGATGTAGCCCGTGCTTGTTACTTTGCCACAGTCCACTCACTGCTGCAATATGGCGCAGAGATCTGGGGCCAGTGCTCGGAGTGGGAACGAGTCTTCCGTCTTCAAAAACGTGCCATCAGGGCGATTGAGCGTGTACCACAAGACATTCCCGCCAGGCCTTTCTTCAGGAACCTGGGTATACTTACACTGCCATCCATTGTGATACTACAAGTTGCAATAAATACACGGAAAAACATAAATTTGTATGATACTTACGGAAGTGTAATGCGTAATGCCTGGAAATTGAGGGCCGTAAAGCGTTCACTGGCCAAGTCGAATCACCTCACGCATGTGTTCGGCACGACCGTTTATAATAAGCTCCCTGAGTTTGTAATATTGGCTCCCAATTTACATATTTTTAAGAACCGTCTCCAACGCTGGCTTATCGAGCACTCTTTCTATAGCATCAAAGAATTTGTACAACTAAAATGAAACTCATAAAATTATTATTTAGATTAATTAGTGTAACCTGATATTGTTTATTTTAACTATACATTTTTGTAAATTAATTACTAATTTTGTAATTTGTTTTTTTTTTTTATTGACGTGTAAATTGGCTTTACAAATAAAATGATTATGATTATGATTATGATTATGATTATTAGTGACTGCAGCAAAATATGAGGTACTGAGGTGAAGTTTTTGTTTCATTGTTTTGTTTAAGTGTGACCTCCTTCCTAGAACCCTCTTTTTGTTAGCGATTAAGGCTATAGTATATATGAACCTGTATCTTATGAAATAAAAACAATTCCTTATTAACCGCACAAATACCAAGGTGATATTCCAATATCAAATAACTTCTCAATCACCATTACCTTTGAATTCATCATTTATTATTTGCTCTGCGGCTCGATAGCAATCTGCACTCATCTAAATTCAATTCTCCTGGGAGATTAAAATGAACTTGAACTAACAAGCTTGGAGTAGGAAATTGACTCTATTGTGCTGGTTGCTGTAAGCTGTTGTTGCATTGGTGTAAATTAATGTTAATAACAATCTGCCGAGGCTAGCCACTATAACTTTGGACAAGTTAGAGACTGCTAGTTGGTAAACAGTAAACACTTTCAGTTCAAAACTTTGGTTAGTCAGCTTTTGTACCGCAGTTGATAAGGAGCTTGTCTTTTAGTTCTATGAAGGACTTGTAGTTATGAACAACAATGCACTAGCATAAACTATGTATACGCTGACTATACGGTATGCTTTTAGAAGCATATTCATATTGTTTACTATAAACATCAAAGCAAATAAATAAATGACTGTGTGTAAATATGGTATGGTATAGTAGGAATACTATACTATATAGATTTATGAATCTAACAATGTGTAATATAGTTTATGTAAGTAAATACCCCATAGCAATGAAAAGACTGTAAAAAAAAACTTTTATTTTACCCAAAATAAGGTTATTGTTCTTAAGTATTTTATATTAAGATTTCACGCAAAGATAAAACACGGCAACCCTTGTTTGATTTCACGAATGTCTAAGGTTGCGGAAAAAATATATCGTGACAAGGGCAGTCACAACCTTGTGATGCTCAAGGCTATATACGAAATATTTTCTACAAGTTACGGCTTACGTGACCTTTTTTGCCCTTCATTCTCTTTAGATAAAGTCAATGATGCCATTTATCAATCAAAATGAACTGTTGTTTAGTAACTTAATCATGGCTATAAGATACCAGTGTTTATACTGCTACCAGTATCTCCAACCAAAATACCTCTAATTACAGTTCTTGAGACGACAGAGATACAAAAGCAAACAGTTTGAGCTGAGACCGCGTCCAAATATTTGTGCAGAGCACTTAGTTATTTGTTTCTGGGAAGAAACAACCCTTAACTGTCCTCAGAAAGGACGGTGGGGATCGTGAAATGAAAGAACTTGAAAACCATCGGACTACAGCGAGTAATACAATGTAATTCTGTTTTTAAATAGCTATATTTAAGGAAACGTTTATGACAAGTCAAATTAATAAGTTCTTGTTGAATTTTTACAGTTATTTCAATGTAAAAATCAAATCTCTGGATTGATTTTGATAAAAGTATTATGAGACCCTTCCAAACAAAAAAGCTTTTTTAAATCGGTCTAGCCGTCTCCAAGAAATCAGGTAACAAACAATTAAAAAAACAACCACTGAACACAATCCCTAATTTAATTTTTCTAATAATTTATAAAGAATACTGTCGTGACGAACTTAATATTGTAAATACTCATTGATATTCCTCGAGATAATTGCTCGCATTTTTTTTTTAAATATACCAAAAATATATAATCTAGAAAACTCGCATTTCATCCTTAAAAACTTCCCATGACAGTATTTATGTTAAATCCACTGGCAGTTTAATGTTTTTTAAATGCTAACTTAATTACTGTTATGATCAAAGAGTTACTTACATTTTAAGAAATTCTATTTGATTCCGTAATATTTGCATTTAATTTGTGACACCGAATTATAAGCACTTTAATTTTTTAAAACATTAATTTACAGTAAAAATAAATTACATATTTATACGGGAACGTGAATATTAATAAATAAATATGAGAGAGATACAAAACTAATGACAATGCCAATAATATAAGTAATTCTTGAAATATAGTGTGAATGGACTTTATATCGGCAGTCAAAAATTATGTTAAATACAGCAGAATATTATTTATATAAGTCAGAAAAATCGAAGTCATTTTGATTTTAAAAAAAACTAGTGGACCGACTTTGATGAAATTGATATGAGACCAAAAATATTTGTACTTCGCCATTTTTTGGCGGCGGCTTTGAACCATTTTTTAACAAGTGTAGGAAAAACACTAATACAAAAATTCATCAAAAAAACTAAATCGGTCCAGCCGTTTAGAAGCTACTATTCCACAGACAGACAGGCACACACAAAGACACTTAAAATTTATAACACCACGTCGGTCTTGCGTCGGGGGTTAAAAAAGAAATTTTCAAAACGGCCCAGCCATCGGTGAGAAGTCGAGAAATATACATCAAAAAGATTCAAACAATCTGAGAACTTCCTCCTTTTCGAAGTCGGTTAAATGCTACGCTTAATATCGTTGTACTGACCTAGTTCTCATATAAAATTTCTATTTGTAAAAATACTTAGCACATTATTATAATTGAAAAATAACCCGAGGTGCGGAAGTTAACGTGTTACTGACCGAGAGGAGCGTTTTTGCTTTGTGTGCGTAAAAAAATCCTTTAGATATAATGTCACACTCATAGGTCGTACATTCCAACTAATCTTGACGAACTTTGTTAAGCAAATTCTACGATTTCTTTGAAGTTTTTTAAATCGTCGGATATTTTTGAGTGAGTGAATATTTTTAATATATACGTTGAATAGCGTTATACTGATTACTAGCAAATGAAACTGAAAAAGTTGCCGCACATCCGAAGCGTCTAGTCTGAAATTAAAAATTACGCGGCGTCGCTTCTAAATTAGCGCAATAACCAAAGCGCTGAATGTCGAAATCATCTTAGTGGCAAAGAATATGAGGGTTAGGGTTGCCGTATGGTACTATGAGACTGCGTCACGACGAAAAGAAAATGTCATGTTTTTCTAAATTTGTATGTAGGTATTAATGCATATAAATGGCGCGGGATCAACCCCAGGTCCAGTTATCTTTACCTATAAGTTTTTTACTTATTTCATTACGTGCACATTATAATAATCAGTGATTTCTTCCAGGCAACCATCTTGTCAGTTGGTTAAAAGGCTTCATTAATTTATAACCCCTTATAGAGGGTTATCATTTAATGAAGCCGAAAGGGAGTCACTGTACCCATTCTTAGGATCAACTTTCACAATGACCGTCGAGGAGAATGCACGTCTCTCTACTCCGCGGACTTTATTAAAGTCATCTTTAATTCCGCGGAAGACGTCTTTGCGTTCCCTCGACAAACGACACATGTTTTTATTTTGACCCCAGATTTGGGTAAGTGGTGCATTACTTTCATTGTCATTTCATTGTGTTTTAATATTTTTTTTCAGCTTAACTGCTTTATAATCATTTTAATACCATAGTATTCATCTAAATTTAATTTGTTTATTACTTGGGTTCATTTAATTGCTTGTTTGTTCATTTTAACTTCAGTGTAGACTCATATTTTCTTACCTACATTATATAATTTAAAATCGTTTTATATTTTCGTAATTTTTGTAATCTCCGTATCTGAATGTGAACATCCACGGCAACATAGCTACCTACTTTACACTTCTCTCGAGTCGTTGTCGTGGGTGCTCACTGTATACGGTCAGCCTGTAATGCTTTCGCTTCTGGCGCGTTACAGGGTCCCAGATTGGGAGTTGGACGTCTAACATATTACATACGGATTCTGCTGGACTGCCTGTAACTTCCTACAGGCGAAGCCTGAACCCTGCACTACGAACCTGGCCGTCCCTACTTTGAGTGACTTTCACCGCCGGCCCTTGATGACAGGGAAGTGCAAGTCCAAGGAAAAGGAACGAATCACTATACTGTGTAGGTCCTAATCCACAGCCTTCTGCTTTACCAAGTGATCTCGTGCCCTGTGGCAAATAAAACGATTCCGATGAACTTTGATCTACCCCTTTTTACTTCCTCATAGGAGCCCCTTGCTTAGACAGGAAGGTCACCTTCTCAGTTTGTCTTTGCCGGAACAACACACAAACACAGACAGTACGTATTATACAAGTTGAACTGATAAACCCCTATATTTACAGAGTAACAACTACTGTCTATCACTAGATTGTCGTAATAATAAATAATTGTGCATAATGGAACATAAATTAGTTTACGGTGAGTTAATATTTCTAGTGTTGCAGTCAATGAAAGCTGTACAGGGTTATTGACTAGAAACTCACAAAGTCAAAATATAACCAATGTATAGTGTCTACGATTTTTTATTATTGATTATTATTGAATAATGAAATCTTTTATCATGGAATTAAGCCAGAAATCGAGGAAAACACCAGCTCTATCAAATATGGTAACATCCATATTTTAACTCATTCCGACCTAGGTAAAAATGATTACAAGAAAGGCATTAAACAAAATGTATTAATTATTTTTATTCGCATTTCAGTTTTGAATTGGGCCAATTGAAAAAGTTGATCGTATTGTGATACGCACAAGCGTTACTAAAAGACGAGTGTCGTCCAAAGTAGAGCCATACCTTTGACCGTATTTTGTCTTGCTTTAACGCACAAAGTTCTCAACTGATACAACGAAACAACACATTAAGTTAAGACGCGTTTATAAGTAATGTATAATATTACTCTGTTATAACCTGAAAACTTTTGTAGACTTCATAAATTAGAGTGGTTGGTGACACCCCTACATTATTTAAATATGAAACGTTACCTCGGTATTTCAGTCGGTTCCCCTTCTAAAAGCTCGTGCAATGCGGAACACGATGTGGCCTGCGTTTTGGCTGCACAAACATAATTACATATTACTTATGAATGCTTTTGTAACTCGCGTTCGGTTGACTGGCTTAACTTTGTATGCAAATTTATTCAATCGAATTAACTTCATAAGGGTTTGTTATCTACAATTGCAAAGGTGGTGAAATAGGTAAACATGTATTGTATGGTTTTATGAAGTTTTTTAATGACCGGACAAGAAAGCTTTTTTGCAGATTATAGTAATATTGCAAAACACTAATAAATATATACATTATTAAACAAATTAGGATTGTAAGGGTATGCTTACTAGAGTAGAGCGTAGCGGTTTTACCGACTGGCGGGAATGATGCAGCAGGAAGCACGACCAAAGTGACATGCTCTCCCGTGTTCCTCAGTGCTGCCACAGCTTGCGCGTGAGTTGCGCCAACTAACGAGGTTTCTATACCCTACAGAAAGAAAATGGTTATTTGATAAATAAATTGTAAACAAGAGTCTTTAGTATTACATTATTAACTTAAATTTAAAGTACCGATCAAGAGAAATTCGAAATAATTGAGCACAAAATAAATATATCATAATGATTTCTCACATCTTCATCTCTCACAGCCAAAATTTTATCTCCTAATCTCAGTCTGCCGTCGTGGTGTGCGGCGCCGCCGACGGCGATGTGTGATACAAAAACGCCTCCGCCTCCTGCGTTATCCGCTCCGCCTGCTATACCGAGTCCTAGCCCGCGGACGCCTCTCCACAATGTCACTACCCGAGGGCGTCTGGCGCGACGTACTCTCTGCAACAAAATTGCTGAATTGAGGTAGTTAATAATTTCATTTCATTAATACTACACATGGCAGCCGGTTGGTTCATAAATAAGTCAAAAGATAACTGCGAAAACTGTGCGTTTTATCACAATAAAATATATTGTGAGTTCGGGACCAACACGCAAATCTAGAACATAAATAAACTATTTACTGAAAAATATTACTGGCAGAATGTATTTTTGATAAGCAAGGGTAGAATATCGTAGGTGATTTTTTGGGAATTATCTTAAAAATAAACTTACATAAATAATGGGGTCTAAGTTACTACACATTTTGACGCCTCCACCAAACACTTTGCTAAGTTCTTATATAAAACGTGGGTGGAATATTGCCGCGGGCAAAAAGTTTTCACCATCTCTTTTTAAACACTTTCGTTCCCTTTAATGATCGTTTAAAACTCTCCAAAGTTACACTAATGTCAGTATCATGAAGTAAGAGTTCAACTTACTTTGAAAGCGATTTGCCTTTATAATTAGGTCAAATAGAGAGACTTCCGTTCCGGCTGCCAGATGTTGCCAAATGCACTTCCGGACTGGAAATAGGCACTACAAATAGCTGACATATGTATACGAGTATACCTAGATAGATAACGGCGCCTGCACTATTCTATTTCGGATTTTATTGTGTAACTTCGAATGAAGTGTTCTCTGTAGCTTGTTCAATATGCTAGTTACTCATGAATTTCGTAACAACTTACTTACTAACTTTATTTGTAACCGGTGATCGAAAATAATGCTCTACTCGTATTCGTCATAGCTTGTAAAATTTCAACAATATACTTCATATGTATCAAAATATCTAGCGGTGTTATATCTTTGTTAAGTATATTTTTAACGGAAGGTTTGAAATCGAAATTCATTACGCCTTGAAACATTGTGATTAAAATCGCCAATTTTGAGTTAGGCCACAGGAAGAAAATATGAAATCTTTTGGAACAACATAGGTTCAAAACGAGTTGAGAATATTATGCAAACTATAGTTCTTATTCCTTAGTTGACTGGAGCATAAGCTGGCATAATTTAACAAATCCGCTACACTATTTATTTGTTATTTGATTTATTTATTTAATTAAGAAAAGTAATAATATATCCGTCTCTAACATTTGCTAAGTATATATTATGTAATGTTAAATATCGTTGTATTGTATAAACTCATGAAGTTCTCCTGAAATGATGTTAAACTGCAGTCCGCGGTGCATTAAATCATAAGATTTGTAGTAGCACTGCGCACGGAATAACTGGAAAATTGTGTTAGCATTTTTCTAGCTCAAAAATAATGGATGTTCAACGTTAGGATCGTATTTTGAGAAATGTTTACCGAAACTTTGTTTCGGCGCCTTTGAACAAATATTGGAAATAAATTGTTAATATAAATCAACCACAAGATATTAATAGTCTATGTTTATACTAATTATAAATAAAATTGATGTGTAAAAATATTCAGTACAAAACTTAACAGTTACAAATGAATTCATCATCATATCATCGCGAAAGAAAGCTCATAATAGCTTCTGATATAGCTTATTGACCAAGCGTATGTGACTTTGTCTACGTTCAGCTCAGACAAAAATGCTTTCCTATTTCTGTCGAGCGTATGTCCGGCTATTTTCCTCTACAAGTCACATTAGCCAACCAATTCTTGTGAAATTTTGTGAGCGGTTTCCATAATTATATGGATGCTATTCAGTTTTCTTTTTTTAATAAAAAATGTGTTGAATCCTCTTATTTGAGTAAAAGTATATTTATTAATAGGTCGCAGAGCCAACTAGCTTTATGTTATAACTTTTAAGAATAGCAGGTTTCTCCGCATATTAACTTTGCTCAATGATAGGATAATTAATTATGATCTGCACATACCTAAGCTAAAATAGCTAAGCAAGCTTCTTAATGTAAGTTTGTGGATCTATATGTAAGTGTGTGGATCTATGTAGGTGTATATATACAGACATTCCAACCCATGACTTGCTGAGTTTAATGAAAGCCACACTTTCGGCCACAAATTTTTTCAAGGGTTCAAAGTGGGGTTTAAACAAGCAGGGTGTAGGAGTGAGGCATAAAGCCGAGCGACGGCACCTTGCGAGTCTCATTATACTGGAGTGAGGCCGTAGGCCAAGCGACGGTTATTCTATATGATAGCTGAGGATTCATAGAAGGGATCAAATTTGATATTGGTCCGACTGCGATGAAATTTAATATCTGGAGGTTTTTAAGGACTTTTTAAACCTCCCTACATATACATAACTCATTTAAGCGAGGCCGTAGTCCGAGCAAACGTGTGACAAGCAAGGCAAACTTGCGAGTCCGGAGGCCTTTGAAGTGAGGCCGTAAGCCGAATTTCAGTGCCCTACAGTAAATTCTATAAAAATGATATACTATAACTGGTTAGTGTTATAGCGAGGGCTGAAGTAATAAGTCGGTGACCTATGGTCACTTTTACAAAAATGTATGTGTTACGATAGTTTCATACAAAAAAAATCTTTTTGGTAAGTTTTACCCAAATTTCGACTGAACTTGAAAGTTTGACTTTTGTCTCAACTGAACAAAATATATCCTATTTTGAACGGATTTACAAATTCTCTCACAGAAGCCAAATTTAAAATGTTTGAATTTCGATATCCTCCCAACCTCGGACTGAATTGGAGAAATCTACAACATTTCTTAATCAATTTCAAAGTTTCAAAGAAAATAACTGCAACACCAATGCACTGTCCCACCAAATAGGTAAAAGGACTTCCACGCGGTATATAACAACTACTAAGAAGCATCGTGTAATAATATATTACGTTCTCGGGCTTTACTTTTTTTTCGTATACCCAGAGTGGTTTACCCTAGATTTAACGGAGTTTTACCGCCCGAAGGGTTTTGCTGTGGCCTACGTTTGATATCCTACACAAATAAATAAGACTTATATCGTATTACAGAAAGTCAGGATGTAACTTTAAAATTATAGAACTCTGTAGATAAGTTGGGCACTTGCGGCTATCCATCCAAGAACTGATCTAGCTGAACGTTACTTAACTACGGTAGGTGCACTTAAGCTGGCTGGTGCTACGAGCTCCACATTATGGTGATATTAAGAGAAACTTACTAATCTAACGACGTTTCCAGCCTTTTGTAGTGCGTCGACGGCAACTGAATGCGGAGCACCTTCCACAGAGATGTCGTTTACCTGCAAACAAAATTTAAAGTTACAACATAGAAGTAGAACATGTATCATCATATTGATGCACAGCATGGCATTCTGGAAATAGTGCGTCAATTTTAAATATAAAACCTCTTATTCATTCAAAATGGACAACATCCACACATAATAATAATAATAATATAATAAAACATTTATTGACATTAAAACAATACACGTTACACTACAATAAACACTTTAGGTAGGTACTTATCTAAAGACTTACACTTTGGAACTAACATAATGTTTAAAGTATAGCCGGCTGGCAGCCATGCTAGTAATGAAACTGTGTTACGGCTGCCAGAGCCTTCCGTTTCAGAGGATACAATATAAAGTTACAAAAATAATTACTAGAATAGACACATTTAACAATACAAAGGTCTTTAGGTCCCAAACTAGGCAAAGCTTATGCCTATATGGTAACCTGATGACTGATATACATACTTATATATATATATATATATAATAAACACCCAGACACAGGTCAAACACACATGTTCATGCACACAAATGTTTAACCTGTCCACTTATCGAACCCGGGACCAGCGGCGCAGAAAGCAGGGTTGCTACAAACTGCTTCAACCGGCTAGTCAACAAATAAAGTACAAAAGCTTGTGCCTAAAAGCCATTGGATCCTAGCTCTGACGTCATTAATGTTTACACATTGAACATTTTTACATTTAATCCTATACATAACTTTAATAATTTCATAACTGTGAATAAGCAAACCGATATTACAGTTCGTTAGTTATCCTAAAATTACGAAAACCATATGTTTTTTGCAATATCAGGCAATAAGTTGTATAAAATATTCGCAAACCGCCCGTGAAAACTTATTCGATTCCATAGCACATACCATTCAATTAGATATGTAATCGAAATAATATTTAACGTCTTCAGACTTCAGACCCCTTTGTTTTATTCGGCTACGTGAATCAGAAACATAAAGCAAAGCAATCCCATTAATCGTATAGATGTTAATCAACCCCTTTATTGCCTATAGTTTAATCATAATTTACGTGGGATTACATGGAACGGTTTCATTAGTATTATCACTAGGTAATAATCGGAACACAAGGTAATAATCAAAAGAGAAGGTAATAATGTAAGTTTACCATCTAAAATGGGATCAGGTTCAGTTGAAGGTCTATCTATAAACGACACAACGATTTTTAAATAACGTGTGTGGTACTAAAAATAATAACTAAGTCAGATGCGGTGCGAAAGCTTAACGCCGGAAAAATTCACGCGTCAAATTCAATATTCAACTTTACGCAAAATTTCATTAAAATAGGAAAAGTTTGTGAATAATGTCGCCTGAGGAACCCCCCAGAAGACTGCCTTAACAACGTGGTAAAAAGTTTGATTACATTATTTTTCTAACCCCTCCCGTAATTTTTCTTGCCATGCTGCCGTTTGTAGGAACAGCCATGAAATTGGATAAGGAATGACATAATTTATAAGCACTTTATCATTCCCATGTGCCTAATGCTTCTCTTGTTTCATCGCTGTATGTCTTTGTTTGTGAATTATTTATACGTTTTCATTTGCCTTTTGTGTTTTCCTCCAACTATTTATGTGGGAGAAAGGGTTGTGAACAAATAGCTGATTTCAGCGCTGTTGTTAGGTAATAAATGTTCTTATTTTGTAACAAGTTATGGTAAGCAGGTCATAAATTGTAGGTAATTTAATATAGGCACTAGACAAAGATGAAAGATGCCTATTGCAGAGAAGAATACCTTCCTTACCTTCATTATCCTATTTTTTTATATTATACTTTGTTGATTTAGTTCTAGAACATATTTTTCTTGGATCTTTTTTTTATTTTCACATTAAAACCAACCAAACACCAACCATGCTACTAAAAAATTCTACGATAAGTAGGTTTCCTCAAGATATTTTCCTTAGCCGTTAAAACAAGCGCAATTATAACAAACGCATGAGCTAAAACTTACAGGTGCATGCCTCACGAGGATCACGTCCTTTCGTATTAAAAGAAAATAGTTTACAAACTAGGCTAGTATTAAACTATCGTGGATCTTCACCACTTCATAGGCCATAGCGTCTCACTGTTGGGGCGCTATAATTGATATGATTTATTCATATCATCATCATCAAAGTCTCTTCCCTCTTGCAAAAAAATATCCTGTTTTAGGTTATGCGACATTTTGGCCAATCATGTCAAAATGTCCTAATTCATGTACTTACTTGTAATAAAATATCTCCTATCTGCAGACTTCCGTCTTTCTTCGCAGCCCCGCCGCTGGCTAGCCTGGTTATGCTGACATCGCCACCGTTCTCGCCGCCAGCTATACTGAGGCCCAGGCCACTCGCTCCGCGTTCCAAAGTAACGTCATTCGTCTCCCATACCGACTCGCTGTCGGAGTCCGATGGAAACTGTTTATCAAAATAATAAATATAAATTGTCCGTCTCTCAATTCGTTTCGAAATCAGTCGTGCTGGTTGTAGTAGACTTTGAATTTATTTTGTTTGTAATTTAGTTGTTGTGACTCACCTATGCATATTATTTACACAACACCTGAGGATATTAACATTGAAACAGAAAGCATGCTATTAAAAAGCTTTGTTATGTTACGAGTTTTTAAAATAGTTAAATTATTTATTTCAATAACAAATAACAATCTTGTTGCTTCAACTTCAGCCCATAGAACTTATTTCGTAGACTTTCTTTAATCTTAATGAAACAACAATCTTATAAAATGTCTTTCCATACTCTCTATGTAAGCAATTTGCCGAACAATTTTCCTTGTATTTTCGAGTATGTAGATGAGCCATGTGCTAAATTAATTTATTCCCATTATTATACAGCGCCTATAAAACAAACAGTTATTACCCCTAAAATTCTGTTTTTTCGCCGAAGTAAAAACCTTAAATTGTTTATGGTAAGGATAAAATATTTTTAAACAAAAATTCTTCGTGTAAGGTGTTGCAAAAAGGTTTGTTAATCTACCAGTGCCTAATAACTTTGGACAAAAGACAAGAAAAGTAATTGTTTTATCTAAGCACATCGCTGTTTAGTCTTTATTACACCAATAGTAATTTATTTTACGGTGATAGTCCTAAACGTACTACTTAACTGAAGTACCAGCGATTCAGCGTTCACATTTTCAACCTCATATGTAATAAAGGATTATAAATTGAATAAAATAAATGTATAGTAGTCTTTTACCTATTTTCTAAATAAAGCAAAATAAATATAAGAATATGTATTAATTAATTAAGCCCGTTAACATAATCAATGTGTGCCTGGTTATAAAGCATGATGGTTATAACAGTAGTATTAAAATATAAAATAGTACCTAGATCTGCATTACTTTAAAAACGCATCAATCATAAAACGTTTAGCATTGATTGTGTTCATGCAACAAAGTTTGTTATCCACGACACGATAAGTTAGCTTGAAACTTGTTAGTTTCCGCAGAAACTGCCACTATAACGTAAGTAAACACTTTGAAAGCCTAATTTTAGTATGCAAATGTAGTACAATCATAAGGAAATAAACAGGTGTACAGTGTACACGTACAATTTATTAGTTCTCTTCATAAAAACCCAAATTAAAATCTGATTGTTTACAAAAGACTGAAGCAACTACTTCTTTAGATTTAGTCTTCTATTGTATATCGTTTTTAACATTTCGTATTTTAAAATGTCTTATTGGTATATGATTATTACTAATATGTATTTATATTTGGTATATGCAGTTTTATAGAATTTCTTTTTTTGTTTTTATTTCATTTATATGGATAAAAGATTGTACACCACCGACGAGATTTTTCACACCTAATTCGATCCATCCAAAGGTTGCCCGGAAGAAATTGATTAGGCGATAAGGCTGCCCAATGTACTGCCAATATTTTAAGATATCTGTATTTAATATACATTTATTAATTTGGTATAGAAAAAAGGTATATTTGAATTTGATAATTTGATGATTTTATAAAGGCATATTATTAACTGAAAATTTACGTTAATTTCTTACAGATAACTCTCACCCGTATTTTTATTAAACTTTAACCCTTACATATACGAGTACGATGTTTCGACAGTTTTTCAGTATCTTTTTTGCATTTTAGTATCTCGAAATTGTCGATTGTAGTGGAATCGCTGACGGTATAACTACTCGTAGTAATAAATAAGTGATATAGGTTTCAAACTTTTCTCACAGCTAAAATTGAGTGTCGTAATGAACGAAATATAATCGGATCACGCATATACAATTATGAAAACGTGACGGATGAAGGCCTATTTTCAGAAATCGATTGATAAATCCAATTATTTCACGCCCACCCACCTCATAACAGAGGGTCGAGGATTGAAAACTGGAGCTTTATGTAAAATTTAATCTAAATTTGGAGCAATTTGACGCGAGCTACGATCTTTGAAACGGCTTTGTAAACATTTTTGGGCTAAAACGCGGGAGAGTTGTTTTTCTCGTAATTCGTGTACTCAAAAATGTTTTACGAGCATGAAGCAAAACAGAGCTGACTGCTTGTATTTAACGCCAGTGAAATCTTATTATCTAATGAATAGATAAGCTTTACTTATTCATCTTTGAAAGTTTTAAGACACTCAGGAATACTAACCTTCTAAATGAAATAATTATTAAATCTGTAAGGATTTTTTTTATCTGATCATCTATTTTATATTTTTTTTTATATTTATTTGTGTAAGATATAGAATAATTGAAAACCTGTTGAAACAGCAATTAGAAAACCACAATACTGTAATTAGCTGACTGAATATTAAAGTTCTTAAGAAACTTACTCAGAATATTTGCTATCTCATCATCGATAAAGAAAATATTGTCGTCGATGTATCTGATATTTTTTTCATATAATTACCTATTTCGCTGTACCATAGTTATCTTACAACAAAAAAATAAGATCTACTTAATACTAAACATTTGATGACCCGATCACTTATTTATGACTGGATCAGGCTAAACTTGTTATACGTGACCGGTTATAAACAATTAAGCCTGAAGTGGATTTTAAATTCTAACAGTCAGGTAATATTGATACTTTCTAAAATATGTGTTTCCTTTTAAGTGTGTATACTAATTATTGTGTCACGATGTAAATGTAAGTTGTGTATAGTCGTAATTGGACTTTAAGTTTAAAGTGATTCTTCTTTATCTATAATATTGTTTATGAATACAAGCTTTTTGACTATGACTGTACCATCATTAATAAAAATAATTGATTGATATTCTACTTTTCCTAATAGAACTGAACTCCAAACAAACCTCAGTGAGTACAAAACTCTATCCCTCTCTTTGCTATGATAAAAGCCTTGCTTACTCACTTCTGTATGCAGTAACAACATTACAGACCGACCTGGTAGGTTCCGGTGCCCCGTCGGATGCTTCCTGGGCTCGCTGCAGTTTGTTCTCGCCCGCACTCATAGTTGCTAACGTTGGCTGTGAACAAAAACAAGCTATGTAGACTTGTTGCTAATAAGATTAGCTGGTATTGCATAGCAGCTCTTGTTAAAAAAATTGTGTGTTGATTTTGTTCGCTTGTGATATTTTTTGCTGTACACGTTACGAAGTTTTAGTTAATTTGCAGCTCTATTATTTCAACTACAAGGAAAAGTATCTCAAACAATCCAAACAGGTATATGAATTGTATTATAGACGCGAATTTTTGAGTAGATTCATTTTAAGGACAACACATGTGTTTTTTTAGCATTAATAAATAAATTGCATTTCGAAGCCTAAGCACCCCTAAACGTCACCCCTGGGGTGCCACGCAAACTAGTCAAAAGATCCTTGAACATTTCGTTGATTAATGTATTTTCCTCGTATCAGGATATTACATTCACCGTTAAATTCTCAAAATAAGTTAATAACTCAATTGATTTAATTAATATAAAAATGAAATATTATTCTCCCATTACAAAAGTTTTAGTAATTTTATAAAAGTTCCTTAATTTTGTAATCTTCTATATACATATATAAAAGAGTAAGTCCTGATTGACTGATATTTTCTTAGAATCAACATAGAGCCTAAACCTCTGAACCTAGAAAATAAAATTTGTAGGGTGTAAATTTGAAACTCTTTAACATTCAAACTTTTCGCGATTACGCAGACACTCTTCAAACTAATAGTTTTTTTCCTATCGAATATCAGCGTAATCTTTTTCGCGGGCTGTACCGCGGGTGACAGCTACTAATTTATATATATGAGAATAATAATACAACATTAATGCACGCAGAGTACAGCGTCTCTCTGTTTTTGCTACGTTTCTTCCAATTATGTAATTTCAAAATAAATTACACTAATGTATGACCATTCAACTTACGGTACACTTTTATTTTAATTTAGTATGTAGGTATCATATTATACAAGCTTTTGCGCCTACCGGAGTAGTACCAGACCAGCAGTAATGATTTTAATAATATACAATATTGTATAGTATTTAAGGAACTGAAATCTCGTTAAGTACCTACAAAAGTAGAATAACTATTTATTAATATACAGCCTAACATACATAGGCAAAAATAATAAAAATATATTTTCAGTTTTAAGCCCTAAAATTTGCTATAGCAGGAAAAATTTAAATTCAGTGACAAGCGTTTTCGTAATAAATTATGCTGCGTCATCTATTCTTGTAACCATTATTAAGAGTTTCCCCTTTTTCCTTCTTTTGGATTGATTTTTTATGAGCTTTTTAATATCTTGTACCTATACTTGTAGCTATACACATTATTACTTTAGTGCCAATATTATTAGCAGTCTTATAACAGTAATGTCATTAAAATACTTGCTTCTAAACGCAATCAAATCACCCTTAAAATCAATAGAATAGAATCTTTAGATACCAAAAGATCCGGAAATTCTTTCTCTTTCACAAGGAAAAATGCGGAAAATTCGACACCGAAAAGTAATTTGATCTACAAAGAATAGTTCAAACGGCGGATATATTTCGTTTCCTCGATTACGATGTCGGACTGACATAAAAAAATTATATTGCGTCTTATAGCTCTGTTGATTTTGGAGACTTGAAGACTTGACTTTGAAATTTTAGATTCAAAAACGAGAAAAAAAGAGGTAAAATTTGGCAGTGCAAAGAGTCGAGTCCTATGGTATAGAGTTTAGTGCAAAAGACAGATCTCGTGAGCGAAATTTTATTAAATATGCTCCAAAAATATTAAATACCTACATAGATTGATTTAGTTGTTGGTCACTCGCAATATTGAAGGATATAAAATATTACGAGTACAAGACACACAAGCTAGAATTAAGCTTATCGAGACATTAGTCTATACGCCACCGTACATGAGGAACCGCTTATCGCCAGATCGCATTGAGGTCTCCGCTTGCCGTTCCATATTGTACTATGTACAGCACTTGATTTTTACGAATTTGTGTCCAATATTGGGAGTAGTCACCGTTATTTCTATTCTCTACTAGCTAACCCATAACTTTGTTCGCGTTTAGTAACCTTGCATAATTATGTCAGTGGGACTTAAAAACTTAGAGAATTAATTTCAGTGCTCCTCCTGAAAGTCTTATCATTGTAAAATATACAATATTTTGAACTGTAAATTTGATTAATTAGAGCGATACAGAGAAGTGCATTATTATATTTAGCATGAGAGGACAACTCCGAAGAACTAATGACTGCATATCCGTAGGATATTTTTGCTAACGAATAGATATATATATATTGTATAGATATACGCAATTGCCCGTTTATTTTTATAAAAATAGCGATTGTTCAACCCGTCAGCCTGTATTATACGACCAGGTAAGAGATAATAGATTATGCAAGAACTCATATTTTCAGAACATCATTCGTGATGTAGACGCGTGTAATATTTATTTACCAAAATTTCACGTTCCAAGGCACGCGCTGAAATAATAACAATTTTTTTAAGATCCGTGTATATCTTTTGATAACTAAACTATGATTTTAGGTTCCTAAGTGCTATTTTAAATTATATGCAGTTACGTGTCTAGGTCAATAATTTTCTAAAGGTTTATTATTACAGTTTAATTTATTCAATTTTAAGCTCTTTATCTAGAAATATGCTGTGCTCCATTAGTTACGAAGCAGATTAGCATTATTCAACCTGTTTCATATTCAAAAAATTGATATATTTTAAAATGTGAAGACTTTAGAACTTTAATTTGGATAACATTTGTTTGAGAGCTCTCAGAAAATGACCCGTTTGACACAAAAAAAGACGGAAATCAGACTGTACAAATAATTAACAACAAAAAATATTGAGAGCCACCTTTTTTCGGTAGTTTAAAAAATATATTTCACTATTTTTTATGGTTAAAAGAAAAATCGTTCTAGTAGTTTATTTAATCAATAATATTTAATATTTTAAATATACATAGATGATATTTTTGTAACGTAAGTTTTTCGTACAGAGTTAAAGTCAATTATCATCTTATTTTTATGCTTAAGTTACTTTCGCGTTTGAATCAAGTTACATTTTAACTTAACATTTGTCACTTTGTTCTTTGCAAAGTCATCACCTGTTTCAGCGTGAGTCAATATTGACTGGAAAATGTTCAGTTTTCTTCTCAAGCTAATTATATATTCGTGTTTAACTTTGAGTTTTGAAGAAGGTCGTGAAAAGGTGAGTTTGAATATGTTTTTATGAATATTTTTTAAAGAAGTAAAGCATAAAGAGGGCATTATTCATTACGGAAGACATAAGCAAAATGGTGCGCATTTTTTTTATATACGAGTATTTAAAGGTCGTCTTACATTAGAAATATAATTAATTTCAAAACGTTGTACAGTAACCAGTGTAATTTTTATCAGCCTCAAGGTATTTTAGTTTTGAGGTCAAAAGTCATGAAACAAAGAATGAACGAGACTGGTTTCTACCATACCATCTTTGTTTGTTATGACATTCCTTACATGAAACCTTACTAGAAAATACGGTATTGTGATTAGGGCAAAAAACCTCAGCTTCCACGGTACCATGTAGTAAAACATTTTTATTTATATTCTATACCTACTTATAATAAAACTGTAACAGGTCGAATTCTGTACATTAAATATATTTTCAAAATTTCACTCAGGGGCATGTAGTTATTGGTGCTAAACCCAAATCTGTTTTTTTTTTTTTTTCATTTTTCATTGTTGATGTATTAAGTGATAGTTCAGTAACGCGTGCTGCGATTGTGATAATTCTTTTTTTTGTTAGAAAGGACTATCTGCAATTAATGTTATCCCGAAAATCAGTGGGGGTGGAAGGAAGACGAAAGTCGTATTCTGACGAATGCGAACCTCCTCCTCTTTGAAGTCTGTTAAAAATGGGAGCCGAACCCGCCTAAAATAAATACTTTAGCTGTTCAAAATTATCCACTAATGGTAAACATGCTTAAGCGAGCTTCTCTGTATCGCTTCAATTAATCAAATTCACAGTTCAAAACATGGCTATTTTATTTATGGGTTATCTTTTACATTATTAATACTTTTAGAAGAATCACTGAAATTGAAGCTGATATAAATTATACAGGGATAACAATTGCGAACACAGTCGTGGGTACAGCTAGTTGTACGTGTAAACAAAAAATAGTATAAAAAGTTATATGAAATGTATCAAAGACAGATTAATAAGCGATACACACGTTTTGGTTTTGCTTGATGCATTTTCATAATGATTTTTTACAAATGCAACTTATTTATTTAACCGTAGAAGCATTCAGCGTATTTATTATTTCATTCAATTTTGTTTCTTTCACGTTAAACGTGTAATATTAAACTATATTTTACTACTTTAATTTACAAAAAGCTACTCACATTCTTCGGTAATTTGCAGCTCGATTTTATCCAGATCTTCGTCATCATCAAAATCAGTTTGCACTGTCGCGTCTTTAGTGTACTGCTGCAAAGCTATAACGTCGAACGCTGCGCGCTCCTCTGCCGGTGCGCCTTGTTCGTACAGTTGCGGTCTCGCTTCGTGCAGACCGTGGGTTGCTTCGTGCAGTTCATTGGCCGCTTCGTGCTCGTGCATGTCGTAAGGGTCTTGTCTTGCACGCTTGCAGGCTGCGCAGCCGCAAAGGGACCCGCGCACCCGCAGCAGCCACACTAGCCCGAATAGCGCCATCCACGCGTTCATGCTGTGATCACTTCGTCCATCACACACACTTCACTGATCGTCTGACGTTAACCACCTTTAAAATACTACTGGACTGTAACCATTTTTTCAACACTGCTCGTCCGCCATTTGAAGCACATTATTAAGTTTCTAGCATTTTGCTGAGTTCACATTATGGCATCGTCTTCTTGTTAGGTCCAACATTTTTGGTATTTATATTTGTTTGTATATTTTACTTATTTTAAGGAAATGTTCAGTTCTTTGATGTTTAAGCTAGATAGCTACACATATCAAATAATTTATTTAAAAGTGACCATAATGCTGATCTAAGTACACATGGTTTCTAGTTTCTATAGGTTTTTGCTTGCTTTTCTCTCATCGTCTATGAGAAGAACCCTGCGTATAATTAGTTCAGCTACAAAGAATATTGGGATCGTTGCAGAATAAATTTTAATGCTCGTAGATACACAGGTTTAGGTAGTAGTTTTATATTTTATGTCCACTTTTGGGAGCTTTACTTGTATTCGAAAGCTATTAAACCATTTCCGAGACACAGTTTCTTCACGATTTGATTAAGTATGCAAAATGATCAGTATAACAGTTAAGTAAATGATAACCTAATATTATAAAAACTAAACTTAAACACGAAAACCGAAACTTTGTTGATAATTTCAGAGCCATCCCGAAGTACTTATCTCTAATTTATTAAAGTACGAGAGGATTAGGATCGCTTTACTAGCGATCCGATTAAGCTAGATCATCACTAGATATTTCTATCGAGCGATTCAACTATGGCAAAGTTTCTGGCGTAAAATTTCTGCTGCCTATAGGTATTTGACGTATTCGCACAATTCGATGTGACGAATTTGGATTATTAAAAACGTATGTTTTATGTATTTTTTTTAATTATTGTTAATTGTATGCACCTTGTAGTTTTATGTACTTTCTTATTTTGTAGATTAAGTCTCGTAGTCATATCAAAAACATATATCTAGCTGTTTGACAAACCTAATGGGTATTCACAAGATTTTTGTATTCATAGATTTTTCGTTTTCATATTTTGTAAAAGCATATCTAAAAATAATCAAACCAACTAATAAGTACAAAGGACTTACAAAATATACAAGTATAAACAAAGGGGTTCATAAGCCTAAATGTATTAGGTATTTGTCGGGCTTTTTCCATCGCCAATGTTGCAGTTGTGTTTGAAAAGAGCGATCTTGTACGTGACAATAGAAAAGACGGTATGACATTTGTGCTTTGAAAGTTAGGTCGGCATCTTGTGTGGAACGCAACACGCGTTAGCGCCATCCTATCTTTCTATGACGGAGGTAATGTTGCTGCGGTAGCACAGTAAGCTAAACAGCATTGGCATCCTTAATATGTTAGCATCGGTAGAGGTTCCGTCCATATTTATGCCATTTGGAACTGAGGCTTTAGGGCCAAAGGGACCGAGAGCTCATCTATATTTTCCAAAATCATCGCTATTCAGCCTGGTAAATGCCTCTAGCCTATAGGTACGTTGCTTTCTGAACTACCAGAGCCACTAGGGTTGAATCATATGGATTTTCTGTAGATGATTAGTGGTCTATATGGGATCCATTAAATTTTTTTGGTAGATTATGTGTTTGTACTCTCCTACAAAAGTTTATTCTTTCGGAGATTGCGAACTTTAATCATAAAGATGACATGTTTTACATAATATTTCCCTCATTTGATCAAAAACTTACATAAAAATTTAAAGTATATGCTCAGTACGAGTATATTGCTCATAGATTCTTCTTATAACTAGAACTGCCTTTTAAGCTAGAAGTGTTTGCGTATTACGACTAGACACTAAAGCCAGAAGCCTTCCTAGCTTACGGTACTCACCGTATCTACGTTATTACAAAGCGTTGAAATTAAATAGAGGATAAGACAAGACGGTACCAGCACCGCTTTCTAAACGAGTATCCATGTTTTAGCTGAGCAAAATTAACCTTTATTTTGTTGTGTTATTTAACGGTTTCGATGCAGACGGATAAAACATGATTCTTATCCATAGATAATGCGATTGTTATCTCTTTTGTACTCATTATCAGGCAAAACGCAAAATGTACCGATACATCCATGGAATATCTGGTGTCCAAGGCTGTTATGAAATTTGTTTCGGAATTACAATTGCATTGCGTCATAATAAATGATAGTTTTTAACAGATTTGGTAGTTTGCTATCATTAAGTTCAATACAAACTTTAACTATGTCAAAACGACCGTTATGACGCAATGCAATTGTAATTCTGAATATGTTCAAATAAGAAACGTAAACCTTTTTTACATTTGTGGTATGCGACAATCGCGTAAGCTCAGACATTTTCATATCTATATAAAAAAATTAAAAGCAAAGAAGAAAGGGGAAGGTCTTCGCTTAAATTTTTCCACAGCTACAATTAAACTACAAAAAAAATCCCTCTAATTAAGTAGATAAAGTTTCAGTGTTGTATAATTACATTATAAATTAATCCATTGCATACTATATTTAATGCCCTGATCATCATTTTAATGTGTATGTAAGAGTAGATAGAAAAAATTACATGCACATCTAGCAAATAACCAAACGAATGACTCAGAACGTCCTAAGCAAAATCATTGAACTTTTATGCAAAGCGCTCGCTTATCACATAAATAGTTTTGTTTACAGTTTGAGAATTCTCTAAACATTCCTTTTTAAATAAATTGCATGATTTCTTTTTAGGTCATCGACTCATGGAATAAATTTAAACTTTGAAAAAGTGATAACCAACTTTACTTCGAGGTTTAATGAATGTACTCGTACGATAAAATTTACGTCCACTTTCAATATGCCAATAATGCGGTAAAATTGACAGACATGTAAGATTATAGGACTCGCTACCCTTTTTCCGTAAGAAAACCCTTTAAATGGGTAACCGAAATCATCCTAACAAGACACAGTTTGTACATCCAATAGCACTGATCATTAAAATGATTTTTTCTTCTTCTATATTTCTATTATTTATTTAATTAAACTAATTAACTAATTTAATGTTAGGTATCTTGTAAAGTAGGTCAAAAATAAAATTAATCTTATATTGGTGCTAAGTGCAGTCAGAATATAAATTGTTATATTAAATAGTAGGTAATGAAAATAATTTTGTGCGAAAAATATTTCTTGCAAATCAATTTAGTAAACATTTACCAGAATTAACGCGAAATATCAATATCATATTGACAAATCTTTCGAATATCGGAGCCGAATTTCCCGAAGGGTAGACTAATGCTGATAGATTGTGGGAATATTGTATTTTTATCTTATTTTCGTTCGTGCGAGATTTCTCACGGATTGGAACAAAAGCATTATTTTTGGAGATTATACTGCTTATTTGCGCTCAGAATCTGCTTTTATATTTATTTATAAAATTTACATCTAGCTTTAATAATGACTGTACAAGATCAATAATGGGACTTTTTTTTTATAGTTGATAGGCTTGCGCTTGACCGCAACTCACCTGATGTAAAGTAACGATGCGGTCTAGGATGTAGCGCGCTTGCCTAGAAGAAACCGATTCACTCGCGATTTGAAGAGACCGAGATTTTAGCTATGGGGAAATAGACAACTTGGCAGCGAATTCCACAACCTGGCAGTTCGCACAATAAATGCAGACGCGAAGCGTTTTGTGCGAGTCCGTGGAACTTCTACCATGAACCGGTGGCGCCTTACAGTATCTCTACTTGTCCGATTGTAGATTGTAGAATTCCAAGGCACACTCCCCATAATGTATCCGATAAAAGACCGGTAGGCTAGCCACTTTTCGACGGTGCTCGAGGCTTTGAAGTTTAACTTTGGCCAGAGCATCGTTACCTTTAAGTCTTTTAGCTCGCCTTTCGACAGACTCCAACGCTTCAAGCTGGTATTTTGCTGATCCATCCCAAAGATGCGAGCAGTACTCCATACACGATCGAACTTGTGCTTTATACAGAGTGAGCAACTGTTCCGACGTGAAGTACCGAGAGACCTTTGAGAGGATACCCAGCTTTTTGGCAACTAACTGAGCTTTGGGCTCAATATACGCATCAAAATTGAGCGTTGAAGTTAGCGTGACACCTAAGAGCTCAAGGTGGTCGTTTAGGAGAACGGATACATCTCGGAAAGTAGGGGCCAGCTGGAATGGCCTCTTTTTGGCGGAGAACAGACACACCTGCGTCTTAGCAGTATTGAACCTGACCAGATTGGCATCGCCCCAATCAGAGACTGCCCTGAGGGACAAGTTCAATCGCTCGACCATAGCTTCTCTAAGTAACTGAACTTCAGCCGCACTGGCACGTGGGGAAGAAATGTAACTCTCAACGACCGTGCTGTCGTCTGCGTACCCAAAGATTTTAACAGATCGTTGATGTGCAGCAAAAAAGGGTCGCTGAGAGCACCGAACCCTGAGGGACTCCGGCATTAGTAGCCATTTGGTCTGACGAGCAGCCATCAATGACCACTCGTATTGACCGGTCCCTCAAAAAGTTTGGTATCCATCCACAGAAACCAGCGGGCAAGCCGTATATAGGAAGCTTGCTTACAAGACCTTCGTGCCAGACCCTGTCAAAAGCCTTCGAAATGTCGAGAGAAACGACAAGCGCTTCCCCGTATTTCTCTATAGCTTCATTCCAGATATGAGTTGCGTATACTAGAAGATCCCCAGTAGACCGATTTCGGCGAAACCTGTACTGTCGGGCACTGAGAAGATCATTTGCTTCTAGATACGCCAGGAGCCTGCGGTTTAGGACACGTTCCATACTCTTGCAGAGTATGGACGTGATCGAAATGGGCCTGTAGTTACCAGGATCGGCACGACTACCTTTTTTAGGCACGTTTGCAAGCTTCCGGGATTTCGGCACTTGGCCAGTCACAAGAGAGAGCCGAAAGAGACGTGTCAGCACAGGAGACGACTCAGGCGCACAGTTCCTCAAGAATATTGCCGGCATGCCGTCGGGACCACTGGATTTGTTCACGTCAAGATTGCGTAGCGTTCTGCGTACCTCTATCTGGCGAATGCGAATTTCCGACATTGTAGCCGTTTTGCCAGCTGTAGTTGGAGGAACCATGCTACCAGCATCTAGATGCGAAGATTCTGCAAATAAAGAAGCAAACAGGTTTGCTTTCTCCACAGCGGTGTGAGCCAGTGATCCATCAGCTTTTAGATTTGGAGGGAGTGAGGACCGGCAGAAGTTCGCTTCAACCGATTTTGCGAGGGACCAAAACGCTTTGCTACCCGCAGGGTATGAAGCCAGTTTGTTCCCTATTCGATTTATATGATCGAAGCGAGCCTTCTGCAAAACCTTGCTGGACTTAGCAACCTTATTGAATGCTTTCTTCTTCTGGCTTGTATCTCTTGACGTCCAATAATTACGTGAGCATTTTTGAGATTTTTTTTACCCTCCCTCCCCCTTTGGTGAGACATCGTAAGATAATTTTCTTAAACTCCCTCCCCCCACCCCTAATCTCACGCGAGATTCTTCAAAACTTCTATTAGACCTGTAAACGTATTGGCTTATTAAGAAAGAAAAATACAAATTATTTTCCTTTCAATGTAACGATCTTAAAACTTGTGCCATAAAATTAAATACAAAACGATAAATTTTATTCTACAAATAATTTTTCACGCAATTTTACACTGTTTTCGGCGTGAATAATATTTACGTGATATTTACCAAGAACCCCCTCCCCCTAAGTGAGATTTGGAAGATTTAGCTTGATCCCCTGCCCCCGTAGAACACCTCACGTAATTAATGGACGCCCCCTTACGATATAAAATGACTTATTCTGAATTATTTAATAATATTGATATGTCAAATATGCAATAAATTAGTAAAAAATCCTATCTCACTGCCTTTTTAATAATTTGAATATCATATAAATTATAGGGCAATTATCATCTCGTTGCTTTTATTGTAGACTATAATATGTAGCTCAAATAAAGAAGAGCCTATTTTTTCTGCATTGTGTAATATTCAATATTATTAATCATATTTTAATCTCGACAGTATTCTACTCGTTTATCACATGAGATTAAGCTTAACATATTCTCAAGCAGCCTTGCGACAGATTTATGATAACATAATCCTTTATTTTCAAAGAGTATCTACTGTCTACTCAGAAATATTATTTATGCTTTGTGAAATATTAAATTTGTTTTCCCAAGAACTAAATCGCATTACTGTATTGAAACCTAGTTACTATCAGTAAAACGATTTTTATCGTATGCCTACTTACTTGAAGACCTTGGTATTTATGAAGTCTTTTAAAAAAAAAGTAATTAACGTTAGCATGTTTAGATGAATTTTCTCATTCCAAGATACATTACAAATGTAAATGTATGTTTCTTTGTTGACCCTTTTTGTCCACCGTCATAAAAAATATTTGAAGGTAGGAGTAGCATAGTGAACTTTTTGCGTTACAAGGAATAGGGCGCGAATCCGATCTCGATCTCAGTTTCAAGATTGCAACAATGGATTTTAACTCTCGCGCTTTGTGTTTTAAGTACTAAAAATTAGCTAGCGTCGCGAGGAAACCTCTCTTGTTCGGAAAGCAGGTTGAACACCGCATTGCTGGATACGGATACCCACTACGAGTTTCGGTGTAAAGCAATGAACGCTAGGAGTTAATACGAACCATAACATACTTTTAAAGAAGATGTATATATCTTTTTAGTAACATTTTTAGTTTTAAATTTTCCACATAGCACGCAAAGCCGCGGGCAACGCTTGTAATTTTAAAAATTTTAATAATCCGCCAACTAAGGAACATTTTCCATCGCTTAATCGGCTTGATTAATGAAAGCTTTTATAAAAAGCTTCGTTTAAAACAAAATAAAAAGTTCCATGCACAGCAATCATAACTCACTTCTGGAGCTAAAACTTTTTCAGAAGGTCTCCTCACTAAGTGCATTGCAGTATGGCTGCGATAGAAAAATTTCAGCTTCCTGCTAAAAGCAATTTAATGTTATTTGTGTGTAATTTAATTTAATTTATTTTTACAACAGCTTGTATAGTTTGCAGTGCCGTAATTAATTAATTGTGATAGCTAGACAGTTGAAATTTTCTCAGATGATGTATTTCAGCAGGCTCTTTCAAAAGCTTAAGCTAAAATATCATAAAATAATATTATATGCGCTGACAGAATTGAAGTCAGTTGTCAAGTCTCATTCAAAGAACAATCCCCTGATAATTATCATCAAACCCAAAATTTAAAAATCAATAAATAATATATAAATATACAAGGTCATTAATTAAGGGTGTACTAAGTTTAACATTTTAAGCCTACCCCTGGGTCACTATGCTCATTAGTGTGAGAAACTTCCATATTAGAACAAACTTAAAATTCGACAACAGAAAATCAGCTGTGTTTAAAAATTTGTTGAAATGTTTGTTGCGGTCATCGTAAAATGTATGAAACAGCTGATTTTATTTTTCCTATCCAGAGTTGGTCCTATAGTAAAAGTTGTTCGTCATGATAAGTACAGTGACCCCCTTTTGGCTTAGTACACACCGATAAAATAACCCCGTATAACCATTATTTTAATATATAAGTTGTTATTAGCCGTTGTACAAGACTCCTATAGTATGGATGTTCGTAGTTCATATCAATACCCAGTAGAATTAACATTCAGAACGTTTTACTCTGAGCAATCACTTATTAGTGAGCCAAGTCAACATAATGTATGTAGGTACATCTACTACAAACATACCTTTAATAATGTTACCTGTACCGGTTTCCAACTAATAAACTCCGAGTCAACATGACTGAGCAAACGATACTCTCATCTCAGTTCTGATATCGACTTAAAACAATATTATATTGTAAAGAACCACTTCCTATTATAGCAAATGATTATTGGCTTGAACGATGACCATAACAATTTAAAACAAAAGACATTTAAAAAAGAAAAAAGCTGATTCCAACGAATTGAGAATCTCCTTACAAATCGGCTAAAAATTATTACTTTTTACGACTACTTAGGTACTTAATTCGACTCGTATGTGTGTTTTATTAACATTTTATAAAAATCGGTCCAGAGATCCTTTAAAATGAAAATACTCAAAAAATTCTATCAGCGCCTGCCGTAACTAATGTCAGTAATCACTTTTTTAAAAGAAATTTTTTAGAAAGGGTAATACTAGTACTTCTTCTAAGTGCACGGCTATCAGCTAGAGCTGAGCATGAAAGAGTGAATATAAGACCAAGCGAAATTGGTTTCGTTTTGACATTTAGCCACTTCAACGCAATCTTAATAAAACCAAGTTAGCTTGCTCTTGTTTTCATCTCTTTCATGACTCACTTTAGGCGAAAGTCCTATGAGGGCCAGAGTCCTATTTAAATGTTATCAAACGTCTTTTTAATTATTACCTTCATCAAAATAACTGCTGAATATAAAAAAATTACTGGCAAAAAATATTTTTTTAAAGTCTATTGTCACATTTCTTAAGAATTATTTAGCAGGTCATTTGTAATCTTCAAATGGATCAACTTTACGGTTAGGAGATCGTACCGTCGCATCGTCGCGTCTCTGTCACCGGCGGCTCACTCCCGAATTCTAGGTCATGTGACTTAGACTAATCTTTTAACACTAATCATTAATCATGAGTCTAATCTAAGAGACATTTCATTATGAACCCTGATAAGGGATTCTCTTAGAGCGGCCCGGTAAACAGGAATGTCAACCTTCTGTATTAATTTAGTCAGTATGACTAGATATTATTATACTTGATTTAAACGCTAGTAACATGTACGTATAGTTTTTTTTTGCTTTTATTTAAGAGTAAATATGTGTATGTTTGTCAGCATCTTACATGATATAGAGCGACGAGGCAGCCTCAGATGTAGCAAGCTTGAATCGAATAAGAGAAAGTTGGTTTTGAGCAGATTAGGTATCATTAGACTAAACACCAGGATATCAATCACACTAGTCATGACGTCAATGCCGTCAAAATTGTAGAAGTACGTCAGCGAGAGAACCTATTATTTGTGACACTCAAATTGACTAAATTGCTTAATTTTTATATAAATACTTTGACAAACGTATAATTAACGTCAAAAATTAAGAGAATTACAGACCTTCACTATGACATAATATAAAAACAGTATTGTAAAAACTAAAATCCGTCAGGAAAAAGCACTTTCGCTTTTCCAAAAAATTCGTAGGTTGAATGTGTCCCCAGAGGTCCCGCCGATAGAGGCACGTAACCAAAGCTTCGATCAACGCAAGGTTTCCCTGAAATAGCAACGAACCACCCAAATGTACTACGGGTGATAAAGTAGCGTTGACTAAGGGACGGGGCCAAACGAACGATGCCTTACAAATTGGCTGTAGGACTTAAAAAGTAAGGAATGGTTAAGTTAAGGTAGACACGGCTACCTTGGAGTTTGATGAGATTGACGGGAAATGAGACTCGCCTTGAAGATATATTGTTTTTTTTTTTGGTTTTTTTATAAACAACTACCAAGGCTCATTTTGTGAAAATATGTATATATGTATTTTCGCATATATAAGTACTCTTTAAACTTTTTATCCATAGGTTATAGTTATAATCTTTACATAATCAGTGACCTAGTTATTAATTCAAAGAATCTATAATTATGAATGAAATTCTTTATTATACCTATTTTGGAATGTGTTTTTTTAAATATTTAAATATAATTTCAAATAGTTATTAGGTAACTGTACCTATTTGAAGAATAATAACTATAATTCTTGATGAATTTCTGACCGATAATTAACCATAGTTAAACATGATTATAGGTAATATGTGTCTGACGCATACGTGTCTGTCAAGTCCGTATATTTGTTGCTTTCAAAGTAATAAATAATAAAAAAAATTCAAAGGTGTTAGGTTTGATTGTGATTTTAAATTGGTTTAATTTTTGCTGTTGATGATATACGTTTGTCGGGGTCTAACGTCAAAGCATATGCTGGTTTGATATTTGCAAAAATAAGTGACAGTACCAATAGTCAAAGGCACACAAGTTAATTCAATCATTAAACAACTTGTACTAAACTGTACTTAATCTATTATTTTGTGTATTTTAAGACATTTGACTACCAGCTCGCACAGCCACAGAAATTAAAGACAATCTGGCTCTAAACGGATCATGCCTAGTCTGGTATATATATCAGGCTGTCATAGAAGACTGCCGATACACAATGTTATTGGTCATAAGTATTTTATAAAGGCTTTTCTTTCAATCAATCTATTTCTTGGACACGATATCGACAACAACGCGATTCTCCCGGAGATTCGTGGAACTTTTCTCTGACCTCTGTATTGATTTTGAGAAAGGGTTTAGTAGGTACAAATGTTACTGGGATACACCCGTATTTACTGGGTGACAAAGCGCCTCTCACTAAGCACACGAAACGAACGACGTGAAACAAATTGGCTGTAAGGTTTAAAAAAGTAAAAAGGGAATAGTGAGGGCGAAAGTTTAGATAAAAGGATACGGTCCGGGTTTCTAGTTCGCTGGGCTTACATTTGTTGGATGGCGGAATATTTGCGTACAGATATCTAGGCTGCATGTTAGAGAAATGGAAATACACATATGTTGTAGCACATTTCTTATAGTCTCATTAACGAATTTCATCCAACCGTGTAATGGATAAAAAATATTTTGATTTCAATATAAAACAAAAAACTAAAACTATCTTTTTTCATATTCAGAGTTGTTTATTTCCTGCAAAGTTTGTCTAGATGAGATCGGTTTTTAGCGATAAACTGCCGCTTATTCCTACAAAGATTATAATGTTTCATTATGACGATGTTTGGTTGAAAAATTTGTCATACTGATGGCCTCATATTGTCTAACCAGCGCGACTTAGACGTGATTAGAGTTCGTAATGAGCAAAGACATGCCGAATGGTTTATAATTTTTAATTAAAGAATATCATTAGATTTATACAATATTACTTACAGTGTTTCAGAATTAGTAAGTATCAATATCGTAGAGCTTAATTAAGAGAAAACAGACCTGAATAGTTAGTTTATTAAATTCAAATTAATAGTACCCTTATAAATATTATTTTCCTTTATTTCTTTAATAAATATAATGATTTTAGGTAGTAGTAGACAATGTAGTGTGCGTTTGCCAAGTCACTATATTTAACAAAGGAATAAACAATAATAATATTTATATGGTTACTACAAAATTTTATCAGCTAGTAAACAAAGTATCAATTTATGAAAAAGTGGTTTATATTTTTAACTTCCATGGATAAATAGGTATTGAATGAACGCACTCAGTTGACATTCAATTTCAAAAATTATTACAGCAGAAAAACTGTGCTGCGAGACTTGTGCATATTTGTAAATGTTATGTTTTGGCAGGATTTTATTGTATGCATCAAATGAGCCAATCAGAGAAGTAGTGTCATGGGAAATTGCCTATAATACTACCAGTAGTCCCAACAGTAGTGCCTAAGGAAAAAAATATTCGAAGTTTGAAATTTCTTTAAGTTTGTGTTATGTCGCGGGTGTCAGCTACTAGTTATAAGAGTGATCCCTGGTTGTTACTAAGAGTAAGTAAGTGTTTTAACAGGCTTAAACAAGAAGAAGTTCTCAGTTCGTAGGAATTCTCAGAGACACGTATAGATCATATTGAACATTTTTTTATTGTTCGAAAGAATATATTTCCCAGGTACCTTTACAAAAAGGGAAAAATTAATAATTTATTGATATATAAACTCTACTAATATTATACGCAAAAGATTGTAAGAATACAAGTATGGACATACCTATGTTTGTTACTCTTTCACATAGGTATCTAATCTACCAATAGATGCGCTTCACACATGGACGCCCTATGAAGTATAATTTGACCATAATCCACCTCGCTCGCTAGTGTAATTGCGGATTTAGAAATTGCCCTTATCTTCGAAGAGTTTATTTTGTCTACCAAACTAGAGACTGATCTAATCTTATCTCTAATCTGAAAATTCCCGGAGTGAAATGCGAACTTACATTTCCCGCAAATTCGAGCATTATTTCTATAAGATTTAGGTACTGTTTTAGGTTTAATTATCTATTTACTCAGTGATATCGTATATGGTTTAAACTCTTTATTGTAGACACACAAAACTAAAAAGAACAACAAGTTCTTTTAAACAAAGTGATTACCTACTTGCATTACGGCAGGCATCTATATAACTTTATCAGTTATGTCGATTTTAAAATTAAACTTCGAGAAGGACGTTGATAAAATTTACATGGGACTGCTCGAGAAGTATACCCAAACATAACAAGAATGTTTTAAATCAGTCCAGCAAGCCGTCTTTGAGAAATAGTCTAGTCTAGTGCCAAAAAGTGGTGGCCTCATCGCAAAAAGCAAATTCTCCAGACAATTCCTTTCTAGACTTTTAAAGCCAAATGTTTATAAGTTTGTTACACAGAATAATATTATATTTTTACTAAGGCCAAAAATATAATAATATAACACAAGTTGCTATATTTCTCCGCATATTGAATACCTACGGTCATCTGGACTACAATTACAAATCGTTTATAATCTCGGATTTCAGTAGTTTAGGGGCTGCTCTGGAAATAAATCCGTACCTAAATACACAGGCCATTAAAACCCTTCCTTTCGATTTTGCTACTGTATGGTTAAAATAGAAAAATATTAGCCAAAACTTATTAGGTAGACTTAAGGTAGCTTTATACTTTTCTTAAACCTACAGTATAAGAGAAGTAAAAAGCTACGCTCAAAATAAAGATACAGATTTCAAACAGGCTGCTAAATAGAGCTATTATGCAAATGAAGAGGAGCAGAGATTAGATCTATAAAACCTTGCAAAAACTCTTTAGCCTAGTTCTGATTTCGTTGGGTGCCACTCCTTTCGTAATTTCGTTGAGAAGGAAAATCCCCGAAATATAGATTCGTATCTAATTCGCAGTAACTTACAGAATGGCGCTAATTTTCAGAAACGATTCGGTTATTTTATGACATTGACTTATTATATTCACAACACTAAACCACACAGGTTTTTCTAAAATCTGAACAGTTTTAGAATATAGTTTACAATTTGATGAAAGTTTACACACAAAATATTATATTTCACATTTGGTCATGAACGAAACTTTTTGATTTGAAAGATCGAACGTTGGCGAGCGTCCGTAGTCTAAAAAGAACGACCTGCCCGTGCGGCGTCCCACTTGGCACTGCCCGCCTGATAGGGTGGAAAGGTTTACGCATGCGAACCTCTGGATGCCGTTAACCCTGATGACGGAAAGCCACTACTGTGAAACCAGCTTTGGGAAATTATAGTCGCACTCAATCCTAATACTCGGCAGTAGTTTTCAGTTTTATTTTCGGAATAATGTTTTTAAGTTTGAAAAATGATACAGCTTGTGTTACTACGTTTATTTTAAGATGTCATATTTAGTATCTATGTGATAAAATTAGGTACCTAGGTATTTCTTGTGTAAATAGTTATTTATTTTTAACAAACACTTCAAGCGATCGAATAAGTTGGTAGTTTCATATCTATTATTTGTTTGATTTTCTAGGTCTCATAATGATTATAAAAATAGTAAAAATATTATCCAGTGTGAAATTATATCTCCTAAATTGTGTCACCCTTTAGTGCAAAATTTCTTCCACTTTTTTCGACCCAAAGTATATTTAACGAAACTGCTAAAAGATTTGGGGATGCAAACTTGGTAGCTTTGACTAATATCGCCGTAAGTTAGGTGATTGACGCTTTTGACGTAGGCTACTTATCGAATTTGCGGAGGAAATTTTGTTTCCAAGAATTGTTCGGAGTTTGCTCGCTGATATCGGTGAAACGTGATGGCTTGTCAGAGATTAAATGGTTTTGTCAGGTAGACAATAAAATAATGTGAGCTTTGATAAGAAAGGGCCTTAGACACTTGAACCTTTTGACTTGAAAAGTCAAGTCAAAAGGTGCAAGTGTCTTAATAAAAATAATAAAGATTGATGTTACACGGGAAGTGAAATTTTCTGTGGTAGACTGACAAATTGAAAACCACTGTAGCTAAACATGCTGGCAGCAACAACTGCTTTCTGCAGCCCGCCTTGGAAAGGATTCTATAGAAACACGCCAAACGTACAGCTGCTGCTCATACTGGCAACATTTGCTTTTCATTTCGGAATAGCACCTCCATAGTGCTCTTCATTCATCCATATCGAAAATTCCTTCTTCTCTTCTTTCTTTTCTTTTTTTCTTTCTCTGCTACATTTTATTAACGATCCCTGTAGCTATTGAAACGAGCAGTGCGATCGAAACTCATTCTAATTCATTCATGTGGTATTCAAACACTAAGAATAATAACAAAATCGGTCAACATGTTGCAAATAATTGCTCTCATGGGGTCACTTCTATTAGCGCAACTTCTAAGTATACTACTTCAATCACTAGTAGGTAAGTATCTAATCTTATGAGTTACGAATGAAAATTTTAATATAAATCAGCTTGAACCAAATCAGCCTAATTTGGAAATTAGGAAGGCGACAGAAAAGGTACAATCCGAGCGCTCGTATATGAAAACGATAAGCTGCAGTAAAATAATCAAAAGAGTTCTAGATCGAAAGACTTAAATATTTAATTCGTTTTGCCATTACTCGTAATGTAATTTGCTTCGATAATCAAGCCTACATTTCTAACAAAAAAACCAAACGTATATATTATTAGGTAGGCATTGCTCCCAGACAGAATGTTGGTTGAAATTTTTTTAAGCGCCTTCAAGTTATTTATCGATTCAGAAACCGTTTTCTACGCATTAAAATTTCAACGCTCGCTCCAATATCAAAGGGAAATAAATTTTCACAAATGTTTCCAAGATGAGAACATTTTAAATTCCAATCTTGCACTTTAGTCGGTCGGCAGACTTGCAGATGGGCAGGCTTTCGGGGATTTGCATCGGTTGCAGAACTACGTTATTATGCAAATCTGGTTATAACTTACAAGTCCGTGTGATTAGCCCATCAATTTAAGTGGGTATCTCGTAAATTTATTGCAGGATGTGACTTTGGAACATAGGAATTGATTTTTTAAACAAGGAATGATTTTTCTTTTATTCTGAATTTGGGACGAATTGTATTTGATTCTAACCGCGATTTCGTTTTTGCGCTTCCTTATACTTTAGTGCATTTCGTTAGTATATGTGTAATAGGTTCTAATTTAAAAGTGGTCAATTACTAATTTAAATACCACCTACCTACGCAAATCGCTTTAGTTTGATGTATCTGCTGTTCGCTCGGAAAATAATGTCACTGCCATCGTGCCAGCTAACTTGCCATAAAATTGGTACTAGGCCCATCTAGGATTGAGGATGTCTGTAACAAATTTAATTCTTTTCTTCTATTAATCTCGCCTTTTTGTTAACGGACAACGTCATAAGTTTTCTTTTTTATAAACAATATTTCGATTTTTATTTTGAAGCTGTTTGTGTATAATTTTTTTCATATATCGGCAGCACGCAGCAGTGCTCCCGCAGCACTAATGTTCCCTATTTATCCTCTTGGTAAAAGTTTGTATAAGATTATATTTCAAACTGCCGCGGCAGCATCAAATATATTTTTTTAGGTTATTTAAATCAGCGAAGCAGGCAACACGCTGCACAACGCCATAGTTAGTGTCAGCAATGCTACGTGCCATATAATATCGAAATCATATCTTAAGGGACAAAGTGATATATTTCACACTGATTTGAACGACAATAAGACAGATTATAATACAGTCCTATAACAATATTATGTTTATTCACTGTATTAGATATCTACATGAACTTGTAATCAACAAGCGAATTGCAAAAGCACTACTGCGAACACGCTGTGTATTGGATATGAATTGTTAATCGAGCCGTAAGATATCAGAGATTGTCACAGAGATCTTAATCAGTTAATATGTAATGAAGCAATTCACGTTGTCAAGTCTTGCTTTACGTTTTAGTCAAGGCACCACTGTACAGTGTAGAAGCGTTATGTCGAGGTAGTTAATTGCATTGTCTACAATAAATACTAGGTACTAGCCAAGAACATCTTAAAGAAAATAAAAATAAACTGAAACGCACAAAGAGTCTCTGCTTCAAGTCTGTTTTTTTTGCGTCTGACTGTTTGTCTGGATATGGTACTCACGTTGTATTCATACTTACCAACCGATGTTCAAGAAATTCGGGTTTTGAACCCAGATTCACTATGAGTTTCCGCTCGGATTCGAAACCTTTGCACCTCGAAAAACCTTTAAAAAATACACGACTGCTCCTTCAAAATCGTTCCAAAAGACCTCGTATAATAGGCAGACCAAAAATCTGGTAGTAATGCTGCAAGCCATCAATGCAGAAGTTGTCTAAACTTGTCATAAATAGTTTTGGACGACATCCAAGTTCATCTCAAAAGTCTACAGAACTCTTCCAAGAGTATTCCGATCATGAAATCCTGATATTTGAGCTGGAAATAGCCTAGCTACTGTCTAATAGATTGTAAAAGATACGTTTTAAAATACGTAAGAACAACGCGTGTTTATGTATATTGTTTTCTTATAATGTAAAAAATAACTAAAGAATACTTTAAAGCAGTGATAAGCGATTCGATTTTGGCAGGCGCCTAGGCTATACAATGCTTTTGCGAAGGTATGTCCATTCAAACAAAATAAAAATCCAAATAGGTCCACGCATTGCTAGGAAACATACGTAAAAAGAGATTCCGACGCATTAAAAACCTCTTCTATCATTTTAAAGTTGGTAATAAAATAATATTTATAAATGACATAAAAGTTTTCAGGGATATACTTACTCGTAAATATGTACATTGCTCTGATGGCATCAGAAATACAGAACAAAACGTTTCACAAAAGACAAACAGGATACAACAGTCGTCTCACTTCCCAAAATCACTTAACTATCCCAGTAACACTTTGGCAAGTTAAGTTAACTGAAAGTGCTTCCGAACTAAATGTGCCTCGTTACCGGTTCGTTACATCCCAGTCAATTATCCATTACCTATCCGATGACTGTCCTACGTTCAGTGGCTTTTAACTACCTTGTGACCTGACTTACAACAAAAAAAAACGTACTTTGAATCGGCAACACTTTTTTCAGTAGATTAATTTTTGAAATAACCACTGGAGAATAAAATGTACACACGACTAATTAACTATACTTACGTTTAGTTATACTATTGAAAATAAAGAAAGTAATATTCCAAATCGGGCTATAGGGAGCAAAATATTAGCAATAAATAAAGATTCCGTCGAACTTAAAACCTCTTCCTTTTTTTGAAGTTAAATAAAACAGCAAATACTTTTTTTTATTATACGTTTCGCAATTTTTTATCGACACTTGGGCCTTTTTTTTATTCGACTATGACTATATACTATATATGTATATTTTTTGGCACTAAAGTTCTTTCAGTTAGGTTTTTGAAGTCAAATTTAACCACATGTTTAATTTGAGAAAAAAATAAAAATGTAAAGTTTTACATACAGACGGTCACACATAAATTTTATCAAATAACTTTCAGTAGTTTGGTTTTCGTGTATATATATAAAAAAAACTAATAAATTCGTCAAGGTGCCTGCTGAAATGTCGGTTGTATTTCTTGTTTATATCGGTAGGCTGCGTACACAGAAACGTGATACTAGACTTGCCGCTTCCGTAAGTAACTGGAAGTATTATTATTATTTGCATTCAAAATCTATTTTCGTGCTTTAAAACCTTCACCTCTGTAACGTGAACTGTATAGATAACGATAAATGAGTGCAGTGAAAACAGTGCACATTTTCTTGGTACATATACTACTCTTAGTACAATACAATACAATATAAAATACTATATAATACGAATAGTTATAAAATGAGCTCTGCGAACTGAATTTGACGTCAAACAAAAACTGAAAATTCGTAGAATATGTATACAAAGTTTTGTCAAGATTGGTTGATACAAGCGAATACGACCTTTTTGCGATTATAAATTTTCCAGACAGGCGTACATACAAATAAACTGATAGATAAAATATTGACCAGACTCAAAGCAAAAACGATTCGCTTGCTCGGTTAAAATGAAGTAGATATATTACGAAAAAATTTAAGATCATATCCTATGTTTGAGACGAATAATTGTTTATATTGACTTTCTTTTATTGCAATTTTTTCTCCATACTCAGGTAAAGAATATTTATTTGGGCCAAGGCGTGGCTTAAAGACCCTAAATAACCCTCTAACCTGACTGGGTTCACCTGATTTATTTCCTTGCCACGTGAGGGAGTGTCAGAAACATCCGTCGAATGGTTGTTTATGACCCTATTTTGCTAATACAAATATTTTAGAAGAATCTCCATTGTTAGCAAAGCGCTGAGTTGATCGAAAATCTAGATATTCGTTAAATGACAAATGGTGTTTTGGTAATAGTTGAATATCAAATCAAAACTCAAGAAATCAAATCTAATGAGTTTGAATGTAATGATGAATGTTTAATTTTAAACTCTCTAATCTATATTTATATATAATAGAGTAAGTCCTAACTGACCGACTGATATATGATAGGAATTAACGTAAAGCCTAAATTGTTGAAACTAGTGACATGAAATTAAGAGAGTGTATTTATTTCATTATAGGGTGTACAAAGTGCAAAGAAATTTTTGGAAATTGATTCTCTTAGGGGTTGAATTTTCAAAAATCTCTCATTAGTACACTTCATTAGTCATTTGGATAGAACTTCCCTTTTATGTATATAAATTTGATTTGATAAACTTAACTGTCATTATTTGAAAATATGAAATAACTAAGTGGGTACAACTGAAAGCGAGTGTTTTTATGACCATTTTCATTTCATTACATTCACCGGCTTCAACACAGGACAAATAATGGTAATTGGGCTCGATAAAAACTGGTTTCCTATATTATTATTTTTTTCTGTTATCACAATGTTTATGTACCTAACTATTTTAATTTAGCGCTAAGCAAGATAACGACACAAAAATAAGCCGATTCATTTTCGGGGATAAATGAAACGTTTTCAAATATAAATAATTTATTGATAACTTTATATATACAGGTCATACATATTTTTAATTTGGCGCCAATTTTCTATTCTTAATCAAATTACACTTGTGCATCCGCTCCTGTTAGTGGACACAGGTTTGGGAAGAAATAGGATTAGATCAAACTATCTCTCTTAGTTATTTACTCGTAAAGACACTCATTACAGAATACTAGAAAATTTTCTTCTTTTACATATTATTGTAGATTATAAGAAACACAAATACATCATATATTTGTGTATGAATTAATACGTTCTAAAGTAAAAAAAAAATCTGCTATTTATATAGGAACGAAGTGGAAAATATTTGTCTATTTAATCTTATAATAATAAATAACAATAATGCAATAAATGGGATGTGGTTTTTTTTTTGCGAAATATATTATATTAACGGTACTGATTGCATGGTAAAAATATACGCAGTCAATTTAGAATCACACATAGATATGCCACTCAGTATCAATTATGTAAATTATATTTAAACACAAAATCATGCATTTAAATACTCACACGTTATTTTAATGTATTTTTTTTTATTTTTGATGCTCTTGTTGTTAAGCCTTGGATTTTTTGAACGTGCATAGATAATGTTACTCGGCCCATCAAAATAAGCAAGTTAATAACGGAAACGACCTTTTGACTGTTTTTTTAAACGAAACCTTACCTTCATTTTTAATAACTTCTTTAGTGTCTAATGTAAATCATGTTAGAACATTTTCATACCTAGATTTTTATTTTCTAATCACTACGCGAATGGTTTTTGCTTAATTTAAATATTATTTTACTGCTAGTAGTTTTTTGACCTTCTTGATACCTCTAAACACATTTTTTAGTAGCGGGCACATTTTGAGTAGCAACCAAAGTGCCTTAGCTAACTTACAACGTTTTAATTAAAAAAATAATATTTAAAAAATATGAGGCGGCAGAGGTTTTGTTTGAGGTTTTCAGGTAGAAAATTATCGAAAAACATTACCATCCTTTTGGGCAGTCGCGTAAAAAAATATATCAGTAAATGAAAAACAGTTTTACCTTTTCAAAAAATCTTGTCCTTTCTCCAAACAACAGAGCCGCGATCACAACAGCGTAGCTACTCTTCGTAATTTTGTCAAAACGTATTTTTTAGAAAGGTCACTGCTACAAATTTTTAGGATCATGACTCAGAAGCGATTTAATCCAATAACGTTACATTGGAAACACGTGATTTTAGGGAGACCTCAGGATAGACTTTTCTAGGTCGTATCACATCGGCTAAAGGTGATTAAGTTTGAGAATGTAGTTCGCGTTAAATAGGTAAAGCCATTGGTGCCTTGTCTTAGTAATCACAATGCGGAGCTCGAGCGGAGTCGCCCAGTGCAGCGCGCTTTTGGCAATCATTAGGTAAGCTGATTAAAGGTAACAGTTTTAGCTACAGGAAGATTACATCATTTTTTACTAAATAGAAAATTTATAACTGAATTCCAAAAAAAGAAATTGTCAAGGATTTTTTTTAAATTATTATCTTAGATTTCGGTGACCTGGATCATTTTTGTAAATTATTTTATTTTCTGCGATGGTATTATTCTTATCAAATCACATTTGTTTATTAATCAATAAACTTACTAAAAACATGATTACTGAAAAATTAGAAACGGTTTGAAATGTAGTTAAGTTTAAAAAAATACGTGAGAAATTTGATTCGCTTTCAAGATAATAATAGCACAGCAATTGTTATTTCAGCCATCCGTTAAAATACTTCGATAAATAAAATACGCTACTTACATTATTGTGAATTATATGTTTATCCATATTTGCATAAATGACAAAAGTGAAGATGTAAATGATGTGAAAAATAACTCGAGTGTTTGTGTAAAGTGTATGGTCGCGTAGCGCAAATCATCGTGGATAAACTGGATCGCTAACACAGTCACGGTAAGGATCCATAACAGCTTAGCTGCTGCCTTAAGTTTGCATTTTAGTTAGGCTGCATTCAAATCCTGTTCAGCTCGTCTTTTTGAAATAGACGCTCTTGTCAAATACATCTCAGTATAAATCAATTTTACATGGTACCTTTTCATTGAATTCAGTGAAAATGCAAATTTGTGTTCCAAGTCTTGTTTGTCTTTATTGTGCTGCGACTATTTCCTTAGTACCTATATTTTAAGACTGGTACCTTTTATCTTAAAAACAAAAAAGTATTTTTATTTTATTAAAATATTTGTATATTATGAATAATTATGACGTATGATTTTATTTCATGCACCTGCTTATGTTACCTTATTTTGTTATACTGAGTTTTTAACAAAAATATGTGTTTAAGAATCTTATAAACTTTTTGGATGAAACATCTGTTTGCTCCCTTCTTAATTTTTGTGTTTAGCCTCAAAACGAAAATACAAGTCATAAACTAACCCTTAAAACCAAAAAAGGCGTAGGTACTTTAAAACTTTATAGACTATGCTAAACGTAACTGATCCAAATACCTTGTATAAATATTCATGGTTTGTTAACTTGGTTAAAATAGATTGTATGTATGTATGAATAAAGTGATTTCGGTTGTACATCAAACACATACACAGAAAAGACTACTGGCATTCAATTTTAAATTAACACGTAAAGAAAAATAAATTGTATAAGAACGAGTTTGCCTTTATCAAGCAGCCCTGTACTGAAGCATTTTGTGCATATCTTTTTGCCGACTTACTAAAAAAAGAGGAGGTACGTACTCAATTCAACCGCTGGATCGATGGAAATCTTTTACTCGTAGTTAAAAAATAACCTTACGAGTAAATACTTCAGCTATATAATTATGTATATATATACACCTCTGACGATATGATAATAATTATACATCTGACGTAAGTGCCATTTAAATTTTCTCTAAATCGATCCAGAATTATAATTTTTTAATCGAAATTAATTTAAGTGCAACATTTTATTTGTTTCCGAATTGTCAACAAGTATAACAGACTCATATTTTGATGATTAACTCCGAATTCAAGAAAAATATCATTTTTTCTATATTTTGCTGAGTGTCAAATGAATTCAAGTTTTACGCCGTAATAAAAAACTCAAGAACAGTACAATGATTCCTCTTCAGCTTAGTACTCTCTTGACTGTGACCCTTATAAATGTGTATTCTAATCAAATTCTAATGCACGCGCGACGTAGACTTTTCCCTATTTTTGTATAATTAAGATTGCAAATATACTCGTACGTTCATCGCCCTTAACAATCCAAAATTTTGCGTGTATTAACTACCCACATTTTTCTTTTTCAGCTTACTGTGCTTGACACATGGGGTTAGTGAGGCATATACGAGAACTGGGCACAGCAACTACTCCTTTCCCAGAGACTTTATGTTTGGGGTTTCGACGGCCGCATTTCAGATCGAAGGTGGATGGAACGAAGGAGGTAAAATACATTTTCCCTAGAAAACAGTATATGTCTCATTTTTGCAATCGTATTTTCCGTGAATATGTAAATACCCGTTGTTTCTTTGATTTGTATAAATCTCTCATTTTCCTCAAACAATCTCTAATCTCTATATTGCGCAAATGTGATATATGTACTATACAGGGTTATTGGTTACGGGTGTACGAAAGAGGGTTGCTACGCTCATCCTAAGGAACAACTTTCACTATGGGACCAACTCTGAATTCAAAAAAAAACAGCTGTTCCATACATTTTGTCGATGACCTATCAACTTTTTGTATGAAAAAGCTGTTTTTTTTTTCTTGAATTCAGAGTTGGTCTCATAGTGAAAGTTGTTCATGAGGGTGTGTATAGTGACCCCCTTTCGGCTTAGTACACCCCTAGCCGATAACCGTGTATACATAAAATATTAGTTTACAGGTTTTAAATATTACGTAGTTACAAACTGTGATCTTATCAATATCATGTTGTTTCCGAAATATAATTGTGGAAATGATTTTAATTATACAGTGTATTCCTATACACAAAATAAACATAACTTAAATTGTAGCCAAACTAAACGAAATAATTGTTAATAAGCTTGTATTTAACACAACATCTCTTTGAAGTAATAATCAAAGACTTTACAATAAACTCTACTTGGTATTTAATCAGATAAAACTTTATTTAAATAACCCAGATAAACTCAGACGGATCAAAACTCTTACAGCTCATAATATCAGCATTGGCACAGACATTGTATGTGTTAATCCACAAATAATGCAGTTTCTATTGCACTAATTTGTTTAGATATATTATATTAATTACTTATTACGGTTTTACCCGCGATAAATATTTGATTATCTCTTGGGAACACTTCAATTTTCCGGGATAAATAGTAGCATATGTGTTAATCCAAGGTATAAGCTATTTTCATGCCATATCATCGAAAACTGCTAAGCCGATTGAGCGTGAAGGAGGATCAAGCAAACACACACACACATACAAACTTTCGCTTTTATAATATTATTAGGAAGTGGGATAGTTAAAAAAATATTATTTTAATTTAAAACAATCTACTTTACAAATATTGATAAATTTTATATGGGATTAATTGGAAAGTATACCCTTTTGTTTTTGACTGAATTTTTATAATTGGTCCTGTAATTTCAGTGAAAATTTGACAAAAAAGTAAGTGACGAATTGAAAACATTTTTTTTTAAATTGGTCAAAAAGATTCACAAGACCTCAGTTTTAGTAACGTTTATGAGCTCTATCAGTAAGAGGTAAGAAGGGTAACATACGAGTACTATAAGCCTGACGGAAACAAATGTTTCGAAAATAAATAAAAAGTGAACTACGCAGCGTTTTCACCAATATATTCTTCAACCGTCTTTCCTCTCAGATTCAATAAACTACCAGTATTGACAGCCGCGTTTGAATATGGAATGTGATTTACCTCTTTTTGGGGTTTCGTCCTTCCAAAAAAACGGTTCAGTAGCTATATTGCGGCCTCCCGTGCGACCATCTGTCTTTTATGGGATTTTAGCAGGAAAAGTAAATGTGAATACAATTGTGCTATATTAACCTACATACGTTGTATGAATAATAGGTTTGTATGTTATTGTAAAGAGTATACCTTCAAATAGAAGTAATAAGTCATACGATAAATAACTCTACTTTATTAATAGGTACTAATAGCACTCGCCGTAACTCTTTGAGCAATTACCTACTAAAAAAATACTTATTAAATATTCCGTTCCATATTCAATAGAAAATTAATTTAACAAGAATAATAATGTGCATCATATAATTTGATTAAGTTCTTAACGTCAGTAAAAATAGTTACGTATGCACGATGCAATGCAAGTTCAAAATACACGATGGCAATGTGATCAGTTTCAAGAGCAAATTGTCTACCCATAATACCTTCGGTGATATTTATAGCTTTTTATATAAAATAGTATAAAATCATACCCTCACGTAAATTTTACGTGCTTTATTTTTATTCAGGAAAAGGTGAGAGTATGTGGGACACATACATCCACCAACATCCTGAGTACACACCAGACCGCTCCAACGGCGACATCGCAGCAGATTCTTATCACAAATATATGGAGGACATTGAGATGATCAAGAGTTTGGGCGTCAAGTATTATAGAATGTCTATATCCTGGCCAAGGTATACTTTTATTATTGTTTATTTTATTTTATTATATTTTTTATTTTATTATTTCAATTTTATTATTAATAAATAACATAACTTGACAGTAATGGAAATTCACTAAGACGCTACATTATTACGATATTGCACACATTTACACTGATAATATAACAAATACAATAGAAACAATATTAACAAAAAACAAGGAAACATATAGAAGAAGAAGAAACACACTAATCATTTCTATCTAACATACATATTATAAAAGTATGAATATGATAGTAGTAATACGATTTAAACTGTGATAATTTTATATATTATCAAATAATAATAATTTATTTAGTCTAAGGACGTGCTTGAGGCGTTCGAAATATATATTAAATATAAAACAGGGTTTAGGCTAGATGGGAAACCGTAGTTAAAAGCGATCGAAAATCATCCTACTAGTCATGTCATTTTCGATCACTCTCCTATTAATTATATAATTGTTTTAAATAAATGTTTTAACTCATTTAATTTGTTTCATACTTCAATGTTCCGGTTGCAATTACTTCTAGGATTTTACCACATGGCACTGACAATTACGTGAACAAAGACGGAGTGCGTTATTATCGTACATTATTTGAAGAACTAATAAAAGCAAACATAACTCCTATAGTCACGCTTTTTCACTGGGATATGCCGACACCTTTGATGGACATTGGTGGTTGGGCGAACTCTGAATTGGTGAACTATTTCGAAGATTATGCTAGAGTTGCTTTTGACCTATTCGGAGATATTATCAAAACTTGGACAACTATGAATGAACCTCATCAGCATTGTTATAATGTAAGTCATTTTTTATCGGTAGGCTTTAATCACTTAAAAAGCCAATATTATTTTAACAAAATTTACTTCTTATTTAATATATAATAGTTTTTTGTATATGTTTTGTTAATTTTACGTATTTTTTTCACAAATTCACAATGAATATGTTCTTTATAATCTACCCCCTAAGCTCTTTGTAGGTTATATACACTTTGAAGCTTCCGGTAGGTATTTTGACTATAGTATTAAAGAACGGCGTACTCACGTAAGTCATCGCTTACGAAGAAGAGATGACAGTCTCGAAAGTCGTCGAGCAATAATTCTTTGTTTATCTAAACTAAGTTAAATTTAGCTAATAATGTCTTCTTCGGCTATACACAAGTTGGCAATGCGGTTCCAGAAGAATTTTATTAATATAAATATGATAACGGGTGTCTGAATAATAAGACTTATTTTTTTTGGCTAATTGCGCAGCTACCATAAAACAAAGAGGCAAAGTCAATTCAAGCATAAAGGACAATAAACAAAAGTGGCTCTTTTATCGCTAATAACTCAGTTTATTGTCACTGTAAATTTATCATTAATATATTAAATCATGTTTATTTTTTGGCAGGGCTATGGCGGCGATTTTTTCGTTCCCGTACTGAAATCAAACGGCATTGGGGATTATTTATGTGCCCATTTTATGCTGCTGGCACACTCACGAGCATACCATTTGTACGATAGGGAATATAGGCCTTTCCAAAAAGGTTGGTTTACTATTACATCGCTATTCTTGGTATTATCAGTTTTAAGAAAAAAATCTCTTCTTTCTCTTTATTCTTTACAATCTGCGAATAGTAGATTAACTTTTATCTATGCGTAGTCACTGAAGTGCCTAAAGACGTTTTAAACACAAAAATCAAGAAACATTTTAAATGTAGTAATTTATCACTTTAATAATTAGATACACTAAAATAAATCCGAACGATCCAAGTTTATCTGAAGAATGAAAAAAATATTCTGACGACTTAAATACCTCCACCTTTGTTGCAGTATAAGAAATAATTTTACTTAGAATATGTAATGATGAATGTTGTATAAAATAATTGTAGTTAAAACCTACAATTATCTCTACTTTTATATCCTTGATACTCTACCTGATAAACGATTTAGCACCTATAGGTATATGAGTCAGGTCAGCGACAAGACAAGGTGGTTCCGGATTGTGTCAAAGCCAAGAAAAATGCGGCACATTTGACTTGTACCTATACAGCAGCGCTCGTCTATTTATTTCCTGTGTCGTACCCCGGGTTAAACCTTCACATATTGAGTCATTAATCTGTCATATTTTATCCCGGCGAAACAATTTCCTTCGCATTTTTCGTAATATATTTTGAATAGCGTTTCTATCAGATGTTGCTTTTTGCTATGATTTATTTTGCGTACTTGTAATGTTAATATTTTGTGTCAGACATAAACCAGCACTACCTACAGTACTACTCGACCTACAGTCCTAGATACCGGATTAATTGTACAGATATTTAATGAAGATTAAAGTAGTTGACTATCTATCCAGCATATTTCCATTTACCTATCAAAACAAATTAATTACAGTTTTGTCCCAAAATTAATATGTTAGATTTCATATTTGCTATCATGGCCGTTTGACAGAAAGAACATAAAATATTCTAAATGTATAAATATCTGTATGAATTTTGCTTACTTCATTATTCTAAGGTTCCGATTTTATGCAGGTGTAAGATGTAAGATACTTAGTTAACAATTTTTTAAATTTATTTTATATTTGTTAAGAGTTTTTTGAGATACTCGTACCTATACCTACAGTATATACAATAAATATATAGTCACAAAAGTGTCTTAATATTAAAATCATTACAGGTATTATTGGCATAACATTAGACGCGTTTTGGGCTGAGCCAAAAGATCCAGCAAAAGCAGAAGATCTCGAATCAGTTGAAAGATATCTTCAAATGCACGTGGGTACACTTTCGCTGCTAGAACATAATCATTTTATAATTTTTATCGTGGGTAAATAAATAATACGAATTATTTCATAAAGTTGTCCGCCGCAATTGTGAGTAATTTAATAATTTTACCAACATCACAAGTAAATACAAATTTGAGAAAGAAAACATAGTTAAATAATTAAAATAAGTCTCAAAAAACCAGTTCTGAAGTGTTTCAATGACATTTTTGACTAATTTAAGCCGTTCTGGTAGCGTGGCGTCAAACATTTAATACTTTTAAAATTAAGAAAAAAATTAAATAACCTTAGCTAGGATAATACCAGTTCAGAAATAGGTCAAATTGGAGTGTATCGATTTCTTCGAGGCAATCGTGCGTAAGGCCTGTTGACGACGTGGCCTATGGTGTAGCACCTCGTTTGATGTTAACATTAGGCTTCTGGCATCTGCAGTCAAATGCAAATTTAATTCATATACAAAAAAAAAACAGCGACTTAAATACTTAGAATATGAAATTAACACTTTAGCATGATATTCTTTCTATTATTGGATAATAGGAAGAACAAATGCATATTGAAATTAATAGGCCTTAATTTCATGATGCATTCCACAATTAATAGCTATATTTGAAATAAATTCTAGCTTGGTCTCTTCGCACACCCAATATATTCTGAAGCTGGTAACTACCCAGATCTAGTGCGTCAGATAATGGACAACAACAGTCTTGCGCAAGGTTTTTCGAGATCACGCCTACCATATTTCTCAGCAAAAGAGGTCAGTTTAGCTCATAAATACATAATAATTATTCGATTAAGAATCAGTTCCTGATAAAATGGTAATTTTACATTAGTACGAACATTGATAGACTGAGCTGCGGGTACTTAACCTTGTTCATGAATTTTTAAACGAAAATTTAAAAGGGATGAAATTTATTTTTTTGCTAAAATTTGCCCTATTTAGATGAGACAAAGCAATGTTAGAATTTACTATCACATTTCACTGATGGGCAAAATGACAAAAGTTATTATTAACTAATAAAATGATAAACTGACAAACCACCAGAGATAATCCTGGTATTCCAACCAGAGGGTAAAGTTATAAAATGGCGAGTGGAATTAATATACGTACTTTATATTATTACTTTTATTTATTTTTTACGTTTTAAACTTAAGACCGTCAGATTTGAAGTAATTAGTATCCCGTACAAGGTTATATATTAGTTAATTTACATGATTATCAGATGAAAGCAATAAGTGCTCTAACAGAAATACTTCTTATTCTTGAATTTAAATATGCTGCTGTCTCCAGCCTGAACGCATAAACATTAAAATCTATCAGTTACTATATAAAGCAATATCCATATAAAATAATCTAGATAATACCTAATTCCAGTGTCTGAAAAGTGTTCCGGCAGATAAATTAACAAAACTAATATTGTGAACTTTAGGTTTCAGAATTACGAGGTAGTTCAGACTTTTTTGGGCTGAATCACTACACTACATTTTTGATGTCTCCATCAAATATGGAGAAGGGGTGGGAAGTTCCATCGTGGGATCATGATACAGGAGTTAAAATGGATCAAAATTTAACTTGGCCTAAGCCTGGTGCTGATTGGTTAACGGTATGTTTAAATATGATTTTTCTAATTAAGTTCGTGCATTTATGTGAATTATATCATTATTTTATTCTTAGCCTATTTCTCACTTTAGGGCAAAGGCATACCCACTCTCCGTCTATACTTACTCGAATCTAGCGCTGTTATATATCATCTATTAACAATATGCGAATGGCAGCAATAATATACTTTATTTTTTTATAATCATGAGACATAGCACCCGTAAAAGCAATACAATTGGTTTGAGCTTTTCGATTTTGGTCATTTAAGTATTAATCGACCGCGCAGGTGACCGGTATCCGGTTATTGAACCGGAATTGGTCAACATTTGACATCCAGTAAAACTATTTGAGAACGGTGTTTTTTATATATAAACTAAAAGAAAATGGTTTTGCTGAAGTACATTATTCGTTTGTTGGAATTGCTTAATATGATTATATTCAATGTAATAATATTACAAGTCTAAAAACAAAAGCAATATTAGATTATCTTTCGCATTGAGAGCTCTAAAACAATAAATACTATATTTTTTTTAATTTAATGATGTTTGGTACATAAAATGCTAATTATTTATGATTTTTTTTTTATAATTTGAGGTAATATTTTAACCAATATATATTATTTGCAAATAAAACCTCGTCTACGTGCACCTTGTCTTACAGGTAGCTGACCGATTATAATCTTATCACTTATATCTCATGGGTCACGGTCAAGACCAGACACAATACCTACTAGATTTATCTGGTTCTACACAGTAACAACCTTGTTAAGAGGATCTAAGTTATTAGAATAAAACTGCTTAAAAATTTTCTACAACTTTATCTGTTTTTTTACAAAAAAATATTTTTCAAAATAATTTGTAAATATTTTTTTGACCTAACCTTTCGTATAAATGCTCCCATGTGGTGCCATTTTAATTTCCTTAAAATCAGTCAAGTGTTTAGATTTTTAAATCATAATAACTGAAAAAGTTCTGTCAGCGCCTGCCCTAATGGTAGTAGGCAGTAACTTTTTTTTAAATATATATTTTACCCATGCAACTGTCCTTATTTGTATAATTGTATGTCCATGGACATAAAAATATATAAATCGGTCTCATGGCTGCCCACTTCAGCCTAAACCGGTAATCTGCTGTTGATGCGCGAGGTGTCATTGTTTTTGTCCACACATGTCAATCCTCTTAAACTATAATAGGTTCATCTTACGGTTTCACTTGGTAATATCAGTTATTTTCGAAGTCGTTTAGATAGATACATACGTTAAAAGTAAATGATTTTGTCATTCATTCGATTTTATAACCCACTTACTTACCTATACTTTGAATTTACTTAAATTACAATTTTAAAGTAATATTAACAAACATAAATTAGTATTCTATGATTCATTAGCATTCTCTCAGGGTTTTACTGTAACCGTATAATTTTTCATTTATGCTTTTAATTTAATTGAAGGATTTTTCCAAAAATGTCATAACTGGTTAAAATTTTATGCAAATACATACAATGCTTTTATACATTTTGATAATTCGTAAGGACTTCAGAAATACACCCATTTACGCATATTTTGTGTTTTGTGGCTGTGCTATATTATCATTACACACATCATCATGTTAATGTTGAGCCACTCTTATCAAATAATATTTAAATAATAATAAAAACACAGTAAATCTCATCATAAACCTATACTTACGACGCGGTAAGCCGTAACACAGTGACAAGGGTCAAGGATTTATTTAAAAACAACCTACGATTATTACAAAATTTCAATGTTTTTTAGTGAATGATGCAACTACATCCTTCAATTACGCAACAAAATCAAACAGATGTTTTTAGTGGTTGTATAATAATAGACTGATTTTGACATTATCATCACAATATAATTAATAATAAATAATACACCTATTGCATCATCATTTATGAAAGTAAAAACTAAATTCAAATCAACAAGCTACGTGTAAAAAAGGTCACTAAATTATAGGTGTTTATGAACCAGGATACATACAAAAAAGCTGGCACTATAAGTATCAAGCAAATTATACGTTACAATGTATCATACACACGAGTAGAGTATCTACAGTACGCTGAGCCGTATGCTAAGCTTATGCCCATATCATAAGAAAAAGTGTAACATAAACATTATCTAAATGGATAGAATATTTCTTAACCCTGCATAATACGGTCCCAGAACCAAATAAGCAACCTTTAAAACAGGTATGAGAACTTCAATTTGGAACAGAAACTTCATTCAACCACCGTTTGTATGCAACAGGCATGGAACCAATTGAATTTATTACATTCTTATTGCATTCAGGTCTACCCTCCCGGGTTCAGGAGACTGCTCAATTGGATCACCAAGAGTTACGGGAAAAAGGTTCCTATAATAGTTACGGAGAACGGCGTCTCTGATGCTGGCCTCCTAGAAGATTACGACAGGGTGGAATATTTCAATTCGTACTTATATGAACTACTCCGAGCCTTGTATGAAGATGGATGTAATATAAAAGGCTACTTTGCCTGGACTTTGATGGACGATTTCGAATGGAGTGACGGCTACTTGTGAGTGTTATTTGGTAGAACAATCCCCTTTTCTCATCGTAACAGTGAAATATTACATTGCCTGCTGTAATATTCAGCCTTGTTTTCATTGAGCTACTAGGAAAATATAATACTTTCGGTAGTTTTCTCACAAACGGTGAAGGATGGTTAGTTTTATGAGTAATTAATATTTACTTAATCAAATCTAATGCCTTGAATGACTTTGAACTTAGATAAAAATTGAGATAAACAGAGAGATCATTTTATTAGTATTCGAAGAAAAGGATTTTTGAATATGAACTATTAATTATAATTTTTGGATTACAGGGTTACAATACTTTAAATAAATACAGAGTATAGTAATTTTAGTGTGTTGAATTGCAAAAAGGGTAGATAATTGATTGCGATCACTATTTAAATTGTGTTTAATTGCAGATCCGTGACTCACGAAGTGACTTAGTCCTTTTAAAGTAATAAAAATTTAAATGACCATCGAGTTGAGAATATATGAATAACAATAGCCAGTTTTCCCGTTGATAGATCCGTTAACTCTGTAATAACAAAACAATAAAACCTTGGCTGTAATAATCCTTATTGATCGTTTCATACGTATAGATAATAAAATGGTAGACGATAATGAGGTCTGGTGGTATGATTTTACGAATAGGAAGTGAATTGGACGACCGCATTTCAAATGTAAATAACTATTTGCGGTTACTTGTCTTGACAGATATAAAATATATGATTAAAAAAAATATTGTCAATTGATTTTTCGGATTGTAGGACGAGACAACACTTTCCTTTCTGCACATTCATAAGCACACAATAATTATTCGTCGTTATTTTTATCTGCTATTTTTAATTATTTATTGTGTTTTTTTTTGACATAATATTGCAATTAACTGTGTTCTCATAGTGATATGTGTACGTTATTTGTAACAATAATGTTATCTTCTGGTTTATAGATATATAACAGAATAGTTCTTATGAAAAAGGGAGCTCTCTAACAAAGAACAAAACTCACGAATTTATAATATTGCCCATCCAACAAACGCAGTTTATGTCAGGTCCGTTCAAAACAACTCAATATTACGAAACAACCACCACTGAACTGTTATTTGTCTTTCCAGAACCAAGTTTGGCTTGTTTCGCGTGAATTTCGACAGCCCCGACCGAACCCGGACGCCGAAACTGTCTGCAATGAATTACGGCGATATAGTACGCACCAGAAGTATCGACTTTGACAAGTACAGCAGACCACAGGAAGTTTACCATACCAATAGAATACGGTAGTTTTTTCAACAGTTTACATCTCCAACATTTATAACTAGGCTGTTTTGACTTCGTCTTTTGATCAATAATACAAGATATGAGATAGGTATAGATCGAATAATGCCTCCAGTAAAATGATGTACTGGTGCAGTTTTGTCAACATGGTTTTGTAAGCTGGTGATTTAATGTTGAATTGAGTGGATCATTGTTTTGTATCCATGAATTTTGCAGTTATACTTGTGTGTATAAGATGGTATTCCCGATACGGAAGAAGCTCTTGTAGAGAGATTATACGAGTTTGAGGGCGTTAGTATTGTGCCACATGCTGAAAAGAATCTCACCATAAATACATTTATAGGTACGCCACGCCTATGTTAGTTATATTGTGTGAATACGTTTACAGCAAAAATTGGCTACATAAAAGCACAATATCCAAACTCAACATCCTAGTAAGTAAAAGTTGCCATCGTAGCCAATAATAGATATTTGTTCCACAAGAGTGAAAAGTTGCTTTTTAACCGCGTGCTCACTTTTGATGACCGAGACAGCGAAGGATTCTAAAATTGAATCTCGAGCGCAGCGAGTGTTTAATAAATTAGAATCGAGAGCGTTAGCGAGGAAATTAAAAGAGCACAAGGTGAAAAATCTTTGCACTCGAGTGCAACACGTAACTTTTCATCCCACCTCAGCGGTAATATGACAACATACGAAAAATAAAAAAAATTAATCACTAATTTTATTTTTTGCACTTATTTTTAACATAAGGTTTTAACAATATGACGTGAAAATAAATAATGGCGCGCGCAAAACAAATTTAAAAAAAGTACAGCATAAAGGTTCCGAGTCTGAGTTTATAAAAAAATAAAAAAGGTTGTATCATGAATTCGGCACCATAGAGGTACAAGTAAATAGGTTGGATGAGGTTTTTAATTCACAAACTTAGTGCACACGATATTCTAAATTCAAATTTACTTTATCTTCTAGCGGATAAAAACGGCTTTTGCACTCAGATATCGAATAGCAAAAATACTCTTTCCGAGATGGTGGGATGAAAAAGCATTTATAACATTATTTATTTATCGTGTATAGTTTTTTAGCATTTTTTAATATTTTTGTAATACTATTTCTGTTTTCGTTTGTTCTGTTCTGTTATTGTTATATTGTGTTCACAGCCGTCTACGCTGAATTTAATCCTTTTGTTCATTCCGATGAGATCGCTTTTTATCGATAAGACCGCTTTTTGTGCCTGTTTTCTGCCGTATTTATTCTCTGATATTCTATTCTTGTGGTGACAGTAAAAAGTAATGGTAATAAAACATGAAATAGGTAAGTACGTATAGATAAAATTTTACGCTCTTGCTGTTGACTACAGTACGTTGGCAACTCTTAGTTTAAAAATGATTTAGAATAATAAATATAAAAACATGTTATAATTTATTTTAGTTTACTTTTAATAAGCCTATTTATCGTTGTAGCAGTCGTAATTATTAAATAGGTAAATATTTTAAGTTATTGAATATTCGAGTTAATTATCCGATTCCCTTTTGAAATAAATAATTAAGGTACTTACAAATTTCCCACTTTCCTTGTTTAATTATGAATATGGTTTTTGTATATTTTATATTCATTATGGGAAGTTCATAAAAACCATTATTGTAAAAGTGAACAAAAAAAACAATATATTTTGAATATATATATTTATGTATACTATAGGAATCATTATAAAGACTGGTGTACTTATACATAATAAAGTTCATAAAAAGCTACTGATTTGATTTTACAAAAGTAAATACCTGCTAATAACATTATGGTCGCAAGGATTTTATTAGTTTAATCCAGTTTGTAAAGTGATATTTTATGTATATAGTAAAATTATGTTTAATTACCTGTTGAATTATATATTTTTTATATTCAATATCTATAGAGGTTATTAACAACAAAATACCTTTCGTCAAAACATGAGTTAAGGAAGTCGGAGATTGAGACAAAAACAGGTGAAGTGTAAAAATATGGTGAGGTACGGAGATTGAGGAGAAACCGTACACTGAAAACATCTATATTTTCCTATTCCTCGCTCTAATTACAAAATTAAGCGGGAAAACATTTTTACAGATTTTTTTTTAAACCAGTTTATTAACAGACTACAAAAAGGAGGAGGTTCTCTATCCGTCAGATCTTTTTGTTTTTTGATTTCTCAGAGATGACTGATCCGGTTATAAAAAAAAATATTACTTATAACTTAACGAAACTTAATATTTGCGATTCACAAATTCTCTCTAATTCGGTCCAGAAGTTTGTTTATCAAAATACCTCTTAATTATCTTCTACTTTTTTTGTAATGTAAGTAATGCCTGCCGAATTGATGTCGCTAATATCACTTTTTTGAAATATTACTATAACTTGTTAAAATAGATAGATATCAGCAAAATAAGAATTTACTCGTATTTAATATCTATTACTGTTATGTTTTTTACTATCATAAACGTGATGATGAGATTTTAGTTGAAAATCTACAATAAAAAATGTTTCAATACATAAACATGTTTTTTCTTTTGTTTATTTTATTGCATATACGCTGCCATACAATACGGTAAGTACCCATAATAATTAAACGAGTTCAAATTTATTTGTACAGTAAGGTATTGCAAAACGTAATATTTCGTCAGAACGAAACTCGACGACCTTACTCCAAGATATCGGAAGGAACCAGAAACAGGAAAGTTATATTTGCAAATTAATATTTGCATAGTCTGGTCTTGATAGATTGATATTGAATAGTAGAGCTTTTGCGAAATGTCAATAAACCCGAAATGACACGAAAGCGATTGGTTTGTGGTTTTTATCCGGTTTGGTTTTGCATTTTATAGAGATTCATAAAAATATATTTAATCGTTAACCCCTTAACATCTTACAAATGATTTGTTACAGCGCCATAGATCACTATTGCACTCCCGTTGGTGGTTGAACAGACCGATCCGGGATAAAATACTATCCTATAACGGTTTTATTATCGTCAATATTCTATCACAATTAAATGTTTTAAAAATATTATCCACCTTCTAGCAATAAATTTATCATATCATCTTCTCTTTCTAGCCATAGCTTGAAAGATAGAAAAAAAAATAATTTAAATTTGAAGTCGTTAATTAACTGAGCCATTTTACATAAGACTTAAATATAATAAGAGGGTAGATGTTTCTTACTTTTCTAATGGTCTTTCCGAGTTTATGTTTTAAGAGCTGTGCATATTATTTGTGTACAACATACCTAAAACTACACAACCACAAAGTCTACTAAATCCAGCTGAGATTTGCTATTCGGAACTCCGAAAATGTTACATAAGACAAATTGAAATTCAGCGTGAATAGATCGAAGTTGTTTTACGTCGACCGACGCTGTGCTGAATGGATTGTTTCACTTTGTGGTGTGTTCGAGAAACTTCTACTGAGTCTTCTTTTAAATTCTATAGTGCTAGACAATGTACAACTGTGTACTTGCTACACGTTCGTGCATACGTGCATTATTGGTTTTGTCCACGTTGAAAGATTGGTGAATATGAAAAAATTCTCAGGATATACTTACAGAAAAAAAAAACTATTCATCTGTCCTCAATTCCGTTCAATTGATACTCTGCATTCGTTCTGAAAATAAGCCCCGCTTATTACTCGAGTTGACGGATTCGACTTTCTGTCTTTAGTGATTTTCCCATTGAAATCGAATTATGTCTGAATCTTGCGAACATTTTATTAAACATATCGATAATGATACTCAAGGGGCAAGCTCAGCTTTAAGAATCGTAATAGACTCAGCACTTCGCCACAAAATACAAGCCTGACAGTTTGACCGACAACCCTACGAGTATATTAATGATTCTGCTATTGTAAGCTTGGAGTGTCAGACAACTTGTTTCTCTCTGCCTCGACACTGTTGGAACAAACATTACTCTGTCACGGAATCTCTTTTGAACACTTAGTTTATATTCCAGCTACAATAGTAAGTGCAAGGATAGAAACGTAAAGTGGTTCTTAGTGACTCTTGAATACAGAAATTTATATGTTAAGTTAAGCCGGTCAAAATTATAACCATTGTTTTTTGTAGTCTAGCAAATAAGCTGTCTGACGCGCGGGCCTGTCATCTCTACTATCCCTATTTCTCTATTATTACTAATGTTATAATTAGAAAGTAACTCTGTCTGTCTGCTGCCTTTTTACGCCTAAACCACTGAACCAATTTTTCATGAAATTTAGACGATAGACTAGACCTTGAGAGCTTTCCCAAGGTCACGTCATGTACTTATATAAGCTAAATTTTGTGCATAAATATGGCTTGATGTAAATGGAATAGAGAATACAAGTGTTAAGACATATAAAAAAGCCGTTATTAGAGTACAACGCATAAACTAATCCATAACCAACTTAATTAAAATTTAATTAAAATACGAAAGTTGCTAATAAGTCAAATTGATGGTCAGACTAGTCCATCCAATGGAAATATTATACTACAATTAATGTTTATTATGAAGAGTATATAATAATGTATTTATAGGACGCCAGGGGGGCCCTCTTTATCAGAAGTGTCTGTCATCGTGTATTTCACTACGGGGGGCGCGGGTAGTCGGGCGAGGAGAGTAAAACCAAGACGTGTGGTAATTCGTTATAATTTTCAACTCGACTACAGTAATCGACACAAAATATGTTTCGGAATGTATTGTCCAATCACTATTATCGCTTAATCAGCCGACACTCCACCAAACACGTAACACACGTATGCGATGCAAACCGATTGCCGTCTCGTAATACCGTGATGGCTCGGGTTCCTCCACGCTGCGCTAGTGCTTGGTGTTGCGTCAGAGTCAACGGCAATGACATCTCGCTCCCACTGACGCTGACAACTGACAGTCGTCATTGCGGTTCACTCTCGATGATTTGAACGCGCCGTCATATTTTAATAATGATCCACGCACTAGGCTGAGCTAGTATCGCGAGGATCAGAACAAAGTACCTAGACCTATTTAATCTCGGGTAAAAAATAATATTATATTAATAAAATCTTAAATACAAAGGATTAACAAAAAGAAAAACATTTATGAAAAACATATTTATTGTCACGTCTTCTATCATCTTATTATTAACGCCAGAGTGAATCGTCGAATCTGACAAAATGTTTTTTTAAATCTATCAGATGCTCATATACTCGTATAGATCGTAGATTACAATATGTGCATATAAATTTTATTTTTATTTATGAATGTAAATTTAGTCTTAAAGAGTGTTTCGGGATATTGTTGCTAGACTCGGGATCTTTTTATACATAAAAAGCCGCTTCAACTTACTAGCTATTTTTAATGCTGTTTTTCTTTGAACTAGGTTATCTCTGACCCATTTTCGACTTAAAGCCCCCTAAATGTAGTCTACTTATTCCAGCCGTGTACGAGTATTTGGAATTGTGTCAGTTCTCTTTTAATCAATCACGGAGCGAAGGTTGTCAACTACACAAACAACAAGGTTTTTAATTAATAAGAAGAAGCAAATCTTCATGACGATTAGATCTATCTTATTTTGTTTCTGATTTAGCGAACTTACACTTATGAAGTTTAGTCAATACCTATATAATTCGTTTTTTGTTTATTTGATGTTGCTTATACGTCAATATTAACCTTTATTAAATATATTTTATGTTTAAATTTATTAGGCAACGCTGTAACTGTCAATTATTTTCCAACCAAGGCATATTTATACTAAATAAATGCTTGATTGTAACTAGGGACCTTGGTTATTTTTAGTTTTGTCCAGGCATTGATTTTATTAACCTGTTATCTTCGAGAGCAATCATTATCTCAGTCTGTAAAAATGTTTTAAGGCCAGAATTACCTTTTCAACAGGTTTTAAATTGAAATTTTCTCTTTTCAAATTCATATTCTTCAGCATTTGCTCTTGCTTATGCTGAAGAATATGAATATGAGTTTGTCTTTATTATTAAACTAGTTGACCCGGCAAACTTTGTACCGCCTAGCAGTCAATTCAAATGTTACCATCATATTATTATTTACAAATATTGACATTAATATTTACATGATACTAATGTCACTTAATTGTTTTGCCTTCCCGGAACCGTTCCACTAACACTTAAACTTTATGGTATGGTATTAAAGTTCAAATAGACTCTTAAATATCGATTAATCTATTGTATGGGAGTATAGAAAAGTGTTGTTTTTAGACATTTTAGGCAATTTTTAAATGTTTCTCTTCGTTTGAACTAGCAAAATCGGTTCAGCTGCTCTCGAGATTTGCGCTTGGCAACACATTCAGCGATTCGTTTTTATATTATAGAGGTAACTATTGCTATTTTGTTATTGTTATCACTATTATGGCTGTTATTCGTGAATGATCATTTATCTCGCAGTAATAAAATCTAGTTGCATTGTTGATAGCAATTTACGTTGTTATCTGTTATTAAAGCTATTATTATATAAAAATTTTGCTTTGTTATCTCATTGCAGAAGCCCAACGTAATTGTCTTGTTTTTAAAAGTACGGTATACTAAATGCATCGATAATATCTATAGTTCGTAAAGACGCTATAAAATATTATCACATATTTTTTTTACAAATAATTGTTATGAGTGTTTAAAGTGCAATTGAAAAACTTTAACCACTAAAAAGTGGTTAAACTACTTAGTTACTGACTAGATGATCAAATCATCGTAATCGTAAAAAAATAATTATGTTCTGCAATGAGCTAAAAATATAGAAAGAAATGAACTCTGAGAAATAAAAAAATACATACATGTAGGATGAGTGGAGAATAAAAATAGGATGAGTTAAAAAACACAAGACAAAAGACATATGAAAAACCCGATGAAATGTATAAGCTTAACGTCATGTGTGTTGGGTTTCAGTTGCATAGATTTTGGCGAGTGTGCCTTTGAACTACTTATTATAATTTCTCACAAAACAATCGTACCTACTATCATACAGAGAAGCTGAAAATCACTACCCATAGGTTTCTACAGATTCGTACAAAACGCTCTGCAAAGACTTTTATTGCACGAAATCAAAATTATGATCCTTGCCTCCATCTTCACTAATTTAGACGACGGGTATTTTTGATTTCAGGAAATACCTCCATATTAAAAATTCCCGATGACTAAACAATTGATAAATTTGTAGTAAGTACCTGCAAATTAGTATACATATTCTACATTTCTTTTAAATTGAATGAAAAGCTATACGCTAGTTAGTAGCTGTTCTTATTAAATCAAAACAAAAAGTAACTGTAGTACTTCTAACTTAGCCACTTGTAAGTATAACCCCTTAAAGTTAAATGCAATTCTAAACTAACAGACACTCACTGAGTTTTTTTTTTAAAACTATGTATACAGGGCTATTGGTTAGGGGTGTACTTAGCCGAAAGCAGGTAGCGACACACAACTTTCATTATAGGATAACCCTGAAAACGAAAAAGAAAAATCAGTTGTTCCATAAAACAACTGATTTTTTTCTTGAATTTCAAAGTAAGTCCCATGGTGAAAGTAGCTCATTAGAGTATTAATACATACCCCCTTTCGGCTTAATACACCCCTAGCCGATAACCCCGTATAACTGATATAGAGACTACGGATTTGTCTAATTTCTCAAACAATGTCTGATCTCATCCATTATGACATAGTAACGTATGTATCTGTAAATATGTTGTTATAGAGACAATCACATCCATCATTGTTGCCAAACAAAGCTTAATTAATATAATGAATGTTTACTGAATTCGTTAAGCTCGACGTAAATGTGTGAGGCAAACGGATTTGCGAGTTGATGTAGTAAGCAATTAATAAAATTAACTCATTTTAACGTGATCGAAACTGGATATGATTATTTTGTAATACAAATACATTTCATTTTCACTAGTGTACTTGTTTTTATTTATAGAGTCCGTACCTAAAGGATAAAAACATTACTAATACTTCACTTCCTATCCGTCTATCTGTCATTAGAAGTACCTCATAAACTGAGCTTCGACAGTTGTTTTTTTTTATTATTATTGACATTAAATTTTTGGTAAACAATTCAACCGTACATATTTTGTTACATACCCACCTCTTTTGAGAGATCTGTACTTTGCAGTAGCAGGTTTTTTTTTACAATACACCTAAAAACCTCGAGTTTGCAATTCTGATCTTTGATCTTCCACCAGCCATATGTTACTTTCTGTTTCACACTGTTTGGAATTCTAGACTTTTGTTTGCCTATATGATAGGTACCTAGACCGTAAGCTAATGACAATAATTGACTTGATTATTAGGTGCATCGTCGATCAATCTATGCCTAGGAGTTATAATTAATTAGGAACCTTCAACTTGCGCATGAATGGTGACAGACAACAACAACAACTTGGTCCGTTCTCAATTATCGTATTTGGTTAAGTATCGAATACCTAAGAATTCATAGAGAATAATAATAAGTATAGGTATCCAATTTTCTTACTTAGTATTTCTAACAGAGGTACAGGAAAACTAGAAATTGAAAGTTACTCGTATTTGGCAACGTCGCGTTCTTCTGAACATGTTCAAAAAACTGCTTGGCTTGAGTATAAAAACTATGTATGTAAGAAAACTATGGGAATTACGAAAAAATGCGCGTAGAAGACAAGCAATGTTGTTATTTATTGTTAATGCTCACAATAATTTAAGTTTTAATCTGTATCTGAGTACAAAGATTCGAGACGCATACCTAATACCATGAGCTACCGTTTGATGGGATTCCATAGAAATTTAAAACCCAAAGGATTAACCTCTGGGACAGTCTTTTTCAGTCAAATAAGGCTTAGAAGCAATAAATCATCGTACTATTGAGCTGTCGATTGACAATGTTCACAATAAAAAGTTTAGAACAAACTTGTTTCGATTTTACATAGATGACCCGTTTTAACTGCACTGAACAACCAGTTGGAATACGGACCTTCAGAAGGGGTATTGGTCCAATTACTTTTATAGTTCAAATCCCGTTGTTCCACTAAATAAGAATGGTAAACAAACCTCAAACCTCTGCTTAGGATTATTAATCATATCAGTGTACGAGTAACTCGCGTCAAAGTTAAATTTATTTGACAACAATTGCATTCCCATTCGGCAACATTTCCGTGCTAAAATCGGGACAACAATAAATCTACAGATAGCCCACTTCCCGACGATTAATCACTGCAGAGTTGAATGGTGACTAATTAGTTGGCGCCTTATCCCGGGAAAGGAAAGCTGACGTTTGCTGCTCTCTGCATTATTTAGCGAGACAACGGGACAGTCGCATGACAGAGTAGATAATATTGACAGAGTGAGAATTATCGTCTCTATTGGTACATTCTGGAACAGAAAACTGCAACAGGACAATGCTTGTTGACGCACTATGCCAGTAAACCTAGGAATAAGTAAGTATAATAGAAGAAGGTACCCTGTTGTTTGTATTCATTTGTATTATAATTTATGAAAAAAAACTTGATCAATTTTAAGATCCTTAAAGAATTATTTTTACAACTTACCACCACATTAATGTGGTGGTAAGTTGTTATATGGAATAAAGAGTTGCTAACTGTATCTTATTCATAATCGATATTTAGACCGAAAAATTGACTTCTGAGTAATTATCTATCTTGTCTTTATTCACAGTTTTTAGACTTGCGTCTCCATACTGTTTTCTACTCAGTGGCATAACAAGATTTGCTACTTTTAACAAAAACACCAAACTAGTTTGTGAACTCTTCACATTATCTTATATATCTGTTCGACAATCGAGTTTTATTTTGAATATTGTGTTAGTTTTGAATCTCGTTGAGAGAGGGGGAATTTCATTAGTTTCCCTTGTTTGCATGTTGATCTAATGCCTCAGTTACACCTGTGACGTATAAAAAATAATCGTATTAGGCGTTCCCTTCTAATATAGTTACGAGTGTTACCCTTCCTAAATTTTAAGAGAGTTCCTACAAATTATTTGACATGCATATACAACTATAAATAGCTCTTCGTCTGCTCAGTCAATAAACCTTACTTCTAGTAAAGGTTGTCCACAACTTTGTTCTTCACAATTATACTGCTCTCATGAATTTCGACACACCAAAGCGCAAAAACTCACATATTCAGATAATAATATACGTACCTACACGTTAACACGCAAAGCGACATCATTATCGAATGTAACGACATCATTAACAATATCAAAACGACACCGAACACAAACATAAACACGGCAGAGATTATTTTGATACGTGTTATTCCAAATAAAACGACCGCATTACAGACGCGTCCTTTTCATTTAGCTTTCATAATAATATTCCTGTGTAAACCATCTATATAATTTCATATATATACTAGCTGTTAATCGCGGCGTTGCCCGCGAATCTTGCAAAATGATTAGACCAATAAATAAAAACTATATTTTTCTAACTAAAAACTAAGTATGCTGATATAAGAGTAAGTCCTGACTGACTGACTGGCATGTCACAATTAACGCAGAGCGCAAACCTCTGAACAAAGAGACATGGCATTTGGGCACTGTACTCATTATACTAAGAAAATAATTTTGAATTCCATCCATTTGGTCAAATGTGGGTTCAGAGTTTCAAACTTCTATATTATATAGGCATATTCCAGCAGTGCCGTTTGTGCGGAAATTTGCTCCTTATGTTTTGATTTTAAATGTAATTTTTGTAATTTTTTGTTATATATAATTTTATAATTTTGTTTATTTTCAAATTTTTTTTTGTATATTTATAACGTTTTTATGTATTTTAATGTTAAACTGTATTTGAATATAGGTCTCGGTAACCTGAAATAAAAAAAAAAACTTATATTATTTTTTATTTACATATCATTTTATGACACTTGCAACGCCACCGGTGGCAGCTACCATTACATAAATATATAAAACAAAGGAAGATAGATAAATAGATCAACGCTTTATTGTAGACACGCAAAATATAACACTACAAATATATTAAGTTACATGTAGTGCCACAAGTGAAATGAAGTGAAGTGGGGAAGAACAGTAGATAAAATCATTAGGTAAACCTTGAGAGTAATCATCAGAGATATCATAAATTTTGTACGTTTTATTTAATAAAGTTAGCTACGGTGAAAACCTCGGCAATTTTAGCATTGTTTTACGGTAAACTATGCGAATGGGACCAACTACGGTACATTAGCTGACGCGTTATAACTCTGACGTTATATCGCCCTAAGGCTGCAAGGATGCCTCTTATTAACCCTTCACACAAAACAGTGTGGTGGTTTAATAACGTGTTTATAGATCTTTAGAATTAAGCTTTCAAATAGCATAAGAAAAAATAAGACAACTCTTTATTAAAAATCAGGTTATAACACTATTTAGAAAATGCTACATTTCGAATCGCGGCCTTGTCACTTCAAGTCATTACTTCCAGATAAATGCATGTACAAAATATTACATTAGTAGTGCGGCCAAGGCAAGTTAAATGTTAAGATTATAGACATAAGCAATACAATAAAATAAATAAATCAAATTTATACATAACGATATATGATTAAATAGAGAAGAATAAAAGCATAGTATACTCGTACATTTAGATGTATTTTATTTTTAGGAAAAGATCTTGATGATCATAACATTCTTATTATATAGATAAATATTCTTAGGTTAGGATGTTAATGGTAAAACTGCTTCAAGCTTTCTAATATTTATGATTTTTACATGGCTCTAGTTCCTAAGATTATACACAGGTCTCCCCATGAAAGGGGTGTAGGCCATAGTACACCACGCTGGCCAAATTACGTGTTGGGGACTACACTTATCTTTGAAAATTATTAACCTTCTCTGATAAGCAGGGTTACTCGCGATGTTTTCCTTCAACGTTCAAGCACGTGTAATTCTAATACGCACATGAGTGAAAAATTCCAAGGTGCAGTGCATGCCTGTACCTGGACCCGCGCTCTTTCGCTTGTGAGACAAAGGGTTAACCGACTTGGCTAGAAGTAACTAACACTACTTACGAATTTAATAAAATTAAAGTGGACCTGATCTGAGAAGTAAAAAAAAGAAAGAACATTTCCAAAATGTAACAAGAGTCTTTGAGTAATCAAGGATATTAAAAAAAAAACAGTTTCCGACAAATTTAGAAGTCCTTTTTAAACTTATCTGTTTAACAAAACAGATCGCAGGAAATTCGTAGGATGTATTCGTTTACATTTATGCTTACGTAAAATGATGCTGCGGGAAATTTTCTGGATTAAGACAACCCTTGTTATATGACTACGGCAGCTGTAACGCTAGCACGCATTTGTTACTCGTTGGACGGGGTGTTGCGATTCAATATATTCCGTTTTCTACTCGCACAAATTTAGCCTTGAGCTTTGTTTACTATACTCGTACTCGAGTAGAACACGGATTAGAGTAACTATAATCAAATAAGCACCGAAAACCGTCGTCTTATTTAAATCGTTCTCTACAAGTATTGTTTAACCTAGTGATTTAACACTTAACAATAAGTTATTATAATTTCATTTGGGAAATTGTATGAGTGTAATTATAGTTTGAGCTTATTAAATCTTAATACTACGAGTAATACAAAGTTCGTTATATTATAGCTAATGACCTGTTCTGTGTTTGGGATTACTAATGAAGATTGTATGGAATAATGCTTAGCTAGAATAAAAGTCATGATATTCTCTAATGAGATAGAAACCATTTATATTATAATCTAATATTTGATATCAAATAGTAAGAAAATGACATAAAAGTAGGTATGAAATGACTAGTTTTCATTAGAGGACTGGAGTGTACCTAAGTAAAAATTAAACAATTAATAATTTCAGATTTCATGCATTTAACAATCACCATAAATATGTTTTTTTTTTCAAATTTACTAACACAGCATTCTATTACTCCTGAGAGTCACTTACTAAAGTGCTATAGCTTATTTCGTATCGAAGCTATTCATTATTCTGACAATAAAATCAGACCGCCTCAGTGCGTACTTACTAAAAATTCGTTGCGATAAATTTCAAAAATGCGAGTGTGTACAACACTCTAGGGGCTCATAAAGCTAACAAATTGCGGCAATTTCCAAAGTGTGCAGAATTCCAATGGCGGTTCTCTGTTGATGTATCTCAAGTGTGGGTGGAGGTTTATGATGTCATCAGCGTCGCATCAGACCTCGTTATGTAATTTAAACGATTTGAAAGCGTATAAATAAGCTGCATGTAGTCAAGTCAAACAAGTAGGTACCTCTAAAAACCAATTTCAGATTGGTAGACGCCATTTTATTCGATTTCATCGATATTTTATAATCAGTTCTTGAGATTTCGGATAACCGGAAGACATAACAGATGAAAAGATTAATGTCATATTTATATCACAGATATAAGTCCAAAATTATGCCTCATCAAAAATTCAACATAACTATAAATTTTTCTAAGACTTATCTGAACGTACAAAGTAAAATAGATCGTATAAATACGAAATAAAATAAATAAAGGACCTATGGTGAGAAAATTGATGATATTCGTAGTTTATTGACTTAAAATTACCGATCAAAAACACACAGATTTATTCTAATTAATGGAATCATTCTGTTGATGACAAGCGTAGTAAAGTGGAAGGCAGTGCAACTTCAAGACCATACAAATTTTACAAGCGTGCTTACCAACTAGGCTAACGATGTATCGGTCGCATTCTTTGCTTCTAAGAAAATACTTAGTAAGATTATGCTAGAACAAACAAATTTGTTTGAATAAGAATTAACAACACAATTTTGAAATCGATGCTTTTGAGTTTATTGTGATTATGTCACAGTGGTCCACTAGGTACCTGATCAAAAGATTTTCATATGACATCAGATTTTGTGTATAGAAATTTTATTTTATTCATTAGAACTTTATTGCAACTGCAGTAAAAGTTGAACAACAATCTTTTAACTGCTTCAATTGTCTATGTAGCAATTAGCGAAACTCATACGACGTCGTAGTACACTATTTTACCCGATATAGTGTACTAAGATTAACTGAAGCTTCAATTTGTGTTTTTATGTATACTTGAGCTCATGTAACTTTGTATTTACATCAAATTTGCTGATAAACTCATACTAATTAAGATTTTTTTTAATTTCATAATTGTATATAGGTACTACAATATATTATGTTTGTTGTTCATTAGTAGATTATATTATTTCACTAAGATATAGATAGTCTTAGAATAAAATGTGCCAAATAATTAAATATAAAAGGAAAAGTTATATTTAACCCATGTTTTTGTCTAGTTATTGATAAGTATTACACTATTTTATTATTTTTAAATAGTTATCCCAAACACTACACCTGCCTCGTGATAGGATAAATACTTAATAGCATATTTTTAAGTCAACATTATCGTAACCATCCAGAATCCTAAAACTGGCACGCAGCTTAGAAACTAAGTTAAGAGCCGGTCATAGTAGCATTAGGCGAGCTCCGTCCGTAAATCTCCACTGCATCTTGCTGACACAAGGAACAAGCCTTCTTGGTCACGTTTGCGCCTCGTCATCGAGCTAAAAGAGTCTACAAATTGTGCATACTGCCACTGGCTTCGTGCCAACAGTTTATAAATGTAGTGTTTCGACTTAACGAGCGAATTATTCTAAGCATCTCTTGTTATTTTTCAAGAATTTTGTAAAATGCATTGTTAGCTTTTTCATTGAATTCAAATTAATGACCGCTAGTGTCAGTGCAAATTTAACTATAATATTACTAATTGTCGTACTGTTAATAATGAGAGCTGGGTTTTCAATACTATTCACTTTCTTGACGGAAGATATCTTGGTATTGCTTTAGTTGGTACAATAGACGCTAACTTAGTTTTGGGAAAGAATTTTTTTAGACGTTGATGTGCTCAAAAGCTTCTATCTCGAATCTCTCGGCGAATGTACGAGTACAAACCAAATAGGGAGCATCAAATATAGAGATTGTTTTAAGGGTCTAGTCGCTGTGGCAAATAAAGCGCGCATCACGTCTGTGAACATCGATTCATATATTTGAATCTCTTTAATTCAATTGAAGTCTACATCTAAGAATATTATCAATAAGTAGTTTGATAGTACGTGGTCATCCAGAAGTTGAGAGCATTGTTTTGTAAAGAAGGCAAATATTCGCCTAGTCTACACTAATATCATAAGGATGAAATTCTTTCTTGTTTATTTGCATTGAATAGACCCGATGTCAAAAAATGTTTCATTAGCTATATTATCACTGAGTAATAATATAAGCTATAAAAAATTCAAAAATAGAGATCCGGCATGACACCGCTAGTAGATTATAAGTAAATGTACACCATGGCAATCAAAATGTAAATCAATTAAGAAAAAAATACCCAAGCTAAATTTTTCATAAAGGATATGAATATATATATCAAAAATATATTTTTTCTCGTCTAACGTCTAGCTTTCGTTCTCCATTTTTAACTTTTTCAGTATGAATGTTTTTTATTAACATGGTATACGAAGTTTTATTTCCTTATATAATAATCAGACAGACAGTCTAGTAGTGGTATAGCGTTAGCGATAAAAGCTTACGCTTGTTTAATTTCTTTCATCGCTAACTCTTCGCGATATCACCATCGATCTAAATTTTAAGTTTAATCTAACTCGCGGTGACTCTCAGTTGTCACAGTTATCCTGTGTTAAGTGATCAGACAAGAAAGAATCTGAGCTGGCTCTTCTGCGAGCGGCACAGTCGGTTAGTACATACAAAAACTTGTACTCGTATAATATGCAATGCGTGGAGTGTGTGACAATAAAAAAATAAAAATGTATATCGTCAAGCCAGAGCTTGTAAAAATATCCGAGCATTTTTTGGCCATCGTGAATTCCCGACACGTAAAGAGGGCGGGGTGCACTGTTCAACATACAGTTTTTATTTCCGTAGCTCGCCGTATGACAAACACGCTTTATTGGAGTTTTTAGTTACAAAATCTACAACTTTATCACAAACAACCTGAGAATGAATTTGCTATAGTTTTAGGCATTATGTTCTCTCGAACTATTCAATGTTTTTATTATTATTTTCGTTTGTTTTATTTCTCGGAAATGTATTTCCGGTATTTTAGGAACATCACGGGCCTAGGCCAAGTGCTGTTCCTGTTGAAGATTTTTCTCTGTTTTTCGTACGATGCGACAATTTCATACGAGGTATTAAGAATCGTGGCATTGTTATAAATGTAGTTTTGGGTAGATTTAGTAACTTGATTGAAAGATGTAGATATCCTGGTAATACTTCAGTGCTCGAGAGGACTATCGGTACTATTCATTTTCCAGATCCTAATAATTTCTTCCTTTAGCTCTGTGTATTTATGTATCTTTTCTGTTATGATTTTTTGTATATTGTGTGTGTTAGGGATGGCTATGTCTATTATGTACACGGTTTTTTCGATCTTGTCTGTCAAAGTGATGTCTGGTCTATTGTTTTGTTTAGTTTTATCAGTCAGTATGGCTCTATCAAAGTATAATATGTGGTTAGAATTCTCTAAAACGGGCTTGCAAGTTTTTGATGAATGATGTGTGCTACTTGGTTGTGTCTATGTATGTAAGAGTCAGGCAAGCGCTAGTTATATGTTGGATTGTTTCGGGATGACGGTGGCATTTCCTTCATTTGTCGTTCCGAGCGCTGGGATCTTTAATGATATATTTCCTATAGTTTTTAGTATTTATAACCTGGTCTTGTATTGCAATCATAAAGCCTTCAGTATCAGGGAAAAGATAACCTACTTTTAGCCACTTGTAGAATGCTCTAGATCATGAATGTGTCTGCCATGCAGCTCTTTAGTACGCCACCTGTTAAATTTTTCATTGTCATGTTCTTGAAGGGTATTAAATTATTTGTATTTATCTGATAAGTTTAATGGTGTAAAGTGTTTATCAATTGATACTATTGCAGCGTGTATATTGCTTGTTTGCAACTTGTCGTATAGAAAAATGATCTAAGGTTTTGCAACTGCTTACCCCATAATTATTTTAGGTCTATGAGCCCCCTACTTCCTTTTTGTCTTTTTACTGATATTCTTTAAATTGCAAATTAAATAACTAATTTATTAATTATATTCGGCTTTGCACATTTTCTGCGCAAAGCCTCTCTGAACAGCATTTAGCTGCTTCTGAATACTAAGCTTCTTAGTCGCTGGTACCCAAACACTAGCTGCGTTCAAGACTATTGGTTCCACCACTGCATTGTAGATGGTTCGAATTATTTCGGGGTGAAGGCCCCAGCTGATTTTTGCGACTCTGGACAGCTATTTATAAATATTTAACGCTTTCTGGCATACTTTGCTAGTGTGAGCATTAAATGTTAACTTATCATCTATCCAGAGCCCCAAAAGTTTAAGCTCATGCAATGGGGACCTCGCCCATGCTCAGGCGTGGAGTATCATACTTGAGTTTCCTTGTTATCACCATCGCATTTGTTTTGGTGCAAACTTCAATTTATTTCGGGTACCCCACCCCTGAACATACGCGAGATCATCATTGGCCTTTTGCAGGACCCCTACCGCTGTATAACCATCGAATAGCAGAACGACGTCGTCGGCAAAAGCCTGACAATAGTCTCCGCGTTTATACAAGCCCTGTAGCAAAGGGTCGAGGAGGAGATTCCAACGGATGGGCCCTCCAATGGATCCTTGGACGCATCCTTTTTTTGGTTTCCCTTGTAATCTCCTCCCCGGCAAACCTCACGTTTACTTTTCTCTCTTCCAAGTAGCTATCTACTACCCTCTTTATGTTGATAGGGCATTTCTCCTCTGCAAGTCTTATTCTTATTGCCGGCCAAAAAGCGCTGTCGAAGGCTCCCTCTATGTATAGCGCTACCAGCGTGATAAGTCTCTTTTGATTAGGTTTCTCGCGTATGCGTTGAATCAAGACATAGAGGGAGTCCTTAGTGCTTCTCTGAGGCATGAAGCCGTATTGCTGGGTGCTAAGCTTTGGAGTGAGATGCCACTTCATCAGTCCTATAGGTCTGTAGGCCTTGGGTTCAGTGTAACTTTCCTTTCCCGGTTTCCACAAGATTATCACAGTTGCTTCTTTTCAAGGTTTGGGAAAGTGACCCAGACCCAGACATTTGTTTGCCAGGGATAGGAAAAGTTCTGGGGCTTCACTAATTACCTGTTTGCATATCTCTGCAGTCATGCCATCCGGCCCGGGGGTTTTTTTCGGATTAATGCTATTAACGGCTGTCATGAGTTATACCATCGTAAATGGTAGATCATGGCGTTTTTCATGATCCACTGCGTTTACTAGCTCGGCTTTTGCTCTAATGCGCGTATGTTTTGTATTATCTTCATCCTCCGTCCTCCGTCCTCAGTCCTCCGGGTAGAATGTGAATCTGGGTCAAAGACAGCAATAGCTGCTTTTACCGGTCCGTCTCCAGATTTTGTGCTCTGGAAGATCCGCGCGCCCCCATAGTCCTTTGTTCGCCCTGAATTCCCGATATATGGTTTTTGGAGCATAGCAAAGGCCATCTTTCTTTTGCTCGACTCGCTTATCATTTCCTCAGTAGCTAATTTCATCCTTTGTAAGTTTGCTAGAGCGACAAAGTATGACCTTGCGTTGGCTGCAGCAGGAATTCCAGCCGGCACCACTTCAGCACTGATAGGCGACTGTGGCTCTAGCTAACGCGTCCCACTTCCTTCTGATAGGGCACTCTGAGCTGAACGCGTTATGATCTGTCTTGTCTATCTTTGCGTGCCTACAGTTGCAGCACGAGGGAGCCGTACCCGCCAGCCAGTCAGCGCATTGTGCTTTCATGTGAGGACCTCCACAATGACTACACTTCTCCAACGTTTCTTTATAAAAACGTCGACCGTGCCCATAGCCGAGGCAGAGCGAGCAATGAACGAGTGGCGATTGGTCAATCACTCGCACTCGCTGTAGGTCGACGTGAACTGCCTCGGCTTGGATCAAATGCTGCCAAAGTTTTGGGGAAACCCTCAACACAAAATGGCCTTTGTGCGGATTCCTCGTACTCTTCTTATATGCAATCTTGCACCTGTCGTCTTAGTCCAACCCTTCAAACATTTTCCTGTTTTGATTCCTTAATGCTCTCAGGACCTCTTCGTCACTTTTGTAGGTAAGGACATCCCTGAGTAGTACTAAGGGATCCTTGTTTATTATCTTTTCCACGTTCAATTCTGTGGCTATCTTTATTCTTTCCTTTACTTCTGTCTATCATCTTCAGTCTTACAAGCTATTATCACTTTCCTATCCTTTGGTTTTCTTATTTTTTCTACTAATACGTCCCATCCTTTGCGTTGACCGCCTTTCTAATTCTGTTTATCACTTCGTGTCCTGTGTCCGTTTCGTTTTTGGCGGTGACAACCACCGAATGAAGTACAGTTTGTTCTGGAAGCTGCATCTTAGTGGTCGCCGCCGCAACACTCGACTGTCCTTCTAAAATTCCGCTTAGTTGGTTTATTTTCTCGTTATTTTCTTAATTAAAATAGTGTGTCTCTCAACTATTTTTTCCGATTCCTTCTTGCTATGTTTTATAAATTTATCTTCCACTTGTAATTGTACTGTGGTATGTAGGATTTTGTCTGAATTCGCCTCCTTTACTAGCTGATAAAGGCGGTCAATTGCCAGGTGAACCTTAGTCTTGATTTCTCGTTTCAAGTTTCCTGATTGGCTGAAGTTAAGTTTGGCTTTGGTAACACAAGCAGTCCGCAAATTTAACACTCGCTGATCTTGGTGGACTGACTGAGACCTCCGCCGATAGCTTCCGCACTTCTGCTGGTTTTGGTTTTGGAGGTTCCACTTTTACGGTATTTTTTGGGGAAGGTGTGTTTTTAAAAGTCTCGAGCTTTCTCGCTTCCCAATCCCCTATACTCTTTCGGACATTAGATGCTAGTTTTGAGGGTCCGACCTCGTTAAAACGCGGTCCTGCCGTTGTTTCTTTAGTGTTCTGTTTGGATCCTTTTGGTTAAGCGGGCGAGTCAACTAAATTATAAAAATAAAAATAAAATAAAAATAAAAATGGCTGCTTTGCCAAGGTGTCACTTCTAAACATAAAAAAGATGATTGATGATTTTTGTGTAAAGTTAATAATTTGGACAATGTTTTTGTTTTAAAATGAGAATTTTGGATTAATAATATGCTCTTTTATTGGAGGATATGCTGCACTTGCCCGTTCGTCAAGAATCACGATTATGAATTTCGACTTATTCGATGTTCCTTGTACCAGTCAAGTTACTTGCTGATCTTGTCCTTTTCAGCCTTCACGAGGTTCTCATCATGCGGGATGGTGGTATTGACGAGCACTGCTCTGCGCTGGAATCGGTCTACCAGCACGATATCAGGCTTATTGCAAACAATAGTCCTGTCCGTGATGATAGAGCGGTCCCAGTAGAGCAAGGCGCGACCATTTTCAAGAACTGGCAACACCGCATACTGATAGTACGGCACTTCGGACTCGACAAGGCCGTATTGAAGAGCAAGTTGCTGATGGATGATTCTGGCTACTAGATTATGCCTGTGCAAATACTCACCATTAGCAAGATGAGAACAACCGGAAATAATATGCCTGATACACTCTCCGGGACGGCGGCATGCCCGACAAATGTCGACCGTACCGTCCTTCAGGATATATTTCTTAGAGTTGTTCGTCATCATTACTTCGTCGTTAATTGCACAAGCAAAACCTTCGGTTTCCCCAAAAAGGTCCCCAAACCGTAGCCAGTTAACCGAAGCGAGTAGGTCCACATCGGGCCCCGTTAGAGCTCGATAGAACCTCCCGTGCAGCTCCTTACTCTTCCATACTTCCCTGCGGTCTTCAGTACTCAGCACCACCTGTCTGCGCCAATTCTATTTTTAAATATTATTATTATTTTCGTATCCATTTTATTTCTTATATTTAAGTTTTTTACAATATGAATATAAAACAATAAATATTATAAAAAACCTAAACCTAGAATGCCGCCAACAACGGGGTATTATTATTATTATCATTATTTATTTTCATGTGTTAAGTGCCTTTATTAAAATTTACAAAATAACTTTTACTATTGTACATATCTATCTACAGTAATATTATAAAGATTTGTATTTTTGTATGTAACCAATAAATTTAAAAACTACTGCACCGATTTGAAAAAAATATTTTACCGTTAAAAGCTACCTTATAGAGAAGTAATATAAGTTATAATTATTACCAGAAAAAATTGAGATTCTTTGAAATTTCTAGTAAAACTAACCCAAAGTGTAATTTTGTTGCCATAAAATGTCTTTCATCGCATACTCTCCTACATTTTTTGTTCTATTATCAATACGGTAAATATTGATGATAGAACAAAAAAATTAATAATAGACCAATTAAAAATATCTTATCATCCTTCGAGTATAATATTATATTTAAAATATTGTAAACAGTATAAATTCACGTTTGTTGGTCAGACATTCGAAGGATATTACACTCAGAATTATTTTATTCACAAATACTGCTATCTGGAGAAACGAAAATCCTATTCAGAGTTGTAATACTTTCAGACAAGCAGAACTATTTATTCTCACCAGCTTTCATTGTGCGATTTTGGTTCAAATTCCGACAATTTCATTCGTATTTTGTACAACAATACAAGGATCAAAAATTTAAAAGGTCAGGCTTAGAAATACCACTTGTTTTTATAACAAAAATAACAAAGAGAATAAAATTTTTCTCGAAAATAAAAATCTCTAATATCGTTACGCTGGCATATAATAATAGAGATTCGTGAAAATTTCACGACTTACCAATTAATATTTTTTTTTATTTTTTTAATTAATAAACCTTTAATAAGAAACAACCTTTGCACCAGGTAATCATTATTATCAAACATCATTGAATTAGGAATTGCAAAAGATAGATGATGTGCTTAGGTACTTTAACCTTGGAACTGAGGTAGTATTAATCTGTTTCGGTGTTCCCCTGTCCGTCGTAAGAAGCGACTAAAAGAGGGTTTGGGACTTGTGGCTTGTCAGTTTTGGGACCATGATATGCCACCCGAACCTAAGCCCAAGGATGACAACAACGTGATAATAGCTCACGATGTGGTAAAGAAAAGGAATTGCCGGGACGTGTAACTAAGTAGTGTAGAGGCTCTGGTAGTGTTCCAAAGGAGGTCTCAGAGCCTTTCGAGATTGAGAGTGACAGAGGCAGGCCACCGATAGGGTCTTAGTGGGTAAAAATCCCATATAGCTCAGTTGTATAACAAACTATATATAATACTGAGACAATTCTCCCCCAGCAACAAAAAAAAATTTTATTACCAAGTAAGAACGGGGACGACATTTTAAAAGGGCGAATATTTTCAGTGTTATTGTAATGACAATTCTGCTTCGGTCTCCTTAGAGTCTGTGTCTAATGCTTAATTTAATGTTTTCTTAGTTTTATTTATGTACTATGTTGTTGTAAAGTTACGTCGTTTTATTTCTGGTATCATATCTTGGATCGGATAAATACAAGAACGTCGAAAACGGGAGTTGTTTTAGTAGTAGTAGCCCACAATGCTAAATGGGGATTTATTTACTCGAGCGTCATAGAGACCTATTAGGATGCAAAGCTTAGATGATAGGAAGTATAAAATATTATAGTGGTAGAGCAAGCATCTAGAAGGATATACATTTTTTTTCTTAGGAAATCAAAACATGTATATGTTCGAGCGTGTCACATCATAATATTTTCTATGCTCCATCATGCCTTTGATAACAAATATATGTTAATCAGACAATTTGCATGGTGGGGGTTGCCATACAGGTAGAAAATAGATAAGATAAAAGAAATCCCTCCCACTCCCTAACATTCCACTTATTGACATGCACACTGTTTAGCTAGTACTAGTTTAACCTAACTTAATCTGACGCATTTGATTATTTCAGGCAAACAAAGTTTTTTTATTTTTTTTAGCGGGTTGCCTTATTAGCTCGGCTCTGTATTGAGAGCTTATATTTGGTAGATACACTCAACAGGACTTAAGATATCTCCCGTATGTTAATCTGCCACGCTCAAGTATGTCACAATATCCCCTGTTGGGCTCCCCTACTATAGTAGGCAAACATAATTTCTTCTAGGCAAGCTTGCTACGAGTACATCGTCGCTACACATTAGGCTAGTAGCAGTCAAACGTAAGTTTATTAACTAAAAAAAAGCGCTGCGTGACTTTTTTATATTTATTTATTAGATATTGCATACAAAAATTGTGATCATAGTTTGTATATGCTTACTTTCACTAATCGTCCTTAGTAATATGATTGTTATTATTCTTTTTATAACAACATTTTCTAAGTTACTTCTTGCAGAATGCAGGTTGTTACTTTTTTAATTTTAATTAAAACTTCTCAGCGTCAAACATTGCAGTCCTAAACTTTGGATTAAAAATATCATCAAAGATGCTATTCCGTCGGGACTTGAAATAAGAAATACCACACAACTTTTCTAGAGTTTACTTCGACCTGCCAAAGCTTATTAAATTTGCAGAACAAGCTGCTGGGTTTATTTTTATTGGAAATATTATTTAATTATTTTTCTTCTTTGCACGCGGTTCGGTAAAAGAAAGGTAAATTGTTGAAATTATTATTGTGTAGGCCTGCTGAGTGGCTTTACATAGGTGATATAAATATTACAATGTAAATTCTATCATTCAAATATCTATAAACTAAAGGATCATGTCTCAAGAAGGGTCTACTACAGTTTTTAGACAAGTACTGAAACTACTAGTGCTTAGTAGCTCTGTACAAAATGAAAACAATAATTATTCTTCAGTATAAAACTTATTTAAAAACTAGTGCAACTGTAACGTGCAACTGTAACGTGCGACTTCTGCACTGAGTACATTTATGCAGAAAGCCATGTATCGTTTTTTTGTTGTTCTGAGATAGCAATCCCGATATCCCTACTAATATTATAAATGGGAAAGTAACTCTCTCTGTTTGTTTCGTTTTCACGCCTGAACCATTAAACTGATTATGTTAAAACCTGGTACAAAGACTTGACCTTAGGAACGGACATAGGCTTGCTCTTATTGTATAAAAACACGAAAGTTGTGAAATAGGGGATAAAAGTATCAAATCAAGACCAAGATCAATAACCACTAAGAAGAAGAATGAGTGATAAAATACTAAGAAGAAGGATGTATCATGACGCCTGCTAATATTTTAAAGGCAATACACACCGAGAAGTTAACCGCCTACATCAAAATTTCTATAAATTCTTAACTAGTAAAGTATACAAATAAAATAGTTAGACGAATAAACTACTATATCTTTGACGTTTGCCCCACAGTTTTAATCACGATGACATTTCATCTCTATAAAAGATGACTTATCAAAAAATTCTAAAAGGATATAATATATTTCTTTTAGTACATCCCAGAAATGAACAAAATTTATTAGTCCCTAGTTTAGGCGGTATAAGCTTATTCACAGCTTCTTATTTACTATCACTGCAATGGCAGCGATAGTGGTAGCGATATAGTAGGTACTCGTAGTTACTCTGTCCTCTTCGCTGACTCTAACAGTTTTTTATTTTTTACTGAGCCAATAGTTAATAGTTTTTATGGGAAATACGACTAAACTAGGGAAGAACAAATATAATATTAGTAACATTTAGGTTTACAATAGAGTCCTTATAGTTTTCTCTGTCCATCCTTCAAAGTGTCGTCTGTCCTAGTAACTTTTACAATTATGAAACAATATGCGTAAAGTTTGGTGAGACAACATATCACTAGATTTTATTTATTGACAATATTAATCAAAACCAAGAAAGTTTCATTTATTGCTTTTGTTTTTTGGGAAGTAATATTAATAAATATTTTTTGTCACGACTCATGTAAAAGGTTTCGATGTTGCCATATTGAGGTGCAAAATACTTGAGTAGAGGTGCAAAATCATTACATCTAGCAAGTATTAGTATGGACAATGTAAGCACTGCAAGTTACCCTAGTTGTTGCTCTGTGTAATTTTACGCCTTGCTATATCTGAACGAGACTACTGACAGTTTTGTCGTTCCGTCCCGGAAGTACAGAGCGGCGGACGTTTCCCTGACGTCACAATGCACCGTCCGCTGTGAAACAACCGCCACGCTTGTATAGTGTATTCTCTATAACGTAAGATCGGTTTCCATTGAACATCCCACATATTGTTCGTTCAATCAAACTGGTCAGGATGAAACTTTTTGAAATTAAGACAATACGTAACTTATATGTGAACAGTGTTAATAATTTTCTTTGAATTTTTAAAAGAGCTCTTGGTACTTATTTTTATATTTAGCGTTATTATTCAGAATTGTTGTATACAGTATACGTATTGAAAGTTTATATGTGCCGTTGCAAACTGTCTCTATTTTTGAGAGAAATAATTCCCATTCATAATTCACTAAGACTGAAACGTACCGATTTTAGTTAAGATTGGTCGGAAGGTACAGGTCCACCTGTACGTGAGTATTGGCACTACAATCAGACATATAAACTTCTTGCCTCGATATTTTTGCTCAGTAAATTACTGTGGACTTACCTATATATAACCACATATGTTTATTAATTCAAATTTTTTTATGAAATTTAACTTTGCGCCAAATTTAAACTTGCGAATGCAAATACTAGGTAAAGAATAGTACAGTTGATATTGAAAGTCACCGACTTTCATGTACTAAATCCTCTGTATTTTGAATCTGACATCAATTTGAATCATTATTTATATAATATTAGTTATTACTTAGTTATTTATATTGAGTAAAGACTTTACCTACTACAAGATGTTTCCTTTGCTCTGCAAATACTCATAAAAAAATTAAAAGTATTAATATTTACGAGTATTTGAAAGTATTTAAAGTATTTAAAAGAGATAAAAAGCAGACATAAAAGCCCAGCATATGATACATTTTTTAACGAACCAAAAAAATGAACTCATGGGCTTAAAGGCCTGTCAAAATGAAGTAATTTTTACCACTGCAAACCTCGTAGCGAGAATAAACAGTCCACTGTATGCATATTCCGAGATTTCCGACAGTTTTCGCGTCCGATTCATTTCCATTCGATATCAATTAAAATTCAAATGAGATTTTTTGCTCCCCATACCTTGCCTATCGATAAAAGCCGATAAATATGGAGCTAACGGTTCAGATTCTAAGCACGTAGATCCGACTTAGCGGATATCAAAGTATTTTGCGGTAATCTCTAAAAAATGCTTTAAATGCTGATTATTATAAACATATATTAAGATGATATCAAAATCTATCAAATAAATGTCATAAAATCATCGATAAGTGTTGCACTAAAATGTTAGGTATAATTAAATTTCCAAACTAAACCTTGTTCTAACTCCCAACTATTTTTCCTAGTCATTTATTACATTGTAACTTCAGAAACGATTTCTAGTAATATTACAAGACAAGATTAAGGAAAAACTTATATTTACAAAGAAAATATTTTGTTTATTTACATTTGGCTAAATAGACATATATGCATATAGGCAGACACTATCGCAATCTAGTTCAGCTAACCTTTTCGTTTCGTGCTGGCAGTACTAAATATTGCTTCGGCGATAGGCACCCCGCCGTACGCGAAGCCTTATTTATATAGCAATATCAACACGCTCCTTATTGGCCTAACATTGTTTACGAGCTTTGGAAAATGGCAGTTTGTTTAAAGAGTTTTTGTTTTAGAAATGGTCCTCTCCCGAGTATACGAAAAGGCTGACGAAAAGGCTCATCTTGCTGTAAGATGATATTTAATATTTATTAAGTAGAATCGTAATTATGCAGAGGCATGGTCACACTTTTATATGTATAAATATGATTCTAGTATGGGGTGCCTATCGCCGAAGCAATATTTAGTACTGCCAGCACGAAACACAAAGGTTAACTGAACTAGATTGCGATATATATGTGTCTACCTATAATTTTGCCAAATGTATTTAAACAAATTATGTTTTAAAGAACTTTGAAAGAATAAGCTTTTCCTTAATATTGTAATTAACAACAGACTTCAAATTTCGCACTTTTCAGTACAAAAGTTGGTCGGGCATATTTAGATTTTAAGTAGTACAAAAATGCACGTCTTTCTGGGATAAATATCACCGAATCAAAATCATAATATCAGTCATGCTGAGTTGAGGTCGGGTTCCGACAAACACATTATAACATAATACTTTATTTGTTACACTATAGTGTATATGTTTTTATTGTTTTTTGTTTTGTGTGTTTATTATTATTATTATTCATTCAAACATTTGTTGAATGTCAAGTGTTGTCAAGTTTAGTTCAATTTGCATTTGTCCTCGAGCCTCTGTTTCGAACGGGAATAGGTTACTCTGTTCGATATAAGTGTAATTCGTCCTAAATTAAAAATTAGGACAGAGGAGATGAGAAACTTTCATCTGTTCCCGAAAATAATATTTATATCTTAATTCTAATTTGCGAGATCCGAAAATTAAGTTACGCACACGACTACAAAATTCTAGTCAGAAAATATAATCATTTATTTGCTGTAAATACGGTGTACAGGTCTTACAGAGTTTTGCTTTAGATCATTCGTGTCCTGGCCTAGTATGGCATGCAAATATTATGTACGAGTACAAATGGGAAAATTAAAACAAGTTTAACAAAAGCTTACCTAGATTATGCCAAAAAACCACCGGCTACAACAAACATAGTCTTGAAAGTATTGTGTCAAATAAACCGATGCCTACATCAATGTTCACATTATTATATATTTTTTAAACTAAACAAAGATGTAATAAGTACAGCACCTTATATTAAATGAATCCAGTAGCTTCCGGGTTAATAGGCACAATGAACGAGTTCCTTGGGATATTTGATTTAATGCTGTTTTGTTCTTGCGCTGAATCATCTAACTTTATTATTTACGGCAAAACTTATGAGACCAAACCTTGTATACAGTTTATTTCTGCCCTGGGGCTCTATTATATATTTAAACTGCTCGTATTGATTAACCACTCGCCAATAACTAATGACATCATAAAGACGCATTCTTGAAAACATCATACCCTATCTGTCAAATACTATATCAATTAAGAAACGAGTCCTGGGTATGAATTTTTCAAGAATGCGTCTGTCTGGACATAATAAGTTTGAGACGTCGTTAGTGAATGATGAATTTATATGAGCGGTTCAATAATAGAGCTCCTGGTAGATTTCTAAGGTAATCTGAAACTCGCAAGTTAATCTATTTAGGATATTTACATTGTAAGGATAGCAAACTTTATTTCTGTGTGTTTGCTATTAATGTAATTTTGAGTTCGTTTTAGACTCGTACGCAAAGAGACAGAGAAGAGAAGAAACGATACAATATAGTCTTTGTCTTTACAATATTGTTATTATTTTTGTTCAACAAAATTCACATAAAACAAAACATCGAAAGCACATTGGGTAGCCTTATCAAATAAGTAAATTTCTTCCAGTCCATGTTTAAATGGATTAGTTCAAGTCATGTCAAAAACGTAGTTTCATCTATTTACGCTTCAACTTGGAATTATTTCTATTAAGTTATACGAGTACTTGTTACACAACTTTCCAATTGTTTGATAAGAACCGACTCAGCCTTTCATCTCGCAACTTTCAAATTTCCTAACACGAATAGGGACTTAAAGTTCCCATCACGTGCACGTCCCGATACACTGCGCTTCGAGGCTTTCCTAGCCCCTAGTTTGAGGCAGTTTTATTTTAAAGGCTGACCGGCAAATAGCGTAAACTAAAGCCTGGGGTGAGAACTAACACTTGCTTGGTCATAGCTTTGGGAAGTTCAGTCGGAATTTAGAACGACGAAAATTCTAGGCGGAAGTAGCAATTTTACGTGAGTTCTAAAGAGAGGAAGAATATTGGTGCATTATGATAGTGGATTTTCAAAATAATGTTTCCATAAACGACGGCGTGCATGATATGATTAAAAAGTTGGAGGAAATTAAAACCAATCTTCAACTATTTTATACAAAAAGTCTAACTTTTAGATCGCTCTCTAAATCTGCTAAATATGTCTCGTTTTGTATGCAAGGTAAAGTTGTAGCTTATTTAGCACTGTTGGACTACGACAACACAGAGAAAATACTCGAAATCAGGAAATGACAATGGGGCCTGCTCCCCTCATGACGACACAGTATAGATGTATGCTCAATCATCGTTAAATTTCAGTCACAAATAAGCATGCAAAGAAAACGTATTTTGAGGAAGCAGGTCCCAAAAAAAAATAACAACAGACAAAACCTTCAAACACATATACATACATACACACCCTCATACACAAATACACTCACCGCATCGTAAACATGACAAATTGTTATACCAACTAGGGCACCTGAATAAAAATAAAAACAATGATAATTGTATTTATACATATAAGTTAGTTTAGTAATAGTTCAATATCGCTCTTCATTATCTACAAACATTTGTATTTCATGTTATTTGTTGTAATAAATAATTAAATTAAAACTTTCCATAGCATAGATACCTAGTTAATTATCACCAGCCCTTCGAGCCCCATTTCTTATTGAACAGACACTCTCCCATCCGGTTTTGCTCTAAGACTAACAAATAGTACTTCTGATACTTCTGATATACTTCAGTACATTTTTCTATCCTCGGACTGCCGTTTCGTTTGATATCTGGCCGAAAAATTGCGGCATCAACGTTTAATCTAGTTTCTTCTGAAATAGCATTGTTTCTTGGTGAACAGATTCTAAAAATATCAAAATAATGATACCTACAAATTCCTGAGAGAATAATTCATTGGTATAATGCCGTTTATTATGAATTAAAACTACACTTAAAAAAATGGAATCATTACTTACGTTGAATTACGGTGTGTAAAATGCAATAATCAGTTAAATAATAATAATCCCAGTAATAAATATCAGATAAAACTTACTTATCTTTCAAAATTGATGGTATACCTAAATAAACGCATGTTCATAAAAACGCCTTCAAATTAAATCCAACAAACAAAACTTTGGTATGTTGTTCGTCGTAGGTATGCGGGTTGCCAAACACAGTCTGCATACATCCCTAACCTGTACACACACGGTCCATCAAGGACCCACGATGAGTTTACTGTTGTGCAAATCCTAAAAACCGTACAAGCCGTCCCATCGGGGTCGTTATCGATACGGTTTCATTTCCGTGTGTCTGACACGTGGAAATTGCAGCTCCATCCAATGTCGAAATGTCCCCAGCAATGGTTTTTGCACTCAGATTTGTTTTACCAGACACGCAATCAGGAAAGTTTTAATTGTGCAAAAGCTAACTTTTGCCGCGACTTTTTTAGAAGCGACATTTTCCTACTGGATACACTAAACAATGTGGTACGGTTTTTACAAAATTAAAAAAAAATACTCACCAACTCCTAAAAATTCTTCTGAAATAAACCAGCGTTGCGCCTAAACTAAGGCTCCTTGAAAACAATTTTAGTTGATTAATTATTCACTGTATAATTTTTATATGTATTCAATAATCTTTCTATTTAATGTCAACACTTTTAATTCTTTTGTTCACGTGCTGATTAGACTCAATTACAATATACAGCGTTATCGGCTAGGGGTGTACTAAGCCGCAAGGGGGTCACTGTACCCATCCTAAAGAAAAACTTTCACTATGGTACCAACTCTGAACTCGAGAAAAAAATATCAGCTGTTGCATACATTTTGTCGACGACCAATCAACTTTTTTGTAAATTATATTTCTCGAATTCAGAGTTCTCAGTATTTCTAACCAGATAATACTCGTAATATAACTGTTGCAATTGTATTTCTAAGATTTCTAAGATTCGGCATGCGCCGATACTCTTTGTTCAGCACCTAATTCTTTATTTAATAATCAAACGACTGAACCAATTTTTAATTTGATTAAAATGTCGCCATATTTTATCGAAATCATTACTTTAGTTTTTCCTCGTCAATATAATTTTTAATTTGCTTGGACTTGAAGTCGGTTTCACTTCTTTTACAATATTACTTGTAGTATGTGCTACGAGTATTATAGTACTTTAGAATCCTAAATTATAGCCCCTATACAGCTACTAAATGTGACTCCAGCATGCATGACCTCGATGCCAATTCATCTGCTATTTATTAGCCTGGCAGAACGCTAAATGTTAATTTTAGTCATGCTTTTGTGAATCAGTTCCGGCAGACGATAATTCATCATTATGAAACAATGGCTTACAAAATTTATTTTTTTGCAATCAATACAGCTTTATTTGAATTTTTTAATTTGAATTATAACAACAAATTACTAATGCCTTAAAAAAATTACATATAAAAAACTGTTTATAAAATACTTGACTTTTTATAACAACTAGATTTTCGTTTTATAAAAATGTATTCCCCTAATGCCACCAAATGTTAGGCACGCTTAAAGTATAGTGCTATCTGCTCTGCGTTTATGTTATGCTACGACGTCTTTTAGCCAGATGAGAAAAATTTTCAAATTAAGATTCATTTTTTTTAAGATTCTTAGAATGCCTGAATGAATTCTTTCGTCGTTATTTTAATTTACAAGTAATTCCTCATGTTTCTAAATTAGTTAAAACTGTACCATCCATTTATTTTGAATTCGGAATGATTGTTTGAGACAATCTACAAAACTCACCCCATTACAGCTGAAATAATTCAAGAAAACTCAATTCCATTCAACGGAGAGTGGAAAATCATATTAATGACAATATTCTAGTGAACCGTAGGATTTCCATTCCTCGATCGGAGGATTCACAATGTCTGCACTATGTCTGATATTCAGCGCTTAATATTCATGCTCGGGAGCTTTGCTTCCTTATCCAGAAATTAGATATGCGCCTCTCTTGGTGCGAACTTTGATAACTGCGGAATATCTATCTAACTTTACTTACTGCAGAGAAACCTTAGCCGCTTTTCTATCTGAAGCTAGGTTAATATTTTGTTATTGATTAAACGAGTGCGAGGTGCGAGCGAAGCGTCTTTAATTCAGCTTAGACAAAAAAAAACGTATAGGTCTGGCGGATGTCAAGTGGTTCTAATTTTTTTTTTTGCGAAATTTGATGGATATTTTTTGTTCGATGTTTTGTTTGTTTTTACAATAGCTTTGTGAACTTAAACAATAATATCATATATCAGCAAGTACAGACTTGCGAGGTCTCCTGCTCACAAAGCCAATATCTTTATATGTCCGACCAGCTTTCCTGAGAAAAAGATTATTAATTACTAATTTTACTATTGTTTGTTTTTAAATATTTTTATTTATCATTTATAAATACTATATATGTGTATATATAGTATTTATATGTGTATATATAGTATTTAGAAATGTTCAAGGTTTATATACAAACATAGCGTATGTATTAATATCAGGCTAAATATACCTTTATGAGCCTCTTAAAAACTATTAAGTTTAAAAGTCTTACGAGTAATTAATTATTAAAATCTGATTTCAATAACATCTTTTATTTAATTCCATTAAATATTTATGATTAGCAATTTGTACCTCGCCAATTTTAATTAATGGTTCTCTAAAGATACAAATTACTATTTTTACATTCTAAATACTAAACTAATTTTAATTTAGCATATGGCAGCGTTTTTTAAATATATTTTACACCAACTCGTTCCATACCTTCATTTTCATAATAAAATAAACAAAATTAGAAACAGCAATCATCTTAATGTAAAGGAAGGCCCGTAGTCAAATCCTTCACAGAGATTTCCTCGAATTTCCCGATTTGAAATATTACATCTTTGAACGGTATTGTACACAAAAGAGGTCATAGTGTAGATAAAATACAGACAGATAAATGACTTCAAAGATATTATTATAGGATGTAACGAGAAATTGTAAGTACGTATTATTTTAGAACAAGCATTTTAATGGTTAAATTAATTATTTTTTTGTTGCTTTGGTTTTGACAGAGTAGCCGTGCGTGCATAGTTGTTGTACTTTAATTTTAGTATAAAAATATAATATTATTCCTAATCGTTTCCTGTTAAACAGGCCGAGGTTCCACGAACTCGTACTATAAATCGATTTCTTTTAGGCATATTTTCAAAAAGACCATACTATTGTTAGACAAGTAAATGGTCTTTTTGGTTCTAAGTGTTCTATCTTAAATGTTTTAGTCTGTAGAAAGTTGGATCTTCACGCGTCTCCATAGACGCCGCGCTGCCTCCGGTCAGTAAGGGTTGATTTCGAATAAAAATGCATTCAAGGCATCAAATGGTACGGCTTCAATCGAAAAATTCAATCCACTTTGATATTCAGCTCTGCCGCTCGTAAAATGTAATATTTCCTTCCATTTTTATCAGAGTCTTTTGGATTTGATACTCGATCAGATTGACATTAGAAAATCCTGTTCAACATGGATGTTAATACTAGAATTATTATTTGTCTTCTTTATCAATGCTAAGCTATCTTACGAAACAAAATCTATAAAACCTGTATGCGAGACGTACCATAGACAGACACAAAATCGCCGTAGCCGTGTATAGTTAGTTGGATTACACAATTTGTGAATTGGACTCACTTGCCAAAAAATGTATTATAAGCAAAAATAGGAAGAAATAACATGTATTTTTGAGAAGATAAATACATGAATGAGTCTAAGGACACTAACGCACTACAATTTAAACCAACTAGGTAAAATGTTTTACTGTAGTCCATTACTTAATTCTTCGCAATAAAAGAACTTTCTTCTGTCAGAAATAATAAAATCACGTGATACTCTCTCCAACGGTAGGAGGGCAGGCAGTCAGTAATAATATTGAAAATAAATTACACCAGCTAGCCTACCCTAACCTACGGGTAGTCGCTGCGAACAATGATGGATCACTATGTCTAATAATTGCCAATGTGAACAATTTTCGCCGTTTTCCGCCAAATCATCGACATCCAATTTATTAGCGTTTCATTCGCTATCACTCTTGATCATGACACCAATAAGCTTTAACATAATTTGCTCTTATTGGAAATACCTTGACGGTGTTTGGGGAAAACAAAATATTTTTTTATGTCGATGTTATACATATTTATTACTCCTTTTAGTGGTCAACTACAACATAAAACTTATTATTTATCTTGCAACTTGTTTTGAAATAAACAAGTTGGTTTTTAATTTAAGTAATAGTCTTATTTGTGTATTATAGTTTTAAAAACTAAAAAACACGCTTTAGTGGGAGAAGCATTATTGCATTGTCATTGGTCCTTGATAAGTATGCAAAGTTTTAGCTCAATCCAACCTTTTTAAAAAAGAGTAAATAACGTTTTAAAATTATGTTACTATGGTTCATAAATACATATTGAGCCATAAAAGTAATAACATCCGTATTATATTGTTTTAAGATTTACTCAAGCATGCTATGTAATATGGTTATTATATTGTTTTAAGATTTACTCAAGCATGCTATGTAATATGGTTATTATATTGTTTTAAAATTTACTCAAGCATGCTATGTAATATGGTTATTATATTGTTTTAAGATTTACTCAAGCATGCTATGTAATATGGTTATTATATTGTTTTAAGATTTACTCAAGCATGCTATGTAATATGGTTATTATATTGTTTTAAAATTTACTCAAGCATGCTATGTAATATGATTATTATATTGTTTTAAGATTTACTCAAGCATGCTATGTAATATGGTTATTATATTGTTTTAAGATTTACTCAAGCATGTTATGTAATATGGTCATTATATTGTTTTAAGATTTATTCAAGCATGCTATGTAATATGGTTATTATATTGTTTTAAGATTTACTCAAGCATGCTATGTAATATGGTTATTATATTGTTTTAAAATTTACTCAAGCATGCTATGTAATATGATTATTATATTGTTTTAAGATTTACTCAAGCATGCTATGTAATATGGTTATTATATTGTTTTAAAATTTACTCAAGCATGCTATGTAATATGATTATTATATTGTTTTAAGATTTACTCAAGCATGCTATGTAATATGGTTATTATATTGTTTTAAGATTTACTCAAGCATGTTATGTAATATGGTCATTATATTGTTTTAAGATTTATTCAAGCATGCTATGTAATATGGTTATTATATTGTTTTAAGATTTACTCAAGCATGCTATGTAATATGGTTATTATATTGTTTTAAAATTTACTCAAGCATGCTATGTAATATGATTATTATATTGTTTTAAGATTTACTCAAGCATGCTATGTAATATGGTTATTATATTGTTTTAAGATTTACTCAAGCATGCTATGTAATATGGTTATTTTTTTGACTATCTTCTTTTGAGAAAACTTAACGACTAATAAAATAAGATTTAGTTTTACAATTTTTGTCAATCTTATATAAAAATCAATTGCTGTTCGTTTGCCTCGCAAAAACTCTAGAACGGCTGGGCCGATTTAGCTGATTTTGGTCATAAAATGTTCGTCGTAGTCCAGGGAAAGTTTAAAATGTGAGAAACATAAATAACTGTTAGGCGGCACGAAGTTCGCCGGGTCAGCATGTATCAAATATATTTTTTTGCTAGTGTAATCTGCAATCAGTACAGAGTGTTAGTCTCTTTCAAAGTTCTTTCATATAAAAAGTTTGTTATTCTGTGTCTAAAATATAGTAAATATAGTAGTGTATAAAATATCAGTAGCTAAAATATATATTCTGTGTAAATGTAATTGTAAGTATACTGATTATTCTTTCAATACATTTAACACTTGTCTTAATCAGTAGGATCATCATAAACTCAAACTAGCTTGATTTTAGGCCAAACGATTCAACTTTTAAATCGTAGGAGTTTGATTTAGCGATAACTAAAAAACTAGATAGAAATAGGAGTCATAAAATAATGTAACTTTGTTAACAATAATTTCAATTAAAATAGCTTTTGAAGATACGATTATACAGAGTACCTACTTTAAATATTTATTGCTATTTAAAGCCCCTTTTCTTTCATGATAAATGATATCGGTTTGGTTTATCAAAAGACAAAGTATTAATAATATGTTTAATGGGAATTTAGTTTTGCTAATTACTTGAATTCATAATGTTAAATTATAAAGATATAAAAAATGTGCGTCATTAGAAAAATCTAATATTTAAATACTTGATCTTTGTTACGTATTTTTCTTTAATTAAATACCGGGAAAATTACCAGCATTTAAAATAAAATAATACGCTACAAATCGGCTTTCAACTGCACCTACTTCCAACTAACTTTGCTTAGATAATTTATAGTACATTTCTTGCTGTCCAAGTATGTTTGGGATGCCAAAGTTTATAAGATTTACTACTCTGTTAGTTACTTAGAAGATAATCTATTTTCAAGTCAAGTAAATTTTAAATATTTCTTTGAGAATAATAGATATAACAATACAAACTATTCGTTTCAGTTACGAAATTATTTGCCTAAATACTCGTATGTTTATCCTATAAAAATAAATTATTAAATTACAATTATATAATGTATAAATTCTGTACGCATCAATGACTAAATGAATTTTGACAGAATTTTGTTTTTGGATGCCAATGTAATGAGGCTTTTTCCGGGAGCCAATAAAAAAAATAGTTTAAAATAGGTTCAATAGATGTCGCTGTATACTGTTAATGTACACCAAAGAGCCAGTAAAATTTATGGTTTTTGTTGTCATTTCGTTGATGGTTGACATTTGTTTGACAACTAGTGCGGCGTGTCGTCATATCACATCACTCACATTGCTCTTGATTCCTTTATTTTAAATAGTGATAACCGACATAAATAATGCAAACGCTTTAATAGTAGTAATTTAATTTAACAGCAATCTACTTAACCGGTTTTATTTATATATGAGACAAGAATCATTAAAATTTATTCATAGTAGGTAATTGACTGAATATTTGCGTAACATACATAAAAAATATAACACTTTTTTTTTTATTTATTTTTTTTTATCTAGTTTTTTAGGCGCTTTAGTCGCTTTGCAACTATGACAGCTCCATTATTTTAACACAATTAGAAAAATCTGTTTATAAGTCGGTTAAACCGCACCTCAGACCGTATCACACCTTAAGTAAAACAACAATTAGCATAAGATGAAACACTGGCGTGAAAAATCGATTTATTCGTAACTTAGAAAGATCCAGATAATTTAACTACCGCTATCTGGAATTATCCATCCGGAAGCATCTTGATATGCTCAAAATTATTACAATATGGTACTTTTTATACTAGCTTTTTTGATCGTTCGTCGCGCTCTACGAGGTTAGTTTGCACTCGATGACTTTTAAAGCATTCGAAAATAAATTGGTCGCAGTTAAAATCAGCCGCAGCGACCGTGGTCCGTGCATCTGCAACCACTCTGTGAAAAATTCATGAATGAATGCAATGAATGCCAGACTATGTCACATTTATGACGCGGTTTTACTTGAAAGCCCTTTTAATTGGATGATTGCCCATTTAAATGATTATTAATACTTCCATCTGATATGCTGCAGCTCATTTAAAGTTATCAGAATAAGATTAAACGATTAAAGATTAATCTCTTAAATAATTCAAACTAAAAATAGACGTGCAATAGAATTACATATTTCCAGGGATAACTCACAGAACGACTGATAGAGTAACCAACGTAAAATTTATGTAACTATATGATCGGTTGTACTACATTTTACAACAATGCCCTTCTAAAATGTATCCTAATAATATTTTTCAGATATGCAGAACCCGAGTACATGTACGAAAACGATTAAAAAAACTACTATAGCTGCATCACTGATGCATGTATAGGTTTTAATTTTTGTTCACGGGTGTTCCCTATCAAAAGGCAATAGCATAGGTTTTAATACCATGCTGGCTACTTAACTAAAACTTAAACTTTACTAATATTAATTTCCATGTCTGATCTATTTATCTTAGTATATTGTTTAGCCTCAATTATATTTACTATGAAAGGACTATTTATTATAAATCCATATTAAATAAATTGTGGAAATGTAGAGCTCTGGAGCAGCAGTACAATGACATGCAGCAGCGTTAACCGTCAGCTGCCGCGTCTGCCTTCCAAACAACGCGGTGCAATTTCACTGGAATATTTTTAAAATATAAAGCTACTTCTATGCACTCTACCAAAATGCTATAATTACTACAGTAAGAGTTACTACTGCATGTTACCAATTAAATGTGCTTATTACAGGTGTATCTGTAATGTACTGGGCAAAAAAGGCTATGCCTCAAATTATGATACCATACATAAATACAAAAAAAACAGACTTGTTGCCCAATGCCGATAAACATTTTTTCAAGCAGCTAAGTTTTTCTAGTTCAATTTGATAAGTACTGTAATAGGCCTCTTAGTAGAGTATCGCACACTTTATCAATGACTTTTTGTACTATACACTTTCTAACAATTTTAGGTATCAAGGTGTGATTGTGTATTTCACGTAATTTATTTGTGAAGTTCACGAGTGTTTGCTATCAGAGCCGTGTGAATTAGGAAAAAGTCTGAGCACTCAAATGTTAAATGAGCCAATAGCCCTAGTTAAAAATGCCTGGCATTTAGAGTATGACGTAGCCCCTGATGCCCCCTTCTATCGAATCAGCTCATTTCAAACCAAACCTTAGGTACTATAGACTTCCTCTTGTGTACTCTATTTTTTTCGATCTAGTGCTATCTTCATCCACTATCTGTCAACGTGTCACAGAATGTCATCGGTCCATCTGGCGAGTGGTCAGCTCCTACAGTGTCAATCTTTTTTGTCCTTACCCTAAACAGTAGATTATTTTGAGATTTTGATAGCCAGCTGTCTAGCAAAAGTCTCACAATATAATTTAATTTTTTACAGCTTCTAAATACAACAATACGCAGTGTGACGGCTACAAACATGGGCGGGTTGCTCTCGCCAACTCGCATAATGAACGCGAACAACTCCACCCATTGTAATGCTGCTGGCACTTTTATTCAAATTACCCCTCACCCGGCCATAAAAAAACAAACATTAAAATTATAGTAGCCGCACAAAAGATAGCAAACATAAAATTACTCACTTTTATGTCGCCACAAAGTGAATCTCAGCATAATTTTTATTTCAGAAACAGATCAGGAAGCGTCGAGTACACATCATTAAACAAGAAAAGAAAATAAAAGATTTGTTACTGGCTCAAGTTCCCGAGGCGCGATCCTCTTGCCTTCTGATGGGCTTTGTATTATAACCGATCCAGTATAACTAGAACTGGTAGTAGTCTATAAAATTTCCCTTCGGTGACCCGGAGCGGTCGAGATCTGAAGAGCAAGGCAGGTCAAGTTATTTGGAAACCTCACTATAAAACGAATGGCCTTGTTATCACTAGATACAGCTTTGTAACAGAGTTTATTTGCCATAAAATGACATTCGTTAGCAAATGAAATAGTAGTCGCATACGGAAATGCTGCTCAGTTGATCTCGGCTTGCATTTGTCATACAGATTTATGTATGGCGTTATAAACTATTCGTAAATATATATTTGTGATATTAACAAGATAACGCTTAACGCTTTTAATGTATATAAATAGTAAGCAATAACTATATTATTGAAAAAGTATAGTTAATACTTTAATGAGTCTAGAAGGTTTATTTACTTACCTTAAAACTTTTACAACGAACCACTTGCTTTTGTGGTGAAATAAAATATCATGAACAGTTACTTTTCTGACAAGGCTCGACCCTAGGCTTAAGAGTGACCCGTGCTAGAACGTTTACAGGACAAACATCTTGTACGGATTGAAAAGTCACTAATATTTAACCGACTTCAAAAATGAAGAGGTTCTCAAGTCGCCGTAATCTTTTTTTATGTAGGATTTTCCACAATTTCTCAGAGACGATGTTCTTTTTGATTGATCCGGTTCCATTCTTTCTAATAGGTCCACTACCAATTTTTATCAAAATTGATACAGTAGTTCGGTTAATAAATCAAAATAACATAAAGATTACAATATCTTCTGAAAAAACGGAAACTTTTATGAATCCTAATTTCTGGCCGGTTGGTATTGTACAAAGAAAAAAAGCAAACAATATGAAATTCGCTACTTTTAATTGTCAGTCCATTAAAAGATATGTAGACCATGTTAGGACACTGTGTGACGACTGTGACGTAATCTTTTTACAAGAACATTGGCTTCTCCTGCATGACCTTCCTTTCTTGTCAACGATTCATGATGATTTTTCTCTGCATGGAACGTCAGCTGTAGATACGTCAGCCGGTATCTTGAGAGGGAGGCCTTGGGGGGGTGTAGCGATATTGTATAGGACTACCGTGTTTGATAATGCTATTGTTATTGATTGCTCGGACCCTAGGTTATATGCAATAAAGACTGAAGTAGCAAGAAACTATCACATGTACTTCTCAGTTTATATGCCACAGAACACAATTGAAAATCTACCTGATTTTAAGAATTATTGATCAATGATTAATAGTTTAATTGACCAACACGACGTCAACTTCGCAGTTGCGTTCGGTGACTACAACGCAAATATTGGCACGTTGTTTGGAAATAATATGATTAGATTTTGTAATGATAATGAATTAATATTTGCAGACTACTTATTTCTCAAGGATAATGATGATATTAATTTACGTATGTAAGTTATTCTCATGGTTCTAAATCTTGGCTTGATCATTGCATCGCCAGTCGGCTAGCCTGATCTTGTATATCCGATATTTATTAATACATGTTTTAAGCACTCATATTTACCACCTGACCTTCTTAAGTCAGTTGTTTCGCCAATATTAAAAAGTAAAACTACCAGCGCGTCATTAGGTTCAAATTATCGGCCTATCTCTATAGCAACGGCTTGTTCTAAGGTTTTCGACTCTATTCTGCTGAATTTGCTGTCGAAACACGACGTTGTTAGTGATGCTCAGTTCGGCTTTAAGAAGCATAGCTCGACTGATATGGCTATATTTAGTCTGAAGGAGATAGTATCTTTATAGATACTATCTCCTTCTGACTAAATATATTTGATTATTCAAAGACAAACTAAAGTGTATGCATGCTTCTTGAATCTGAGTCCGAAAAGTCAGTAGCAATGGTGTTTGGAGCTACTATAAATGACGTGCGACTACATCTTTATTTAATCGGTAGGTCCCTAGAATATGCTGACACTTTTAGGTACTTGGGACACCTAGTGGCTTACAATCTAGAGGACGACCAGGAAAGACGTAATTTCATTCATTGCCGTGAAAGACGCGCTCTTGCTGTTAGAGGCAATATGCTCGGCAGAAAGTTTGGCGGATGCTCGAGGAAGGCGAAAATACTACTTTTTAAGAGTTATTGTACAGCACTATACACTCCACAGTTGTGGTCTAAATATAAGGTGGAAAGTTACCGAACATTTAAAGCGCCTCTTTCCGCATAATGTTCCGCCTCCCTCGGTACTGCAGCGCATCCAATATGTTCGCGGTTCTTGTCGGCTCTCGATGCACTAATCAGACATCGCATTGCCAAATTTAGAGAATCTCTCTTTAACTCTGGCAATGTGATCATTACAACACTGGCACTGCTTAAACGTTTTAAAACGGTGGTCAAAATTATTAATTTATTGTAATTAAATTCAATTATTATCTTGAACCTTTGTTGTTTTTAATAAATGGATATTATACTATATTATTATTATTAGGCTGCATTTAAAAAGAAAATATTGTTTCATTAATTAAAACTGGAAACTAACTAAAGATTTGAAGTCAGTCGTATGTTTTATTTTTGTAAGTACTACTTGGAATATATTTGCCAAAGGTTTATCTTTTCAGTGCTTTCGAAGAAACAGAGCATATTATAAAAAGAGCAGTAGAGAGAATTTAAAACGTTTTTAACGTTCTTTAGAGTGGATATCGTTTTTCACTATTTTTTACTTGAAAGCATGTTCAGCAACATAAGAGGTTTTAAGAATGTTGATAACACTGCGTCTCCACCCAACGATGCACGTAAGACAAAGGTAAAGTACAAAGCAAAGTCTCCTCCACACTCTAAAGGCACGCAAAGAATATGAGACGCGCCTCCAGCAGAGTGGTTTTCATGCAAATAACCAACTAGAAAGAGAGTATGAAATTTTCATCTATTATGCTCAAATAAAATGCTGTACCACCAATGCCTGTGTGTGTAGTCTACATGGAATTCTTCACAGAGAAATAAACTATAGAGCTGCGTCAAAAATAAAGGCGAGCAAATGATTTCATTAAATTCGGGTAACTGCGATTGATTTTAACTTTGAACAAAAATCAATAAATCATTATTAACAAAGTTATGGTAAAACAAATCAGTTTTGTTTTGTCCACCCACAAATATCCAATAACTTTTAACTATCTTTCATTAATTGGCTTACAGAAAAAGAGACGTCTCTTTTTCGATTCTGACAAAAAATATGATATAACAGTTCTATATTTAATGGAAAATTCAGAGACGTACTAGTTATAAAATCATCAAATTGAGTGTAACACGGTATTCTCAGAACTTATCCAGAATGCCAATCAGAATACTAAAACTATATATATATGTCGGCGCGAGAACAAAGAATTACATTACTTAACTGTTAAACTTAACATTTAAATCGTTACCGTTACACTATTATTTGTTAAATCTAGTTAATTGTAAAACTCGAAAGAAGAAAAAAGGGCAGGCACAACTTGTTTTTACTATAAATACGACCGTTTGTCGGCGCATTACTCGATTCTGCTCCGAACTTTCGTTCAGAACAGATGTCCGCTAGGCTCCCAAGCCGACATTGTTGTTAAGCTTGCTTCACTTACGCCTCCCCATCATGGTATGCACTATGTTCGGCCGGTCTGCGTAAGAAAAATGTTTCCCTAAGGATGATCACGGGAGCCGGACGGTACGTGCGCAATGACGTATCGCCCGGGACATGAAGCAGGAAAGACTCGAAAAGTTCGTGGTGCGGCTAGCGCGGGGAATGTTCGACCGCGCCGACAATAGCCCGCACCCCCACTTAAACAGAATTGCCCCTCAACACACACGTCTTCCAGACGCGCGTACCTGGAAGGCGCTCCCCCGTGATCTCCTCACGACCGGCCAAGAAGACGATGGGGAGATCAACACACCGGAAATTACACTTACTGGTACCAGGACAGAATCCCACCGGTGCCTACTAGACCTGATATGACGTAACCACCGAAAGTGGCGCCACTGACCGGAAAAACCTCCACCAACATGAGCCGACCAAACCGGAACCGCTTGATGACGGGATACGACCATCTGTGCATGGTGCATTATACATACAGTGAAGTGCGGTGTAGTGCAGTGTTTCCTGGTGTGATGTGCAGTGTACTGAATCAATGCGGACCTGTTGATGTTGATGAGGCGTTGAATATACAATTAATCACGTGGCGGGTGCTCAGCGCTCGCCGTTTCAATAATTTCCCCGGGCCAAATGGCCCCGGCGCTCAGCCCGGGGATAGAGCGCAAGCTCGGACCCCGTACACTGTGCCCTCCCCTAAGTGGGCATAAGACGCCCGTGATTAATTTGCTCCACTGGGTCTTCTATTGTGTTGAGCGTCGCTCCACTTAGGACGCTTCTTCCGACAAGTCAACCGCCTACCTGCTAGCCGGCCACCTGCGGGGATCACGCATTCCGTACGTGGGGCGACTGTAAAGTTAGTTACGTATATTTATATACGTAATTGCATACAGTCGTGCACACAGGGATCTTGCACACCGTTCGCGGGCCGATCGTAAAGTTAGTTGCGTGTATTGTATACATAACTGCATACAGTCGTGCACGCTGCGAGTGCGTGGATTCGCAAACCGCTCTTTTTAGAGCGCTCTAATTTCTTCGAAAGGCGTTCTCCGCTCCTAGTCGACGCCAGGTGTCTCCCTCCTACCCTACCCTTACCCTTTTTCTATTCCTCGGGTGTGTATTTGACATCGGGCTTGTCCGGACTCTTTGTCTCTCCACCGCAGGCAGTAAGGGACCGTAGGTACTCACCCGTCGCACATTAAGACTGGCGACGGTACATCGCTTAGGGCACACCTAGGCACTCACCCTCCTGCCTATACCCGGCAGGAAGACCGCGCTTTTTCCTAACCTCTGGTTGGAGGGGGACCTCCAACCTCCAACCAACGTCTTCATCTCTGCAAAGATTGCTGCGACGAAGGGAGAACTGGCGAAGCAGTTCTTCTACACCCCCGAGGGAGCTAAACTCTCCCCCGGCAATAAGAATGCCCTACTAGGCACCCCCTCCAAATCTCCCTATCCTACCAGGGACAGATCCTCAGTATCTGCCCTCACTCCTGCCTTTGCGCGGTGCGTAAGGCCTCACCGTGGGACTCAAGCCGCACGCGCCAACGCTCCCCACTCCTTTCCTCATCTACCATACCCAACTCTCCCATGCCTCCCTCACCTGCCCACCAGGCAGGCGTTCCTCTTTCCATAGATGACGACGGCTACATCGTCGTCACCCGCAAACGCCCGGCGGCTTCCGAGCCTCCCAAACCTCCCGCCAAGACCGGCAGGCACCGACGCCCTTTCCTCTCGCCCTATCTCGGGCACCAACCCACCGCTACCAATTTTTGTCAAAGACAAAGAAAGGTGGAACGTCCTTGCGAAGTCCTCTTCAGACAAAGACATCGATTTCTCCGACCGCAGTACCCAGCAGGGCATTAAGGTGGTTATCAAATCCACCGATGGCTACCGCGTCATCACTCAGTACCTCCGCGACCGGGGCGTGGGCTTCCACACCTTCGCCCTGAAAGAGGAGAAATTACTTCGAGTAGTAATACGCAATATCCCAAAGAAGATCCCCGCGGCTGAGGTCAAGGAGGATCTCCTCCGTCAGAACCTCCCCGTCCTCGTGGCCCATCACCTCACCGGTAGCAGGACCAAGACCCCATTTGACCTCGTCCTTGTGGTGTTCGAAGGGACCCCGCTGGCTAAGTCGTCTTCCAGGTGAAGACGGTCTGCGCCCTGTCGGAAGTTACGGTCGAGACTCCGCACAAGAGGACAGGCCCTTCGCAGTGTCACCGCTGCCAGCGCTACGGGCATGCAGCCTGTCACTGCAACTCCCGTCCCCGATGCGTCAAGTGCACGGGTGACCATGGGACCTCCTACACCCTGTGCGGAACCGTCGGACACACCGCAAACTATCGCGGCTGCCCCAAAGCTCCCCTTTTCCCGAAACCCTCCAGGCTCTCCTGCCAGGTCTCCCACCCAAAACCCAAACCAGCTAAGGCCAAACCCTCCGGGGCTAGGTCGAAGCCGGCACCTTCCATACCTTCCTTGTTTCCGCAACCGCCCGTCCTACCCGCCCCTGTCTCACAGCATATCGCTCCCTCAACCCCCTTGACCTGGTATGCCGCAGCTACATCCCAGCCGCGTCATATCCCCCCTCCACCTGCTCCCCGTCAGGTCTCCCCTCATCCTTCGCACTTCGCGGACGGTGAATGCATTAACACGGTCCTCGATATCTCCGGACAGCTCCTACTGGGCGAATGCATCAACTTAGGTCGTCAGATTCTACGAGAAGCTGTTCGCCTCACGGGGGTCCATCATCCTCGCCGGGGACTACAACGCCAAGACCCTTGATTGGGTTTGCAACGACACGAATAGCCAAGGCGGCAAACTATTTAGTTTAGCGGATGACATTAATTTTGATGTCATTCCGCTCCCTACGCACACTTACTTCCCTCCTAGGCTAGGCTACCGCTCCGACGTACTTGACATAGCACTCCTAAAAGGCGTAACACTCCAGTTGCGCTCTTTAGTGGTGCTCGACGAACTTAGTTCCGACCACAGACCAGTGCTCATGCACCTAGGCCCCGACCTGACTGACAGGCCGACCGCGACTAGGACAGTAGTGAACTGGAATCGTCTAGGGACAGCCCTTAATGACATCAGCTCACCTGAACTCGACCCGATACCGGATGATATCCAAACCCCCCCCGGAAATCGATCTTTCGCCTAAATTAGCTAGGTTCAGGGTCCAGGCTTCTCTCCGGAATGCCATGGACACAAGTCGATCTAATGATAGGGCTCTGCCGCGGGCCAGGGCACCTCGCTCCAAAAACCATCCTTCAGATGCCAATCAAATGTAGGGTCCTCGCGAACTCTGGCCCCAGAGTTTCAGGACAATCAGGTCAAATAGTCACTCAGATTCATAGGGCTCATTTGTCCTCCCCTTCCCCTAAAGGCAGGTATGGGCAAATTCGCTCTAAAAAGTTTTAGCTAGGATGCCACCAGTGGCTAGGGCTCTAGGCACTCCCCGTCTGGGTTGCCAGGGCAGTTCGTTAGATCATCTTTGGGCGACGGCTCAAGCCAAGGTTCGTGCCGTCTGAAGCGCCCTTGTGCTTGTCGGCTCAAAACCAAACTGCGGCCCAGCGCATTTGCGCTTGCCAAACGTCTAGTCAAGCTGTTCGAGGTCGCGTTCGACCAGCAGCTCTAATACCGCTCAGTCCTCAGTCCAAAAAAAAATGACGCATTACTCTTTCGAATCTGAGCCGCCGGAGCGGTAGGAGCTCTGGAAAATTATTGTGAGAAATAATAAGGACAGCTACAAGTATCAATACGTGTTTCTGTGTACCAAGCAAAAGCAACCTCCATAATGGTTGTTACGTCAGCAATGCTGACGTCACTCTTTTAAAAGCAACCAGAGAGCCGCTTCTCCGTCATATATAATATATATATATATTTCGAGGTATTTCTTCGTTTGAGTCCTTTTAATATACAAAACGTGGAAATATCCGCTGCATTTGCTTTTAATTTCAAAACGGAAACTAATTTCCTTCCATTGAAAACGTTACGTTTCACATATTCTACAAATGCTAGTGCAATTTAAATTTTTTAGTTTATGTTTGCTTTTCATAAAATATTAACTTTTCGTAAAATAATAACTAAATCACGTGGCTAGGTATGCAGTCTGATTCTGTTATATGCGAACTTTTATACAGGGCTATCGGTTAGGGGTGTACTAAACCGAAAAGGGGTCAGTATACTCATCCTAAGGAACAACTGCCACTATGGGACCAACACAGAATTCGAGAAAAAGAAACAGCTGTTCCATAGAAAAAAAATATCGTTCGTTGACTAAATGTATGAAATAGCTGTTTTTTTTTTTCTCGTATTCATAGTTGGTTGGCCTCATAGTGAAAGTTGTTCTTTAGGATTAGTGTACTGACCTTCTTTCGGCTTAGTACACCCCTAGCCGACGACCCTGTATACTAAGCGTTGTAAACGCGACATAAAATGGGATATACCAAATATCATAGGTCAGCGGTTAAGGCTCTGCGTTGATTATTGCATATTGACCTGTCAGTCAGCCAGGACTTACTTATAATATATTTAGATGGTATGACTTACTTAATAGAACCAGACATTTGGCTGCGCTGGACGGCTTTTGAACTTTGACAACCAGTCGAGCTACGAACGCAAAGTTTGCTGTAAAAGTAGACATAAATCATTATACCTACTACATTTATTTTTACAATAATTAACCTGAGTTTAGAAAACTACAATAATTACAACACAAGTAGTTTTTCTGATTGAGAACTTGCAAAAACTAGTAAAAAATAGCAAGACTCGAGACAGCGAAGCATATAGGTTACACTCGCTGCGTCAATAATGAGACTCACACATCCGTATACCGAGTTATGGTTTAAGGCTATACAAAGCACGGCATACTGGGCACACTGCTCTCTGGTGGCGGATTGGTTTTGGATTATCTGTAGATCTTCAATTGTCTATAGGTAATCTATATGCTATTTTTTTGTTGTAGTTAGTTATTTCGTTTTAGGTAATTAAGGCACTTGCCCGGTAGTTATTCATTAGCGTATAATAAAAATGGTAAATGCGAAAGATTTCTTGTTTGGTTGTTTGCCTTCTTTCTCTTCAGCAACTGAGTGACGGATCGGTTTGATTTTTTTCACTAAGATAGTTCGAAGTCCAGAAAATGCAAGGCGAAGCCGCGGTTAAAAGCTAGTTAGTTATGTAACGTGTATAAAACAAAAAGATATCACTAGTAGGTACATACATTAAATACACTGTTACAAAAGTACTAGTAAATATTCCTTTTGGCTTTGCTATAGACGTGTATAAAGCATTAACTTAAAAAAACTCGTTAAGTATACCTATTCATTTCAAGTGCTGCAATAACGGCCATTTTTGACATCAAAGTTAGCACAATTTAAAATTAGTTGAAGATTGGCAAAGTTAGATTATTCCAAAATCTTGTTACTTTACTTTGATAGATCATGCTTCAATGAGATGGCTTTACATTTTCGTGCGTTAAATATTAAAATAGATCAAAGTGATTTATGTATTCAGGCTTAAGAGAAAACACCTCAGGCTTAAAGGTGTTTACTTAATATTACCATTTAGGTTACTGCATTTTAGATTTGATGATAGTCACGTCTTATTACAGTAAACTGTTGAACGGTTTGAATAGCAAAATTAATTTCTTAGGTTTACAACAAAGTTCGGAGCGACGAAATATTGAATGTATTTGAGCAGGATTTCGATATATTTAATATATATACATTGTAAATTTACTGTAAATCTAAAGTTTCGATTTCTTACCTCGGCAGCAGAAGCTTTTGTTGTACACCATATCAGAGGCAGAATTAAATACTAAAAAAAAATAGCAAAATAAATGAAGTGAATTCACGTTGGATGCGGTAATGATATTACCAAAATATAAGATTTTACTACATTATTTTACGACAAACAGCAGACGAGCATTACAATTTTAAGTTTCAATTAAACCTAGCGATACTTTTTGATTCAGTAAACAAAGAATGTTTTTTTCTTAATCTTATGCATACACGATTATAATAAAACTGTAGAGATTTAATTACTGTACAATGAAAACTAATTCTAAAATCCGAGTACCCTGAGAACCGAGAATGTAAAAAGTGAAATAGAAGAAATTTAGTTTTTGTTTCTCTGTTTGTACGGGCTCATTCGCGAAACGACTGGACTGATTTAAATGCAATGTTGCATGGTGGTAGCTTATTTGCCTAGTCAATATACAACGTGTAACAGAAAGGTGTGACAATACTTAAGGGTGTTAGTCTTAGCATCAAGGTGAACCTTGCGTAGAACCAAATTTAGCAAAATACAAGAAAAAATATTAGGTTCTCCATACAAAAATTAGTCACGTGACCGGCCAAGTTGTATGGAGGATGCAATCATTTGTCTTACAATTCAGTTTGGTTCACTTTGATGGTAATACCAATACCCTTAAGTATTATCGCACCTTTCTGTTTCACTTTGTATATGCTACTTAAATTATAAAATGGAGATTCCAGTAAATTAAAGAGAAGAAATAATAAATACTACGTGACCAAAGTCGTGGGCATCACCTAGTATACAACTAAAATATACAAAATACGTCACTCTAACACTAAAGTGAGCCTTTTCAGTAAACTGATGTAAGTATGTTTTTTTTAAAAATCGTATTTGAGATAAGAAAAACAAAGGTCAAAAAGTAAATAGATTCATCTCGTCCGATAACAATAACTATCTCTGCTCGATGAACCGGATTCCGCGTGACAAGATATTTCCGGATACTGACAGCATAGCCGGTTGTTTTTTGTTCCGGTTGTTATTATTTATTTCCCTTCCACCTTCCTTAAGTCACTACTCCATTTTTGTCTGATTTATGGGCTAATAGAACGATGCTTTTGTTTTTGGTCGATACAAACAAGGTCATGTTTTTTATTGACTATCTCTTAGAAAATGGTGGATGATCTTGAGAAATGGAAGGACATTCGTGTTGACATTTTATGTAAAACAAAATCTGTGTTGTATGGCTTCACATTATTAGTTGGTATATTGTTTTAGCACTTACAAGTACATGTTTAGAAAAGAGATTATCTAACTTTAGCACGCATGACAATACCTCAACCTCATCTCTCCTCAATGCTACTCAGGACTTGAGATGATGAGATGATAATATGTTAATCTACTGGGTCCAAGAAACTTAAATTCAAATGAGCGATACTTTAATAGAGAAATGTCAAGTGCAGTAAATACGTGAGTACATAAAACACAAACATATCTACTTCTATACTATAAAAATGTCTATATTATAAAAATTTATCGCTGAATGTGTTGCTAAGCGCAAATCTCGAGAGCAGCTGAACTGATTTTGCTAATTCTTTTTTTTTATAATATACCTTGAAGAACGAGGATAGTTCTTACGGAGAGAAAAAAGTGAAAAAATTCCCTGAAAAAGTCTAAAAACAACACGTTTCTATAGATCATACAATCGGTTCGTAATAATACTTAAAAGTCATTTTGAACTTAAATATCATACTATAAAGATTAAGTGTTAGTGCGGAAGGCAATACAAATGAGTGACGTTAGTAGCATCGTATAAATATTAATGTCAATATTTACACGATGGCAACATTACTCAAAAATAAATTGTCTATGGTTAAATGCAAATTGTCTGTGGTAAAATGTCACTTGCAATGTAAACCTCTCTTTGCTGTACATCTATAATATTGGATATTTTTGACATAATTTAACTGTTGACTTATTAACTATCTTTTTCCTTTTATTATCATACTAGCTGACTCAGAATAGCAGAATATATATTTAAAAAAAAACAATAAAAGAATCGACTGTTAGGCGGTCCGAACTTCGCCGCGTCAACTAGTATAATATTAACATGATTCTATAACAAAATGCTATTTTTTGGGGAAATTCTAAAATTTGTTCACGGATATTCAGTAAACTAACAACTCTGTAGTTAAGAATGACTAATTGTTATAATGTTAACAAATAATTGCGGTCATAAAGCGTTCAAGGGCTAGCATAAATTACCAAAACATTAAAAGTTATTTATGGGAAAATAGCTAGGACTTAACAAGAGTTTTAATCGTTTCATGTTCAAACTTTAATGGAATACACTTTATAACATACCTCAAGAGTTATTAAGTGTATGTCTATAGCTACACCAGAATACACAATGTAATCATCACTCTAAACTTTGTTTTTTTAACGTATCGAAAAAAAGTTTACAAATTAAGGACTAAACATATTACTCGTAAAAATTACAGCGGCAGAAGTCTATCACATCATCTGACGCATCCAAGTTCTGTTCTGTTAGTACGAGTATCCCAGCACCGTTCTCTAATATTTTAATTATTTATGCACTAAACTATAAGGGCTCAGCTTAGAACTAACACCCGTCAAATCTACACTTATAATAAAACTGTAACAGGTCAAATTCTGTACATTGAATATATTTAAACAAAATCTTTTATCTTTCACCGGTGTTATTAACGATAGAGACCCCAAATCTATATTTTTCTCAATTTGTGTCTGTCTGTCTGTTTCTGGACTTTCCATTACTTCGGAACTGCTAGATTGATTCTAATGAAACTTGGTATGCTTAAGGTTTATACCATGAGGTAGGATCTTATATACTTTTTATCCCGAAGCTCAGAAGAGGTTCCCTTGGGAGGGGGATGAAAGTTTTATTTAATTATAGCTCAGTAACGCGTGCTTTGATTTGGATGATTCTTTTTTTAGAAAGTACTAATGTTAACTAATGAAACTGAAATTAATGTTATCCCAGAATTAAAAGGAGGGGAGGTCCCGTGGGAGGGGGACAAAAATCGTGATTAACTAGAACTTGGTAACGCGTGCTTTGATTTGGATAATTCTTTTTTATTCCATAAGTCTAACTGAAGTGATGTTATCCCGAAAATTAGTAGGGGTTCCCGTGGGACGCATGAAAGTTGCATTTAACTATAAGTCGGTAACGCGTGCTTCGATTTGGATAAATGTTTTTTTGTTAATAAGTTGTACCTGAAATGATGATGAAAAGTCATATTTAACTATAATTTGCTAACGCGTGCTTCGGTAAGGTTGTTTTTTTTTGTTAGTAATGACAAACTCAAATTATTGTACCCAAAAAAATACTACTTCATTTTTGTACTTTTAACAAAATATCTTTTATTGGACGCCTACATAAAAAGTTGTAGCAAGGACGTTTTTATTATTAAAATTTAATTTGCATAGTTATTTTTTAGAAAGGATTATCTGAAATAATTCTGCAAAAAAATACGACATCGGTATTGTAGTTCTTTATTTTTTTGTGTTTGTAGCTGTTACTATATGTATATACTATACTACTAGGCATTTGCCCACAAGTTAGAAAGAAATCAGCGATGCTGTAGCCCTAGATGGAACACATAGCACAAATATGAGAGATATGTGTCAACACGTAGCGTCCACAATTTTTTGTAGCGATGGTAGCCGAGTATTTAAAGGGGGTAGATTGCCGTGCGAAAAGTACGATGTTCGATCCCACTAAATACTCAAGAAGAACCTGAGCTACCGGTGAAGAATAATATCGTGTGAAAACTATAGCATGTTGGAAGGGCAATCTTAATACTAACCTGGCTAACTAGCTAGCCCTCAAGTTGAAAAATCTGTCGCCAAACAGCTAATGGTGTGTTGCGGCAGCCTTTTTTGAGAACAGTGTATTCCAGACTAGGCATGCTTCATCTAGGGGTCATAGTGTCGCTGGTTTCTGTAGTCGTGCGAGCTGTTGGTCAAATGCCTAGCTGTCTTGAATAAAAAATAAATAGGCAATCGGGATACATACATTAGCAAAACAAAATCCAACGGGTTAAAATGAGTGCAGAATTCGTAAAATTAAATAGGCGTTTATGATATGCAGAATCTTAACATGCTGAACATAATTGTGCAAACTTATTGATATCGCTTTAATTAATAAAATTTACAGTTTAAAACAGTGCTATCTTATTGTATCTTTTACAATGATAACATTTAAGATTGATCACTAAAATTTCCCTAATTTTTAAGTCCCACTGGCTACAGCTAGTAGAATAACAAAAAAAAGTTTTTATACAAAATAAAATGGACATTATCCAAAATTTGCATGAAGACTTGTTGCTCGTGATGATCAAAAGCCAGCATGTCAACAGTGGCTAAATTAGCAAGCATCTGAGCTTTTACGCGAAAAAAAAAATACTTTTCCTACAGATTCATATATGCAAAATGAAGGAAAACTACAACGCAGCACTTTAATAAACCTAAGTCACCGAATAAATAGAATAATTATCGTGAAAAAAACAAACAGCTAATAGAACTGGAACATCACTGGTCAAACCAATAAAATTGTAAGTCTATTAAACAAATACCCTTTACGTGGGTCTGTTTTTCTTTGCCCAAAGCAGACCAAACCACACTGCATAGTCGGTTTCTCATTGACTCACAAAACGTACGCTGATATCCTCTGATCTCGGTTTCTTCTCACGTACAAACTTTACTTTTTCTATCTTCTTTGTTGAATTCAATTACGATACATTGGAGTAAACGCCTTTGTGAGGAATAGATGACTTATTTTCTACTGAGACATGAATGCTTATGGTATTGTGTTCTTTGATTGGATTAAAAAGAAGTAGAGTAACTTGTGAAAAGTGAGTTTCAGTGATAATGTTGTTTGTATTTTCGTATGTTTCGCCGCAGTGTGCTTGTATGTTTTTAATGAATGGAGTATCCAGTGATTTTTGATCGACATCAAAAATAAAGAGGTACCAACAGAATTCAATTCATTAGTTTTTTTTTAATTATGTCCTGATACCCAATAGTATATTTTAAGATAAATTTGTCTTAAAGACAAATAGTAAATCAATTAATTTTAAGTCCCATACAAGTTTTATCAAAATCGTTCCAGTAGTTTGGTCCGTCAATCAATATAACTAAAAATGCGCGTAACTGCATGCATAATCAAAGTTGATTGTCACTTTTATAATATTTTCTGGTTCAACATGGGGGTGAAAATTAAACGACTAATTGCAAATATAACTATGTAAACATAGCTTTGTATTTTTTTCATAGTCATGACTTGTTAAAAATTTTGTACGAACAATATATGCTTTCTATTTACAACTTTTTAATTAGAACTTCGAATGTTATTGTGAAAACTTACGGCACAAAATGTACCTACTAATTGTTCAGCGCAGTTTCTGTTTACTCAGCAGAACATTGGTAATGATTGAATAACTTTTAGGAAACTTAGGACTCAGGTAAGAAGTTAACGCTTTTAGTTCAAAACTTTATCCCGGAACTTGAGTAAGCGACCTGTTAAGGATTCAAGTAAAGTGGTATTGATTGGTTTCAGAAAACAACACCGTTTTTTAAAAGACGTTTTTTGTTACGCTTTTGTGACTGGTTGGAAATGCTTTTCAAAACTAATTATGCAACCAGTGACAGTGTGGGTAAATTAATTACCAAAGAGTAACAGAGTGACTCATTTGGTGTGACTAGTTGAGAACACTCTAAAATCTCATGCAATTAACGCGACGCAGTTTAATATAGCGCTTAATTTGAAATTAAGTTAGGTACACAACACCACCTAGCATTACTTGAAATGAAAGGGCTTATATTTTTCAGTAAAAATGTTTAACGAACCGTGAAATGAATTACACAGCAAACGTTCCCTGCCATGTAATTTATGCCTCACGGGCGTATATAGGTTCGTAAAATCACACAGGTTCGAATAAATACATATTTTAACGACTCTCACCGCGTACAATTGGTTATCTTTACGATGGTTTTTTGTCGGTCATTAAAATTAGTGGGATCCTTTATTTTTCCTGAATGTTTACCTATTTTCATGCCTAACGAGAGCAAGATTCGGAGCTTTCCAGTAAAGCTATACCAGTAGTCAAAAATATGTTATATTTTTAAATTGTTTTATTTCTTCACGCTAATATGAGTGTTTCCTGAAAACCTTACGCTTTTTCAGGTTTGCTATAAATTAACGACCGAACGAGCAAAGCGCCTTCGCTACGAGTCTTGCAAAATGTTCTTTTGTCTGTCAGTTCTGTATGGATTTTTGTCTGGAAGAAATTTCGTACTCACGTACACGTTGTAGTTTTCAAAACCTATTTTGACGAAACATAGTATATTATTGTTTTTTAATATTTTTGTTAATGATATTTCTTTATGCTTTCTTAATTCCAAAGTAATTCTCTATGCTGATGACATGAAAATACTTTGTCTCGTCAAATCGCCTGAATGTGCTCAACTTCTATCAAATAAGCTTGAACTAAACGTTTCTAAATGTTTATATGCTCTTTCACTCGTAAGCCGCACACCCTCTAATGTTTACTTACAAAGATAGTAATATTTTAAGAGTAAATTCCATACGTGATTTAGGTGTTATCTTCGATAGCAAGCTCAGATGTATGACGAACATATAGATAATATTGTGAAAAAAGCTTCAAGAGCACTCGGTTTCGTTATACGCCTTTCAACAGACTTTAAGTCATGAAAATCTATAAAAATCCTTTATTGCGCCTTTGTGCGCAACCATTTAGAATATGCCTCACAGGTCTGGAACCCTATGTTTGATATTTATACTACGCGCATTGAACGTATTCAAAAGCGATTATTATTTTAAAGTCAAAAAGTATTTCTCGAATATACTAAACGTTGTACCTATTAAATTTCACATTCTTCCTTTAGATCTAAGAAGGCGCATAGCTGATGTCACTTACTCGTATCTATTAAAAATAGCGAAGAGCTCGGTGGAGTGCTCGGAACTACTGTGTACTGTGGCAGTGCATGACATTGATACACTACTGTAATGAAATTTAAGCGTATCTTAAGTAACGCTTTCTTTAAAACTTAAGTGTTGTTGTTTGGAGTACCTATATGGATATTTTTTAGTTAGGTATTTATAATATTGATCTGTCAGTGGAAATTTGTAATTGGCTATCTGAACATACAAAATAGTTTATTTTTTAACCTAGCTGTAAGTTTTCCTAAAAGTACTAAAGTAAAAATAAACAAAATAAATAAATAAATAAATGATGCATATATACTATGTATTTAAGAGTGTCTTCTTCATCAGAAGATTTTTGATTGGCAGGGTTACTCCCAAAAATCGGATAGTGCGCCATTTACTTACCGATTTCAATAATATTTGGTACATACATGCGGAATAAAACATAAATTAAGATTCTTAAATATAAAAAAGAGTCAACTGGTTGTCATTTTTTTAAATAAAGCCAAAAAAATATCATGTTTCAAAGTCGACAATTCGCAGAGCTACTCGTAATAGTAAAATAATTAATTGCGACCTTATTTTTACAGACAATATGCATTGGGATTATCTGTAGATCTTAAATGGTCCATGGGGTTAACTTTCTGTTATATTTTTTGCTGTTGTTGTAGATGGATATTTTGTTTTTGGTAAAGTCTATATTTGTATATATGAATATAACTTTATACAATTGAAAGCGGGTAAAAACTACAAAGAACTGCGTACTGAGTAGTTCTTATGCAAGGCTCGTCCGTTGAAAAGGGGTACGGTGTTATTGCGCGAGATAAATCAAAAGAAGGATTAAGTTATAAAACCTTGCTCCTAGAATATGTGTGTAGGGTTGAAATATAGCGTAATATCTTACCGAGCTAGCGCTTTACTCAGTTTCCCAGTTGACAAAGTGATCGCAGAGTTTTATGACCTATTAAAGCAAAAAAAAGCTTAAGCTAATCCCATTTTTAAAAGTCATTTATGTCTTAATTGCACTTTAAAGGTTCGACAAAGCAGCTCTATTTTTTTGCAAGTAATGATAGCCTTAATTTCAGCAAGAATTTATTATTTTATTACACTTACTATCCATATTTATATCACAGAACTCATTTTTGTCTTTTGAGTTGCCATCTGAACTGATACTGAACTTAATCGTTTTAGAAGGTTTAAGTCAATTAACAAATTCATATTAACTCTTACTGTATCTTACTGCTTGTCAATGTTAAGGGGACCTTAACTAGTGTAGAGCATAATCCACTACTAGAAATATAGTGTTATATTAATTTGTTCCTTGTAACATCTTATGTAGAGTATATTTACTTATCTATATGTTTCGTTCATAATTCATACGCCATCGGCAATACTACAATCTAAACATAAATACATACTGACAGACGAAACCAAATTTCATACAGAATTTCATTTACATATTTTAAGACTCTCATTAAATCTTATAACATGCGATAAAAGGCGAGGCCGTTGTAAGGTCGATGAAAACTTCTATATTAAAATTTTGAACACGTAAATTGAGCTGAATTAAATTAACATATATAACAATTGCAGAACCCTACGAAAATATTATTACTAACCGTGTAAGTAATAAAAAACTGATAAATGCATTGATCTCAATAACCTTAGGCTAGAAACTGTATAGGTATAACTGTGGCGATGAATTTACTCGTGATAAATGATATTGTTTATTAATACTGAGCTACTGTAGTGGGTTAAAAAATATTTATAATTTAATACACTTTCTTAAAAGAAATAAAAATTATAATTAAGTTATATATAGCACCAAATAAAAAATAAATAAAAAAACATTGTCTCTTTAAAATAATAGTTTAATTCATTTTGACAAATTGTTTAGTCGTAGCGTTTTACATCAAGCTCTGAAACACATTCCTGGCCAGTAGACTTAAGTCTAATGATGCTGTTTTCAGAAGCATACAGAATGCTACCATCACTTTCGACAGCTATCCCGTAAATGTTGATGATAGTTGCTAGCTTCTTAACTGCACTCGTTCCATCATCCACAGAGAATATTCCAGTAGGAGTAGAGAAGTAAATTTTACCGTTAATATCACTAGTGATACCATTCAGGGTATAATCACCTACGTGAGTAATCTTTGCATCGTTCTTTTTGTAGTAAAAGAGTCCAGAACTGTTGGAAAAGATAATGTTGTGGCCATTGTCGACGCCAACTAACATGGCTCTGGTGTTACCAATCTCAGTCACTTTGTTCACTTCATTGTTTTTATATAAATAAACTTCTTCATTTGGATACGTTGTGAAATAAAGTCCGTCTTTAAAGAAAAGTTGCCATATATTTTTATCAGTAATGGCAAGATTTGTAGCTCTCTTTGATTCAGCGTCTAGTTTGTATATTCCATCACTGCCTCCAAAGTACACGGAGTGAGTTTTTTCATCAACTGCGTTGGCAAAACCACCTGCGACACCGGTCACAGTACCAAACTCGTTAGTTTTGAGGTTTATGTATGCTAAAGCGAAGACATCACCACTTTTTTTGGAGTAGCTGAAGTACAGAACATTATTGTTGTAGTCCATTGCTAGCTGGTATGGTTTATCGACGTATTCTTTTAGAGTTTCTTTTGCGTGGCTAACACCGTTGACCACGATGCCTTCGCAGTCATTCTTGTTGATTATTCTAGCTGACGCCAGAATAATCAGTGACAAAAATATCAGGAACTTCATCTAGATAAAAAAAAAACATTAGCTTAATTAAAAACCTTCTAAGTTTGTCTATGTCATGTTAATAATAAAAGGTGTAAGTTACTAATAATAATTTAGAAAACTTTGATAAAAATAACCAATTAAATTGAGTAGCATGTAATAATGTTAAACACAGTCAGCTTTGCTGACACATTAATTTAATTTTTAAGAAGACAATAATAAGATACTTAGAATACTAGTCAGTACAACATAAATATAATTTTATTCAAAATATACTTACAGTGAACTGCTTGTCAATAATTGCAGAACAGTACTAACAGCTTTGTTTATAAATTACTACTTTTATGAGTACTGTCTTTGTATAGAGGTTATGACATGTTATCTCTGTGACTCTTCTTTACTGAGAACTAGCACTTCGCAAATGGAACAACAGTAAAATAAATAACAATATTTTCTACTCAGAGGAAAATATTAATTATAATTAGTTAGCGGTATTGTTACGGTTAGATAACTAGAATTAAAAATATATTTAAGTGCAAATTACTTTGTTTGCCAACAATATTGGACCAGTACAGTTAAATTTGAGATAACATGACGCTGATTATAAATTGTGGTCATTAATCATAACCACTAATATTGAAAGAGATAGAGGAAAAAATATATTTTCATTCTTGGTAAAAATATAATAATAGTCCATCAATTTAAAGTTCTGTACAGGGTTATTACGTTTTACGTTTATTTACGTTTCCAATTTGTCCACACATTATCATTAAAAATTAACACAAAAATATAGTTCCTAAAATGACACGTTCAAATTAATGCTTCCGATGGATCTCAAAACACATTACCGGTGCTGTAGCAGAGATTCAACTCTCAGTTTTCGTATCGAAGTATTTCAGTTCACCGGGGACTTAATGAAGTGTTTGAAACGGTTGGAGCAGAATCGGTCGTGTCCGAGATAATGTTGTAATTTATCGCGCCATATTTCACAGAGAGTGCGCTCCGGGACCCCCGTGACGATCACGGGTGCTTTAAATTTTACTAGCAGTGCTCAATCTCAAACTAGTTGATATTTCTATTTAGTTTTACTACATTTAATAAACATAAAAATACTTAATTAAATATACCCTGAGCACTTAAAAATTAAGAACAGTTAGAAGTTTTTATAAATTGATAAGAATCAATTGTAGTTAGGTAAATGACGTATTGTACATGATAAAATTACATTCCTTTGGAATAAACTTGCCTGCATTCTTCGCGATCTTGTGTTACTATTTTTTTTTGCCCTGATTTAATCATTACATTAATCACACTAATATTATAAAGGCGAAAGTATGTGTGCATGTTTGTCTGTTCCTCCTTCACGGTCAAACGGCTGAACGGATTTGGATGAAATATGGCACGAAGATAGCTTATACCCTGGATTAACACATAGACTACTTTTCATCCTGGAAAATTGAAGTTCTCCTATGGGATCATCAAATATCCACAGCGGGTAAAACTGCGGGGCGCAGCTAGTAACATACAAAGCTGCACATCATTCTGTTTCTGAGAAACCATAGCAGGCGTACGACGTAATCATTCCGATGTTAACATAATAACCGTTGATACCGACAGTTTTGTTCTCGATCGAGATTGTTGTTTATGAGTTTAATGTGAGCAACAGTGAGTTTTTTACGGAAAACGATTTTTTGTTTAAGATGACATTTTTTCACGCTTACCCATTGTTGGAAAGGTCCAACAATAATTTCGCTCACATTCGGTGAACTTCAACAGGGACTAAATGAAATGTTTCGTGTCTTCATCGATGCCACTTCTCGCACCAATTAGGTACGCGTGAAAACCCGTCTTCTTAAACAAAATTAATCAAACACGCGTTAGTTTTCTAAATAAAACAACGACTTTGCTTGTTTTATCAGCTATTTCTAATGTTAATTTAATATATCTAAATATTAATTCAGCTAAAAGCTAATATATTTGGCGAACTTTGGCTACTAATACGTCTAATGATAGCTGTGCCTTAGCGCATTACTTTGCAAACTGGCACAGCCGCCTGCTTCGGATTCTCGGATTCGGATAGGTATCTAGCGTCGGATTCTGGGTTCGAACCAAAATATGCTGTATTGAGTTTTAATACTTGTTTTCTGGTCTGGGTGTGTAATTAAGTTATAAATGGGTTAAAAACTATTATTATTATTGAATTGTTTGTTCTCTCAGACTAACAAAAATTCTGGCGATGAATCATCATATACAATTAGCTATATCATGAGAACTATTTACATGAGTATATTTTGAGAACGTATTTATAAATTGCCTTAGATTTATTTTGAAACCATACCTCTGTCGTAAATTGTACCCGAATACCAAGTTTATAGGAAACATAATATCCAATGCGGTAGCACCTGTGATAGATATTTCTTCCAACGTACGTCTCGCGTCATCATAAAATTTCCTATAATAGCTAAAGGAAAATAAAGGAAAGAACCTAAACCTCATGTGTCCGCGTAATAGAAATCCAATTGAATGTTGAGATTTTATATAGCAAACCTGGGTAGGAAAAAAATACCATCAGGCATCTGTTAATTTTAACACCAACGTTGGTAAGTAAATAGTAAAAGTAGTATCTGTTTTAACGAAATTTTAAGTTATTGAAAAAAAATTTACTTGGAAGCCCTCAAAAATAAATCATAATTGCGTTTTACAAACGGACCTCGAAAGGGAAAAAAATTAAACTCATTAAACCGTAACGTTCCAAGATTTTCCTTTTGAGGCGAATATCAATTTCGCAAAAAGTGTACATAAAACGGAGAGTAAGTAATTGAAAATTCACAATGCGAGTAAGTGCTTGCACAAGGAAACGTAAATCTACGCCGAAATGAAGCGAAAAATTCAGCGAAATATTTGTTCTCACTCAACTTAATCTGGGATAAGCGATATGAATCGGCTCGCCGTTAATATTCACTGGAGCGATAAGTTATATAACTGACAGAAGCTTTGCAAAAAGTTGTAATGGGTTGACTGCATCAATAAAACTGTTTTGCCAGTCTATGTTGAAATTTGTAAAGTTTAGTATCAAATAGTTTTTACCTTTATGAAGTAAGTCTTGGCTTACTGACTGACATGTCACAATCATATTCATTGCTATAGTTTTATGATAGTAATGAATTCTAAACAGCTGAGAGACATGTGCTTTATATGGTGTAGGGATGTACTAAGAAAGGACTTTTGGTAATTTAATCCCTAAGAGTGTCAAATGGGGATTCAAAGTTTGGAACTTATTTTTATTTTATGACTCCGGCAACGCCGTGAGTGATGCTGTAGAATAAAAATATCAACTAAATTGACTGATATATAAATAACACATACATGTTTTGATAGGTATGCTAGTAAAAATAATGTCTAGGATCAGCGACCAGTGTATCAAAGCAACTAATTTTTTGTTCAGTGTTATTGCATTCAAAATCGTCATCGCTTCATTATGTAATAGCTTCAAAAGGCGGTATAAAAAGATAAGATGGCGTAAATAACTATAACAATTATAGTAAAAGCTATAAATATAGGCGGTAAATCTCCAAAAAGATTTTGAGTTCGGTTAATATAAAGAGTAATTCATCCTTAAAAAGTACTAATGTAGCCTTAATGTTAAAATATCGTATAATAGTATTGTATTTGTTCTTAAAATTACTTTGTTTTATGAAAGTCCGCTTCTTTTATTACAAAACACAATGTTTATTTTCGGCCAAATACTTACCTAATGGTTTGTCTGCGGTATGAAATTCGGACAAGTTTCATTCGGTTGGAGATTCAGGTTTTTCCTGTGTGGTAGATTAATTTTTTCAGTGTTATTTTAAGCAGGACACTGGCACCGAGTGGTTAAAAGTGACTTCAAGAAACCCGACTGCAAGAACTTTAGACCCACTTATCTTAACTGGATGCAGTTAGACCATCTACATGCAGGTGAAGACGAATCTATTGACATACGAGTATATACATACATACATACGTATACACATACATATAATAAAAAACATACCCCTCCTTCTTCGCAGTCGACCCCCATAGAGTTTATACTATCTCATTGGAGTCTATGATCTGTGAGTACAAAAAGAAATCATGTGAAAATTAGACTATTAAGTTTGGAAGTGCCCTTCTACTCGTAATATAACACGTTCCAAAATCACGTTCGTGTTTGAACCTTGATTGTCTGTTGTATCAATCATTCCGATCGCATTGCTTATAACTTCAGAATGAATTCCTTTACTTTGTAATCCTGCGGGGCATCTCTCTCACGTTCCCTCGCAATATGAATCAGCGATTATGGCGTTTCTAAATTCATGAGCGCTGCAACCGAGCGTACCTTTTTATCGACTTTCAAGTTATTCAGTAATATTATTTCAGTGAATTGCTTTTAGAGTAGGCAAAGTAATGACGTAACTCTATTGTGGAAATGTGAAATAATTCCTCATTTTATGACTAAAACCTTAAAAACTTCATTTGTTTTTTGATACTTAGAACGTTAGAAATAATGATTTGACGTGAAAATTTAGTAGGTTATGAAGTCATTCAAAATATTACTCTTGATTGTTCTTTTTCATTTATAAACCCATTTATTTGAAACTGTACTTCAGGAAATATTAAAAGAAATATAAATATATTTAATGATATTACTTGAATAAGCCTGTTTATAATTTATACAATACAAAATACTTTTAGTATAGCAATAAAAGTAAGCTTATACAGGGTTCCTTATCAGTTAGGGGTGTACTAATCTAAAATTAGGACTCTTTACTCATAATTATGTTCAAACGTTCACTAAACTAACTCTGAACTCAGGAAAAAAAATTGCTGGTCAAATAGCTGATCAAGCTTATCGGTCATCGACACTGTTTTTTTTTCAAATTCGGAGGATTGGTCCCATAGTGAAAGTTGTAAGTAATTATGAATAAAGTGAATTCCTTTTGTATCAGTACACCCTCTTACCGATAACTCTGTATAAGAAAAGGCTTAGATTGAGAAGGTATTAATAACATCGATTATTGCAACGAAATACTCGTATGTACCAGCTCGGGCCTATCGACTATATACAGCTTGGAATTTGGTCAACGACGCCAAGGATTGCTTTGCCAACTTTGAAACATAAATTGTCTTAAGAAAGGAATGCGAGTTCTTAAGGCATGTTAACACTCTTCCTTATTAAATTACAGGCCTACTACCATGAAATGGTTTATCTAGCTAGAATTACTTACTTACTTGAGCATTTGGATTTCTCTCCGAAAGTAAAATATGCAAATTAACAACTTACTCAATAATGGAAACTGACAGACAAATAAATTAATCAAAAAAGAGTTTGCGTGTACCATTATTTATACAACATTAGTTCAAGTTTCTATCTGTCGCCGTTATTAATACCTATCGAGCAAAAAAATCACGTTTGTGGTATGAGTAAACAATTAATTAAATGATTTAGTTTTTACCTGCCTGCATATTTCCATATTGACAGGGAGACGGACGGACGAAAGGATAGCGAAGTCTTAGTAATGAGGTCTCGTTTTTACCCTTTGGATACGGAACCCTAATGAAACTGAAAGGAATTTACAAAATAAAAAATGCAAATAATTAGTTGCGGTTTACACTGCGTCGGTTTTCCATCCCACAGCAGCAGCAAGCGTGTTTATACAATAGGATCGGAGTGCGATCAAACGAGAATCTATGTTTCCAATAAGTCGGGCACACGTCGCCTGGTGCGCTACGTTTGATTTAAATTCAAACATACACTGCAATCGTAGTTTATAATATACATATAGATTGAGCCTTAACTTAGCAGACCCCGAATTTGTTTTCGTTATACACATAGTTAAAGATTTGACACCATATCTATATCAAAACTGATAGAATGGCTGCAAAATAAGTTTGTATTAAAAAATATCCGTTTCCAATTTTCTTCATCTTCATTAATAGATAAGCTATGGATGTACGCAGTAATTACCTCGGCTATAAAAATGTCTGTTTTGTTTTACCCAGAAAATACCACTTTTATAATTTTCATAACATTTTTCCATTTGTAATTAGGCTTACAGCGATGCCAACCAATTCCTGATTGCTTTATGAATTCTAAATTAGCTCCGAACAAGAAAAAAGTTGGAAGGAACTGGCAGCGGTGCGACGTGCCACAACTTTTCTATTAAGGTATATTTTTTTTTATTTGAGAAACTAGGTACTATCTGTGGATTTTCTTACTTTTTGTTAATTAATATATTTTCGATCATTTAAAAAAAACTAACTTATTATACTTTCATAAATTTAGAGGTACTAAACTAAAATAAGTTTTTATTTTGCACATAAGTTGTACGTAACTGGCAAATCCTGGTTGGCTAATCGTCGGCCGCAAAATGTATCAATAACGCTTTTTTCCAATTATTAAGATGATTTCTTACTAAAAAAGAGATGAAAAATGGTCATGAACGATGAATACCTTGTCCAGGCTTAGTGCACGTTTAAGCGATAGCCCTGTACGATACAGATGGACCTAAACTCAGTCTTACGAATACAAACTACTCAACTATAGGTAGCAATTGTTTGTGAGTTTGCAAATAAAATAGATTATTTTTTGTCGCAAACAACTCGAGTCAAGTTTTGAACAATGGACCGTGTCATTTCGATGGACAATACAACAATTCAGTGTTGATTTGGAATAATAGCATTTACCAAGAAACTTAGAAACTTCACTAACTCGATCAAAACAAGTGTGAGATTGTGTACCTCTGCATTTTGAAATATGAAACTGCTTTACTATCTGTCAGTACGTTTTATTGTGATATAAATCTTATAGGTACATTTGGAGATATCAACAAACTTTAACATCCATTTCGGTTTTTGGTCGCGGAAAATGTCCCGAATGGTTTTCGCAGGATATACCACAATATTCCGTTCTCCGGCTGTTCCATTAACGTTCTCAATTATGCATTGGCATCGGGTAAACTGACAGATAGACTGGCAATATGTGCCACCTAGGTTTTAGTTTTTGTCTTCATTAGAAATGCTCACTAAAAATTTAAAAGAGAACCTTTAAATTTATTCTATCATATTCTTCTTAATTTCTTTCCAGCATGCGAAAGTTTTGTTTCAAAACATTTATGTTTTTTTGCAGCGTGGTTTTAGGTACTACAATGCAGTATAACAAGCGTTTTCATTATTTTAATGTTTTATATAAAATAATAATACTTATTAATGCCAAATCACTAATGTGATACCAAAATACTCTATTCTGGCAGATATAACCGCTCTATTGTCGATTCAACACAACAACACAATACGTTCTACATTCAAATAGATGTCGTTTGTGATTACCAAATTGGCCTCGCGGAAATTGCTTTCATTATTATAAGGACGTATTATGCAGTTAAGCTTATTTATTACGAATTTATTAATTGAGCTTTTGTTTAGGAGAGGCAAACTTTTAAAAGGAGAGAGAAAAAGTTTTATGGTAAATTATTGAAATGTAATGTTATATAATTAATAAGAATATTAAAATTTAAATGCCGAATGCATTTATGAAATAATAATGTACCTTTAGACCTACACGTAATTTTCTCATAAAATATTTACTCGAAATTTTCAATTATTTTAAATTATGTTGTATTATATAATCATTCAGCTCAATAAATTATTAATTATAATAATAAGTCATGTCATAAAGCAAAAAAGGGTAAGTTTTTTTCAATATTTTCTTATTGTGTATTCTTATCGTGCTTATCCAAACATAAGTTTACTTGCCGAATAGTTTCTACAAAATATGATATAAATTTATACATACTTACACATCTATGTTACTTTTAGTTGTTTTGTAATAATAATGAGAGCTATTCCATCTCGATAGCATTTTTAGTCACTGTAGTGTATAATTTCAAATTGAACTTGATTTAGTAACTCAATTACAGAATACTGTCTAATTGGTTCAGGACCGAAAGTTCTAGTAGACCAAAAATTGTTTCTCGTCGATGATTCTAGTTTTCCAATTACTATTCTAGTCATGAATTCATACTTTCATTCGCAATCCAACGAGCAAGTTGATTTATTACCGGCCCCTGTCAATTTTCGGCACGGCGGTGATCGCGACCTTAAATTATCACACCCAGCTCTTTCAATAAAATTCAATTTAATCCGAGAATGATATATTTTTATCGTTCAATCGTGAAGGACACGAGTTCAGTTGGATAAAAAATAAAGAACGGCCGTTTAGAAATTATTGTATTAAATCTAGTTAGCTCGTACTTGGTGCAAAAGATGACCCTTATCCCTCATTATCTCATATTACCCTTTAGCAATTAATAGGTAATATAGAGAAGTCTTTGGCATCGTTATTTATGAGATTTTACGTAAGTAAAGAAAAGTGAAAGTTTTTAGACTAACGTTATGCGGTTCTAATCGTAATTTTTAATTTATTTTGCTAGTACACAGATCAATAACCTTGGAGTTTCTTTTGCAGAGTTTACATTTTTCTGAGATTCCATATACTATAAACTTTTTCCAGAGTCGGTTAAAATCCGATATGAACGTAATTTTGTACGTTATAGGAACTTACTTTGAATTTTGACTTCGTGATCCCATTTAACTAAAGAAGAGCTAAGAGATGCATTTTGTCTTCTTAATAAACACAGTAACATTATAAAATGTTACTTTTTTATCAGTAAAATTGCTAATATTTGAGCAACACAAAGTCTGTTATGAATCTATGTTTATATTTGCAGGCGTCACAGTAAAATATGTACCGGGAGCGAATGGGAACATTCCCATAAAATATCGTAGGTGTTAGACAAAAGCTTTTAGAGAGCTGCCACGGGTGGCGAGGTACACGATATTATATTTCGTACACGCTGTTAGAGACGTTCTGCATCAGATATACTGCAATATTTTTGAACTCATATACGAGTAACAATAGTAGGGCGCCAGTTGTAGTGGAGGAGGTATTCGTTTAATTTTGTAAATTAATGAATTATTCCTTATTATTTTAAATATGCTGCATATCATGGAGTCATTCCTTTAATAGGCTAACAAGTGTATAAGATAAGATTTTCGGAAATAGGATTTCTAATAGTTTAGAAGTAGGTACGGGCCGTACCGAAAGGACAATTTTTAATATGGTCAAAAACAATCCAGAAATAGTAATTTTAGTAATGAAAGAATATTATATTTTACATTAAAGTAAATTAACTTAATAGTTATGATACAATAGTAAAGAAAAAGTTTTTTATTACATGTTGGTACAATAACTAGATAGATGGTATTTAATGAAGGGCGGTAAATATGTACAGTAGACTCTGCGCTCCATACTGACTGACTTCTGAGTTATATTACATTTTATAATATTATCAGTATACCTATACGTTTAACACCGATGATAAGAATAAGACTATGCTTATAAGAAAACACTTACACCTAAGTTACTCTCCAATGAAATAATTGTATCAGTACTTGTGTTCCATCTACAAATCTTTGTACAGCAATCCAAAAAGTCTAAAGCTGATGAAGTGCCAACTGAAGCTTTCACGTATTTAAACTCTCAACGATTCGTCTTTTCAATTCATTCGGGCATTCACGTTAATATGAGAGTATTTTCTGTATGCTAAACAGAGCAAGCAATTCATTCTATTGCGACAAACTCTGCTTTGAACGATGTAAATTGAATTAGATACTATGATGAACGAGTAGATTGTATAGGTACTGTGGAAAGAGTTAGTGTGTTTTTCTTAGCCTTCTCACACTTTATGGATGTCTGAGTGGCTTTCTTCAATTGAAGATTCTTTGAACTCACCCGTTTGAGAGACTGGGAGGTTAAGACTTTTCTATTTTTACGTAGTAACATTTCTATTTCTACAGAAATAGTGTTGGATATTAAAACAAATTAAAAATTTTGCGATTGGACACAGTTACTCGTATTCTAAATTTAATAAAATGTTTCCTTTTACCAGATTCGACAGGGATGCTTTGCTTGTTTCTTGTTCTAGGGTATTAAATAAAGTTTCACGCTAATAGCTCCTTACTATGTTTTTTCCTGTAAAAGAGACCATGCAACATTAACAAACAAAATAACCGACATGAAAAGAGATTTTAACAATCATCGTTTGAATACTTGCTTCAAACATGGATTAGAGTCTCGAGTGCTACAAGCTTCATAATGTCGCTGAAAAAAACAATTTCAATTTCAATTTATTGTCTATAATTTATAAGAAAACTAATAGTTTAAGAAAATCGATTTCATGTCTTACCAGAATAGTGAAATCGAATCAAAAGCCATGCATTAATTTAAAAAGAGGGCTGTATTAAACTATAATATTTTAATTCTCCAAACAAGTCTGATGCTAACTTTGACGTTACACTTACTTATATTAATATTTCGCGGATACAGAACTTATAACTCTACTATCTTTAATGACCGATCAATGTCTCTACTCCATGTCTGTCAATGTTTATGTGTTCTGTCAGTATAATCCTTATTTTTTCATAGTTTCCAAATAATTTTATCAAAACTAGGTATACTGCTATTACGTTATTGTCAGATTAAATAAATTTGCAAATTACGTAAGTGTTAATAGTCTTATCAGACCAATCAAAACACTTAAACTTGCTGCACCTCTCATCTTAAATGTATACCGTAATAAATCTTTGAAAAGCGGAAATTTCTATAAGGCTCTTATGCGACTTACGCGAGAAATAAATAGAAAAAAGAAATAAATCGTGCACAGACGCAATCGAATAGATATTGTAGGGTACTTTTGCAAGAAAAAGTCTTTCAGCCGCCCGCTGCGCCGTTGCTCTCAGGTCTTTTTTTAAATTAACTGCGTCATTCGCTGACTAAAGAGTCATAACTGATAGCCTCCTGATAGATTCTGTTTTTTTCTGTATTTATAGAATCGGTTATGGCTGAAAAACCTTTTTCGGTCACTAGTTTTATTTGTGTTAGAAATAAAAAAACGAGTAAATAGCTCTATCCACAACAACTTTTCCATAAAGTTTAATAATACTCGTATCGTGTCTAGTTATAATAAGACGGCAAGCCTAAGAACATTATTACATCGTTTTACACAAACCACGCGGTCAACGGGTCGATGAAGAAAAGACTAGTTTTATGAAAATATTAACGAAGTTAGTGGTAGCCTAGACGGTAAACCCCTTGCTTCGTAAGCGAACGCATGTCTGAACCTAATTTTGCGCGGGTTCAAAACCAGGTTGAGACATGCGAATCCATTTTTTTCATTAATGTGCCAATATAATTAATTACTACGTGCTTAAGCGGTGGAGAAAAACATCATGAAGAAAACTGCTTGTCAAAGAAGGTTTATAACTTTCAGAATTAAGTGATGTCCTCAAGCCGCAAATTGGTCAGCATGGTGAACTATATGACCTACACTCCATAAAAGAGACCCGTGCCCAGCTGTGTGACGCTATGGGATACGTAGACCGCTTGGTGAATGGGTCGCTGGAGGAAGACTAGTTCTACGGTAATCACAAAGACATAGGGGTATAAAAATAATATTCCTATTATATAAAGTCAGATTAGTTTTTGATCCATATTTCACATAGTATGAAATCTATTTCTAACCCAGAGAGTTTGTATTTGTACCTACTTGTATTAAAATAATTATATATTACTTAAGAACCCTACAATGCGATATCCACGACAGGCCCTTAGCAAATTTATTGACAGTATAGCTCATCTGACAACAAAAAAAATATTTTTTGTCCACATTGTTATCTATAATACCAAATAAATGTAAACATAGGAGTTTATCTTGGAAATATTTGTTTAGGGTTACGCAATATTTATTCAAAGCTTACTGGAAAATTTTCATCTCACTTCTTAATTGCAAAATTGTATACTCGTATATACGATATTTTTGTTACGTAGTAAGTTTAAAGCAGGTCATAATAGTAGTATTTACTACTGAGCAGAGTAAGTGAGCTGAGTAGCTTAAACCGATTATACAAATTGTAGATTCATTGTTTGCAATCTGTAAAATAGTCTACTCGTATAAACAGAATAGAGAAAAAAACACATACATATTATAATTGTTGCATCGGGTTTGTATTCACGGATCAGATGACTGACTTAGACTTTGACAGAGCGTTTTTTCCACCTTCGCTTACGCCCGAACAACTTTACAATTTATTTATTTTGTACGTATGTAACTGCAGCTGGGCTGGGCAGCATTTGGCTGACTCCATCATGTCTTTACGTCATCTACTATATTCAAGTGTTAACTAAAGTCTTCAAGTACGACCTACGCGTAATAACTTACGAGGAAAAAACGTGAACAATCACCTTCCCTTACGTGGTAGTATTAGACAGTACCATAAATCACTCTCGGTGAAGCTTGTCCTCATGCTTATAGTCGCTCAGCGAGCTATAAAGAAAGCAATGCTCTGAGCTTCTCTAACGGACAAAATCCGTAAAAATGTGATCCGCCGGAGATCACTTCTTTGCAGATTTTGTTGTATTAAGATGTGGTTGTATATTTAGTGTTCTGGCCACTTATAACGAAGAACGATAACGACTAGAGTAAACGTGTTCTGAAGTACAAACTGCGTTAAGGCAAGAGTAATGTAGGACTTCAACTAACCAAGTGGAAAAGAACTTGCGGTAGGCAGCGAATATGAACGACGGAAACGGACGCAACAACCTGTAGACCAAGCTCGGTGCTGTTTATCCAAAGGTCTACTATGTCCAGCAGTAGACAATTACGGGCTGATGATGACGACGAATGATGTAACGTAATAGCGGCAATTTAATGTAGGTATCAAGTGGAAATTAAAAATTTAAATGGTTGCTTGATACTATTTTTAAAATAATATATTTTGTTCTATTACACTATACCAATCTTTTTATCACATAAGTGAGGCAAAGAAATATCAACAAAACATTCAACAAAAATCTAATATACATATATTTTTTATTAAAATGTGATACAAAATATGTTTAAATATATATACCTAAATAACTAAACCTTACACGTTTATACACAAAAGATACAAGAAGATCACCAAAAACCAAGACAAAACCAAATTAACATTAATTTATGAGACTCATTTCGAGAGTGATATCCTCAGGCCCATCTTAATGTTATATTAAGCGAGAATGTTTTGATAAGTTCATTTTTTAAATATTAAAATTACAGTTTCTTGCTATTCTCTCAAGGTATGGTTTATTTTTCTCGTCCTGAACTCGGATTTCATTGTGTCTTTAATCTAACCGAGAACCATTTTAAATTGCGTGAAAACTCTATAGTTGGCTTGGTACTTATTACAATGTTCTATGAAGATCGGGTGCAGATATTTGGGTAAGGAATGGTCTAAGAGATGCAGTGCATAGTCTACATGTGATGCAGTGCATGGTCTACATGTGATGCAGTGCATGGTCTCCAAAAAGAGTTATGACGGTGAAGGCGTTGCTGTTAATGTCTTTTCTGTCGAGAAGTGCTTCTATTTGGTGAATGCCCCAGTCTGGTGTTTTTCTCCTAAAAATATAACAATTTCTATAACATTTTTTTTTTCAATTACAATTAAAAGAAAATATTACAAAGGCATGCAAGTGGCCAGGACACAGATAAAAGAAGCTCACAATAATTATAGCCTATTCTGTACATAAGAGTAAGTTTTTTCTAAGAATCCACATACAGCTTAAATCACTCAATATTGGATGCAATTTAGAGGTTGTATTCATAAATTTATAAAATTCAATCCATTACGTGTTCAAATCGAGGTTCAAAGTGTGTAAGTTTTTTTTTGCGTCTAACGCTGGTTAGAGGAAGGTTCTATTATATATATTATAGTATATAGTATGTAGAAAAGAATATTTTCTTTAGACGACGTGTATTTAGCCCGATAAATATTTAAAATCAAACTATACTTACAAGGGTTCATCTCCATCTTTTATGGCATCTGGATGGTGATGAGCAGCGTTAACAGCTATGCTGTAGAATATAAAGCTGCCTGTGCAATGCAGAGCCAGATGTTAACCAAGCCAGATCGTGTCACCACTAGTCAACCCACATCCAAACCGAAAGTAAAAATACGAGGATGTCGTGTCTTTCTCGTGTCGTGTCGTATCATGCTTTTTGAGCCTTTTTGGCTAAATAGTGCGAGCAATCTAAAATTACATTTAAAAATGAGCGAATACAAAAAAGTGAGAAGAAACAAAAGTTTTAAAAAAACAAAAATGTTTTCAAGGTATGATTATCAAGGCTTATATTCAGAATTTTGTAGGTACGCAATTAATTTTAGTATTGTAACTGTTAAGCTTGATATTTGTTTGTAAGTTTAATATAAAAATATAAATAAACCATGACATAGGCATTTTGTAAGCTGGCCATCTTGGATTTGAAAATTAATCGTAGTATTCTATTTTATTATATTGAGAAATGATTCAAGAAGTATATAGTTATCCATTTTGGGGCGGCGGTTATCTTTTAACAATTTTAATAAAACATAAGTTAAGAACGCTTCTGACTATATTCGTTCGGGAGTTAAGATGCCACAGATAGATACGTCAAACTTCTAACGCCCCGTCGTTTCTGCGTCAGGCATGCAAAACTTACGTAAAGGAAATGTCATCGTCTCAAATAAAATTAAAAGTAATATTGATTAAAAATCTTCTAAAACATCTCTTACGATTTATATGGGACCAAATAAAAAGAATACATTCAAACCAAAAAAACAACTTGTTAGGTCTGTGAAATTGGGAAACGTTCATAAAAAGGCTCCAACAAATTGAAAAACTCATCTTAATGAAATCTGTAAAAACCGATTTTAAATAAGCTTGCTTTTGACCGCAATTTGTCAGATTTAATGCAACAATGCGGATTAATATCCAGCACACCTATAAAAAAACTGTCCAACTTAATTTCACAATAGATGGGTAAAAAACATTCTAGAATAAAGGCATAAAACGACTTCCAAACTCCACTACATCACTTACTTCTTGGCGAAACTCAAAAGAAAAACAAAAGGGAAGTAGAAAAGTTCCGTAATGAATCCTAATTTGGCGTGCAGTGGTTTGTCCACGCGCGGATTGTAAAATAGCACTGGCTCCAAAGAACTTATCTCCAGGTCCATTAGAGTGTTTGTGTACAAATGGTGTGATATCACGCGGAAACCTCTGAAAATATTAAAACGTATAAAAAAGAATATATATTATATTAATCTTAGTTAATTTCCATTACTGTCAAGACATGTTATTTATTAATAAAAAAATTGAAATTGTGTTTGTATTACATAAGTAATAAAAATAAAAAACTGGCAATTCTTCCACGCAACCTTTGGATGTATCAGACTTCGGATAAGAAAAACACGTCGGTCGTCCAATAAATACTTACAAAAAATACACAATAACCCTTTCACTGCAACTATCTATATAGACAAACGAAAACAAAAAAGATAGTATAATATTTTTATTTATTTATTAATAAATAAAAATATTTGTACCGATGAGAGAAGTTAAAAAACATCGACGTTTCGACTAATAACTTAACCAAAGATTAGATTAGATTAGATAAAGAAGTAGTTGTTCAACAAATTCTTAAATATAAAAATAGATTTAGCCTGTCTGACCGACAAAGGCAGCTTGTTCCATAACTTGACAGCTTGCACAGTAAATGATGCCTGAAAGAAAGAGTTCGTAGATATGGGAGTTGGCAACATAAGATGAAGATCACGTGAGGATCGCAGGGAAGTCGAGTGGGAACCAGTCACAAAAACGAATTTGTTTTTAAGTAGGAGGGAGTGGTTGGGATGAATAATATTTTGTATAGAAAAGATAAAATATGAGAATTACGGCGAAAGAAAATAGGTAACCATTTGAGCTTCTTACGGTATTCAGAGCGGTGGTCATATTTGCGCAACCCAAATATAAACCGAATGCAGAAATTTTGTAAACGCTCGAGCTTGTCGAGTTGCTCCTCGGTTAAATCTAAATAGCAAGCGTTAGTATAATCGGTAGAAAATCACGCAGTCTTCTTAAGGAAGCTGCAGACGCAAAGACTTCCGACTTACTTCTGCGAGCTGTGGAGTCCAGGAAAGTGATTTATCCATGATAATTCCTAAATTTTGTACAGTTTCGCTTATACTAATTGGAACGCCATCAAAAATTACTGGAGGAAGGAGAAACCAGTCAATTTTAGAAATCATACGGGAACTTCCGATAATGATACATTGTGTTTTAGATGAGTTAACTCTGATCCACTGAAGATCGGAATTAGTAACCCTAATCGCCTCACTAAGTTGCTTGAATGGGGCTTGATAATAGAACTGTAAATCGTCTGCATAGAGGTGATAGGAAGAAGTTAAATGCTGTGAGATTGAGTTTATAAATATTGCGAAGAGAAGGGGAGAAAGTACGCCACTCTGTGGTACACCGGCAGAGATATCACACCATGACGAGAGTGTGTCATCAATACGAATGCGCTGACGGCATCCAAACAGGTAACTACGAAACCAATCAATCACGATTCACAATCAATCAATTGTTTTGACTAATATGATATTCACAACAATACTTGTGACAATAACCCAACCCAAACCGACGTACTACAAAATTTCTAATAACTGTAGGGCGCATAATCTTTGCTTTACAGCTGCTATGAAAGAGTTTGATTTATTGATTAACTAATTAATTATTTATTGAAGACATACAAAATATAATTATAAGAAAAAAATATAAGCTGAAATAGTGGTATAAGTAGCAGCCATATAGCTTAAGTCGATTTCCATCAGGCAGTCTTAGGATGGACATAATTAATGCAAAATAAACAATAAAATGAATATTAAGAATATTGTACCAATGCAGTGAACAATAATAACGAAATTGTGTTTAAAAAAGCTACCGGATCACCATAAACCAGACATTACTGATGATAAAAACAGTAACATACGAGTAAGATGTACCTGCCGTTAATGATGATAAATAAAAACAATTACGATAGTGACCTCGATCCATTCTTCGCCTCCGGGGTGTTTCTTCATGAAACTTCTTAAGTCGTACAATTTGTCATAGACCCTCCACAACCCTTTAGCGCCATCGTCTACGCTTTGCTCCCCAGCCATTTCACGGGGTCTCTCAGACCGTCACCTCCAAGTGATGGATTCTTTATCTGCGGAAAACTGACATGTGTCTTTTTCTGCTCTGTTGGACCCATTCCGAGTGTGGCGGCATTAGATGCTATGAATATTTTATTGACCACGAACAGCTAATTTTGGTAGTAGCTTTTTAATCAAATCTATAATTTTTTCTTTGAAGATTACATGATTCATGTACTTTATTTTATTAATAATTTGTTCATTAAGCCACTACGTGATTATTAAGAAGTGTGTACATTTAGTCAACTAGGAGTTCCGCTACTACTGACCTCGTAACCACGTTTTTTATGGCTTTATAAAAACACGACTTCCACTAGACTGATTATTTTAATAATAAACTTCTTGATCAATGCTGTACTCCGCATGTCTGTACCGCATATTATTAAAATCGACTAGCAAGTGGCGCCTTAGCAAACTTCCACAACAGAGGAAAAATACCCCCTGATAATGAAAATGACTCAAAAATTATGAAAATTCGTAGAACCCATACACGAAGTTTTGTTAAGATTTGTTGGAAACAGCAATCTAAACGCGAGTGAGTAATTTCTTCTAGACGAGCATACGAACAGAAAATTCAACAAACTCTTTATAATAATAATTTTCTTCATATTATCTGCACAAAATTTCAGGTGAATGAGTTCCACGAATTTTTAGTCGTTGGAGATTTTCGGTTGAGGAAGGGTTTCTAACAAAAGAAGGGGAAGTTAGTTTAAAAATGCAATAATTATGAGAAATTTATAAAAGTAGATTTAATTACTCGTGAAATATGTCTAAAATGTCGTGGCTTTCGGAAAAAGATAAAAATAAAGAATGTTCGTTAGCTTCAACGGCAACGGGCTGCCTGTCATGATATTTTGCATGCATTTTTGGTAGTTTGAAATATCAAGTAAACAGTAAATGAAACTCCTTTCATTTAGATATTTGGGTATTTTTGAGTCTAATATTTTTATGGTAATAAAATTATTGTTTTCACGAAATCAACAGTTGCAGAACTATACTAGTGAAATTGGTTTCTGTAAAATAAACAATAAACATATTTTAATTTAATCTAAATTAATAGCACTTCAGATCTGTAATAACATCCCTAACTAAAAAGTGTGTGTGACGTCACAACGAAATATGTAACCAAGAAACGGAATATACAATGTAAGTCTAAAGTGTTCTTGGAGTGTACAGTGTGCAACCGTTATTGCACAAAAGGAGGTGATAACCTTATGATCTCTGTTTGATAAAACGTTGTAAACAATCAGATACCTACTAGACACTGCGGTTAGATGTAATCTTAATAGTATTTATAATAAAACTATGTAAGTAGGTACGTACTAAAACAATAATATACAGGGTTATAGCCTAGGGGTGTACTAAGCCGAAAGGGGGTCACTAAACCCATCCTAAGGAACAACTTTCACTATGGGAACAACTCTGAATTCGAGAAAAAAAAAACAGCTGTTTCATACATTTTGTCGACGACCGATCAACTTTTAGTATGGAACATCTGTTTTTTTTTTTCTTAGATACTTTTGATACTTTTCGTTATACAAATATAAACTAGTAGTTCTGGGAACTGTTAAACTCGCAAAAACTTTTTTTTGCTACTTAATTAATTTCAAGCTCTGGAAAAATGACAACATACAGCGTTGACGGACATATGAAAGCGATTAACGGCACTGTACGCCAAAACATAGGCGAATAGCCTAGTTTGGAAACAGACGCCCTATCCGCCTGTCGTTAAGAAATTATCCGAAATTCACATGAAACAGACATGTTAAATTTATTTTATTATTTTATTTACCGTGAAACCAACAAATATCTTCGAATCGTGAATCAAAACTTAACTGACGGTGACCTTAAGGGAGACGCTTTGTTCGTTGCGCTTGCTCGGTCAATAAGTATAGCAGTAAATTTCATATTTGACCATTTACGTATCAACATATATGCTAGTCATTCCTATGAAGGAAGGTGTAGGCCTGTTAACTGTAGGTAATCCACCGCGCAGTTGGTAACATGACTTATCTTTGAAACATTTTACCTTCTCCGACAAGCAGGTTCCCTCAAAATCTTTTTCTCTACTGTTAAGGCAAGTGCTAATTAATTCTAATATTCACATGAGTCAAAAACTCAGAGGTGCATGCCTGAACCTGGGATTTAACCCGCGCCCCTTCGCTTATGACAAGGGTTTATATTTGAGTATATTCAGACTGCTATTTGTTTATTATTTAGAAATTTTAGAGAAATACTCGCATAAAAAACCGTATGGTATACAGGAGGCGGGCGTGCCTCTAGTATTCCATACGAATAGTAAAATAGTGTAAAAGAATACTGAGACAAGAAAATTCCTCTTTGCAAAAAGTGAGAATTATTCCAGTAAACTGAGGTACCGACTAAATCAAATTACTTCTTGGTAATGGTAAACCTAACAACTTTTTGTTGGCCTGTGAATAAACCGCATCAGTTTACTTAATCATTACTAAGTTATCTGTGTTTGTAATTGATAACATTCAAATAACAACAACAATTGATAACAAAATCTGCGCACGCAATCAATATCACTTAGTTCTCCACTAAACTTAGTATAAGAAGCACATATCACTATCAATACATTCAATTTCTTTTTCTATGGCAAGTAAATAAAAGAAAACAAAATGGCGCCAAAAGACACAGGATATATAGATATTGCTCACAAAAGAGCAGAAGAAAAGAAAACTCACGTCAGCTTTCCACAACTAAAGTATCCTTCGTTACGAGATGAAGGTTTAAGAGATCCTATTCAATGGCTGATGGGAAAAGCTTTGGACGATGGGGCAGAAGGACTGTGGAGAGTCCATGACGGTATCTACGATTTCAGTGATTTTTTGAAGAAACACCCAGGGGGAGAGGAGTGGCTTCAACTATCGAAGGTTAGATAAATAATATTTGTCAGATCCGACCGTTTATCATTTCTGGTATTCTAAGTTTAAACACTTTTAATAGAGAGAGATTTTAATAATTGCGCTTCTAAGGATACAAGTTTTTTTACAAAACTCATAGGGTCGTTTTACCATGCTTGTTCTATTTTATTAGAAATAAGTATAGATTTTGATGTCAACGAACTTAAATGACTTCAATAGTCGCAGCTTGATCACAATAATCATTACGAAAACAAATTCAAGGTATTGCATAAAAGGTAAAAGTGTTATATTGTGGCTTTTTCTTCTTACTCGAGTTTTATTTTCAGGGCACTGATATCACAGAAGCATTTGAATGCCATCATTTGAACCCTTCAGTATGGAAAATGCTGGAAAAATATTACGTACGTGATGCCAAAACTCCGAGAAACTCACCTTTCACGTTCAAAGACGATGGTTTTTATAGAACATTGAAAAGGGCTGTCGTGGAAGAGCTAAAAAAAGTTCCTAGGCACATTCCTAGATATGCCGATATGGTTATAGATGGGTTGTTTGCGACCTGTTTGATATCGTCGGCTTTATCTTGCTGGGCGGAAAACTACTGGATCGTAATGCTATCTTATTTGATTGCATCTGTCTCTTTGGGCTGGGTTATAGTAGCCTCACATAATTATATACATAGAAGGTCAAACTGGAGAATGTATCTCTTCAATATGTCCTTGTGGTCTTACAGGTAAGAAAAAAATTTATTGTAGTAGGTAGGTGTCCTAAAAATAGTAACTCGCCAAAGCAACTATACCTATTTCACAATTATGCGTACATTAAAATATACCTTGCATATTATTTTATATAAATATAGAGGCCAACACAGAAAGAGAAATTTATAATCAGTCTGGTTTTGAAATTTTTACTGTTTTTTTTTTCGATAACCCGGTATTACGAGTATAGTCTAGAATAAAAAACTATTACCTATTATTCAATAATAACTTAAGACTTTAGGGCCGTGGGGACCGGGAGCTCATCTTATTTTCCAAAACTTAACTCCTCAGCGTTTGATCGATTCGACGCGTGACCAGAATGCCGGTCTTTATCAGGCCCAACGTATAAGCATTGCCATTCAGCGTGGTAATGCGGCTAGCATTTTGGGCAAGCTGAACTCTGGTGGTGGTTTCGAGCACTTGGATTATCTGTAGATCTTAAGTGGTCTATAGGTAATCTTTCTGCTGTAATTTTTTGCTGTCGAGTTAGTAATTCCGTTAATGTTAATAAAGGCACTTGCCATTTTACATAAGATATATTTTAAGATGTAACTAACTTGTAATAATATTGTACTTTAATTACAGAGATTTTAGAGTGTCTCACGCCCTTTCACACCACCTGTATCCAAATACACTGATGGATCTCGAAGTTAGTGGTTTTGAGCCTCTTGTCTTCTGGAATCCTAGGAAGCAACCGTTTTTAGCAAACTTTGGCTTCATAACCGAGCAACTTGTTTTCCCTTTCCTATTCATTCTGAATTTTTTGAAGAGGTATGTATATTAAATATGCAATGTTACTAATTGTTGTAAGAATGCAAATTATTATGGGTTATTAGATCAACTAAAGACTCAATTTATTTTTACAACAACACGAATAGGTATATCTACCTATTCGTGTTGTTGTAATAAAAATACAACATTTAGAGTTGTTTTTCTTCGCTGGCTCGCCCAAAATGCACACCTCTAACACAGCATACGATTACTATCTAATGATTGCAGTTGCAATATGGACATACAATAAAGAGCTCCAATTTCTTGGTTTGAAGCAATAAAACCAATGTTTATTTAGTAATTAACTAGAGCATGTTAGAAGCCGAGAGGAAAATCCTTAAGTATATTGTAGGTTCTGTGAAAATATTGTTTCTACGTTTCTGAAGTTGTTGTTAAATTAGTCAAAATAAATAATCCATTCATATTCATTCGTAAACAGCTCAAGTTATTCCCGCCTTGCTGGTCATTTTAATTTTTCTTAATTTCTTGTCATTATGTGCCAACCAAGACCGTTAAAGTTAAAGTTGATTTATTAATAACACCTGGATGTTTCAGATTTTCTCTCAATTTTATCCGCAAAGACTTCTTTGCCCAACATTATTGTTGGCACGAAGGAGTTGGTTTCTTGCTACCATTATGGATGTGGACGGTCAGTGGTGCTTCGCTGTCCCACGTTCTCTACTCCTGGCTTTGGATCCTCTGCACTGGTAGCTACGTGTTCTTCTCAATTGGCTCCAATGCTGCTCATCATCACCCGAAGATATTCAAAGACGGTGATCAAGTTCGGTAAGCATTTCTGTTTAAATGATTGCAAAAATATTCCAGACGCAATAAAGCTTTACGGGATAGGCACTCGAAGTGTTACCAACTTTAAGTTGCTATAGCTATCAAACTGTTTACAATATGGCGCCAATTTTTTCACAGTCGTAAGTCTATTGTATTGTTCCTAAACATACAGAAGCTCATTGTTTTTCGTCGCTGATAAAAAAAGTTATCCAGATGGAATTCAAACGCCACAGTGTCATTACTTTGTATTTGGCTGGAAAATTGCAACCAGCAATTGTTAATGCGCTTAGACATTAACATCTGAATAATATGTTTGTGTATCGGACCATCACGCGTTACAATGATAAGGGTAGCATCAAGAAACGCCATGGAGGTGGACATCCAACAACAGCAACATCATCATAAATGGTTCGAAAGGTAAAGGCAAGAATTGAACGAAATCCACGACAAAGCGCAATTAAATTGGCGAAAAGTCTTAATGTTTCTGCCCGGAGCATAGGACGCATATTAAAAAATAAACTACAACTGAAGCCTTACAAAATACAAAAAGTGCAAGACTTGACACTTGCACAAAAGGCAGTTCGCCTAGAAAGAGCTAAGGAGTTAAAGCAGTTGCACGTTGATAGCAAATCAAACGACAATTTAGACCAACGAATTGCTCTGCGAAAGCAAGCACCAGCATCAGTGATGGTTTGGGCCGCGGTAACTTCTACGGGACGTTCATCTCCCGTTTTCATTGAGCAGGGTGCAAAGATAAACCAGCAAATCTACCGTGAAAAGATTTTAAACGATGCTTTGTTACCTTGGGCACGTAAGAAATTCGGTAAAAACCATTGGACGTTTCAGCAAGACTCGGTACCATCCCTCAAAGCCCGTGAAACCCAATTTTTTTTGCAAGAAAAAGTTTCGATCTTCATTTCTTCGCAACAATGGCCACCATATTCGCCGGACTTAAACCCAATGGATTTTTCCATATGGTCAATTCTAGAGGCCAAAGTGTCAGCAAAAAAATATGAGACAGTCGATGCCTTAAAGATTGCTCTTCGCCGAGAATGGAACAAAATATTAGCAGACCACATTCGCGCAGCGTGTGAAGCCTTCTCGGACAGACTCGATGCTGTTATCCGCGCTAAAGGTGGCCACATCGATCAATATTTTTTTCTTTTTAATTTTAAATGTTTTTTTTCTATATATTGAAGTTTATAAATAAAAAGAAACAAAATTGGCAAAATTACAGCATTTTGAATTGGTAACACTTCGAGTGCCGACCCCTGTATTTAGCTTAGAAACCAGAGTGTACATTTTATTAATCCGTTACATACAAAGCCCAATGATTTACAAATTAAAAGTTATAAAGTCACCTGTCTACCTCCATAGAACGCTCATTGTTTAGCACAGCATTAAAATTTATAGGCATGCATTAGATTGCTAGGATTTATTCCAAAATCATTACTTTAATTGAAATGTGAGAAACTAAAACCAATTTTTTATATCATTTTTAGAGAAGTTACGCCAGACTGGGGTATGCATGAGCTGGAAGCTGTAATGGACAGAACCGATATTAACGGCAACCTTTTCAAAGTCATGACGTTCTTTGGAGACCACACCCTGCATCATTTGTTTCCTACACTTGACCACGCAGTCCTGCCTTATCTGTATCCTGTGTTTCTAGAACACTGCGAGAAGTTCCGCGCTAACTTCAGAATGACGTCATCTTTAGACCTTTTTATAGGGCAAATTAAACAGACTCTTAAGACCGACCCAAATTGTCTGGACGATAAGTAAACAATTCTCTAATATAATGTCGAGGTTATCAATTTAGAGAAGTTTACTTTTAGAAAAACTCATTAAAAGACTATGAAACGAGTAGTGTATATAACAAAATGTTGTGAGTCCGATAACTTTATGTTATGAAAATAATTTTGACCTAAGTGGATAAAAACTGTAAAGTCATGTAAATTGGAGATCAACAAACGAAAATAAATAACACTTTGTTATTCTACGTTATCTTTACTTGCTACTATTCATTAATGACCATTATCATAATAAGCAAGCATAACAATCGTATCTATAAAATAAACATTGTTTTAGTTTAAATTAGCTTTATTTTCACTCAAATTGTTATTTTATTCCAACATTTTATATGCTATTTACCTGATTTTCCAGATTATCCATTTACTTCAATACTCGTTATTAACAAAATGTGTAACTATAAAGTACTAAGTCTAGTAATGACACATTGTATTTTAGGCAAAGCAAATGTTTTAGAGGAAGGAGGGATAGATGTTCATACCGTTTCTTCACCATGCGAGCGAAACGTCTGTGCTATAAATCTAGCAAAGTTTTATTACTTTTATTTTAGGTGTCAGCTTTTAACTAACTACATTTGTTAGGATTATGCTACTTGAGTACATGTCTATGTATGATCTTTTAGACTATCGAGGATTATAATTGGAGTATCTTTCCCTCAAAATAATGGGTGTTCGCTACGGCACTATATTTACCGGACGATTTCAATTATATTTAGCTGAAAGATTTGGAATTTGTTTTAAATTAGAATGACCAATTTAGTTTATGTTCAGAGGCTTATAAAATTAATTGGTAAAGAAGTTGTCGAGATAATGCAACAGCAACGTCGACAGTTTGCTGAACTACTTATTAGAACTAACAGAAAAGAGTTCGCTGAACTTAACGGGCAAGTAGTTTAAGTATATAAGCATTTTATAAAGCTTTTTATGGTACAAGGATAACATATACTGCACTGATTTAAGTTATTATGAGTTCAATCGTTTAAAAACATGTCAAGATATTGCAAAGTTTAGTTTTGTTATAACTGTCATAGTAGGTTTCAGCTTATAAAAACCTTTATCTATGGTCTCAAGAAGGTAAATATTTAATGAATTAGAATCACAATATACAATCAATTAAATATTCAATTTGTACGCGCTACACCAGTCGATATCGACATACCAGCTTCAGCCGTTTTATCCTGACCAAAAAACATTGGGAATTCCTAAGTGTCGCAAGCCAGCAGCGATATCTTGCACTTATTTTTGTAGTTTCTTATTTGCTTACTTATTTATTCGGAAATCCGACTGAGTGTTTTTGCCAAACAGGAGTACGTAGATAAAACAAAAATGTCCTTTCCGTATCTTGTCCTATAAATCACTCGATCGCACAGTTTTCGAGGAATCTTTATGGTTTAGTCGTAACGTAAACCGCTTCGAGTTTACTATTGATGCAGCTTCAGAGATACCGAATATTTTTGCCCTAGCACGTGATGTATGGAGCTATTTATCATTTTTCAGAGACGTTACTCGGGAATGGGGTATGCATCAGATGGATGCTGTTATACCCATAACAGAATCTATCAGAACAGATAAATGGAACCTGTTAATACTGCTGATTTGTTTCCTCGATGTTCCGTTGATATTTTTTTCGAAACTATTTATGTTTTATATGGACTAATTGATAAGGCCAAATTAGTAGAGGTTAAATAAGATAGCGAAGAAATACATATTATTATTATTTTCTATTTATGTAGGTAGCAAATAAAATGCAATTTTGATGCACGTAAAAAGAATAGCTAAGATAAAGTAGGTTTATCGAGATATTCTTTTTCTGTGCGACATCAACTTCCAAAAAGTTTGCTTCCATTTATTTACCGATAGACTGAACCACTGAAATTAAGGCTTTTTTGAGGGTGTCATCACAGATGATGGAAAATGTCACTAATAAAAGATTTTAGAAAGTCGCACACCGAAGAGATGAAAAAGAGGTTTCTAATTTAAGGTGGTCAATGGACTTCTTCATCAACTCGCGGGTATTCATGGAGTTTATCGATTACAAATAGAAGTAAACATTGATAAGGTTATCAAAAGGCCAAAGTTCAAATATTATCTTACAATGGACATAACTTATATGTTATATTGATAATGATTTCCAATTAAATTAAGATTATATATTATTATGCGTTCATAGGAACCGATTTTAATAATATTCAGCAGATGAGTTTTGGTACTTAATCTCAGATAAGATTATAAAAGATTGGTCAAGAGGTTATTGGGATCTAAAAAGTTTTGCAGGCGTATTTGAAAATTGTAAAATTGTTTAAATTTTGTTTTTATAATAATTACAGTTCTCTTGTACTAGTAAGTCTTACGTTCTTGCTACGGTTCTTAGTCCAAACCTTTTTATATTTGCACCAAATCTAGGGTTATTTGATTAAATTGATATTGACCCCGATTCGGTCAGGCCAAACTTACTACACTAATTTGACATTTCTAAAATAATCTCCTCATTTTATGTTTCCAAAAGTGAAAAAAATGGGAAAATATATTATTATCCCATTATATAATATTAGGTCCTTACATATGAAATTGGCGTTTTGTCGTACTGGCCACTTTGATCTCAAATATCTCTTCTTTAGTTAGGGATTCCTATTTCAAATTTATACAGCTATTTATTCAAACATTTCTATTTCGAAAACTGTAATTCATTTGTTTTGTCCTCGTTTGGTTTTTTCTTTGCGTCACGCAGTTTACAAAATGGAAAACTTGAAATATCCGAAAGATCCGATTTAAAATCCCTTCATTATTGTGCCGGTTGAGTAATGTAACGCAGCAGTTGACGCGCGTTTATCGGTTTGCTGCACTCAAAAACGCATTGTGTTTTCTTTTGCGACACCGCCGCCATACACATCATTAATCCTTCGAGCCGTTTCTGCAGCACTGGTACCACGGTGGAACTCGTACTCGCAAATAACGCGATATTTCAGGTTTTTCATTTTGTAAACTGCGTGACGCAAAGAAAAAACCAAACGAGGACAAAACAAATGAATTACGGTTTTCGAAATACAAATGTATGAATAAATAGCTGCATAAATTTTAAATTGGAATCCCTAACCAAAGAAGAGATATTTGAGATCAAAATGGCCAGTACGACAAAACGCCAATTTCATATGTAAGGACCTAATAATTAAATGGGTACAAAACCTTCCTTTATTTTCATAACATTGAATAAAATTTGTAAAATGGCACTTGATAAATAGCAGTTCATGTTGGTATATATTAATTTATTGATGTTTAAATATTTAACATTTTCATAAAGTTATAAATATATTATGTACATAAGTAAATATAGTAATACATATTGTTATAGGTAATGAAGTTCCGACAAGGTAAAACATGTCCTTTATGTACGTAATAATTTAACAGAAAAATATTTTAAAATCACTGTTATTACATTTTTATGCATATTATTACATTAGTGTATTTTTAAATTACCTCAAATGAATCACATTTTTTGTATGACGTACTCGTATGTAGGAACCTAGTAGGAGATATAATACAATACATAAAAGATCTTAAAGTAAGGTGCATACTCGTATAACTAGCCTGTCAGCATGCAAAATGAACAATGATGTATATTATATATTGTACTCGTATAATAAAATAGCTATTAATATATACTGATATCAGTAAAATAAAAGCGGTGAACAACTCTCAGAAATACTAGTTTGATAGAGGCTCCAATCTCATGGTGGTTAGTTATGTGAACCGTTGAGCCTGTTTATTTCGACGTCACCATACAAATAAATTCAGTTGAATTACAGAGCGAGATATCGCTGCAGGCGAGACGCCCCATTAACTATGCTGGAACATCTTCATCACTGGACTAAAGTGGATCTAGTTACTGGAACAGAAACAGCTACAGTACGTCGACTTTGTATAAATTGTAGGTAATATTTTGGCCAGTTCCATTTCTAGTTTATAGTTTTACTTGTGGAATTACATTTTAAAAGTTAAAGTACGAAAATTATAGTTACTCAAGAACTACCATATAAGTCAATGTTTGATCAGATAAGAGACCTAATATGTAGCGTACTTGTCTAGAAGGAACCTCATCACGTGCGCCTTGGACCTAAATTCTATAATTTAGATCGTTCATCAACCGGACAGTTCGCAACATAAAATAGAAATAATGTAATAGACACAGCACATATAACAAGACTATACTTTTCGGATTTCAGCGTATCTCTTAAATCAAGTGTAGGATCCACCAGACTTGGATTAACTACCTACGATGTGGTGGAGAAGAAACAAACAAACCAAAAACTTTCCGATGTACTTGTAGTAGTAGTACAATGTAGTGAGGGTGTCAAATTTACTACATTTTGTGAGAGATTTTAGGACTCTATTATTTACTGATTTTATGGAATTATTTTTGCGTTAAGCTTATATAGATCAGGGTTCCATTAACATTCTTTATATGGTATAAAGTACTACAGGCTTTACCATTTTTTCTAACGTGTAAATTTTATCTATATTACTAAATATTTCATGAGTAACATTGACTCTTTTTAAGGAAATACAAATGTCAGGCAGTTAAATATAAATTAATACGATCGTAAAAACTGTATACATTGATAAGGCGAGCAAAAGTTTACAAGTCGAAAACGTGGAAGCTTTGATTCTAAACGCTGCGGCAGTCTAGCCAGCCGGTAATAATTAACACTGAGAAATCGTACTTTTGAAATGAAATAAGCCGCACTCGGTATTACAGCGTCCAAGAGATTAATTTTCTCCTACTTCCCTGCTCAAAATTGTATAAAGCTACCTAAATTAAACATTCGAGATATTTCGACGACGTATTTCGAAACGAGATTTTCTAACTGGAGAGATTTCTATCAGGAAATATTTCAGTTCATGCCGACAAGATTCATAAATTTTACTAGTAATACCTACTATATTATTTAAATCGTATGCTCATTATTTTTTTTTTAAATTGATTGACATGTCTCCACACATATTAAATATGCTAGTTTTTATGTTCGTCTTCTCCTCTGCAATCAAGTGACGGATCAACTTGATTTTTTGCACCGATATAGTTTTAAGTCTGGAGAGTGCCATTATTTTATAGTGAAATAATACGCGGGCGAAGCCGTAGACGAAAGCTAGTAAGAAATTAAAAAAAAAAACATTTTTCTACTAAGTTCTATTAACATTTTACTTTTTAGAATTTACTAGTTGACTGTATTAATTCAGTTTTTAAGTTCTTTACCATTTGCTTTGGTTCAAACTAGTATGTAGCGATATTAGATAACTTGCTTATAATTCCAAAATTTATGGTAAGTATATAAATATACAACACCAGTTCAAACAACTAGGTATAGTAGGTATAAATTTATGTATTCAAACATTTCTCGGAAGTGATGTAAATTACTACTAGGCCCTCGGGATCGCTAGTTCCTCTTTGCTCAAATTTATAATTAGTTTCATGAATATTCATTTTTATATTATATATAATGATCTACCTATTAATTATTACATAACAGATCACTCAGTTCCATCAATGAAACGAGTCAGTGATTTGAGAGAAAACTATTTAAAAATACCGAAATATTCAATTCCTTAGTATTTTTGCATTCTTGAAAACGAATTATATACCTACTTACTACTGCGGCATGGCATAAGGGCGGAGACGCTATCATAAAATCAGCGCAATTCATTCTGCCCAAATTGGCTATTCGTACCATCCCAACTCGAATTATAGCAAAGTACCGACTAGATAAACATCTTCCGGACTTAAAACAAAAATTTAATTTACCTGCCTTCCGCATAATACGAGATTTACCGATGCTTACCTTCCAGCGTGCGAGGAGATTTGAAATATTAAACTCTTCGAGGCTTTAGTATCAGTTTAACTCCCGTCGATTTAAGATGGTGAGGTGACGTTTTTATTTATAAGATAATTTCTGCTTTGAGATACTGATGAATGAACAATTTGATGTTGCGGTTGAAATGCAAGCGTTTACCAAATTCCTAAAAAGGAGGAGGTACTCAATTTAACCATTTTTTCAGAAGTAGGCTGAAGCGATTTAGTAAAAAATATTTTGTTTGAAAGTATAATCCAATATAAAATTTCAAAAACTGGTATATTGGAGTATACCACGTATGTTACCTTAGAGAGTAAAACAAAGATTAAATACAAAACAAATATTTAAAATAGGCCTTACGATGTTGCTATCTAAAATCAGTTTATTACATTTTCAATCGGAATTATACACAGATTTAATATCTAAGCTTCCTGTTTTTATGCTTCCCGGTATAATAAGTCTTTTGACATGAAAGACTCTTTTTATATTGTGAGGCGAACAATAAAGAGCATTCAACGTCCGTTCTTTGTTCTTTTCAGGCTTCACTTGCACTCCCCATACCTCGGCATACTTTTTAAAGCAGTCAATGATCTTTTAATGTTTGAATATTCGCCGAAGAACCGGAGTTGCCGATAAAGCTCGTAGGATTTGCAAGCTGAAATTGCAATGGACTGGCCACATCGCTCGAAGAACCGATAACCGATGAGGAAGAAAGGTTCTTGAACGAACTGGAAGACGCAGCCTAGAAAGGCCCCTTCTAGGTTGACAGACAACATAATTAAAGTCACAATGAACCAGTGGATGTAATTGGCAGCTTGTCGTTCTAGGGGGGAGACCTATGTTCAGCAGTGGATGTCTTCTGGCTGACTATAGTAATAATGTTGATGAAACATTTGATAAAAAAGAAAAATGTAAAATTTACCTAAAATTTTAAGAGTGAATTCATCTTGTAATTCTAATGACAGTTAATAAGTCTTGTCGGAATATTTCTAACACACACATATTTTTAAAAAATGTATTACTTTTTTTACTGTTAAACAATTGCAAAAACCTAATATATATTTAGTAATAAATGCCATATTCATGCTTTGGAGCAAAAAAACTTATGTATGTAGTTAGGATACTGACATTTATGTTTCTTGTAGATAAAATGCTTTAGGAAAGATAAAAGTACTCTTGTAGGCACTCTGCCGTGGACCTGACACTTAGTTTTTACCCTCCTATCTTTTTACTCGGATTGGTAAAAATTGGCCCAAGTACTCTAAATTGGCTTATATGCCAACTGACCCTGCTCAAACTCATCGCGGGATAAGTTGGTTTAGTGCATAACTAAGATACCGACACTACTAGTACCTCTACGTATATTGTAGCTTACAGTTACATAACAAGAAAGTTTATAAGCCAAAAATTATTGTGTTACTTTATAATGCCAAACACAATACTTTTTGTAATAATTTTATGTAGGAGATAAATCTATTATTTAAAAATGTCTAGGGCTACATTCTGATGATTTTATTTAACAGTTTTTAATGACAATATTTCAATATCCTTTTTTCTGAGTTTCTTTAAAAAGAGGTATATTTTAGCAAATTTCTGTAAAGTAATCTTTTAGAAATGATCTCATTTTCACATGCGTTTATTAATAAATGAAGCTAAAGCAAATTTAATAACTATTTAGTGACTTATACATCTCGTTGTTTTTAACGCTCACGGCTCTGCCATGTTGAAAATTTCCCTAAATCTGAATAAATAAAAAAAAATCATGAACAATCAATTCTGCTCATATAATTTCATGTGTTTTTTTTTAAGAAATGTGACCTTTAGAATCTCTTATAGTTGGATATCTAGCGGACAGACAAACAAAGGCATTATGCCCCAGCTGAAACTCAGCCGATCCGCTATGTGTCGGCAAATAATTACTCGGCTAAGTTCCACCACTAAGCTGTTTCTCCTTAGTGGTGGAAATTGCACTAATCACGTAATCTTAAAAATAAAATTTACAAAATTCCGTGTCAGCCTATCGATTTCGAACTTCCGAGTCAAGTCCTGTCTCAATACAAGTTGGTCTCAATCCCGATAAAAGGGTAACAAGGTTAGCAGTGGACGCGTTGGGTAAAAGCAAATCAAATATTAGATTATGTCAATAGAGTGTCACTAATGGACGGGCTACGTTGCTATTCAGCTCTCTGTGCTGCTGTCAAAGGGTTTATGTTTATTCAATGTGACTTTACAGATCGTATAGATATTCGTGAAAATAGTACTGTCCAGCGTCAAATAACTATTATAAGATTGCACACTCTTATCAAAAGAAAATTATTCACTAATTGAGTGCCACAAGTATTGAATTATCGCTATAAGCGAATCTCTTCCACTCAACTTTAAGATGCTTTACTCATAAAAAATAAGTAATCATTATATATATTTTATGAATAAAAACTTATTTATTTTTAGGTAGGTAATACCTGTTTTGAGTTAAAAATCTAATTTTATGCAAAAAACACGTGTATCCAGTGGATCCTATTTTGCGATGCGTAATAATAAAATTAAAATTCTCGTAAAAGAAAAAATAGTAAAAATGACAAAAATAGACATTCATTTATGATTGTACCATATTATATAGATACCCTTTAAGAAAATTACTTAATCAGCCAGCAATATTTATTGTACATAACATAATTTTAAGGACTGAGGCACTAGTATTATTATTACGAAATTATTAATTATGTGGCATTATTATTTACGAAATCTACAAAAAGAAAGTTAATAATTAACGCAGTAATTAACGCTAATTACTGAATGAGTACAAAATACAGCAAAAATAGAAATAATCTTATTTTAATGAAAAACAAAAGCATTATAACACCGGTGTAACAATGACCAGCGACGTGGGTAGAATGTTTAAGAGGAAAACATAATTGCGACTTTATCTGACCGACAAAGCTTTAGACCGTCATTTTTTTCTCGGAAATTTCGTTGCTGTAATATTTTTTGCAATAATTTAAGGGATGTTTAACCGAATTTTTCGCAAATGTGTAAGTACGGCATTAGAATTGCCTCCGTAGAGCTACGACCAAATGTCTACATGATTTACAGGTTTCGGTAATTGCAGGTTACGAGTGCCTACGGCTACGAAAATCGTAGCGAGGTGATATTGTAATCAGGCTACAAATTGCTCACCAGTACTGAGTTGTCATACAATTGTATTCTCCAATTTTTCTTGTTTGTACCAGGTTTTTCTAAGAAGTACTTATTTGGAATGCTACAGATAATATAGCTAGGTATCATCGCAGAACCAAATTTGGAGAGTGTACATACGCTTTTTACATGTATTCATAATAAGGGTACACCTGAACCCACTAAGTTTTTTTTGTAAGTTCAACTCCATTTAAGTCATGGGCAACGCGTATTATAGTAAGTAATAACAATTTATAAGTGATAACAATTTTATAGTAGATCTTTGTTTTTAATATTAAATATGATTACATTAATCAAAAACCAGCCTAAACCTGAAAAATATGTATCCAACTTTGACGTTCTGATCAATGATCAATAATTCTTCATTTTTTTTAAATACCTGTTGCCTTGTTTTCGGAGACGTGCCACTTGGTATTGTACTATATTATTGTAGGTAGTTCTTACTATTATACTGAAAGAATAGTATAGCCATTGAAATTGCAATATTGACTTTAATATATTTTTATTTTTATCAAAACAATACCGTAATATTTATCTTCGTGCAAAAATATGATTGATAATAATTATCACGTTAATTACAGAACCTAAACAATTCTCTGTACATAAACCCACTCCTTTTGTAACCCCAATTACAAAAAATAGGCTGGGACCAGCCCTGCAGTGATAGTGTCTACGTTTGGGCACGGCAGTCACTTCTTAGGCGGTACGTATTCATTACTTTTACCCAATCACCCATTTCTATTATGTATCAGAATTGATAGATTAGAAGTTACTCATACAAAAATGATATTAGAAAATGTGTTTTTTTTTGTATAATTTAGTATGAGAACTTCTGAATATCTTTTATTGCACAAACTTATAAAATAAAAACTTTAGCTAAAACTATAAACTATATGTACAAAAGCAATACCCAAAAATTAAAACTAACTTAAATCTAAGCCACTGCCAGTTGGTAGAGTACCCAAAATGCTGGCCCCATTGCCTCGTTGAATGTCAGCGCATTAGTATTGACTAATGCGCTGACCCAGGTAGAGACCAGCATTTTGGTCTCGAGTAGCGTCAACTAGACGCTTTGTCAGGGCTTTGAAAAATAATTTTGCTCCCGGTCCCCAAGGCCCGAGAGTTTCAACCCCAAAAGGCTCAAACATATAACCGCTATCTAAATTACTATATTTGCGCCTTTTGAGGCCTTCAGCTGACTCTGCCGCCGCACCAGCCTTGATGCTAACGGGAAGATGAGACGGTGCAAGAGTGTCGACGCAAGTAGCGTCCAACACTAAAGGCCGCCCCATCTTCCATGGGATAAGAGTGATGCCGTCGGGTCTCTTACCATCGCTACGCATAAGACCACTCGGTTCTAGAATAGCCGCACAGTTAGCGGTGGTAAGAGCCCGGCGAAAGATATCGTTAAGGCTAGCGTGACGGGGTATCCTGCCTGCAATTTTCGAGCAAGATAGACCATGATGGCCGAGCTGGTTGACTTTTGCGCCGCACTGGCAGCTATGTGGAGCACAACACGTTGCACCCAAGCGAAGGGATATTGCGATTCTAAATGAAGTATTGACAAAGAGGGTCCCAGTATTAGGCGAAGGGAGTGCCTGTAACCACAAACCTGATTCCTACTCAGAAACTGACGCGATCTGATGAGCTGGAGCACGTATTAAGGAGAAGTTTCCACGCTTGCTCACAGATCGGCCGGTCCCACTGCTTCTGTGAAGATAGATTATGGGGGTAAACTGTGTTTAGGCAAAGGACTGTCCACGCGATTCTAGCCTCATTCATATAAGCAACATTAATGACATCCGATGTCTTAAAAAGTCTTATTGCTATGAACCGAGGACAGAAACGCGGGAAGAGCTACGCCAGATATGGACCGGATACCAAGACCCCCCATTCTAATCGGAAGAAAGGCCTGTTTCCACTCTCGGCCTGATAAATTTACATTTAGAGCCAGAGTGTCTTTTACAATTTTGTCGAGAAGTTCAATAAGATCAGGGAATTTCCAAAGATGCGAACATCGAACAATGTATGTAAATTTAGGAATACTGCCTTTTTGTATCGCAAAATTGTAAAAGCCATGTGAGTGTTAATTTTAGGTAAACGGTCCGAACATTGCAAACAATTTTGAATTTTTTCTTCAGTAAAAAAAGGGAACGATTCGTCCAGTATAGGCGAACCTAGTAAACGCAACGTGCTTTTGTTAACTATTTGGATGTTATGGGCTAATGAATCAAATTTTTGTACTATTAAGTGTTCTGTGGGATGATTATCAGGAATATACAGTTCACATTTTGAAAAATTTAACTCTAAACCAACATTGTGTAATTCCGATATGAGAAATTCTAAATCTGAAAATAATGTGTTAGCATCGCCACCCAACGTGCCATCATCCAAATACCATATATTAGATTGAAGACGTTGGATGATGGGTTGAATGGCGAGGCTGAACACAGCGGGACCAAGAGGGTCTCCTTGTTGGCAACCAACGGCAGAGGAAATTTCGTTACCATACAATATTTGTAGGAGATCCGTAACACTGCCAAAGAAAATCATATAAATTTGGATTTTTGTCTTTTAGATATATTAAAATTAACTTACTATAATTTAAATTAATCATTTCGGGTCTCTGCTTATAACTTAATCCGAAGCTAAATATCATTGAGGTATCTGCCTATAACTATAATATCATAATATATTTTTTAGAGTCTGGATTATATCAGTCTGGTCTGTTATACGATTTCAAATACAATCACTGTTGCAAGAGAATCGGTTTTTTCCAGACACGTGTGCACCGTTGGCCGCGTTGTCTCTTTGGATTATGCGAATTACGATCTAGGTGCTAATTTATTATAAATATAATATAAGGTGCAAGTGCAAAGTCTAAATACATAAAAATTTTCTACAATTTTTATTCGTGTTTGTAACTGATATTTCATTTTATGTAAACGTTTTATGTAAGGCACTCAATTCAAATTACAAAGTAAGTGACATTTCTATACATTTAAGAATAAATATTAACAAGCAAAATCTTTTACCTTTGATGTCCAAATATTTTAGACACTGATTGCTTTTATTCGAGACAATGTTAAACTACTAAAAGCACATTAAATATTTGGACGGTCTTTTATAAAGACAGGCATATTTTATAAAGCTCTAATTAAAAAGAAAACTAAATGGATTAAGTATTGTCAATTATAACTGCTGTATTGTAAAACCAGTCACCCTGACAACATAATTATTATTATTTTTCAGTCTTATTAATAAACGCGTCTCAACATTACGTACGTAGATTTTGTCAATAAATATTTTTTAAACATAGTTTAAATAATTATTTTGCTAAAGAACGACAAAAATTTACACAGCCTACAAAAAATATACTATATCTCTATTGTTAGTTGTCAGCCACTGGTTAAACAAAGTTTTGTACTCGTAGTTTCGTAAACTTAAACAGGGTATTATAAAAAATTGAACTGAAAAATTTGCTCAATCGGCATGTCCAAATCTTATTAAACGGTAAGACGGTGAGATTATTATGTCTTGCATTTGCGCGCGACGGTTTTCATCGGATGAATTAAGACAAAATACGCTCAAAAATTAAAATTAAATTATTAATAACACAACAAAATAGTACGACAAAAATAGCATTAAATCTATATCCGTTTGACAATCTTTTACATCGACGAGATACATGAAAGTTTTTAGCTTACATCACTTTGATGGCAGAGTACAGTTAATCCATTTCGACCTTAAAATATTTATACAGATTTTGGGCGTTTAAGTCGACAGGTATGAAAATTGAGAAATCTCCTACGAGCCGAGATTTTTGTGGTAAAGCTCGCTTGTAAGCGGCTTAAAGTGTCGCCGTGGCATCCTGAGACTGCTCTCTAGGGATCAGCTTGTGACATTATTTTACCTGGTTTTATTGACACTGGAAACATTGGTACTGCGTTAACTACGCTTCAGCTAAGATCGAAACAGAGTATTTGTAACCAGTTGCGAAGATAACAAAAAAAAATTTGTTCTTTATAACAGTTGTGAGATAAATCTTACCTTAGGTACTGAACAACAAAAGCAAGTTATTATGTTAATAAGAGAGCGAACAAAAATATCTATTGACGGGCAGGATTCAAATCTGTAAAAATACTTCTGGGTAGCGTTGCCAATTAGGATACTATCGATATGCTGTTAATATTCACAATTGTTTCCAACTGCGGTTGGTTGTAAGCAGTCGTGAATCATCGAAAACCTTAGTCTGATTTTGCATCAACGCAAGTAGTGCCTTGAGCACGGATCTCTGTCACGCTGGTTAAACTGTAATTGAAAATCAGAGTTTTTTATTTTAGTGATTTGACCTAGCAAGCTAAAAGTCTCAGTCCAGGATCAATCGGTAGTCTGGAATAAAACATTTTTATCTATCACTACATCACGTTTAGATATTGACTCTTGTCGAAACCTGATAAACAGGTTCTACGAATTTTAGGATTTAATATAAGTTGAAAATTCTTGACGGGAGAGAATTCTTTGAAAGAAAAATTGACGACCTATTTTAGAATTACATTTGAAAATGCCTTTGAATAAAAATGACGAATTTGATCTACATTAAAAGACGTTAAGTAACGTATTGGTAATAAGAAATAATGATAATAATAATAATAATGTAATAGGTATAATGTCGTAATAACAAATACGTGATAGTCTAATGCAGCCGGCGCTTAAGCTTCCAAAAATGTCTGCGTTAGCAAGGTGTAATGTATACAGAAATACTAATTGTATTAGAAGCAACCTGTTTTCCCTATACATAAAGTACGACTCCCTCGTAGGTTTTTGAATATTTTTTCTAAAGAGACAGTCTGTCCTGCACTTTATCCGACACGAGTATCCACTCGAGACCGAAACGTGAGCAATTGAATGCACTTTATTTGCCCTTTGCCGATTTACAAATACGTGTAATATCTCGCTTTGTCGATATAGACAAGAGTTGTTTTCAACAGCTCGAAAAATTGCTGGGGATTTCTTGTTCTCACTGCAAGTGTACATAAAAAATCACATCCAAATCACATAAAAATTTGGGATACAACGGTACTTTAAGTGTTCTTAATTCGACAATAAGAGTTTTTTTTTTCAATCAAATGTTGTCTGTCTGTTTGGATGTTGGTACACGCTTACAGATCGTTGTTTTTTTACGCATCTTTTTATGTCACTGCTCTACAAAACAATATTTAAAGTTTTCAACTGCAGTTTTATCAAAATGGTGTTTTCTACTGACTTCCAAAAAAGGAGATAGTCAATTTGACTATTTTTGTTATGTTTGTATACCTGGTTTCCTGGAGACGGTCGGACTGATATGGAAAAATATTTTTCATCCCACCATCTCGGAAAGAGTATTTTTGCTATTCGATATCCGAGTGCAAAAGCCGTTTTTATCCGCTAGAGGATACAGTAAATTTAAATTTAGAATATCGTGTGTACTAAGTTTGTGAATTAAAAACCTCATTCAACCTGTTTACTTCTAGCTCTATGGTGCTGAATTCATCATACAACCTTTATTATTTTTTTAAAAACTCCGACTCGTTACCTTTTTGCTGTAATTTTTTTTAATTTGTTTTGCGCGTTCCATTATTGTTCACGTCATATTGTTAAAACCTTATGTTAAAAATAAGTGAAAAGACTAAAACGCTCGTGATTCAATTTTAGAATCCTTCGCTTGCTCGGTCATCAAAAGTGAGCACGTGGTTAAAAAGCAACTTTGCATTCTTGTATAACAAATAACTATTTATGTTTGATATACATCCCATTTTGTCTCATTTTAATTATAATCGGTGATAGGTTTCATTTTGATAAAATTTGATTTAAAATAACTGAAAAAGTTCTATCTGCATCTACCGTATTGGAAATCGGTAGACACATTTTTTTAAAGAAATTATTAGATAAAGTACATGGCACGGTAGTAAATATTTTGGAATAAATATAACTTAACACCGTTGCGCGTAAATATTGCAATTATATCTTCGGATATCATTTTAACTTCTCAAAATTTGGTGATATTCAACGCTATTCATGAAGAGCGCTGAATAACACCGAATTGGGTTCTAATCAAGAACAATAGTCAAGGCACCTCATATAACCCAATGTAGACAAAAACAGTCCAACATCAAGATTCTTGTCTAATTGCCCTAGCTATTTACGGCCTGCACACACTGTATCTCAAAAGTTTTCTATAAGTATAGAAAACAGTGATATATCTCATCAAATTCATAATTTGTACACAGAGATTAGCGTTAATGATCTTGTATGTGGATTTATGAATGAAACTTTATTTTTATGTCTTGATTTTAATTTTAATTTATATTAATCTTAATGTAATTGTATTTTGTTGTAATTGTAATAGAATTGAATTTAATATGACTGACTATAATAACATGTTATATATAAGTTTGTATGAGTCCTGTTACTCGAAATAAATAAATAAAATAAATAATTAGGTTATTCTCTGATTTGAATGTAACTAAATAAGTACCTATAATAAAATAATTAAATTGTATTAGTAATAATTTAAATCTATTCCCGATATTACGTAAGCATTATTACTTATAAAACAAAACAGTCCTCCATCATTTATATAGAGATATAAACCACCACGTGGGACGGTTTTGTTAGATGACCGATTAGGTAGAGAGACCTATCTTAATAAAAGACATCTCAAGTATATTAACGAGCATTGGAATAATACATTGAAACCTACTGGAACTAAGGGAATCACCTATTGTTATTTACATTTTGTATTGTTTATACCTACTGCACATGTGTACCTACTGATCAAAAAACCGACTCTATACATATACTTTAGCCGCTGCATGAAAGCTAAACAATAGGTACTGTGCAATAATTTGTTGGCATGTGCTGAAAGTCAATAATGTCCCATTTCGTGGGCCGTTAAAGTTCAATTAACGTAACCCATGAACCGTGGAATGAAATATAAAAATGAAACCATCATAGCCAGTCGTAAATCCTCAACAATAAGTGTTTTACAGCAGAGACTCCATTAGGCAAGCTTCGTAGGTGCTACACGGGAGAGCTAATCAGATTTTAAGTTCGGCATAAAAAAGAAATTGGTTTAGGTTTAGTGCAACGTTAACTTATCATCATGCGAACGAGATCATCGACGAGAAAAAAACCTTTGGTCTCTCCTATATTAGTCGATGTTAATGAAGATTTTCGGTAAAGCAAGACTCCACATATATGAGTCCTGGTAATCAAGCAGCATTCTTTCGGTGGCTGGCTTCTGGTGTTATAAGCAATAATTTCTATTCCACAACTGTTATTGACATTTAAGAAAAAAATATACTACTCTATGCGAATCGACACGACAACAAAGTTTTACGTAGTTACGTGTAATATTCGCTGTTATAAAATTAATATCAACTTTTTAAAGTCGAATAGCCACTGTTCAGGTTATAGTAGGTATGTTTTGACAAAGTTTACATACTAATTTAAAAATCTACTTAATTATATACAAAACAGATAATTTTTTTTTCACTTTTCGCACTTTACACTTTGTACTGCGTAAAGTGAAGAAAGGGAGGTGATTTTTATTTTCAGCTTTTCGTAGTTATATTTGCCATAATGCTTATTTTATTTTAATTATCTAGCTGCACTTATTTGTCATCAGAACTATTAAACTAACAACTAATATTAAGTAATCGTATATAAATGAGATTTGTAAGTTAAATTTTTTAAGTAATTATTCATTAAAATGTAATAAGACTTGCCTGTAACGAACGTTATTTAAAGGTCAATAAATATTACTTTACTTTACTTTACTTTACTTATCGAGAGACATTGTAGGGATATACATTGTAGAAATTTACCTACTTAAAAATATATAGAAATTATATTGTAATATTATACAATTGGCATAATATTTTCTTTTTAGGGTTTCGTACCCAGAGGATAAAAACGGGACCCGATTACTAAGACTTCGCTGTCCGTCCGTTCGTCTGTTTGTTAACGGCTACAATTTTTACAGATGATGTTTTTCTGTTGCCAACTACTGAATACAGAATAAATTAAATATTTAAGGGGTTCCAATACAACAAACGTTATTATTTTTAACGATTTAAACGATACTAATAATGGCAACATGTTTATGTTATTTACATAATAATTATTTGTATATTCACTTTATTAATAAATAACTAGACCAAAATGAAATAAATATTTAAGCGGGTCCCATACAAATATATTTTTTTCATCCCACCATCTCGGAAAGAGTATTTTTGCTATTCGATATCTGAGTGCAAAAGCCGTTTTTATCCGCTAGATGATAAAGTAAATTTGAATTTAGAATATCGTGTGCACCAAGTTTGTAAATTAAAAACCTCATTCAACCTATTTACTTCTATTTACCTCTATGGTGCCGAATTCATGATACAACCTTTTTTATTTTGTTAAAAACTCAGTCTCGGAACCTTTTTGCTGTACTTTTTTTTAATTTGTTTGCGCGCGCCATTATTTTTTCAAGTCATATTGTTAAAACCTTAAGTTAAAAATAAGTGAAAAGCTAATATGAGTGATTCAATTTTTTGTTTTTCATATGTAGTCTTTACCGCGCTGAAGTGGGATGAAAAGTTACGTGTTGCACTTAAGTGCAAAGATTGTTTACCTTGTGCTCTTTTAATTCCCTCGCTAACGCTCAGAATTCTAATTTTTTAATCTCTCGCTGGGCTCGTAATTCAATTTTAAAATCCTTCGCTGGCTCGGTCATCAAAAGTGAGCACGCGGTTAAAAAGCAACTTTGCACTCTTGTATAACTAATAACTATTGCTGTTTTTGCTCGATATGAACAAAGAAAATGTACTTGAAAACCTTTGATATTAATAACGCTAACAGGTAGAATCTTGAGCCAATGTTGTATAGTGTACGGCTAGAAGTGCACAATTCTGACTTACAATGGCCAACTTTTCTTTTTATCTCTATAAGTACAACGGTGCTGATGATGATTACAGTTATTACAAATTCATTTATCTCAAAAATTCGTCTATTTCGCACTGAAATTCAAGCGGACCGCCGAAAATATATGCCGAAAATTCAATATAAAGCATTCAAAATCACCAGACTTACACGTGAAAATCACGAAACACCAGCAGAGACATTAAATAACGCATAATGCAAATGTACAGTGCTGGAACGGTCTCTCTGGGAAGTTTTCGTACAATTTGAAATTCAGATTAAGTAGCACAAATAAGTTTATAAAATCACCACTTCGAAGGTCTGCTAAAGTAATTTACTGGAGTGAATTTTACCTTTAACAAACCTTTTAAGAGCAATTGTAATTATGTTTCGACAACCTCTTTACATAGACCTTTAGAATGTCATTTAGATTGGAGATTTCTGTTTATGAATGATTCATCTATGTTAGAAGTGTGAAATCTAAATAAAAGTCATTTATTGCTTGTATTACATCCCAGTTTTACAGTATAAAATAAAACTTAAAACTAAAACACTGTATAGGGGTGTCAAATAAAATAACGCGTAACACAAATGATATTGTGTTGAATAATATTTTGTTCCATTCCGAGACAACCAGCGCCTAAACATTAGACTCCTTATGACGTCAGAAGCAGCCGCGAGTATTTTGTTGTCGAAAGGGAATGAATTGCGTTATAATATTAATTATTGACTGAGCAAGTGAAACTAGATCGCTATTACTTCAAGTCCAGTAAAAGGACTTGTTTCATTTCCGGCCATGACGGTGTACGTCTACCAAAAATGCCTTAAGATGTGGTTAATATTATGTACTAATGAAACCTGCATCTGTTGCCTACTAGATTGTGTACAAAAATATCTAATTTTTGTGAATTATGGTGAAATTATGGCATCCCTTAAAGATTTTTATATCCTAGGTTGACTCCAATGGTCCATGGTACATTGTACCACCTGTCAAATATGTCAAAATTCACACATCAAAAACGTGAAAATCGCTTTTTTGCGAAAATATGGTGGAAATATTTTGTTTTGAAATTAATTTTGAATACTGCGATAAGTTACGTTATTTTGATTGATAGATTAATGATTGATAATCCCTAACGTATTGGTCACTGTCTTGGCCGGAGCTGCATACATTATGGAAATATCTCTTTTACTGTCCTCTATCAGTATATATGTTGTACTAGCGTATAAAATATGTCATGTTTTCGACTGGGCTCTTATACTCTAACAAACAACGATATACTTTGCTGAAAATGCGTGACCGTATGCGAGCACCACGGCAGGATATAAAATTTTACATTGATGTTGTGAATACCGTTCCACGTGGATTTTACGCGATTAAAATAACGCGGCCGCGTTATGTATTGAAATGTTCATAGTGAATAAGAGCCCTGGTCAGAGTTTGGTTTTGAAGTCCCGTTCTTTAATAGTAGCTCCGTATCTACCGGCGAATTTTAAACTTTAGCGTACAATATTGCGCTTGCTTTTTTAAAACGTTTTGCTTTGCTTTATCAGAAGTAAATTTTGTTACAAATATACGGCATAAAATGATCAGTTTCATCAAGCGCTAACGAGGTCTGTTTGTTAAATTACAAAGTGCAATTAAAATGACTGAAAATCAGATTTTAATTTTAAAGACGAAAAATAAATTATTAAATTTAAAGACGAAAAATAAATCAATCCATAATTCGTTGTACACGTGTAATAAGGGTGGACTTGGTACAGAAAAAGTTGAACTAAATAGGTACCTTTCCGCAAGATAGAGAGATAGTATTGATACAACATTAATTATATATAATTATGTAATTCATAAGTAACTTACACTGGACCATCAAACTTACCTACTTATTTCTTGTCAAGAATATTATGTGCAAATCCACCCGAAGTTATAAGCTATTATGATGAAACAGGCGCTATTTAGCGCAGTTACCTACGTACAACTTAAGTTTATTCTTACATTGTAATTGGCTACAAATTTGAACCCTAATTAACTGTAAAGAAAAGTTCTGTTTATGTTTTAGTTAAAAGTTCTTAGTTCGTATCTGGTTACCTAACTTCAGTTTCGTAGACAGCCGAAGCGTGACTACATACATGTTAATATTATTATAAAAAATATTATAATATAAACTAGAGAATAGGTTAATTATACAGTAAAGGACAGGCACAGGAGGAGTGAGGTACCTAATTTAATAAAATGGCCTGGTAGCAATGAGCATCACATTTGCTTAGAGTACGTACTTGTACCTTGTATCTAAGCCATGTAAAGATTTTCTCCATACAAAGAATTTCATAACTTACCGTATCAAACTACTGATCCTTAGACATTTTTCTGAGACTCCTAGTGATCTTATGTGTTGCTTGAATATTCTATTTAAACCAGAGGGCATATTCGCATACCTAATGCTAACTAATAAAAGCTAAGGATGATGTTTTCGACGAAAAGTAGTTAAGTTTTACTTATGATACTTTCTTTAGTAGGTAGTTTACTTTAACTAACTTATCTAAAACATAAACAAGACTTAACTTGTTTTTACATCGCTATGTGGTTCTATGGCTGGTCTTTATTAGGTACTGCGAGTAACTGCAATAAATGTTTGTGTAAAGAATAAATAATAATTTTTATTAATATAAAAAAATAAATTTCGACTGTAATTGTTAAAAATACCTGAAATTGATGTTTACCTAACAAAAATTAAATAAAACACAATGACAAATAAATAAGCGCATTATTATTAGGTAGGATACAAGTGCATTTTTAATTTTTATTATATCATTTTACGTCATTAATATGTAAGAGAGATAATAAATACCTAAGTACGTTGTAATACGCAAGCATCAGTAAATAACCCACTCCTATAGTTTAAAATCCCGATATACCTACAACGACTTTCAACGAGATGTTTATTTAATAAAACTTATTAATAAAGTATTTTATATTAAATTTAATATGCCAATAAATATATTGTATGTGGGTTGCCTATCACATTTTAGCTCAGGATGTGATGATTATATTAATTAAAAAAAAAACATTTTACCGGTTTGATTCTCCTTACTTTTGAACGATCTGTTTATCGCTGTGACTTCAGCCGAGATACTTATGTATGCATATGGTGTGGAAGCAATAGTCACGGCATCGAAGGTGGATGCGCTGGAGCGGGGGTAAATGAGACAGTCTCGCAGCTATCGAGATGGTTAAACAAGAACGGCCTCGTTTTAAACCTCAGCAAGACACCTTTGACAGTTCTCGTGTATAGAGTGTGTATAGAGGAGCAGGAGACTACTGTGTTTCTTGGTTTCCAGATAGATCGTAGTCTGAAGTGGGAAGCCCAAATCATATACAAAATCTGCTCAAAGCTGGGTAGCGCGTGTTTCACTTTGAGCCGAGTGGCCAAAGTGGTTCCACGTGAAGTAACACGATCGTGTTACTTCGCTACGGTCCACTCTCAGCTGCAGTACGGTGCTGAGATATGGGCAAGAGCCACTGACTGTAAGCGAGAATTTGTTAAATTCCGATTGTAATGATATTTATTATTTTTATGTGAAGTACCAACATTTTACTTCTTCTTGTATTTAAATTGTACTGGATTTTTATACACTCACACTGTGTCAAAACTAGCAGAAGTAAGACTACGCCAGGATCATCGAGATCATCGACATCTGCAGACAAAATAAGAATCTAACAACGAGATCCTGAAAACATCATATACTAGGAACAAGAATTATTACAATGATATGTTGCTTAAAGTTAAACGTTACTCGTATTACGACAACACATTAACAGAGAATAACAAAAACCCAAAAATCCTTTGGAAAAATAGCAAAAAAGTTTGTGACATTACAGCTCCCAAAAGCCATTTGCAAGTGCTACTTTGAAACGACAATAGCCCTCAAGAAGCAGTATACATATGCAACCGTCACTATGTAGAAATTGGTTCAAAACCTTGCATTACAAATCCTGAGTAAGCTAGCAGCTAATGAGAATGCACTATGCCAAAAACTATAAATCGAAAGCAGCTTTTCCCACTGTCTCTTTCTCGTTCCTACAGCTTTTCAGGAAGTCGAAGGGAAAGTCAAAACTGACAGCGGTATACATTCTTACACAGCTACTCTGCATACAAGCAAAAGCGTTATTCTGGTTCCATTACTTCTGATATAGAATTTAAGCATGAGATCTGGATTTTTTCCTACTTTTAGGGAAAACGCTGTAGTCTCGAACATACATAAAAACGGCGCAAAAAATTAACCCACACAATTACCGCCCTATAGCTATTTTATGTATAATCTCCAAAATACTCGATAAAATCATAAACCAGCGACTGGTTGACTTCCTAGAAAAACATGAATTACTGTCGAACAGGCGATACGGGTTCAGACGTGGCAAATGCACGGAGGACGCCGTGCAATACCTGGTGGAGACTGTGTTGGCAAATCTCAATTTCCTGTCATTAAACTTCCGTGGGTATCATACAACGTTATGTTTAGTTATTGCAACTTGTAATATAACTATGGATGGCACGGTCTTTACATGCAAATCACGAGACTCGTCGTAATGCAAAGCACGTACTGCTAATTTTACCGCGTAATTTATCAGTGTGTCGTCGGTCCCAAATCAGACCCGAGTTTGAGTTCGAATCCCAGGCTGTCGTGCTCTTTGTCTGGTCTTGTACAGTCCCGTTCCCATAAGCTAGCTCCTTGAAGATGACATGCAGTGAAAAAGTAAGAACTAGCGATAATGGTCAAGTGGTTGGTGGGGTCGATTGCCGTGCAAAAAGTACGAGGTTCAATCCCACGAAATATGCAATAAAAAAGAGTTTGAGTTACCGGTGAAGGAAAACATCGTGAGAAAACCATATACGAGATAATAGGGCGTATTCTATCACTCGCCTGGCTAGCTACCACCCTCAAGTTGTAAAATCTGTCGCCAACCACCTAGCAGCGTGTTCCGGCACCTTAGTCTGGAATACAGTGGCTTTCAATTCCTTGAATTGCATGCTCCGTCTAAGGATACAGTGTCGCACTTCCGTGGTCGTGTGAGCTTGTGGTCAAATGCCTAACTGTGTTAAATAAATAAAATAAAAAAAACTAGGTATCTCTCTTTTGTGTGACTCTATTTTCGTAACGCCTGACGTAGATACAAGTACGAGAAAATGCGTGGGAGCATTTTTACCAAAATTTGTCTAAGAAAAGCTGGTAAAAAGAGTTCTGACACATTCCTAAAAAAATACTATTACAAATACGACGTAAGATTATTTTTGATTATGGGGTTATATACACCTAAGTCACCCAATGAATTTAGTATACAGTGAGAAATTTTAATTGATATACTAATTATTACCCACTTTAGGTACTAACCTAAAAATATAATTTATCTATGGAACTTACAGGTTGCAAGGACCCAGTCATACATTTTCTATGGTTGTCATTTTCAGTTTAGGTTATGTTTTAACAAAACCTTATATTAAGATGGTATATAAAAATATTTTGTGTTTTTTCGCCTCGTCTTGATGTCGGCATGAGAAATAGAAAAATATTTTTGTTTTTATGGTGTGGTTCCTCCTCACCTCCTCACCTCACCAGCACACCTCACCTTATTATTTCTCATTCTCATAATATCCGACCACCAAAATTTGTTTGATCGTTTAACAATCAGTTTTTCAGAATCAGTAGGTACTGTTAAACGATCAAACAAATTTGGTGACGTCATCACTTTTGCAGATTTTTAAAAACTTCTCTTCTTCACCTTCAATTCGAAATCCACGCGGACAAAAAGTTTTTTAAACAATATAGGACCTACACGCGAGTACCAAAATTAAGACGAATATACCTATTTTCACTATATCTGAGGAAAAATAATTAACTCTGTTTAAAATATAAATGAGACCACTCGTGAAGTTAATACGTTTTCAACCAAAAAAAGATTTTCTCAAGTTGGTCAGACACCTTCGAGAAATCAGGTAGCAAACAAAGCAAACATACCCGTCGATTGAAAACCTCCTTCTTTTTTGGGAAGTCTGTAAAAATAATGTTTTTAGAAGCATAATAGAATGGTATAATCACTTTCAACAGCTATCGCATAAATGTTGATGTTAGTTGCTAGCTTGTTTACTTAGTTGAGATATTTTTATTTAGATTGAGATGTTTAGGAACAACCCAATTATTGTGCTAGCGAGGTCAAAACTTCGAAGAAATACTAATACCTATGTGAAATAATTTTTGTAACATTAAATAAAATATCGCAGCCACAAAAATAAAAATATACTGTTAAATAAAGTGCCAACTGTTACTGAAAATATTATTATTTACATTTCTTATGCAAGTACCTATTTGTTATATATATGTACCTCTTTATAGATTATATACTACAAATTTTTCGAACATTCTGATATGCAATTCTGCAACACCAACCTAAGAAGTATAACCCTATCAAACAAAAATAATAACTACGAAAAAATTAAATTAAGACTACATTAAGAATCTTTTTTGAAGGTGTATTGCATAGGAGTAATTTGTAAATTGTAACTAATTATTATACTAATAATAACTTCGTAACTTTGGGGTTTATTAATTTTTTTTTATTGAGTAGTGTCCAGTATTGATGGGCTGACTCTTTCTACATTTGATAACAGTCTATTATGTGTCCATATTCAATATTATTGTCAAGTAACTAACTCTATGACATTAATTCAACGTCATATTCCATTGCTTTTTTTGAAATAATGTCTAAACTTGCGTGTTAGGTACGCTTGTGATAAGTTATTGCATACAGATATGGAACTTTTTATTAGATGTTAAATTTTTTTGAGGTGACAAATGTGTGTGTTGTAACTGTAACTTTAAAATAATAAAAGTAGAAAATTATACATACAATATGTTAATAGGCTTATAATAAGCCACAATCGATTTCCCGGATTGCTCCTAGCTCAAAAGTGAGGGTGAGAGCAACTGAGAGCAAAGCCCATCAATAACTATACTGTAATACTGAATACCCCTAGGTAGTAAAGGGGTATTGAAGTCAAATTATTAATTTTGATATATCCATACGAATAATCTTATAGTAAAAAAGTATTCAAGTGTTAGTGGTCGTGGGTCGCATGACACATAAAATTGTACTCGTAAGTCCCGGTTGTTTGTCTTCGGACAACAAGCCTAGGCCATATCAGAGGTCCTCGGGTCTAGGAAGTGGAAAGAAGAAGAAGAAGAAGGAAGTCCAGTGCGAATCACTTCCTCTGCACAAAGAAGAATAAGACTATAATGTATACAAATATGTATACATATTATATTACACTCCAAAAATTTGACATTGTTTCTATATTCAATCTTACAAATTATTTTGCAAGATAGCTTGGAAAAGTTTGATTTTGTCTTTAGTAGCTATTTTCAAGAAAAAATTATACCTAAATGCACACATACTTATTATAGTTTTTCTAGATTAAACTATTCTTATCTGATAATTCTAAGAACAGGAGATCACACACAAAAAAAAACTTTTTAAGAAACACTAGGCGCCTGCATTGATGAGTCCAACTTAATTTTTTTATGCTTTTACGATAAGTTTATATCAGAATCTTGACTGATTTTATACAATTTCGACAGCTCAGATTAACTATGTAAAATTTGTTAACGCACAAAGAAAATTTAATCTGTGTGACATACCTATCAATCTAATATAAAAATTAAAATTATTAAAAATAATTTGAATTAAGTACAGTTCCACCACTGGGCACGTGATTCTTGTGTTGAAGGTGAATTAAAACATCTCGTTTTAATACTTTTGAAATAAAAGATACTTTTTTAGTTAACAAGTAACTGAACTTTCGAAAAAACTATAATAAAAATTAAATGAAATATTGGTGAAATTGAAATTTGTTAGGCGTAACTGAAATTAGGTAGGTACCTACGGTATAGCTGTATAATACGAGTAAATAACTTTTGAGAAAATACAACGTTTCGGAATTTGATCAATTCCAAAAACTTTGTTCGTGTAAAGCAGTATCAAAAGTCCTACCAAAGACAACACAACTTAACTTAACGACTACGAGTATAACAACAAACTTCTTAGTCACAATGCGAAAAAAAGCTTGATTTAATTTTAAACCTAAAACACAACGCAAGGAACCTATTATTAAAAAGCAACCGGTAGAAAGAAATTTTATGTTACTTGCTTCAAGATCCGACGGTCCTGGATTCGATTCCAGGTTAGAACAAGTGTTCGAACGATGAGTTTGAAAATTTTTCGTCGTGTCTGGGTGTGTTGTGCGTGTGTTTATAAATTTGGCATGGCTTCCTAAACACAGGTGAAATCCTAGTGGGGAGCTATAAGTGTAAAACGTTATTTTTTATTACTTTAAATATGATAAGATAATTCCTAAAGCTATTCATTGTTAGCAAGGTTGGCCTTTGTCTATAAAATTGCCCTGCGAATATTTGGCTTGCCTGAGTTTTATTCTTGTCAACGAGATAGCCAAGCTTACCAGATTAAGTTTTTCATCTTATTATTTTTATCATCTCTAATTTAATTTAATCTTGATATAAAAAATAGCGTAAAGATGACATTATGACATAGTGCGTATATCAAATTCTAAGACTTTATTTACTGTTACATGCAACAATACGGCCTTAGTTAATATGGATATAAAAACGAAACTATAACTTGAACTCTTGCGCACTCAGTCCAAGCCAACCGTGGCAAAGCGTTGGTCGTGTGTTCGTTACATTATTAGATAAATTCGTTGTTTTTGTTTACTCGTAACTATAACAAAAACACATCCATTTTTCGAGTAATAAGATATTTAACAACTTAATTGGTGAGTATTTTGTTATATTTTATTTGATTGAATCGTCGGTCGAAGAGTTTAGTGACCCAATAACGTTATCATGCTACTTGAATTTTGTATATTACTGCTTAAATTATATAACGGTAACTGTTTTGATTGTGTAAAACTATGGTCGGTTAATAATGTCATCATATTCGCACTAATGATTCTATTGACCCTTCATATCAAATAAATTACTATGTATAGAATTTGATAAGCTAATAACTAAGACATACGTATACAGTATAAATGCACTACTAGGCATAGGTTTCGTATACATGGTTCAAGAACCAGGAGGAGTAGCCACGCTGGCTAATCTGCGGGTTGTAAATTTAACATAATACATAATAATTATGGTAAAATGAAATATCGAAGTATTATATCTCATTGGCTTAACAATGTGGCTGACAGATCTCAACTTCTTACGAATAGTTTTTAGAGACAGACAAAAAACCGAAATGTGTTGTTAAGTATCGAACATTGTGGGGTTCCTACTAAGTCTAAAGCTTTTTGGTCAAATACATACTCCGGCTTAATAGAATGAAGCCAGTAAAATTTATGTAACAACTAGCTGCTCACGGGAACACTGCAATTTTTCGCCTATGTGTTAATTATAGAGATAAGCTATCTTGGTGCCAAATTACATACAAATTCGTTGGAGCGTAAAACAATAAAAAAAAATCTTGTCAATGTTAACAAAGAAATACATATTAGTGCGAGTGTGATGATAACACTGCAAGTACAAGTACCTACACTGGAGATTATTAAGTTGCTTGCAGTATAGTAATGCAAACCAAAATCTTGTTGCTTACTTAACCTCGTCTCTGTTCAAGGTTTATTGTATTGCTCTCATATCCGCATTGTTTTTAACTAAAGGACCTTTTCAGGGTTCGGTAATAATCCAAAAACCATTTTACTAAGAGCCGTTTCCTTCACTCTGTTGTCAGCTGCTGCATACACTGTACAGCATACCATCGCCGTAGCCTACTTCCTATCATTTTGGTATAAATAACCCCCATTAAATTCTCTTACTTATTTAGTTAAATTCTCCCCGGATCAAAAAATAACTATAGAACGTCTATACCAAATTAGGTACGTTAAGATAGGATGGTAACTACTACTTGTACATGACCAACATTCAGGTATACATATGTAATAAAATATGAAAGATAATATAAGGATGATACACAAGACACACGATTAAAGTCGAGTTTTTCGAACTCGCTTCTTACCGCTTGTTTATGTATGTACATACCAACTTTTTAGAGACGCTTGGACGCCGTTTTAATTTTTTTTTTATGTTGGTAAGGATTCTGGTATCTACCTTCTTCTCATGTGGTCCCATATAGATTTTAACAAAATCGTTTTGTAATATCGGTTTCGAAATCAAAATATTCTGCTGAATTGAACTCGGTTATCCCTGTCGTATAAGGAATTATTTTGAATAAAATTATGAAAGAATTTAAATAATAAAATTACAAATAAAATCTGCAAAGCATCTCAATCGTCAGGCGTTAAATATATATACATTAGTTATGCAAATTAGTCGTAATTAATTAACCGGTTCGAATCGTTCAATCTAAATGCCAACTTTTCTCAGACTTGGAATAGACTTTGTGTAATTGTGACATATTCAGTAATTATATCTGCTGCTGAAACAAACTGTAACGTAATATTTATAAAATTGGAGAGCGAGAGAGAGCGCATGAATCATTCTGCGGGTTCATTTTTAGAAAAGCTTTTTACCGACGTCTGCGGAACCCTCAAGCATAGTTCGTTGTACACTTGACAAAATTTTATAAACCTTGGAGTAAGGTCAAACAGAACTGCACTGCATTAAACTGCATTGTTGTTAGACCTTATTTTCTTATGTACGACGGTTAAATTTCATATGATATCCAGCTTTATTTGGGTAGTTCTGGGTTATTATTGATTTAGTATGTCTCTAATGTAGACGCAAAAAAATATTAAAATATATACAGTCTTATCGCTAAAATCAACCATATGTATGATGGTGACAACTAGAATTCCCCTAATGGCATGCTTCGTTGCTTGACCAAGGGTTTTGAAGTCCCCAGAAGAAAGCAACGGGAAGCCGTTGAATTCGGTGCTGCGCTTATCCGTATAAATCCATATAAGGGACAACATGAATCACATGCATTGTCTTTTGAGATGTATGTATGTATATAAAACATAACAGCTATTATGATTTGAGTCCTAACTTTGATATCTGAAGCCTTTATAGCGAACCCTCTAGCCCACAGGTCTAATTTGCCTCTCACGACAGGTATTAGTGGATTCCACAGCAGTATCTCTGACCCCTACCTTTGATTATTGAATGTTACGACTAAGTCAAAAAAGATGTATGTATAGTATAAGGTATTTATGATAACATAGAAGACAAATTCTAACAACTTTCCTCGTGCAACATAATAAAAAATATGCCATCATTCATAAGAAAAGCACCTTCAGTAAATCTTGGCCATCTTGGATTTAAAATGTTACATAGTGTATGTGTTATAGTGTATTCTACTAAAGTAATTTCATTTGATACCCATATTGAGGGATTTGTAAAAAATTTGTTATCCGCCATTTTGTGGCAGCGGCCATCTTGGACCAATTTTCATCAAGCATAGCTAAAAACACTCCCGACCTTTAAATGAAATGGAAATCGGGAGCTACAATGCCACTTGCAGATACACACAGACACGGCGAACCAATCGTTGTGGTATCGAGGGTTTTTACACTCGACTCGTTTTTACACACGAAACAGTTTTTACATTCATATGATTTATTAACCTTCACCAAAATTTGTACCTACTTCGACTGACACACGAAAAACAGACTATTACATTAAATAATCAGATTCAAATGAGTTAATTTGAAAGTCAGCCAATACGAGTACTATTTATTATTAATGACAATGTAGCCGTTTTCTTTATTCTTTTGTCACGTTAACAAATAGTTCTTGTATACTTATAACATATTTACAATTCGGCTTTCTTATAACTCTTTTTCCATACAAAAGTTATAAATAAATATTTAAAATAATGAATATTAATAGCTGGAAATTTTCGGAAGATTATTTTATAGGTTCATGTTCATTGCAATATTCTCTGTTACAAATATTTGTATAACCTAATAAATTATCCGTGTTCACAATCTAGATTGTTACTATCTAGGTATGTTCGAGCATCAATACAAACATAATAAAAAAGAGAATTAATAATGGTGGTAAAATATCTCTGCATTCTTAAATTCGAGAATCTTACCGAAACGTACAGTTCAAATGAAGTTGAACAATCACAAACATTTCATTACAAAAAGGATAAGCACGTTCAATTGAAAATAGACATATATAATTTTATAATCTATGTATCAACCTATAAAGTCCCACTGCTGGGCACGGGTCTCCCCTGTGAAGCGGGTGTAGGCCTTAGTCCGTAACGCTGGCGAAGTTGCTAGTTGGAGACATCACTTATCTTTGAAAGCTATAAACCTTCCCCGACAAGCAGGTTTCCTCACGAAGGTATTCTTCAACGTTTTAGCTTGTGGTAGTTAATTATGATACGCACATGAGTGAAAAACTCAGAGGTCTATATATATTAAGTAAGTTCTGACTGACTGTTATTTGCTAGAAATTAACTTGGAGCCTAAAACGCGGAACCTAGAGACATGAAATTTGGAGGGCGTATTAATTATAGGGCCTAGGGGTGTAATGTAACAATGTATGGAAATTCATACCTGAAGGGGGATAAAGATTGAAACCTTTCTATATTCAATTGTATGTCGATGGCAATGCAGCTGGTGACAACTACTAGTTCAAAATAAAAGTATGCTTATATCGAGTATCATAATTATATCAAATGAATATGGAATCTTAGTAAATCGGTTCTTACAGTGTTATCAGGTAGGGGTATACTAAGCCGAAAGAGAGTAATTTCGGGTGAATGCGAGAAAAAAAACTCCCTACAAAAAGTTGATCGGTAGTCGACAAAATGTATGTAAAAGTTTTTTTTTCGAATTTAGAGTTGGTGCAATGTGAAAGTTGTCCCTTAGGATGATTATAATATGTCTGTATAATCGACGTAATCTAACCGAGAAAAGTAACCGGCTTGTACAGTAATCTGCTTGACTATTCTTACTACCGAATTCGTACTACGAGCTACATTTTTACATTTTAGCAACTAAATGTATTTATTCGAACTGTTGATCTCGGGGTTCAATAATTTTCCGACTTTGAAAATAAGACAATACAGAAATTTATCGGTACTCAAAAATAGAACAAGTTTGCTGCTGCAGCAAACTTGTTCTATTTTGGAGAAAATAAAGAAAAATATTGATCCTTCTAATCATATCCAAGGCTATAAAAAATATAAAAAAATTTATAAGCTATTTTATAGGTACCTACACAATATATATATATTGGTATTTATTTATTATGTATATACGAGTATATATATTAAAAATACAAAAAATTTGACATATGTATGTCAAGTTTGACGTTACATTATAAGATATAAATTATAATGTAACGTCATGACGTTACATTACCACCATTATAATGTCAAGTTTGACGTTACATTATCGGACAAACGTACATATGTAAAAATTTTAGGTATCACTGTGGATCAATATATAGACTGGAAAGATCATATAAAAAGTGTTTGTGCAAAAGTGGATCGTTTTGTGTATGTCTTAAATAGGTTAAGGAAGACTGCAATTGACTGCATCACGTCAGACTATGTTACTGGCTTATCACGGCTATGTCGGCTTTGTTCTGCGTTATGGTTTGCTCCTGTGGGGCAATTCCACAAATATAAATAAAGCGTCATATCACAAATGTATTCGAGCTATAGTAGAAATTCGACCCCATGAATCTTGTAAACCGTCTTTTAAGGAACTTGGTATTTTGATTTTGACCTGCATGTACATTTTTGAGGTAGCTATATTTGTCCGTAATTATTATGAATATTTTAATATTGCTAAGGATCTTTTTTGCGTGGATTGCGTGTGATGTATTCCCACGCAATACGAGAATTGGACAAAGATTAGTAATTAATCGCGTTCACAGACTAGCATTGTTAAAAAAAATATTTTGCCATGTGTATCACTGTAATCTCCTTACGACTACTATAACAGAACAAAAAATAGTGCTTTTCGTATGAAGCTTAAAACATGGTTGTTAGAGAATCTTTTTACTGTATAAAACACTTTTAAAATTTTAAATAATAACTGTAATATTACCCTATTTTCGTGAAATAAATATTTAATTTCATTTCATTACATACTTTCATAAAATCTACCACCCAAAGAAAATGGTTGGCCAGCTTCGCTTGCTCGGTCAATTTATCCTCTTTTCTGCAGCTTATATTTCGTTGTTACTGAGTACTGACTCGTATCTTTTTATTCAAATTAAGTTTGAATGCAACATATATGTACGACTTTGCTATCTACATTTTACATCTAAAATTTAATTTCAAGTAATTTTGCGTAATTAGCCTACAAAGTACTATATTTTTAAATTTGCTACCTTATTTTTTATAAAACCTTGTGCAATCGGACGAACACTACCGCCATTTGAAGTGACGTCAGCAAATTAATGCAAAAACTAAAACTTACACTGCTTATTATTATTATTAGCGAAACCTAATCTTTCCTTACGTTTCGTTATACTGTTCCGCTAAAACTCGTTGTAAAAAGTGATTTGTAAAATCAGTGTATAAAGCGTCCAAGTGAGAGTCAGATTCACGTTCGAAGGGTTCTGTACGATTATTTATAAAACATTATTAATATCGATTAAAAACGTCCAAAAAAACACTTTTGTTGTATGGGAGCAACCTTTTAAAATTCAATTTATTCTGTTTTTATACAACTCCGAAAGAAGGTTATATTTTTCGAGACTATGTATGTATATTTCTATGGCACGCCCTAGGCCACAAACGGCTTGTCGTATTTTTATGTGAGTGGTGTCAATAGATTCGTCTTAGTCGTGAGAGTGACATAAGATACATTAAAATTAAAAATAATAATGAGGGATGATAAACAATTCTAAAGATTTTGCAGTCGAGTTTTTTAAAGTCGCTTTCAACCGCTTGTTTGTATTTGTTGTTATAGCGGCAAGAGAAATACATCATGTAAAAATTTCAACTTTATATCTATCACGTTTCATGAGATACAGCCTGGTGACAGACACGGAGAACGGACATAGAACTCTTAGTAGGTAACACGGTCCCGACAACATTTTGTGAAAGAAAGATTTATTGTACAAACTATCAGGTATTCAATACGTTTCAACGACGTGAATCAGCTATTATTAAACTGTACTTATAGCTAAATCTTGTTTACAACCATGAACTTCGCGCAAAAAAGGCAAGGTCTTTTTTCCTGTCTAAAGTATTGCTGTACGACCAGTTAACTTATTTTTTTAGGTAAATATTTAGTAAAAAAATTAGTAAAAACCTTACATTACAGACATTAAATTCACGAGCTTCATCAAGAAATTGGCACTAAAATTTACTAAAAATATTTCAACGAGCCTTTGCATTTATCACACTTAATATTATAATGGCAACAGTTTTTATGTGTTAGTTTGTTACTCCTTAACAATTACACGGCTCTGTACGGTTTTAGATGAAATTTGACAGCTGGTTGGCGTATGTTTTGGATTAACACATAGGCGGCCCCATATTCATAATAGGTAAGTGAAATGTATCCTAGGGACATTCGTAACTCGAACAGGCTAGTTTATGAGACTTCAGATTCTGTATTACGAGTAAAAACTACGACAATTAAAAACGAGTTCCGTCTGACGTGTGGGGTAACAACAATATTTACCTATTATATTTTTGCAAGTTCGATTAAATCGAGCTTTCTACGTTATAAACAAGTCTTTTTTATCGTCTATAAAACCGCGTTTGGCCACCACCTCACTATCTAATACAACTAGTAAATTAATAATGTGGTCGAATTCTGTCTGACCTTGAACAAAAAATACGTATTTATGACTTAATAGCATAATATACTATATTAGATTTATATTTCGATGTTTTCGTCGCGTAATTTGATATACAAATATGGTTTTGAGGTTTATTTCTCTCAAATAACATACTGATATATCAGGAGTTTGTCAACTTGGTTTACAATTACAACTAATGTGCAGGAGGTTAGTTATGCACTAATTATGACGAAATTATTCAATACAAAATGTTTACCACATACTGTTTTTTTAACGTGGAGAAATACTGCATGCATACCGCTCCACCACGGGGAGGCAGAGCGGTTATTGTGGTACTCTTACCCACTAAAACTCTACGGTGTCACTCCCTGCCGATAACACGTGGGACACGGGACGCTGTGGCACTCATACGCGACCAGCCACAGCTGTCCGTCACGGGACAGCCGTGTCCATTCCTCGGGGTTACCCCCCGTTACAGTATGACAGACACATGACGCACTGCAACCAGCTCGAGGACTATACCACCATGTGGGCGTCAGACGACCCCGTGTCATGACGCCCGAGGTCTTCCTGCGACGGGTCTCCTTCGGCCGCAGAAAGTCCTGCGGCCCCAGCACGTCACCATCAAACGGTGGTGACTCCGTCGAGGCCGCGGAAGGTAGGAAGAGCGGCGCAAATCAATACCGACAGTTCTCTCCCGCCGCGGCCCCTACTTCGGCTGCACCGTCTTTCGACAGCCCGCCTCAGTTGCAGTGTCTCCATAAAACACCGCAACCTACTTCCTGTAGCCACTCCTACATGGGCTTAGAGGGCAAAACCCAGTGGAGCGGCTCATCCCGGGTGCCTCTTATCTTCACCGTGTGTGGCAAGGCCATGGTTACTGATCCCCCCCGCCTCGACAATGCGGGAACCCAGGGGGGGGGGGGTACCACATACTTACGATATTATTAAGAAATATTTTTTCATTGATATAAAAAAGAAGGGTTACTCAATAGCCATATTTATAAATGTATTTTTAAGAATTTCTTAACGACGTTAGAAGCGACTTCAAAAAACTTGTAGTCAATCGCCTAAGACCACTGTATCTTAACTAGCGAAGCCGAGGGATGTAACTGGTATAGCCTATGACCATCTGCAAATAAATAACAATGCAATTACTGACTCCTTGCAAATCATAATAGTTCTAAGCCGGTAGTCCGATTTTGGTTTGCGAGGCGACCTGATTACATACAAGATATACGAGTACTAACATACACTAGGCAAACATTACTTCTTTTTTTTGGGCTTATAAAAATATTCGCAGTAGTTCCATTTATGTAATATGTTTATCTCTAACAGTGACATTTTGGCGTTTTCCAGATATGGCACCAGATACCGACAGACGCCAAGAAAGCTTCCCCCAACTCAAATATCCTATATTCCGCAATGATGAACCGAAGTCAGCCTATCAATTCCTTAAAGGAAAACAGATCCAGGACGGAGCGGAGGGCTTATGGAGAATTCACGATGGATTGTATGACTTGACCACCTTCATCCCTGCACATCCGGGTGGAAAGCAGTGGATTGAAGTCACCAAGGTGAATTTTATTATTTTTTTGATTTGATTCATTCATTATTCAGTGCTATTAATTCACTAGAGAGCAAAGCGTCAGTGCTTCGTGCTTGCAATTGTGTACAGGCTATTATACAGGCTCTTGACTTATATTACATAGAACTAAGATTCGTTTGTAACTAATAAACTTAAAAACGACTGGACCGTTTTAATAATTCTTTTACCGTTAGAAAGTAACATTATCACTGAATAACAAAAGCTATATTTATTACTAGAAAAAAATAAAGTTTCTGCGACTAGTTTTGCAATAAGTACATTCTGTATGGGTCTTTAAAACATTATTTATCGTCGGGGATTTTTATTCTTACCAGAACGAAAGCATTTAATGTCTGATTTCAATAATATTTTTCAGAGACATGGAGTACTCAATTTTAAATAAGAATTTTAGATTTTGTCGCAATTGGTTTAGAAATTGTTAGAAGATATATATGGATGTATACAATCATAGTATATTTCATCTACACCTAAGCTACATAACTGTTTTTATTTAGCAATCCTATACTAAAACAGTTAGCTTACTGCTAACATTACCATCCTCAGACTAGCGTTTTATTACCCCTCATTATACAATAGTTGCATAAAATAACTATGAATTAACTAAAAGACGTATTTCAGGAGCTATTTTTATTAAGTACCCAGCGCTATAAACAACAATTATACTGAACCATAGTAAAAGTTGTTGACGATGAACTATATCTTACCATTAACCAACGGAGAGGATACATAAATATAAAATTGTACAAGTAGAACATTGTTTCTCTATATCTCATGACTACACCGAAATTATATTAACAACGGTGATATTCTTATGTAATAACAAACTGCTTATATAACGAACATGTTATAAAGGTACACATTATTTTTTCGACATAATGCTGACGTAGGTACCCACGAACAATAAAAGTTATGGCCGTGAAAATTCTGCTGTTAAATATCACTTAGTATTCAAAAAAATAGTTTTATTTTTTAATACATCGAGATAAATTACAATACATTTCACATAATTACTTTTTCCTCATTCAAAAATACGAGTAGATGTAATTTTGAAACAATTCAAATTAATTTTTTAATTATATGGCAGTAATATTGAAGAGGTACAATTTACTTTGTATTATGTTAAATATTTTGAAACACAACTTTTCCAGGGAACAGACATTACAGAGGCATTTGAGACACATCACTTGAAAGGAATCGCCGAGACATTATTACCGACTTATTTCGTGAGAAAAACAAACCTTCCAAGAAATCAACCTTTTACATTCAAAGACGATGGCTTCTACAAAACCCTGAAGCTGAAAGCGATGAATAAGCTATCAGAAATACCGCCAGATATTAGGAAGAAAAGCGACATGGTTACGGATTCTTTATTGATAGCTGTTTTTATATTAAGTCTTCTGAGCTGTTGGTCTTGGAAAAGCAATTGGATCATTGGAGTAGCTCTGACTGCATTGACTGGCGTAACTCTAAGCGCTGTGGTGACGGCAGCGCATAATTATTTCCACAGAGCTGACAATTGGCGCATGTATATATTTAACCTAGGTGGCCTGTCTTACGCGTAAGTAAATTCATGCTATATTACCGTACCAGTAATAGTAGGTATACAACTACTAGAATATCGTTGATAATAACTTGAGTCACGCACTCTCGTAACCACTGGGGTCTAAAATATGCGCAGAGTTTTTAGGGCAGACTGGTTTAATTACGAGAAAGACTAGTTTTATACGGACTTACTTGTAAAATCTTTTTTATTTATTTTAAGAATATAGATCCTTCGAGTCATAAAACGTAAACTAATGGAATTCATGTATGGTAAGGCAGGCTACAAGAGAAGATTATATGACGCGTTTTGAAAAGTCGTCAAGATGATAGGAATAATAACCATTATTCGCCCCGGCGGAAGTCGCTCTAATGACTTCGCTAATTAATTATTAGTTAACTCTGTTTATTCAATCACGTGGTTTTAGTAATCAAGCCGATTAGTTAGATAGGTAATAATTATATCACCTAACCAAATTGAGTACATGGTAGTATGTATGCAGGATGTACTTTACTACTAATATTTTAAACTTGAAAGTTTGTCAGAATGTACGGATGTTTTGTTGTAACTTTGATACTCTTTCGCGCAAAAACTACAGAACCAATTTGGATGAAATTTGGTACGGAGATAGCTTAGACCCTGGATTAACAACACATACTCGTAGGCTACTTCACAATAAATTTGTTAACTTCATACATCACATTAACTAAAACGAACAATTTGAAAATGTTACTATTTCATAAAAACGCATTAGTCTGTGCACATATGTTAAATATACAAAGGCAGAGTAGATTTGCAAATACACTTGTATGAAAAGTCGGGCTTGCTTAAACTGTTTTCGGTGCTATGACTCAATCATCAAAATTCCTTCAATCATTAAAGTCCTGGCCAGGGTTGCTACGTTTTTTCTTTTTACGAGTCTAAAACCAGTTTGTAACGAGGTCTTAATCACACAGGTTTTTATGAGTAGAATCTAGCTAAATTAAGTATCTACGATGTAATAGATAGAGCAGTCACTGTGTCCTTGCTAATTGCATCAAGTTGCAGTATCTATTGCATCAAAACAACTTTTATGTTGCCTTGAATTTGTATGATATACATATGCATATGATATGCATAGACAAAAATATCTATTTTAGACTTATTTATTTTTTTATGTTATCCTAAAAAGGTCATAAATTTAATTATTGAAATTCAATTACTAGTTAATCACGAAAGAGTTCTTAATTTATTTGCACTGTTGTAAATAAATGCACCTTGACCTAGAGGTTATTGACTTTTTAGAGTTCATCACCTCAAGAGGAAAAGAACGCTAGATAACTTTATAAATTAGATTTATAAATCTACTCCGATCTCTGTAAATACAAGTTTAACAAGTTAGTTAAGTTAGTATAGGTATTACTAAGATAAGTATCTTCATAAGCTTCTCCGTCAAACAGGTTTCCTCGCGATCTTTTAATTCATCTTTAAAGCGTGGTGGTTATTATTTCTAATCTGCACATGAGTGATCGAAATAAACCTTTAGTATCGGGTACGGAACCTTAATTACAGGTGCCAGACATGTTTTTGACAAATAACAAACTATGGTGATGGTATATATATATGGCACTTTATATATATATATACATACATATAAAGTGATATCAACAGGTTTTTATAAAGGCCAAAGAGTGTGTTTTAATATCGTACCTGATTTCTAGTCTGCGATGACAGTTTATTTAGGTATATAGTGTCGGGACTTCTTAAATTATTAAATTTTGTAGGTCTCAATATACTACATTCTAATAAAGAATGAACATTTCGTTGTCTAAGCCCACAAAAACCACTGCTTACAAAAATTTATCACACAATGCTAATACTGGTAATAATTATGTTAGCTACCTGATGCTTCATCTATCATTATGTAATGTAGCTAATGTTTTCTATATTTTCAGTGACTGGCGTATATCTCATGCAATGTCGCACCATTTGCACACAAATACCGCTCAAGACATTGAGCTAAGCATGTTGGAGCCATTTTTGATGTTTTTGCCTTATAGAAACAAACCTCTGTGGGCTCAAATAGCAGCCTTCTACTGGCCGATCATCTATGTGTTTTCCATCTCGGGAATACTGGTCAAAGAGTAAGTGTTTGTACGACCAATAAAGACTAACTATTGCAAGATATGAGCAAATCGTAAGAGAGCTAAATAGCATTTAAAGAAGTTTTTGCAGCAAGGGATAAGTTGTACACATTTTGCGTAGGTATATGTCAAAATGCGTATTGCTCATTTTGTATATATGTGAATTGATTTGGCATTATGCGTATTCCACATTTTGCGTGTATATGAAAATGCGTATTTAAAATTAGTCAAAAAGCATGTTACATAGACTACATTTTTTGTTTTAACATCTCAAGTATAGTATTTCTAGTTCTAACCGACTTCGAAAAATATTTATTTGTCGGAATCTTTTTCCCCGATTACTCGAAAAAGCTGGAGAGATATGTTTTTTTGTAAGAGTAGGTATGTTTCCAAGTAGACCCGTGTAATTTTATTCAAAATCGGTGAGATTTGTTTCTGAAATCAAAATACGCCTGCCGAATTGAAGTTCGTTGCCATTTTTTATGACAAAGTATTCAAATAATACAGTCTTAGTAACTACACTCCCTAACCAAAATAAATATAACGTTATATTTATATCGATTACTACGTGTTGCTTTTTACTCATTATATGATGTGTCACCTTAAATGGAAAAAAATCTCAACTCATCCTAAATACGTATTCCTAACTCATCTTAGTCAAATATTATAATTTATTTTCTTAAATCAAACTTAATGTGTTCTTGACTTATCCTATACCTAACCCAAATCAAAAACTATAGGAAAAGGTGTAGACAGCAGAAAAACCGGTAAATACATATTGTTTTTCAGGTTTGTACAAATCATATCGGGTAAGGAAGGCAAGAAATTAAGTTGGTCGAATGCCATACCATTTTGTCTGCCGATTTTTATGTCAATATTTGGTGGCCTGTCATTGTTCAGAACTATTGCAGTTTGGGTAGCCATCTTATGCGCTGAAAGTTTTGTATTTGTGGTATACGGACTGACAGCTGGGCACCATTCACACACTAACTTCTTTGAAGGAGATATACCAAGGTAAGGGCTCTTATTTTCTTACGAACAACGAGGTTCTTTCCTGAAAACGCGTGACGTGTTTCACGTTGTGTTGACGCAATACATAATTATGATGATGCAAAACGAGCGCAATTCGTGCCACGGTACGATATAAAATTTAACATTGGCTTAGCGAATACCGTGAATTCTACGCGAGTAAAATAACTGAGCCACGTTACGTGTTGAATGGATCATAGTGAAAAAGAGCAAAGGTGTTGTAACTTTGACAGTGTGATATATGAATAAAAAAAATACGTAAGATACATAGCTCTCAGAGTCAAAGAGAATAATTGAGAACGACAGACTTAAAAGTAGGTTACTGATAATTCTTTATGAAAAAAGTGACTACGGCAGGTGCCAATAGAACTTGTTTTAGTTTCTGCAATTTAAGAACCAACCTTTTGACCGATTTCATAACAATAAAAAATAGGATGCGAACATGCGAATTTTTCATATCAGTTCACCAAAAATTAAGTAACAAACATTACAAAAATACAGTCGAATACCTCCTCTTTTTTAGAAGTCGGTAAAAAATTATGTTTTACTGTCACACATTTAAAGGAGGAAGGAAAGTAGAATCTATTACAATTTACTGCGCATCTTTTGCACTGTGTTACAACGTTTTTTTACCGATTTTCCAAAAAAGGAGGAGGTACCCTATTTAACCGGAAATCTTATGTTTGTTAGGTACCTACCTGATTTCTCAGAGATACTGAACCGCTTTCGCATTTTTAATAATATCAGATTAGAAAATCAAAATAACAGAAAAAAATATATCGGCAGTTGCTGAAATAAACTCTGTACTCACTTTCTTTTAAAGTTCGTGTATTAGAACTAAACTGCTAGTGCCACGTATAGCTCAAAAGCTCTCAACAGTTTTTTTAATTGAATTTATTTGTGCTCCTTTTACTGAGCTTGGAGTCCAGAGTTTGAATGGCTTTAGTGTAGCTTCTAGAGCCATTGCATTTAATCAGTTGAGAACTTGCGAATTAAATGTTCCAAGCAAAGTTCAAATTTGAAGCACACGTAATTGACACAAACGAATAGTTGTAATTAATTAAGGCTCTCAAAACTATTATACATTCAAGTAGGATACAACTTATAACTTAAGAATTAATTAAAATGTGCGGCCATATTAATACGTTAGGTATCCGTGGTCGGTCAGATTGGTTAATTAGATTTGAACGCGTTATATTGTTAAGCAGCTTTTATCCTGCATATATCTGTCGAATAAATCAAGACAAAATACGATCAAAGTTGAGAAGCACTTATTACTAAGGCTTATAATAGTTACTGCCTCCATTCATTAATTTATCAATGTACCTTTTTTGTATGCCACATTATCACTAATTATTTGTATTTCAATAGTATGACTTAAACTAGGCAAGAGCTTGTCGGTTTCAAGAATTACAATTTAGGAAGTAACCAGTGCGAGTAATATACGATTTAATCAATCCACCCCTAATCGCACAGATTTTGTTCCAAATTAGCAGATTAGTCAATCATCAGTTAATGCATCAGCCAATTAGTGCTTAATTATTGTAAGGTATATATATATATGTATGTATAATGTATTAATTAGCATAATGTATAGTGTGATAATTACTTTAATTTACTTTATAAACTCTTCATACAAGTTGGTTTTTGTCTATTTCAGAGATGAGAACTTAGACTGGGGTCTGCACCAGCTTGACACAGTGGTAGAAAGGATCGACTACGCGGGCAACCACTTCAAGTCATTAACTCGATTCGGCGATCATGCACTTCACCACCTTTTCCCGACCCTGGACCATGCAGAACTCAAATATTTGTACCCTCTACTAATAGAACACTGCGAAAAGTTTGAAACACAACTCAGAACGCATACATTTTACGAAGCTCTAATAAGCCATGCCAAACAATTGATAAGAAAAAAGCAATTGAATTTCAAGGCTAAAACTTTTTAAACTTTATGAATTTAAGATCTAGTTATTATAAATGCTATTATGTGATACTTTTTTTTAAAATTACTGATTAAGAAATTGCGAGAGATATTTGTGTAATAATTTATTTTGTGATACGGTTTCTGATTTTTTTTAAATCTGGTGTGGAGGAAAAGGTTTTTATTATTATGTTGATAAAAGAATTAGGGGGCCGACTATTGACAACAGACTTCGTGTCAAACTTATTCTACTAAGATGTGCCAGGCTATTGAACCTTCTTCTTGTTGTAATTGCTCAGATACTCATTGCTCTTGTTTTATATAACCGGTAAAAACGAGGCCCATATTCTTGCTTAAAAGTTTGAACGTTACCTGACTACCTAGATAACACCTGCAACCAAAGCGTACCTTTGAATGCACGTTAGGACAATAAATATGTACCATGTTGTATTATCGCAGTAAGGGAACAAATTACCATTTCCTTTGTATCATTCTTCCTGTATTTTTTATCTGTTGTTGTTTTTTCAAATCTGTTGAATTAAATTATTTTCTTCCTAATGATAATTGTGTTGGTCTTATTTAGATACTAATATGGCGGTGACTGATAAATTATTTGAAATATTCAAGAACATATTTGTAGATATTTCTAGTTGTTATGTAGGTACAAATTCGTTCAGTCATTTGGTATTTTCTTATGGCGAGTAAATCGGTGTCTTGTGTGCTTATCAAAGCACTTTTAAATTTTTATATTTTTGTCATTATTTTTATTGAGTGGAATATATGTGTTATATTTTATGTCTTATATTTAGATACGTTAGGGTGATTTTATATAAGATAAGTAATTTTTTATGTTTAATAAATATGACATTATAAATTCATGTTAATTCATTTATTTTTACTAATACTAATATTTATTTTATTTTATTAGAGTGTTTATTGGCTCAACCGTTAGCATAAAGGATTTCGAGTATAGGGATCATCCATTAATAGACACTATTGAAATATATATATATATATTAACGTGACCTTATATGGGTCAAAATGATTTGTGACTTTAAAATAAATTAATAGTTATATCATATAAATAATGAATATATAAGAAATACAAAGTACACAATAAATATATTTATATGGACATTCAGGTACTGAAAAAGTTTTATCGGCTCTTGCCGTAATGAAAGTCACTATTATGACATTTTGTGTAGCTGTTGATAACTATGTGAAGCAGTATGATCACATGACAAATCACTGCTTTTTAGGTATATATATATAAATTAATATATGTATCTAAAAAGCAGTAGAACTTTTTCAGTATATATATATATATATTATAGAAGATTTCAGTTATTTTGATTTTTAAATCAAACCTCTGATTTTGATAAAATTTGAATGTGACCACTCGAGAAGTATCATCTTTCAAACAAAAGGATATTTTTTCAAATCGGTCCAGCCGTGACGTGATCGACAAAATATAAAACAAGATATATCTTGTTTTATGTTGTTGATTGAACATAAAACAAGATATATCTAGTTTTATGTGGTCGATTGAACATAAAACAAGAAATATCTTGTTTTATGTTCAATCTCAATATCTTGTTTTAAGGTCAATTCATCGGGTATACCCCACGAATTGAGTACCTAAGAATTCGGTATAAAATAGAGTGCCGTCATTATATACCTGTCACTACAATTTTTATCGGTTCATTTAAATTTAATCAACCTTCTTTCTAGTCTTAGATATAATGCACAAATTTCATGCACCGAAAGCTGTTCTATACTACGTATTTACTTGAAACAATAACGATTTTTTGGGTATGACTTAAATTAAACAAGTTTTCCCAAAAATATTGGGAAAACTTGTTTTAAATTATTTAAGGCCTGACGTTAAGAAAACTTCTCAGTTCCATCGGTCACGAGGATCTATTCATTGGACTGACTGACTGATAAGTCCAATCAATACCTAAAACATAAAATTTGGAGGGTACTAAGAAAGGATTTTTGAAAATTCAATCCCTAAAGAGGGTTCAAAGTTGATAAAAACTTTATACAATTTTTTATGACGCATGGAAAGCCGCAGGTGGCTGCTACTAGTAACTTATATCTATAAAATATAGTTTCATTTCAATATGTACCTACTGTGTCTATCTACGTGTAAACCTAAGAAAACATTAATTTCGGTATAAATTAATTCGTTTATTCCCACCTGTTCTGTGGAATACTTCTTTTGACAGAACGAATGGGTTTTTTTTTCCACTGAAAAGCCGTGGCCACCTTTCATCCCCATCATCATATCAACTCAATGATATCATATCATTATCAAGGTATAAAGTTCTCTTCAAGACGATTCAGTTGAGCCCAAATTCAGTGGGATTGTGTTGTTCTATCACAGAGGTGTCCTGGCCACTTTCTGTTTCCATCACCAGACCAGCTTCATAATACCATATTATTGTATTGTTACCGAAGATACCTATAAATTTGAATTTAATTATTTGTTGGGAAGTGGTCACAATTCTGCTTGCAAGATTCCGTTACTTAGATTTATAGATACATAGGTATTATTCACACCAAGCTAATAAAAGTGTGTAAATAATATGGCCTTTTCCTACACCAGCAAGGTATACTATGATTTCCATATTTTTCTATAGAATTACCTTGTCCACCCTCTGCTAATCTCCTTAGGTCATTTAATTGGCCTCTAGGGCTTCTGCAATATAATATTTAAATGTTTTTCTTATCAAATCCTTCTCCACTGTATTTTCATTTTCTAAAAATAATTTAACTTCAAACTTCCAGTAGGTACCAAAATAAAACAATACACTACTACTACTACTACTACAGACCTAGTTTATTGGCATTTCTGTAGGTACAAAACTTGAAATCTTCTTGTAAACAATATTTTGCGACTTGACTGTTTTTTTTCCCGTCCTCCCCAAAAAGAGGGTAATGTTTTTCGAGTGTTCACGTGAATGTATGTCTAACTTTTTGTGCCCTTCTACAGTGTAAACCGGAAGACCGATTTTTAAATCCGATGTCATTGGATTTGTTTTACTACTGTACACGGCAGACTTGCTGCACTGCTTCGATAGCAACTCCTCAGGTCGTTGAGACCTGGGCATTGCATGTACTCTTCCCACCTTCCAAGACAAATCATGCTCGGTGCTGTATAGAACACAAAGATAAGTATTGGCGGATATTGCTTCGCTTTAAAGACGCCAAGCATTACCTACTTAGCTAACTTTAACTTACAATTTGAGAGCTCAAAAAAACTAGCTGACAAGGACCAGTGGATAAACAGCATAAAGTCAGGTTCAATGGTTTTGGACAGAGTATAGATCAATAAACTTGCAGCAAAAAGGGCGAAATGTCATGAAAATTACAGCAACCATGCATCGCTGCTCTGGTCTACAATTCGCGATGTGGACGGTTTTGATTGCCAAATCGGTTTATAAAGTCACCAGAAAAGGTACCCGATAATACAGACGCTACTTAGTATTAGTATTAGCGCTGCTTTATAAATTCTGCTTTTATGGTGGCACCACCAGCCTGTACCGATGTTTCTGATAGATGGGACGGCGCCAGGGTATCTACGCAAGTTGCATCCTAAACTAGAGGCCGCCCCAACTTCCAAGGAATAAGTGTCATTCCATTGAGCCTTTTACTGTCATCACGCATTAAACCCATCGGTTTTAAAGTCGAAGGGACGCCGGCACTTACAAAGGCCCTATGGATTAAATTATTCAGACTGGAGTGCCACGACAGGTGACCGGCGTTTCTTTGCCAAGATAAGTCAAGTTCATCTACCATTTCGCCACAAAGACATCGACTTCGGACTTGGCAAGAAGCGCTTATTGGTAAAGAAATAACCAAACGGAAAGTCATGTTGTCTAAAAGGTTGCCAATTTTTTTAGATGGTAACGCATGCAACCAAAAACCTGATTCAAAACGCGAAACCGCAAGGAGAAGAAATAGGAGATTCCAGCAAACTCTTTGCCTCTATATCACAAAGCGGCTCATCCCATTGCTTTTGTGAACGAGGCGTTTTGGGTAATGACTTACTTGGACAAACCATTTTCCAGCTGTCTATAGCCTGTTCTAAATACATAATTTTGAAATCACTTACGCTTTTAGACAATATAGCTGTAATTAAGCTATCTGTGCTATAGACAGAAGATAAAAAAGCCGGTAGCGATACACTAGAAATTTTGCGGATACCGATTCCTCCAAACCTTATAGGGAGAGAGGTCTGGCATCAAGTACGATCATCCAAAGGTTTATAAGAGTATTTTTGAAAATATTGTAAAAGTAAGGGTTTGTTCCAAAGTTGACACCTTAATAAATACATAAATTTTAGGACGAAAAGGCAGTATCGTATTAAGAAATAAGCCATATAAGCATTAATTTGAGTAGTCTGTCAAATATTGAAAGAAAATCTTGAATTTTTTTCTACTACGAAACTTGGCAGCGAATAATCAAGAATTGAGGACCCTAAAAGGCGAAGCGAACTATCATCCAATAATTTAATACCTGAAGCATCTATGGCTTCTTTAGCTGGCTATTAACTCTTTACTATTTATTAAATGAGGACTTTTGGTTGTTTTTCTGCTGTAATATTGAATTAATTGTAATTTTTGAATCTAATCTTATTCCTATTGTAATTTTAAGTTTACTATTATTATATCTCTCTTGTACTTTTCATATATCCTAAGAGCGCGCGCAATTCCTATTATAATCAGCATATCTTTCTCCGGGTGTCCAAGATACCGGCGTGCCGAGTTTGGAACCCGCCAGCTGTCCTCGGTCGTGACGGTTTTCAGCACTTCAACCTGTTTAGAAAAGTACCTTCTTTTTCTGTAAACTAACCTTAAGACCTATGTAATTGTAATTTTGACAAATAAACATTTACTTTACTTTTTTACTTTTATCTTGGTTGAAATATTTACAATTTCAGTTCCAGAGATTTGAATAGAAATAGTGACTTTAAGACCGATAAATAAATAAACGAGCGTGCAGATGGAAACTATGGGAGTTCCTTTCAGTATTATGACTTGAAAAAAGAGAAAGTTTTGTCAATCTTTTAATGCCACTAGCAAAGTCGGAAGTTCACATTTAAAATAGTGCAAATATTTTTTTACCATTTTCATACCACATATACTCTCAATATTTTCGTAGTGTTTGGAAGAAAAAAGAGGGTCTATAGACTTTTCACTCACTCGGTTAGTAAAAAAATAAGATTATAGGTTTTTCATTGCTATCTTATAGGAAACAGGTAGTTAAAAATAGCTTTTACTTACTTCCATACTAACTTTTATAAAAATGGATTTAGCTTAATTGATTACTCTCGTAGTTTTTTTGTAGTACACATTTGTTTGTATTTTTTTCTACAGACTATTGAACCTGGGACCCTATTTTTTATATTTTTTTAACTTTCTTGGTTGGTACCATCTGACAAATTTACATCAGTAGAATTATAGATACGAGAGGTTTAGGTTTTTAGTTTAGGTTCCATACCCTTGGCTAACGAATGCGCTAGTTAGACTAGGATATGGATTTTTCAAGAATTCACCTTTTAGCATATCTTTCGTAGCTTGTGATAAATTCATTCAAACGTTCCAAAAATAAGAGCTCGTTTTCTATATTTTCAAAAATTTTAAAAACACGTAGGCCTTTTGTCTGTTGAGTCTAAGCATAGCCTAATTTTAACGTTTGGGCGACCTTGCGTGAAAAGTCCTGGCAATAAAGAACATTTTGTATTAAACGTTAGACCTCGTTTTGATTCCCTCGAGGCGCAATTTTTACAAAATTTATACTTAGCGTGTGTTCGCACTATTCCTTCTACCATTTTTTTCTTTTGTTATTGAGAAATATGACACCTGATCCACGAGTTTTAAAATATCGGAAAATTTCTGTCACTCTTCCAAAGTCGATATCTTTTCATACTCTTAGAGGTCATAAAGAAACTATTTTGTTATTCTGAATAAAAAATAATATAATATGTGTGAATCCATTGTTTACACTATCCTGAAATATCAAATATCATATAAATCTGATAAAAATTTTAAGTGTAAAAGAGTTAAAAGTATGCATAATTATCCTTTGTCTTCAGAATTGAGTAATGTGAAATAGTGTATTGAAAAATTTACTATCATACTTTACAACTTTATGTAACATATTTTTATTCTAATAATAATACTGATACCAAGAAAACATTTAAATGTAACAATCCCACGGAACTTGATCTTGATAAATCTCGCAGGAATTTCTATTTTTGAAGAAACAACCTCCATTCATAAATGTGCGAGCGAAGCAGAAGTACGATCACGTATTAATTTCGGAAATGCGGCTGCCTAAGCATGTCTTACTCACTCGTTAAAAAATAATTAAGGTATAATGTCACACTCTTAGTTTTAAAAATTTATTAGTCTATTTCATCGTTTAAGCCTTCATTCAAAGTTCTTACTAACCTAGTGGAAATGGTATATAGTTTTTACGTTTTAGCATGAATGCAGCTTGAACATAAACTTAGCAGAACCTGTACAAGATAGAGGATATTTTTCTAAATTTAGACCTGTATTTTCAACCTGCTGGGTTGTGATTTTTCCAAAATACTTTTAATTGCGTCTATAATCTTTCTTTAATATAACCTCCAACATTCAATTATGCACATTCAGCTATTTAGGCTATGAGTTATTGGTTAGTCAGTCAGGACAAATACTTTTAAAGGTATGGATTAATAGAAAATTATGCAATATAAAAGATATAAAGTTATTCAGGATTGACATAATTAGTATCATGTACGGACGCATGAAGTGAGAATCATATATAGAGCATATACGGTAATATACAGTGTGCCGTATGATTAGCATCATGAATGGACGCATAAAGTGAGAATCATGTATAGACCATATTATATGGTAATATACAGTGTGCCATATAATTAGTATCATGAATGGACGCATGAAGTGATAATCATATATAGAGCATATGCGGTAAATATACAGTGTGCCGTATAATAAGTATAATGAATGGACGCATGAAGTGATAATCATATATAGAGCATATGCGGTAAATATACAGTGTGCCGTATAATTAGTATAATGAATGGACGCATGAAGTGAGAATCATATATAGAGCATATTATATGGTAATGTACAGTGTGCCATATAATTAGTATCATGAATGGACGCATGAAGAGATAATCATATATAGAGCATATGCGGTAATATACAGTGTGCCGTATAATTAGTATTATAAACGGACGCACGAAGTAAGAGAAACATACTAAAAATATACGGAATACATATACTGGATGTGATATCGCATTTATCATGTACGGACCTTATAAGTGATTTAAAATTGAATACCGTCAAATATCATCAAAATTTCTGTATGGCCACGACATTTGTTTACGGATAAAAGAACAGTATTCACTCAAAAAACAATCAAAAACCTGCGGGAAGTGGGAAACGCAATAAGTATCGAGAGTGTGAGTGACGCAAGAAGTCCTTCGCGATTTAAATATATATATATATATATATATATACTCGTATATATATGTCTTTTCCTTGTATTATATATATACCTATATATAGGTAGAACCAAACATAATTTGGATACCAAGTGAGTAGGTTAAATATTTAATTGTTTTGTTTTTCATGCATGAAGTATGCATTCTCGACGATGCATTAATCATTTACATATATGTATATAATACATAAATCTATACATAAAAGATAACTCCAGACTGACTGATAGACAGATTGATATTTGCTAAATATCTATGCACAGCCTACACCGCTTGACCTACAGGCATGAAATTTGGAAGGTTTATTCAAAGTAGGGTGTAAGAGTGTACTTAGAAAGATTTTTTGTGAAAATTAAACCCCTAAGGGGATTTGATGAGGGTTCAAAGTTCAAAAATTCCTTATATTCCATTTTATGTCGCGTGTGACAGTCGCTAGTATTTTTATATTTCCGTATTAATATTGAAAATACAGAATTAATTACATATATTCTACGTTTGAATGAACAGTCAACCTTGCCGGACAATATTAACTCACAATTAATCATATTATTTACGCAAACGTTAACATTGCGGTTTTCTGAAATAAAAAAGTATAAAAGGTGTTTTAATATATTAATTAGGTAGGTAGGTACTTGCTCAAAACAAAGCAGTCATACTTTGACAAAAAATTAAAACTCGGGTTTTTCTCAAACATGATTATGAATAAAAGAAACACCCTTTATAAACCACACAATTAGGATGCTCATCATAAATATTATATTTAATGTTATTGCTTATAAACACCAGAAATCTAAAACAAATTTCATTTAGGTACTGGAAGTATTTCACTAAAGATTATCTACTTATTTAATGGGTTTTTTTTACACGAATAGTTTCGATAAGTATATCTTTTATTTAGTATTTTAAACTAGACTTACACATAGTAGTTTAATACGTCATGCATGTGTGTTTGTGTTGTATAACAGAAAAATAACTTTTGATGTAAGGTAAGACAAGATACTTGATCCTTATAAACTAGTAGTAATATTTTTAAATAACATATAACACAATATTTTAATCAACAATGATAAATGATAACCTCTTGACTGATATTTTTCATAAAAAGAAACTAATTTGTCGCTCTCTTTCTTCCTTTGTTAAAATTTAAGACTGTTCCGCAAGCCTTTATTAGCCAAATAGAACTGAAATCGGATGCTATCGCACCGCAGCAATCTTCCTCCGTTTTTAAGGGAATCGGGAAAAAATTACGACTACACAAAAAATCGTAAAATTGTATACCAAGTTTGGTCAAGATTCGATGGAACGTATGTATAGGTTTATATGCGAGTAAGTACGAAATCTATAGATAATAATCCACTTCCACATACACAAATTCCAATACCAAAAATAATTCAAAAAAGGAATTAAATCCCAGACTTGAAGCAGGCTTATTAAAGATTTTTGATGAGCAAACCACTCTTTAAACTATTTTTTTTCAGAACTTACGTTTTAAAAAGAAATTTCCAGCAAATGACATAATTTTTTTGCTTGCAGTAATGAAACATTGCGCATCACAGGCTAAAAATATGCTTCAAAATGAAGAAAAAAAGATAACCAAACTTAGAGGATTACAGTACCCTTTATATAGAAGTGAGATCTCAACCACGGCGGAAGACTGGTTAGGAAGGAAACGTGTTCGGGACAAGACAGGAGGCCTATGGAGGGTTCATGATGGTCTTTATGATCTCACGGAGTTTGTCAAGTTACATCCTGGAGGAAAGCAATGGATTACTTCTAGTAGGGTAACGTATATTTCCCTCGTATCTTACTTATTTATGACAGCCGATACATTTCATGAATCTACTCGTATACAATCGTGCCCAAAAGTGCTCATTACTACGGCAGCATTGCTGGAGAAATTTTTTGAGCTTTTAAAAACAACCCAGCATCAAGACAATGACTCAATTTCGAAGAACGTAGTTCATGAAACTCAGTATCAGGAACAAATTCTTTTTTTTGTGTTTAATATGGTTTTATAACTTTAAAATAAACTTGTTTTACAATACCTATATATTAATTTAATTTTAAATATTGATGTTTCCAATATTTGTTGTTGCCGGGCAGTAATAATAAGTTGATAAAACAGAATATGTATTATAAATTAAAAATAAATTGAGGATATTCTTTATTGTAGGTATATCAATTACAGAAACCTAATAAAACACTTATTTGAGTTTATAATAAAAAGATTTCATATAAAGTAAATTATTTGTAAACCTAAATTATCTTTGTACCATCAGAGACTTTTATTCATTTAATGCCATTTTCATTATAACAATCAAATGAATAACAGTCAAAATTCAGTTTAAGCATGTTATTTCGGTGTACATATTTAACCTTACTCATATTTTAGTTAGCTTCTTATTCTAACGGATTCTATTTATATTATATTGCAGGGAACCGATATAACTGAAGCTTTTGAAATACATCATCTGAAGGGGATCGCTGAAAATTATTTATCCGACTATTTAGTCGCCCAAGCGACCTCTCCAAGAATTCAACCTTTTACGTTTGAAAAAGACGGCTTTTATAAAACCCTGAAGCCGAAAGTTGCATCTAAATTATCGGAGTTACCTAAAAACGTCAGAAAAGGAAGTGATAAAATCGTAGATTATTTGCTAGTAACATTTTTGTTGCTTAGTGTTATGAGCTGCTGGGCTTGGAATTACGGTGTTGCACTTGGACTCTCTCTCACTACTTTGAACAGTTTAGTTCTGAGCTTTCTGCAGACAAGCGCCCACAACTATTTTCATCGAGCTGATAATTGGAGGATGTATTTGTTTAATTTGAACGGACAGTCGTATGAGTAAGTCATTAGTATCAAAACGTTTCAAATAAAAATACTATTTAGTAAATCTAACAATTCCTTAGATTTCTAGGTAGGTATTATTTATATATATCTATTTCTTAAATTCTTCGTAAGGACAGTGCATATAGGAAGTTTTAAAAAGGCAAATGTGTAATTTCAGTCTGCGGCGGTATGCGGCTTGTCTGCCACGCGACCTTTTATGTTTTTCTTATCCGCTTATCAAAGTAACGCAATGGAGTCTTCTAGTTACTAGAGTTACATCGTGTGACGCTGATACTCGTACGAAAGTAGAGAGATTACATTGACAAAGAGAATTAGCTGTATGATTTCTTAGCGTGAGCTCATTGACGTGTTTGATAATCTTATTAACTTGTTTTAGGCAGTGGCGGATTTCACATACTTTGTCGCATCATATCTTCACAAATACAGTTCTAGATGCTGAACTCAGTTTTGTCGAACCGTATTTACTATTCTTACCCTACAAGGACAAACCAATATGGGCACGAGTTGCATTTGTCTATGTGCCTTTCATTGGCATTATACTGTTTACAAGACCCATATGGAGAAGGTATGCAATTAAAACTAGTTTACCACAAACTTCTATAATATTTGCATAAAAGTGTCTAAAGTATACCAATTTAGACGTTTTGCAGATGGCAGGCGGGGCTGTCTTTTTGACCGCGATGCAAGGCACTGTCGACGCAGTCTTTTTCCCCTTTAGGTGCGTTTTGATAGAATAGAATTCTTTTTGTGCTATCTTCGCGTTCGAACTGACCGGCCTGGCCCGCCTCGCCGTCTGCAAAGCGTCTTACTGGTAAGGATAATCGACGGTCATGAACTTATGAATTGGGTATTTCATACTCAGATAATCTGAGAGAAAACCCGTATGATCCCATTGCAATCGAAATTATGAGTTATATTAAATTTATCACATTTTTTAGAATTTTTGGAACCACAAAATCGTCTGAAGTTTCATTTAAATGGCCGCAAATTATTCAATTTTTTCTTCCTATATGGATGCTGTTACTCGGAGGACAATCGTTACTGGCAACGTTGTCTATATGGATAGTGACAAGTTTATTAAGCAGTTTCTTTTTTGTTTTCTTCGGATTGACGGCTGGCCATCTTTCGCCGGATACGTTTTTTGAAGGTGATGCTCCCCGGTAAGAATAATACTGCGTAAGTTCTTTCCCAACGATCTTTATGTTTTCATTCCTTTAGAGCTCTCCACAATTACATTTTTTCTTTTGTTTTAACTAATTCAATATTAGCAAGCTCGTGTTACAAACGTATTAGAGGCCTGAACAGATATAGTTTTTATATTGAAAAATCAGCTCCGTTCAAGTCTAGCAATATGTTCTTTCATCTATCAGTATATGCGTTTATCTGGATGGTTAGTACTCTAATCTTGTCAGGTCGTAACTTTCGGTGTTTTGCCCTAAAACAGGAACAGTGCTATTTATCCAGTGGTCTTAACAGCATTTGTCGAAATGCATGAACACAACCATAAGAATTCTGAATATTGGAAAAACGGTCACACGATTCTTTTTTTTTTCAAGTTTTTTAAGGTCACAACTTTTTATTGTTTTGTGTAAGTAACAATATTAACTAATTTTAGCGACTACCCCATGGATTGGGGAGAATACCAGCTGAAAGCAGTTATAGATAGAGCCGAATATACCGGCAAAAATTTCATATCAATAACTGGCTTCGGAGACCACGCACTTCATCATCTTTTCCCAACGCTAGACCAAGCAGAGCTCAAATACCTTTATCCAGTTCTATTGGAGCATTGCAAAAAGCATGGAATAGAATTCAGGACTACAAAATTCTACACCGCTTTGATAAATGTACTGAGACAGATGATGAGAAAAGATTGAGGAATTATATATATTCAGATATAAGCACAAGGCTTTTCGTTTACTTTCTTATCTTTACTTTAATATAAGCTACACACATTTGTTTGCAGTGGTACCGTTAGGTTGTACCATCAATGGTACCACGGCATTTTTTTGCCGTACTACCATTGCATCTATGGTACCAAGTCAAATATTTTTTTTTTTTTGGTAACGGTGGTACAGTAATTGTTTACTATGTAGGTTCAGGTTAGAAATGAATAGGGTTAGGTTGATACGAAACTGGGTGGTTACCTAATAAAAAGTACAAAATTAAAAAAAAAACGGCAAAATATATAATTCCTATGGATATAAATATTAGACGAAACCAGTCCGCAAAGAGACTATATGTACTTCATAAATAGTCTTAGTTATTAATTTAATAATTAAATCATGCAAAAACTTTAGTTCACTTGTCACGTCTTGTTAAGATTACCTGTAATCCTAGGAAAACTTAAATAACTTTTCTATCTATTATCTCAAATAATTAATTTCAATTATATTCCGCTAGAAGTATACACACATGCTAATATCATTATAGGTACTTGTAATAATATTGTAAAAAGAAAAGATTTTTTTTTGTATGTAACTAATAAAATTCAAATGAACAGGAAACGGTTTAAAAAAAATTTAAGCCTCTTCAACCAATTGTTACAAAATAACTTTTAGTTTGAAAAATACAGTTTTTTATAGCCTTACTATATTAGAATCCCGGCCCCACCCCAAGACAACCAGGTATTTTGTTAAGATTTTGCCCGTGATCCCAAAAAAAATGTAAAACTAGCTTAATTTTGATGTATACCAATCATACAATCCAAGAAAATATCTTACTTTTCTTGTTTTCTTTAGTTATAGCTAGAAATGCACAAAAACAATATTACCGAGCTCAATCTTAATTAAATACCTTGCATTCGAATTGAGTTGTTGTCTTTTCCAGAAATAAGTAAACAAGCTATTGTTTGTAGCTTATTTATAGCAGTCAATTAAAATAAACAGAAAACAAAAAGCTGAAACAGTTCAGTGTTCAAGCATTTTATCAGTTTAACAACCTTCAAAAAGGAGGATGTTCTCAATACCTTGGAATCTTTCCTTATGTGTGTACCTCGATTTCTCAACGACGTCTGGACTGCTTTTAAATACTCTTCTTTTGTTCGAACATTGATGACTTGTACCTACATTGGTAAATTTCTTATTATAACGTAATTCTAAAAATAACTGTTAATATTTTGCAGCTGAATTAAACTCGCTTTTTATTTTTTTAAGGTACTAGGTACTAGCTTAGAAGGACAGCTTAGAAGGTACTAGCTACTACTTATTAACGTAGTGATAGTTCCTCTATGGTACTAGCATAGACTTACGTTGTGCTGCCATTCAATTCTGTCAAACAATTCACTGTTATTAAAAAAGGTGCTCAGCAAAGAGTATACAAATAACGCTGAGACTAAGGTTACTTAAAAAAAGTTTAAAATACAGGTATTGTATTAACACTACCTGTATTTTAAACATATTAATTTTTTACCATTCAAAGTTTTTGTGTAATTTCCTTCTAAAAGATGAATGAAATCTATAAAGCCGTTCCAAAGTTATTATAGCGTGACCCAGGAGAAATAGGTGTCATTTTTATTACTATAGATTACTTGTTAAAACACTCAAGTGTTAAAATCCTCAAACACTCCCTAACCTATTTAGAACATCCGCATTGTGTCTTGTTGAGCGGACCGCAACAATTTAACCAACTTTGAGAAACATCCTTCTAATTTGTCAAGAAAATAAACGAGGCAAGCAAAGTCGTTTTCTATTCGTCCGTGATTGTGAATACAATGTCACTTTGCAAAAGTCTGGCAAGGACGCATATGATAATTGATATAGTTAGTTTTAAATTCAAACTGAAACAGTTTGTTCATCTACTGTTTCGTTTAGAATCCATAGCGAATAATATAAAATCGAACTTGCGCTCTAGGGTTCCGTACCATTTATCTATACAACGTTAGTCCAAGATCTGTTACTTTTGATGTTATTAATACCAAGCGAAAAATGGCATAAGAATTACGTTTGGGCGCCCCCTTTCAATATTTATTTAATTCTGATTTTAGTGTTTGTTCTTATAACAGCAGCAAAAATATATCATCAATGAAAATTTCAGCTGTCTAGCTATCACTGTTCATGAAGTACAAGCGTGATGTCAGTCGGACGGACGGAAGGACGGAAGCGAAACATTAGTAATAGAGTCTGTTTTTGTCCTTTGGGTACTGAACCCTAAAAAGAGCTAAGTAAAAGTAATAAAATCATAGGTGAGATTCAGGGGGTGTCAATGGTTATACTAGTCTAGATTATTACACGTTTACTGTAATAATGTACATACATACGTCACCGGCACCTACGGAAGACCAGCGCTGGTTGTTTACAACTAGTATTATGCTGAGTTGTAGCCGGTTTGTGTAGTTTTTTGGTATAAATAAATTTATTCTTTCTTTCTTTTTTCTTTTCTTTACGTAGTGATTACATACAAACGACTCAACCCACGTCAACGAATATTTTTGTAAAAATATGAGTACCTAAATTTGCATCAAAATTTCAGCAACAAATTATAACTTAAGCCTTCCAGCGTTATAAATCTAACAAAGCAATTAAACACTTTACATAATACCACACCGTGATTAGTCAAGGTTTATACAGTATTTAAAGGGTGGAAGTTACGAGGCAACTTAATAGCGGGTACCTCAACAAAGCTTTTAAACTCCAGGAACACCTTAATTTACTAAGAATCCTTTTTATTTTATGTGTAAGTGTTGCTAGTAAATGCGTGTCCTTAAAATTAAGTTCGAGCAAATTTCTTGCGGTCCACTTAGCTCATTGCAGGGATATTTCGTACCAGGGCCTACTTTTATTTTTATTACAGTTTTATTTTCAGTAAACGGCCGTAAACTAAAGTTTTAGGGACTTAGGAATGTGTCAATTGGAGCGAAACTAAAAGGAAGGTCTTTAGATGACATATAGAGCACACACAATATTAGGTGTCAGATGCGTTTTCACAAGTTAGGTAGTTTCTTTTGTTTTACTCGAAAACTGCCTACAAAGCCCCCAAGAGATAAAAAGAGCTCATAAATTTATTTTTTACGTTGGACGTAAAGTTAAACGTTTGTTGTGTCCTTGTGTACCTACTCCTCTATCTTTACAAAGATAAAACACTAAAGCTGCTGCAGAGCGCGCAATATAATTTGGTCCCTAGCAAAATTTCTTACCTACGTCACAGAAGAAATAATAGTAGATACTTACGTACCTATGTAAAGTAAAACGACAGGGTAAGTGGTGAGTTCGTGGCTGAATTTTTACAAAATTGAATCCGCTAGAACTATCTCCGTCTATGCAATCAGTGGCAACTTTGCGTGAAATTACTACAAAAGATTTTGAATATAGCAGCCGGCGACTGGCCAACTTCCGCACCTAATGAGCACAACGAGTGTAATTTCAAATTGCTCGGGCCATCTGAATTAGTCTGTGGTAGTTTTGAAACTTATTTTACGTTTTAAATTCAGAATTTTTATGAAAAACTTTTACTATTATAACTTGGACTCGTATAAAACCCTGGCTAATAACTTTAATGTAAATGTAGTGCTAAGTCTCTAATTGATTTAACCGGTAAAAACTTAAAAAAGATTTATCAAAAATATTGTAGGTGGTACTTATTACCACCACATGAACATTTTATTGTATTTTTCTCAAGTAAGCATTAGTCATGTTTCTATACGGGGTTATCGGTTAGGATGTACTGAGCCAAAAGGGGGTCAGTTTACCCATCATTCTAAACAAATTTCATTATAAGACCAACCCAGAGTTTGAGAAAAAAACAGATGCTCCATACAAAAAGTTTATTCTTTAGTTCTTCGACAAAGTGTATGAAACAGCTGATTATTCCAGAGTTGGTCCCATAATAAAAGTCATTCCTAAGGATGAGTATAGTGACTCCCTTTCGGCTTAGTATACTCCTAACCGAAACCTTGTATAGTGTAACGTTTTTATATTAAGTCCTCCCCTATTACCTTATGGGTGGCAGGTAATAGTAAAATAAAAGAGGTTTGGAGGTTCTCTGTTCTTTTATTAACAATGAGGTTTAGTTGTTACAATGGTGAAATGTGTTACAATTTTAGGTATCTAAAGTTAAATTTGGGCGCCTTAGGGTTAACAATACATACCAACTATACTCAGTCGACAGAGCTCAAAGACAAAATCTTGTTAGGGCGTAGGCCCTATGGCCTTAAAGGTCCCTATACAGCATTTGCAACCAATAAAGAAGGAAAGTTAGTAGGTTAGGATGGACACAATTAATAAATATGCGCCCCGGACAATCGATGGTGTCCGAAGGTTACCGAAAAGCGGGGTGAACTGCCTAGAGTCAGCGCTGGCTGCAGGACTCTGAGGCCAGCGGATGAGGACCACAGGGAGTAGAAGCACCGTGTTAGCCCTAGGATAAGAGTAGTGTGCGGTTGTTGAGGGACTCAACCCTCTTGTGTTGTAGTATTAGTGTACAAAAAGAAAAAAAAACCTAAGAAAGGGTTTTCGAAAAGGCGCGAACGTGGCAAGACGCGGCGTTGCTATATGGCGAACTTAAGCCGTGTCACGAAGGAAAAACGCAACCTAGTGGTGACTCGGCTACATTCGAAGAGGTTTAGTAGGCTCTCTAGGCGTTTCACAAACTCCTCTATCCTCGGAGCCCTACGTGGTCTGGATCTTGAGAAATAACTTTAAGAAATAGTAAACTCACTAGTTTACTTAGACTTAACTATAATAATCTCGTTTATTAATAATTTTACACCAACAAACAATGGCTACGATGAAATAAAAATGACGGGTTACAATACTCGTAGAAGCATGACTAATGCTTGCTTGACAAAAATACAATAAAATGTTCATGTATTTTTAATAAATAAAAAGATAAAACTTCTGAAGTAGCCAGCTATAAAGGTCTTCTAATATAAATCTCAGATACAAAAATTTAAGGGTATACATAGGGCACACATTTAATAACTATTAAAATATCCACGTCCTGCAGTTGACCCATAAAAATGAGCTAACAGTGCCGTCGTCGTGTCTAATAAAGAACGAGTTTTCAAAACGCAATTTAGCTGGATAAGCAGCTCGCGAGATGAAATGGGAAAAAATAATGGGGGAGAATATGCAATTATCCCTTTTCATTGGCGGAGCGTGCGCCAAGCGCGTTTAAGAGGCTAACAGACCGAGCGTATCGTGGCGTATCGTTTTTGTAATGGCATACGAAAACATGCTTTTCACTCGGATAACTTTATGGTAATTGTTTTTATGGAGTGAACGATCTATACCGCCAGAAATGCCGTTTAGTTTCATGAACACAGATTTTTGCACAATTAAATTTGCTGACAACCTATACTCTACGCTATTCATCTCAGACTTGGGTTTCGAATGTGTCAGAGGACGTAAAATTCAGAAAGAAAATAACATGTCCAGGCCAGTAAAATCTGTTCTTAAATCGCTAATTACTTTTGCGGTTGTTAAATAGGAGAAGAATGTAAAATGAATTCAGTATTTATGTTAACCGTTTTTTGTTTCTACAATATAAAATATATTTTTCACCGAGATCCTAAACGTACTTTAGACAATTTACTGAAAATCGTCGTTTTTTATGGACAACTGCAGTGCAAGATAATGTGCTAGGGTGATAATTTTTTAACTTATATTATTAAAGTTAAGAACCTAATTTAAGCACATATAACAGAAGTTTGCGATCTTAATGGTCACCAGTCACACCCTGATTACAATGAAAATCGCATAAATACTCACATATTCTCATAATTTTCCCATTACTATGATAAATGTGTTGAACAAGGTTACGGCAGGCAGGAGGGTAAGCGCCTTTATTCTATGGATTTGAGGTACATGCTGGAACGTGAATAAATCTTGCATTCCCTCATTAACACTGCTATGAAGATCTGATGGTAAAATAGGGAGGATTATAAAATATGCTTCGGAATAACCGAGAAAACAGACTTAAATCGGATTATAATAGCAGTGTCTTTTGTTTTTATTTACGTTGGAATGAGTTATATCTGAATTGTTTGTTCCATTTGAACCTGTTTTCCTGTAAGTATAGGATAACCTCATAAGCGCCACTCTAGAAATTTACATTCTCGGAATTCTATGTTAAAGGTTTTAAAGCTGTTAAAATAATTTAAATAGAAAAATACATTATTATATTATGCATAACTTATTATTATATTATAAAAATTAGAAGCTATCCGTTTGTCTCGCTTAAACTCGAGAATGGCTGTACCAAATGAGCTAATTTTGATCTAGAAATATTTGTGAAAGTGTGGGGAAGGTTTAAACGGTAAGAGTGTAAAAGTACTTATCAGTACGTACAGAAAATATCTAAGGAAAATGTATATATTTTTTATGTTTTTCATCAAACTAATATGTCACTTGTCGCCAAATATTTATAGTTGCGTTCAGTAATATGTCTGTTTCGTAGCCATAGTATGAGGTGTGATCTCTTTGGTCTGTTTTGTTGCAATATTAAACAATTTTTATTTAGAAAAATAAAGTGTAAATGTATCAGTACAGAAAATAAATTTAATTTTCTAAATTGGGTTTCATCGGACTCTGCCATATTGACAGCGTTGGCGCGGTGAACTATCAAAACGAAACCAAGTTTGTTTGGTCTTGCTTTCGCCTCTTTTATGTATAACTCTAGCCGATAGCCTTGCTGACCCACGATCGTACGTGCTTCATTAGTTTTTCGTGCTTTTACATACACAGCTTCTCGCTATGATTGTTCCTGTTTTAGTGTTGCCAGAACACCACATGTATATACAATAATTTGAATTTTGATGGTGGAGGCTCCGTGATCTGTATCGATTCCCAGCCGAGGCTGGTAATTACGTACTTATTTAGGTCGGTACCTTCTGATATGTAGGCAATCGATACACCTTAAGGGCGTCAAAACTCTGTTCTCTTTTTAATTATATGTAACCACTGATATATACGCGTTAGTATAATTTTTTTCTCGTCAATGGTTGCTATTCATATGACGTGGATTCAGTGAAATATATTTTATTTCCAATCTACTGTAATAATATTAAAAACTTTCGGTTCATGATCATGTAAATACAATTTTTATGCTTTAGCTTTGACCAAACGTTCTCGTTGTTAGTATTTCCTACAAAAAACCTTTTTCAGTAATCACGTGCCAAAGTTTGTTGCCAAGACGTTTCTAAAGCGAGCCATAAACACTTGTTTCTTTCACTTAAACCACCTGCTACAGAGCATTGCACTTAGCTCCGGCGAGTTTTCAGCAGTTTTAACGTTTTTCTAGAACTTTTCAGCCGCGTTAGTTTATATTTATTAGATTAATTTAGAACGCGTGCAACAAAATGCGCAGAAGTAAAAATACAGAAATACGAAAAGTTTCAGTGCTACTAAATTACATAAAAGGATGGTAATGGATTTTTTAACTGTAGGTCCAAAGTTATTGAAAGCGCTGTTTTATTCGTAATTAAAAATAAATGTAATAAAAGGAATTCGAGCTGAAGATTTAGGGTCAAATCCACATTCAAGTGGAGATGATTTTTAAAAAGATGTAAAGCGAAAAATTCTTACAAAATATAGTGCTACAAATAGCGGCCTTAACGCTAAAAAGCGATCTCATCCAGGCAACCTTAGGATGGAGACAATATTGAAAAAATTTTATGAAATAGGACGGGGTATACAATAAAGAATATACATAATCAACTTAAAATTCAAAATTATTAGTATATTATTAGTTATAATCAAAACATACACTTACTAAGTAATATAATAGTATAATCATATTATATCACGTATGTACGTACTAATGTGTTCAATTATATTGCTCTTACGTTCTTACCAGGCACGGTTTCCTTGCAGCCAATATGAGAACAGTGTTAATGAAGGATATACATCCAGAATCAATACATGATTCCCCGCAAATATTTACTTTGCAAGGGTTCTATAAACCGTTTTGACTGCCCTTTGTATTATTAAAATACTTTCAAGCCTTTGATGTTCTTACTCGCGTAAAGACGCCACAGAGATTTGCCGTGCAGTTTTGTGATCACTTATAGAACTCCTTGGTTTACTATAGGAATACACAGGTAATAATATAATAGCGGCATAGATAGTAATTTTCTATAGGTTTTGAAATTCCGTTCAACGATAAATCACTTTTTTGTTTCTTTTAATAGATTGAAGGTATTGCAAGCTTACGATTTTTTTCTTACTACGGGTACCAGAAAGTCTTGATCTTCGATTAGTTGGTGAATTGGCTTACCTTAGCGTCAACGTTTTATAGTGACCTTTCTTAAATACCTACGACTGCTATGTTAAGACTAGCAATTGGAAAAAAAATTGTGTACTCATGTGATAGCGCTCATTGTAAACCCACTCTATAGTCATTCAACCAAGATTTGACTGGACTGAACGTTACGGTAAAATATGACGCTGCGTATCTACATTGGGTATACATCCAAGTCTACCGTCGTTACACCGTTCCCAGGGCACCGCAAACAGGGAGCAGTACATTTATTTAACAGGGTGAGGCTTCATTTTCTGCCCGAGTTTATGACTTGTTATGTGTAGCAGGGTTGGATTAAGTTGCCCTTGAATCATGATGAAAATCACAGCCTACGTTGGCGTGGCTTTTATTTGTAATACTATGCAGATATTACGAACATATTTTTTAAGAAATGACGGAGGCACTGACTTAATCAGATAAATATTACCTTTACAGTCTGTATTATGACTATTTTTAGTATGGACTATCTTTTTGAAGTATGGCCAGGTGATAAGCTAAATGTTATATGCTATGCACAGTATTTTAATGCTTTTATAGATTATCAAAATACACAGTACTAGGCAATTGACTAAACTCTGCAGTATTGCATAGGCATTTACTAACAAAATAAACCGTCGTTCTTTATATATTTTGGCTCAGCTTTTATGGGTTATGATCGTATTTATTAGCTTTATTAGCCTATAACTGCATATCACTTCAATATTCATCAATTAATCGTATCAAATATAGAGACACGAGAAACGGTACGACAATCTTCGTATTAGTACAGTTGCTTAACGGGAACACAGTCAGAAATGAATAAAAAACATAGCCCAATGCACAACCCATAATGCTTTTAATTTTTTTAACACCATTTGATACTATTTCATACGAACGTTTTACCTTATTCCAGCTCTGACGCTCATACGTAGCTTCCGCACCTTTCTGCAACTAATCCGTGAAATGTCAGCAAATGTCCTGTGAAATCAAGTCTCGGCTCATGGACCCCACACCGAGATTATACCAACCTTAGGTAGTTGCCCTTTGTGAAATGGGACTTAAACGTAACGCTATCTTATAGGCTCGAAGGCGTGACACATTCATATAGCTGAAAGTTTCGTGGGGGTTTACCTAAGTCCAGAAATTCTAGAGTCGCAAAAAACGATTTATTACCTATTTAGACAATAATTTTATTCTTACCACGCTCCAAAATATTTCTTCCGCTCCAGCTCACAAATCCAAAATATATTTTGGAATAACCATTATCTTACTAGTATTTTATTTGCATCATCTATCTCAATAACCACTCCTCATGTCTATAAAAAAAACCATTTAGTTTTGCTGAATGAATACTTGCATAAAATATTATTTTTGAGTAATTCAGCTGTACAATAGTACTATTTAGAATAGTATAGAAGCTATTTACATCAAACCCTTTCCCAACCGCCAAAGCGCACCCTTGCTTTACAATTTGGTCAAGCTACGTCCCTCTTAGAACCACAACATGCCATGTCAGAACAAAATATATTTTCGATCCGGAATTTCTGTTATATGTAAATAAGTTACTCAGTTTTGATAGGCTCCGAGTTTCTTGATGTCTTTGGCATTTTCATGACTTGTAAAAATATCTAAGTAATAGGTCTTACTTAATAGGTAGGTGCTACTAGATAGCTAGGTGGTTTAGTAATTGTACTTGTTTCTGTTTTTTATTGACTATACCCGTTTTTCACCCGCTCGCTTAAGAGTAAACGATATGGGCGAAGATAAAGCACGTAGTTCCAGAAGATATAGATATCACCACGACATATAATTCGTAAGCTTACAAGTATAGATTGAATCAGACACTGTACATAACATATCTACAACATTCTCATGAGATTTCGTTCGTAAGCAGCGATGGTATCAAAGGAGAATGTTATCAGAAAAGCTGAATCGCTCTGAAAGATGGGAATGGTCTCCGTGGACATTTTTAATGGAGCTTATGGCAATTACCTGCTTTGGACCTTTTTATCTGCAGAATATAAAAAGCAGTAGCAATTTAAATTTAGCGTAATGTATCATTTCGTTAGCTTTTATCGCCAAACATTTTCTCTTTCGGTTACCAGTGATTCCAATGAGACAAATATTTAGATTGTAATTATTAACAGTACATTTACGAATTATCTTTTATAATATGGAGAGCGAAGCGTCTGCACTTCGAGTATGGGCAAAATATTTTTTCGTCTGTCAGTACGTAGGTATGTTCGGGTATTGATGCTTGCGTAGAATCGTTCTCGCTATTGCAAGTCGCATTTTCCTTACGAAACTTTACATTTGGCAACATGGATTTTAGAAACTTCCTAGTGCCTAGAAGTTAGCGGCATTATATTTTATTACTTAAATTCTTATTCTTATATTACCTACACAAATTTTAATAAAGGATATGATTATAAAGATGAATCGACCTAGTCCGCAAGAGAAGATGTTTATAAAAAACTGATACTGTATAAGGAAGTAAATTATGTACCATAAATTATAACACTTTTTAACAAAACAGGAACAATAAAACAATGACTTTTAGAAGTTTCACATGAATTAACAAGTCATTGTTGTGTAAGTAACACATTGTAATAAGGTGGACTCAAAAACTTGCGCAAAGTAGAATAGTAGCGCGAATTTTCAAACAATAGCGGCGATGCTTCACGAAGCCATGAATTATCACATCATAGATTTTTTGACCGAGCAAACAAGCAAAACATCTGTGATTCAAAAATCCGTTTTTTATCATATTTTGATCTCTTACGGTTGTGTTCTGCATCCCTGTGAAATAATATTGAAATTGGTCACAAAATTAAGCGACAATAATTTTTTTTAGCGGAAATACTCCCCCGATATCCATAAATCTTCGACGATGAAATCGTAAAAATGTATACCATATTTAGTCAAGATTAGTTGAAAAGTACGCACTATACGCGATTACGAAGTTTCTAGACAAACTAGCAGATGAAAGTAAAAAACAGACTCTTCTCTTCGCTTGATTTGCCCACTCGGTATAAAATAACAAACATATATTTTGCGATGTGATCTCTAGTGACCACCATCTATTTAAATTCCACTAGATTAGCTAATCACGGTTGTGTATATAAAACAAACAATACCAAACAATCACTACGTATTATTCCCGATCACATAACGCAACTATATGAAGCACGTCATTTTACAAACATTAAAATTTCAATTCAAATAAAGTAGTAATAACAAAAGTTGTATTAGCCACATACCACAACAGAAAATTAACTAATTCAAAGTTGTTCAAACTCGCGAATTGCTACCACGGCATAGAATACGATTTACCACTCTAATTACCAGACGTTTCACAATGGTAAATGCATACCTAATTGCAATCGTTTTTATTTGTAACTTGAATCCCTAATTGCAATTTAAAACTGGAATTGGTAATTGGTCGGAACGTTTAGTCGTCTTATTTAACAATGAACTCGTATGACAGATAATATTAAGAGGTTTAGAAGGAATATTACTTAGAAAATTAACTTACCACTAGTGGCACTTCATGTTACAATTTTCATACATGGCTGGCGAAATTCTTAGTGAGCTCCAAGTTTAATCAATTATTTGATGCTTGATTTTTTTAGGCTTGCGTTTAACCGTTACCCGCCTCGTATAAAGTAATAATGCGACTTACGATAATGCGGCGCGCTGGCCTAGAAGAAAAAGATTTACGCGCGACTCAAATACACCCAGATTATAGTTACCGGAAAATAGAGAACATAGAAAACATAGAGAAAGTAGAGAACGCAAATGTCAAAACCTGGCAGTTCGCATAATAAAAGTACTGTGAATATTATACTATTCATAATCATTTGTTTATCCTTCTAAAGGACGAGACAGAATGAATAGCTAGGTGTCTGCTGATGACTATTTAAATAATTGCAGATTTAATATCTGTATCAGCCATTCGAATAAATAAATAATTAACGTTATTTATGAACTTGGCGCATATCATTTCACAGGTGAAATCTTAGATAATGATCGATCACGTCTCATAGTTAGTTATATCGCACCTTCATCAAACCATTTTATTAACCAAATTTAGAATTTGAAAGCTTTCTTGATCAAATTAATTGAGATTGTAAATATGTAATGTAATATCGTACGTGTATCGTAATACGTGCTCCGAGAGATCAAGTACTTAGATAAAGCTAAAAAATTGCGGATTTTCTGACGTTTTCGTTTATGGATTCAAACGAGGAACTCTCCAAAAGATAACTCGCAGCAATGCACGGGTTATGAGTAAGTACAACCGGGTTTTAGCTTACTGTTAATAGGCCCATTGTAAGGTACCTCAAGCAGTTGATATCGCTGCAAATTTTGATTATCTACATAATTTAAAGCTACATAAAACTAAGTTATATTATTAACCCGTAAAGACGCTTACTGAAAAGAAAGTTCCAACGCAAATTATAGACGATCCTTACGCTGTCTTTAGTCATGAGACCGTTCTTTGTCCTATTTAATTCTAAAAGTGTTGGTCGACGATGTATCATACAAATTTCAATGAATTGCGGACCGTCTGACGTCACTGCTTTTACCGGCGAAAGTATGACATTCTTAACACAATATATTTACATATATTCTCTGGCTCTTGAACCTCGTTTATGTAATCAGAAGTTTCGGGTTTCGGTAAACAGTTGAGTTTGAAATCGTTGGGGCAGCTCTACAAACTTATTTGCAAAAAAAAGACTTTGATAATATAATCAGAGGTAAAATACTAGGCCTATGAACCTGACATAGTTCTTTGTATATGAGTTTACATGCCTAAGTGTAGGTTTTAAATTGAACCGTCATATCACTTGCAATTTATGTTTCAAAATTTGTACGTACAGCGATCTGTGCTCTTAGTCAGACAAAATTATACATTAGATTTGTATATAAAATATTTTTGAACGTTTTTACTTCTTATAATACAAAAATGTTACACTTTAATTAAATTATGTTACGTTGCATCACATTAACATTACGATATCAAACTTGGTTTTATTTTGAATGCGCTGAAGCGGCGAACTGTCAAAAGGCAAGCTTGCTTTCTCTTGTTTTAATCTCATTTATACCAAATTCTAGCCGATTGCCATGCTGATTTAATAGAATTTGGCTGTTAAAGGGCCAAGGTTGCAAAGTACCAAGGTGATAAATTTATGAGGTATTTTTGGAAAATGGTGAATTAAAATGACATTTGAACGTGATTTTTTTTAATAGAAAGCGAGCTTAAAAATAGTAAACTGGTTCTAGTCCAATCAAAGACCACGATTAAATATTTTTAACTAGTCGCGAGTGATTTTGTCTCTAAAATAAACCTCTTATATTCATTTGCGGTAAAATACTTATATATGTGAAATTAATTACATTTGTTTATAAATAATTGAAAAATAATACTTAACCTTTTTTATTTTAGTTTTTTTTAGCTTTTTGATGTAGCTGGTTAATTCTTTGGTCAAAAAATTACAGTCGATATTGAACACGCAAATTTAGCCAACATTTCTGTGGCCACGTGGCCATCAATATACAACAGACTTTTTTATTATTATTTATCAAAGTTAAAATATAAAACTAATAACACTTACATATATTTTTTGTCTAAAACTAAGAACTTCCCATAGACGAACTGGATTTTGTATTTTTATAAATATCTCATTGCTAATTTATATACAATTTATACAGTTTCTACGTTTGTATAAGCAAATAATTTTTACCCCAAATACCTACAATTACAGTTTATGCGTTACATAGTCACGTACGGTAATCAATTACTTAAAATATGTAATAGCTTTTAGTATAAACCAACCTATAGTACATCTTGATACAGTATAGGCGACAGTTCCGTTGTGTTCCATTTGGGAACTCACGTCATACATTAATATGTAAACCACGATGCGTAGAGTATGAGTAACAGTAGATTGACAATGTACCTGTAGGTTCCAAGCCTCGGTGAAGATTACTACTTTGGTATATGGCATATATAAAATTTTGCTACATACATATTGAGTTTTAGTATTGATAAGATGATATATACAAAATATTTAGTGTTTTTTCGCCTCGTCTTGATGTCAGCGTGAGAAATCGAAAAATATTTTTGTTTTTATGGTGTGGTTCCTCCTCACCACCGCCACACCTCACCTTATTATTTCTCTTTCTCTCAGTATCCGACTTCCTCGACACGTGTTTCGCCTTAGCACAAGGCATCCTCAGGAGATGTTGACTCTTCAAGCGCTCGCTCGGAAGCTTTCGAAAATATATTTTTCGATTTCTCACGCTGACATCAAGACGAGGCGGAAATAACACTAAATATTTTGTATATACCATCTTATTATAAATGGATTTTTGCAAAGTAACGCCTGACTCCATCAATTATTTTAGTATTGACTAAGAAAGATAGTCGTATGATCTCCTGAGATATGTTGAATTTTGATATACTAGATGTTATGTAAATTTACTACGAAAAACGAAATGTTTAACTACGGCAAAAAATATAATAGCAGACAGATACCAGATACAGATAAGTCATTTAAAATCTACAGATAAATCAAATGCTCCAATCCCACCTCCAGAATGCAGCGTGGCCATAAGCAAGCTACATTACCACGCTGAAAGGCAATGCTTATATGTACGTTAGGCCAGATATAAAATTAAATACTTCTTTATAAAGAAAAGGGTCGCCTTAGAAGATTTGTAGGTTTGCCAAAAGCTTTTATCAGGGCTAATTTTAGCAACACTAAATTCAATGCAAAACAGCATTTGTTTTAATATATTGTATACTTGAAACACGAAGACCTCTTCTCTGCAAAACAATCAAAAATTAAATTAAGTAATAGATTTACATTACCTGATAAATTTTACTACACTGGAATAGGTATACCGAAGAGCCTGTCAATGACATAGGCACCACCTATCAGTATCGCCAGGAAACCGCAGTAACAGAATTGCTATGTAATCTGTGTCTACGCCCCACTCGCACACAGCCTCACGTCTGTGTGCGTCAGGTTCGTAGCACGTAGTCTCATTCTTCGGTGCGCGTACGCGCGTCGTCTCGAAGAAAGCCTCTCCGCTCCAGTGCTGACCTGGCGGCCGTAGCGAACACACCGGCCTGCCGACCATGCGGACCGGGTGACAAGAGTGTTGTGAATTTAGTGTTCGAGCACAGTGGCCGTGCGTTAACCCCAACCCCTGATTGTGCCTAACCGGATTTTTAAACACGGAACGCCCCGCGGCGAGAAAAGGTAGGTCTATTCGCATTATTATCTAGACATATCAGTGCTCGGTCGAGTGTTAATTTAAGGTAATGTGAAAGTTGTGACGATCGATCGTCGAGGAGTCAGCGTCGGTGACACACTTTTGGCTCAGGTGTGGTAGCAGGTGGGCGCGCCCGCTCCGTGTCAGTAATACGTGTCCGACCAAAATTCCGATCTCAAGAGACCGCTTTCGTTGAGCCGACTTTCTTCCGGCTCTTTCTCTGCAACGCTTATCTTTGTAATCGCGAGCGCTAGACGTGTGCGACGCGGTGACGTACCATCTGTTGACAAAATTTTGGCTGTTATTAAAGGAGCGGTTGTAAAAGCTCGTAATCGTGGCGTCGAACGGAAGACATCAACGCGCTAGCGGTATCGACTGCCTTGGCCATTTAAATCGCTCTACCGTTCATTAAACCGCATTAGCTCGATCGTTATCTTCTATTTGTTGTGTAAAATCTTATTTTAATATTTAGATAGAGATCTTCAAACTTTTATGTGGTTAAATTATTTTAGTATAGGTACAAATGAAATACTTTGTCTGCACGAGTAAGTTGAGTATAGAAGTATTAAAGCCGGTTTCTTGAGTGATCTTGTCCTTATTAAGGTTGTATTTACATACATGTAGAGTTTGTTACCTTCTCTGAATATCCTGATATGATAACTTTCGTTACAAACATTTCGAAGCAAAAGGGGACAGAGTCGAGTGTACAGCCTAGTGCCGAGGTTGAACCGGTTCCTTCCCTCCCCCCTCGGCCCCCTTTTACCCAGTTGCTGCGATGTGCTTGAGCGCATCCTTTGCATCTGCATTTAAATGAATTGATGCCCCTTTTCTGGAAATACAAGTAGACTTGTGATAAGCATCAGTAGGTTTTGTTAGTAAAATTGTTGCTAAAAAATTCTTGATTAGGTCTTATTCTATTGAAAATATAGACTATGGTAGAGGTAACTTTTTTCCGAGATATTAAGATTATAGAGTCTCTTAAAATACATTATTAACTAAAGGTTTGTTTACGAATTTAAAACAGTTATTCACGACGGGAATAATTAGCTTCTAACTAATAATAATTCTTCTGAGGTTTAGTCTGTAAGTAAGTAGCTTGACTTGTCTTAGAACAACTTTATTCAAGTGAAAGTACAACAAAATAAGGTAGAAGATGCTGATAATTGTGCTGTTGTGATGTAGTACAAGTAGAAGTATATTGATAAAGATAGAAGAATAAGGTGACTAAAAATAGCCCAGTAAATGTACTTGATGGTGTCTAGTAAATACAAATAATAAACAATGCCGCGTCATAAGACACCGTCAACAATCTTAAATCACAAAAACATAATCCAAGAGCAGTAATAAATCACAATTAGCCAAACCGTGGAAGCCAACACAGACGCGGAAGGTTTTTTATAACAATTATACCAAAAATATCTAAAGTATTCGCCGAATTGAATCCCACGAATAATATTAAATCGTATGCTCTTGGCTATAACGAAATTAAAATATGAATTTCTAATATTATTTTATAAAATCTCCAATATTTCGATGGAGACGAATTAATGGTAGTTAATTTAAGTGGAAATGTAAATTTTCTTATTCAGATCAATTCATACTTTTAACGAAAGGTAATTTTAAATCATATTATTGTGATTATATCTAATTGAAAAGTAAACACTTATTCAGATTTGAATACATGACGAATATAATATGAATTTATTATGTTATTCCACTCATAACGTAACGTTAGGGTTAACGCTTTCTCATAGTTAACGTATTAGGAGATTTGCTAAGACTATGGACAACGTTATCTAACTACATAGTGGTAATTTAAATTATAACTTTGAAAAAGACGTAATAATTTTAAAAATATTGTAGGTCTTGCTAAAAAAAGTAACTTTAGTAGTGTGAAATGTAACTAAAACTAGATCATTATGTGACAATAAATAGCTTGTTTTTCGTATATTTGGTAAATGAACAAAGATTTGGTGTACTATTTCTTACACCGCCAATGCTCATCAGTACACAGGAACAATTATTGCATTTGCCGACAAAATATTCTTGTCTGAATAATGTGGCAAAGATACGGAAGAAATATAATTTTAAAGTCTTGCGAAAAATACGATAAAATATTAAAACAATACAAGTCCTTTTTACCGCAGGCTGTTATAATAATTTTATATTCTAAAGCTACCTAAACGTACCCTAAATAGGATTATTATTAGAAAACAGGTAGAAACATCAAGGTAAGGAATTTGGAAAGAGATTTGTAGGAACAAGGCGGGTAACGTAATTTCTCAGAAATAATTACAATTTGTATAGCTTTAGACAGAAACAACAGAATTCAAAGAACTTGGATAGGATTATTATCTGTCATTTTCATTTCAAAGATAGTAATCAGTATGTGAACCGTTGGACAAAAGGATAACTAACGAAGGTCGACAAGGGCATCAGATAATCTCGATTCAAGACATCTGAATATCTCTAAATATACCTAATCTAAAATAGGAAGACTAAATTTTTCTTAATTTTTTATCTTGTCTTGTTTAAATTGTTTGTCTGATTTAAAACCAGCACTGTTGTTTGTTTTGGTAACTTAAGCCGACTCCACATTCGACTAGTAACATAATCGTTAAAGAAATCTGATAGTTGGAAAAAGCTTTTTCCACACATCAGTTTTCTTTTACCATTATGTAGTAGTAATGACATTAATATAATTTCAGTGTCAATAACTCGAGCACTAAAGATAAAAAGTAATAATTGCTTATTGCAACACATGCAGATTGTCGTAATTGCTTGTAGAGTTGATAGTCATTATCGTATGCGCATAGCGTACTGTCCAGCCGTTGAAAGTTTGCAATGATACAAATTCTCTACGCTATACAAATTTAGCAATTTAATTACGAACGACTTACTCAACAAACTTTCATTTTTATTCACCATATTATACGGGAGGTGTGTCGCAACTCCGTAAACGACCAAATCAAACAATTCTGTACCAAATATTGCTCGCCTATGACTAGTAATAAACTTCTAAATTACCGCACTCATTGATTATATGTCTATAATTACGGTACCAAAATCTCATAAGGTGAAAGTACAACAAACACAGAGTCAGTACATAACAGATTAGTGGGTATTTTCACTATATCTGCATAGCAAATGTTTGCTCGTATATAGAGAGTTAGAATATGAATGAATGCGAGTGGGTACTTATGCAATTACTTATGTGAATCTCTCTTTATGTGAAAATGCGGATGTCAATATTAACTGCTCAGGATTTCCGGACTAATATGGACTGCGATGAAAATATTTGCATAAGTTACATTTATATCACACAAACTTACTTGTATAAAACAAGTTTTGGCAAAATAGAAACATACAAGTCTGATGTTTTCAACTAATTTTGATATAGCAAATATTTATCCGCATTCGTATTTTTAATGATGAATGTATTAAGAGGTATATACACTAATCTAAATTAAAACTTATGAGAAAAGATTGTAAAATTTGGGCATGACCTGAGGTAGATCCGGAGCATTTTTTCTTGTGGATGTGCGTTTTCTGACTAAAGAATAAGTGCTTAAGTTACTGCTTACTTAATTTTAATAGTCCCTAACATTTTTAGTTTCTTAATAATAAATACAAAATCATTGATTTTAACTTTTATTTTCTACTCAGTTTTTATTAAAAATAAATTATATTTACCAATTGAATAAGCTTATCTAAGGTAGAGGAGCATACCCAACAGTAGATCGGTACAGGCTGATAATAATTAATGATGTTGAGTGAATACAGATACACAAATTGAGCTTTAGTTAAGTAACAACGTGACAGTTGGAACGCCTTGCTATAGCGGATTCGCGAATAAGAGAGAAGGCAATTTGACTTGACATTTTGCTTATTTGGTAATACTTGTACAAATGTTATGGTCAAAGATCAATTGTTACAACAAGAGTTGAGTGCGAGTATAAGAGTTGAATAAATAACGTAAATGATTCTTAAATCAGTACTTTCTTGCTTTGATAACCTAAACAAACCACGGCACTTGGGGAGGAAATTACAAACTTATCTACGATATTCAAGCGTAAAGTCCATAAGTGTACTATAAATAAAAGACTTTAACATCATTTTATATCTGAATCCACTTAGCACAGCGGTAAAGCACAGCCAGTTAATTTATGTTATAAAGAAGAAGAAGAACCTCCAATTGGTATTGCTATGCGTGTTCCCCATATCGTAGCACTATTATTATTTCTGTGCTTATCCTATATTTACGCGATCCTTATCATCCCGCATTCTTATATAACCATAGAAGCGCACCTTTGCCAACGGTTACCTGTTGCCAGCCCGTTAGCGGTAAGCAGGTCACTCGTCGCGTGCGCACTTTCAACAGCATACTCGCACGGCTGGGAAACGTTGGCTCTTTCAATCGGCGTATTGGTGTATGAAGACTGCCTATACGATTTAAGCTTGTGTATATTGTACATCTATTTATTTATTTTTGCAAGTGACTACGTGGTATAAAATTGCAAGGAATCAAGCGAAACCACGTCGAAATGGATAACCGGTATCCAGACCAGTCGGCCACCGTCAATCTACATGAAAATTTATGATGTTTTCGTACCTATACAAAAAAGGAAGGAAACAGGTCGCTTTATTAATACTGAGTAATTTGTTGCACTCTATGACCAACTCTGGTTTTGAGAAAAAAATGTGTTATTTCACACAATTATTTTTGAACAGTTGATATTTTTCTCAAATTTTGGGTTGGCCCACATAATTTAAGTTGTTCGTTATAATGAGTAAAATGTGTTCCTTTCGGCTACGTACACCCTTGACCGATAAACCAGTACAGATACACAGATTATTCCTAATTTTATTTTCCATTCCTACAAATAAATGTCTGATGACAGACAACTAAGTTTGTCGCTTGTTGGTGGTAAGAGCGCCTTTTCTACCAGTTTTTCCTGATTGTATTTATTCTTTGATGGCAAATGCCGAATCCAGCCGAAGCTATCTTTTATTATGGTGGTACGACAACAGTAACATCGTACAAACGTAAATGGAACCATTAAAATTACTGCATTCGTTGACCAGAAATAAACTAAACACCCAATTGTGAAATACCAAAGCACATACATAAACGTGCTGTGGTAAAAGTTAAAATAGCATTGTATTGGGCACGATTACAGCGACTCGAGCAAAAAAGGTTCTATAAATAAACCTTGAGATTGATAGAATAATTTTGAGAAGTACAGGTTTATTGCATTACGCCATGGGGGGTTTGAATCCACGGATCTCGTGATCTGACTGTGTTGGCCACAGATAACGGAGTGTTGTTTCGACTGATAACGTAAATTGTTATGGTGCAGAAAAATTTAATTAATTTTTTAGGACACTTTCTTCTAATCATGGAAAACCAGTAACTATTTTGCATTATATATGTAAGGTTCTGTGGCGCAACGGATAACGCGTCTGACTACGGATCAGAACATTCCAGGTTCGAATCCTGGCAGGATCGCGATTTTTTTGACATCATATTGTATTTGAGTTACATGTTATGCTTTAAAATTAACTAGTAAACATTTTATCAGTTTCAAAATAAGTAGGTAATATCTTAATCAAATTTGCTAATTCAAATTTGCTAAGGCAAATCTTCTGCTCTGTTGACGGCACAAAGACTGATAATGAATTTGATTACACAGATTCCACTGCGTAGTACAGCTTCCGACGACTCACTGAATTATTTCAAAAGGTAAATTCTGACAAACAAATTGAGCAAACGGTAGGAAGGATGTCTATTATATACTCACTCGTAATATGTATAAAGGATATAAATTTATTTTTGGTGGATTAAATCTCTAAACACATAATACGTTTGGACATTGATCGTACAGGTTAAGATAAAGTGGTTTCATAGTCGTCTATCTCGCTCTCACAACTTGATGATTTGCAGACACTAAACACACCATACGTCAATTCCGAAAAATCTTAAATCTTTAAATAACAAATTCCATTTGCGGCAGTTTGAACCAGCGGAGTATAAACCTCCGTATAAACGTCAGCATTGTTTTAGATACATGGAAACGAAAAAACCCAAATCCATATATTCTTAGCTAAGAACTTGACCATCACATTAACACCTTCACGAAGTCAAAACTCTTCGGAATGTGGCCACGCATCGCATAACCATATAGTGCGGTAGTTACACAGCTCACTGCATAGTTACTTTAACGGACACGGTATGTTCACCTCATACAGTGGAGTGTCCATTGGTCCACATACTACGAGCTTGTTTAATTTGCATTTGTATATACATATTTAGGAATCATCGTGGAATCCGTATAACGGTAGAATCAAGTCTGAGTTCACCTTATCCGAAAGATACTCTTCTGTTTTTGACAGCCCTGCAAAAGTTGAAACAACGTTTAATTTTCTTTGAATTTACTTTTCGCGAAAACGTCCGATATGTCTATTTCAACTTAGCTGCAGACTTAATTTAAAATGGAAAAATAAATGGCATTTTTGCGGTTTTCAATTTTGGCTTTCGAATATAATAAATCCAATTTTAGAGTTCAGTTAAATAATATTTCAATGTGATTGCTAAGTTTATTCAAGAAATATTACTGATATATTTGCGTATATACACATCGAAGTAGAAATGTTAATAATCGCATTTTCATTTTTACTGTATCATATCATATACGTCCTCCATCTAAATATGGGTCTCTCATAAAATTTGCACTACGATTGCCAAATGAAGGTTAAGAACTAGCTGCACCCCGCGTCTTTGCCAGCAGTGGATATTTTATCATGGGAAAATTACAATTTCCGGGATAAAGTGGTATATGTGTTAATGCAGGGTATAAGCTATTCAGCTGTTTAAGCGTGAAGGATCAACAAACACACACACACGTGATACGTGACTAGAAATTAAAATTTGCATGGCATACTATAAGTAGAACAGCATTTGAAAAACATTGTACCCGTCGAAGTTTCCTTCATATTATTGCACTCGTTTATTATTCGCCCAGACTTAAGTTCAAACATTCGCCTGTAATCTTCGGAAAGTTTGAGCAGGAACTTGAACAGAACCCATCTGCAGAATTCCGCCAATTACTTTTCGACCATTTGCCGAGACGTTGCAATTCGCTCGCATGCCCGACGGGGTACTTTCATACGTAGCAAATCTGAATATTGCAAATTGCACGCTGCGCTGTATGTACATATGCAGTTTGGGAGTTAGCGGGGTTGAGATAAGCCGACATGGCTTTGTCAGAATAGCTAGAACAATTACCCAGAGAGCGGCCGTCACTCAGCTCCGGTTGCATCCCACTTACGTTTCAAAAGCACTTTATTGCATTAAAATATTGGAAACATATAGAGGGTAGAGCGTATAACTAAAACCAATAGTGATGTACGATATGGATATATATCTATTTCATACATCTCTCTATGAACTGGGAATAGAATATATTGCCAAATGTGTTATTGGTAGATAAGAGTACATGTAACTACGATATTACAATCCCGTGAAGAACATAAACACGTACAAATATGCACAAGACTGGCAGCGCTTTTTTTTCTGTCGTAAAAAATTGTGAAATCGAATGTTACCCTAGTCGGTTAATTCATTATTTTTCCATCTATGGGAGCAACTATCCAACCAATTTGTCGTATATTGTATACCTTGTTGGCTTAAATAATATTATAACACCCAAATAAATATATTTCTTATTTATTTCTTTTAGATTTAACTATTTTAATAGAAATTAAACAGTGTATTCGTTTGAAACCTCTATATTATTTAGGTTTACTAATCTTACACGCTTACAGCCATATAATAATCGATATAATGTAGAGATAGAACACAAATATTTAAATATATTCTCATCGAATAAATGTATAAAAGTTTAATATTTTTATAACCGTTGCAAGGAAGTAAATACTCATATAAAACCATTGAAAAAATAAATAGTTCGTTGTAAAAGAGATGAAGGCTTACGAGTTCGTACATTTCTCGTTTCTCCCGACAAAAAAGCTACCACTAGCAAATATTTTCTCTCCGACATCTTTAACACCTGCTCCTTTGTGTATTCTCGTCTCCAATACTTCCTTACCTACTGGTTCTGTAAACAAGTCACAACACTAATATAGGTCAAAAAGACTCTACATTAGTTTGTGTTTTAAAGATTTTGTAACTAAGATTATCTTATTGATTTAGTCAAACGCGGCGCAGTTTTGCAGTTATATTACTCGAGCAATAAAGTTTATTTTAGAAACGACTAGAAATATATATGACAGTGCCTATTATAGAATTATCTGCGCCAGTCTCGGTTTGCGACAGGCTATAGTTTCGTCGATCCCTTCACAAATCGACCTTGGCTTCTCGCAAGGCTTGTCCGACGAGGAATGCGACCGCATTGCTGCGCTTTGTTGACGAACCTTACTTCACTGATAGATACGAATAAAAACTGGTATCTACTTAAACTTGCGATGTATTAGGAAAATATATTCTGCGAGAAATAGACGTGATTTTTTTAAATAATATGTCTGTTATTTTAATTATTATTTTAAATACGGCATGAGCTGATAAACTTTTTCAGTTAGATTTGAAAAACATATTTATTTACCGATTTTCATATAATTTAAACGGGATCATATGGGAGAATTAAGCAAATAATATTTTTTAAATCGGTCTACCGGTCTCCGAGTAACAAATATAAAAAATAAATGCAAAAATAAAAAATATCGAACAAATACAGTCGAATTGAGTACCTCCTCGTTTTTGAAAGTCAATATTAAATTATTATAAGAATTATTTTTTAACTCACTTGTTATCTGAAATTTTTTCTTTCAATTATGAGTGGGGGTAATTGAAAATCAGTATTATAGACGAGTTTTTTTTTATCAATATGCATTACATCGATATACTCCAATAATTAATTACACCTACTTACTTTTATTGCCAAATAAACCGGTCAAGTGGGAGTTATGTTCAGCATATCTAATGTCAACAATGAACTCAATCCAGACAGCTTGTTGGAATGCAGTTATATTTCTTAATAACACCTAAACAAAGCATTAATTTGATTGCGACAATGAGTATAGCGAATGAATAAGTAAAAGTGATAATAACTAATTCCGCAATTCCTTATAATATGTAGCGATACGAGTATATACAATATTTTACAGGCTAAAGACAGACAGACTGAAGACAGAAAATGAATGTCTTCGATTCCATTGTTCTTTATTTTCTGATGATATGAATGAGAAATAAATAAATTGACATATTATAAGTAGAAATAAACATTTGAATTCATTGAATAATATATTTATAATTATGTGCAATTTTAAATTAATTCTTAACGGTAATTTAATTTGATTTTGTTTGACGAGTCCAGTTTCAATTATTTACGTTATTTTATAACTTCTGGGATAATTGTGTTTTATTAAAAGAAATTGTACTTATGTGAGAAAAGGACCTCGATGTCTGCTAATTAAAAAAATATTATTTATGTTACGCGATTGTTCAGATATGTCTGAACCAAATTGTAAAAATATCTTTTGTTTTAATACTTCTCAGTGATCCCATATAAATGTTATAAAAATTGGTTTAGAAGTTTGGTTTTTAATATAAATTATTATTATTCGTAGCTCTTACCCGCGTCTTTGCTTCGTTGTGATTGTTTTTCTATAAAAACCAGGTCCAGAGAGTAAAAAATTGAGTCGATCCGTTACTCAGTTGTTCATAGAAATTACTAGCGATTATTAATTCTAGGCATGCCTCAATATTAGTATACTGGGTAACCTTACTCTTACCTAGCAAAGAGTTAGGACATCCGGCCTTTTGACTACTTGAGGTTAGAAGCAGTTATACATTTGCATATTTGGTATAGAGTATATAGAGATTTATATTGTGTTTCAAACTTTAATCATGATTATGGCAGGATTTATAACTACAAAAGTTATTAAAAAAAATTAGTCCCTGAACAATTTTGAGTTTCGGGCAAGAAAAAAAGGTTCCATATTTTAGACCTTAATTATTTTAATTACCACCAACTGCATAACATGCGAATGATGAAGTGATAGCAAACTTAAGCAAAGCTTTGTTATAAAACGAACTTTTCCAAGTTATTTTCTATAACTATGTACATATAGGTAGTTGTGCGTATTAAAAGGATATACCTCCATCAAATATCATAATCATAGCAAACCGTCTCTTGAGTTTGGTAACTGAAGACATCATAATAATACCTTCACGTAAAGCTGTATTATTGCATACAGTTATTCTTAGACATGGCTTGACTATGGTTGTTAGACATTATGCTAGAATTAATTGCCCATATTATGTTGAGTTAATATCACTGTAGCTAGAGTATCAACTCCCAAAATTAAACAGACACATATTAATGACATACTGTATCTAACGTTGTTTTAACGTATAATATTAAACAAGTTTTAACAGTTCACCTTGAAGATACAAAGCTTCTCAGTGTACGTAGCAGTTGAAATAGTGTCTTCTAATTCATTAGTTGACCTTTTGAATACGTAGTTGCAAGTCGTAGTTTGATTACTTGGATGCTTACCAACTATGTGGCAATCAATTTGTGGGAGTGTGTGAAATCTTCGCACTTGCAATAGTTTTACGAGTACACTGCCTTTGAATATATTTATGTAATAGACTGTGGGTATATATATTTTTACTGCTGCTTACGTATATTTACAACATATAATTATTCTACAATAACCACAAAAAGATGTACTATAAGGAAACATTAGGATGCCACGAAGTAAACTTATTTTCAGAATCTTTTTGTGACAACTTTATTAATGACTATAAATTTAAAGCAAATATTATAAATGAATAATGTATATGATTGGCATTATCGCGTAGCCGGCGGTCAAGGGTTTGATGCCCTACCGGACAGGTATGAACAATAATTTTGAATCTTTCACCGGATCTAGGTATGTCGTACATATCATTGCGAACGTTGCATTTTCCTTAAACCATAACATATTTTAAAACGATGCTTGTATTTTTAATGGCCATATATACTGGAGTAAAAGGTAACCTTTTATTTCAGGCATAGTAGCCGTCCATATAGATTGCGATTATTTAGTAACACTCGTCACTTTTATCGAGTAGTAATAATACCTGCCTACTTAACCGTGACTATCCAAATTCATTTTTTACTCAATTGAACCATAGGTCATTCGTAAAAAGCCGGCTTACCGGTCCCGTTTCCGATTCTCTACGACTAAATGCTATAGTTGTGAAACAACCGTGGAATATAAGTAAGTAGGAACAAAAATTTGGACTCCGCTTTCAGGCACCTCAACAGTATCAATAGAGTATCAACAGTATAACATTTTGTGCAGTTATTTGTTTCATCTCTTTACCACGACGATTTAATGTCGCTTAGTTATGTGGTCGTGGTTGGTCTTGTATATAATTTTGGGAATTATAAAATAGTAAGTATGGATAGTGCATTGCTAAGGATTTATTAACTGTGTAAAACCTACGCATAAATTAGGTAATTTGTTTTTCGACTTCTTAACCTACCTCGTAACTGCTGTGCGCGCAGGCTTTGAGTTACTTACACTTGTAAAAGGTATAAGGTAGGTTCGAGGTAAGCAACTGTCTTAGCTGCATTTCAGTGGTTCTGGACCGAACGGTTATTACGAAATATATGGTGAAATCAAACGCTAACCGGTTATCCGCCCACTTATTAGATACTCTGTTTGTCGGGCTAGTCAACGGACTAACTTCGACGTTTGACGCAATAAAAAACTATATTTTAACGACATTTTAATGCTCGAAATGTCGAACCTTAAAGATGATAATGGATATTTAATATCGATAAGTTTCTAATCTCTATGTTTCTTATATGTATAAGTTCAATATCTATAGATACATTTATAACGAACTACAATGCATATTAACATACACTGTGACCAAGAAATTAGAAAAATAAGTAGATAAATATCATAAATTTATGTAAAAAGTTTGCAAGATTAAAAACAAGTGTTGGCGAATATTCGTTAAAGTAGTTGTAAATACGAAATCCTACAGAATTAAAGGTAATGAATGAGTCATTAGCGATTGTTGAAAAAACTCGAAACAGTCACCATTTTATCGATAACTTTAAAGTTCCTATATAGAACTAAATATTATGATTATGGTATATAACTCTGTATACCTAGGTGATTTTAGGTCAATTAGGAGATATTCTCAGACGTGCGTGCAAAAAGAAATCAATAAATCAGGCCATAAATCGAAAAGTTATGTTGTCACGTAATATTAATCTATGCATAGGTACTTATGAGAAATACAATTAATTCAAAATGACAATGCACACGCACTCTAATAATGACTAAAAAAAACTAGATCGATATATTAAATGTACTATTTGTAATGAACAATGACATTTAACGTCAGGATCACATAACACTAATATTATAAAGGCGAAAGTTTGTATGTGTGCTTGTTTATAACAACTTCACGCTCAAACAGCAGAAATAATTTAGATGAAATTTAGCACCAGGATAACTTATGTCCCGTATTAACACATATGCAACTTTACATTCCGGAAAAAAATGTATGAGATAGTAAGATTTCCACGGATAACACCTCTAGGTGCAGCCAGTAATTACTTAAGGAAATTAACTTGTAATGCTGATTCGGTCATGGAAAACTTTTTAAACGCAGTTCGTTGCTTATTTACTTGCTTTACTTGAACTTAACTTTGATATTCTTTCTTGAAATAGAAAATTAAAGACACCATTTATAATGTGTAAATTTTGTTATTCTTCAAAACTCTTCAAAACCTGTCAACCTTTTCACTCAAGTTCATTTTATAGTTATTTTACACTTACATCAACAAAAAAAGGTTAATATTTTGTGAAATTAAATTATCAGGAAACCTACCTACTTTATATTAAAAAAGCTTTACAAGGTAAGTAAAGTAATTATTACCATATCTTCTTTTCGGGTCTCTCATATAAAAGAGGTGTATGCTTATACTTCCTCTATAAGACAGAGCGGTGTCCAACAGAGAGACTGATATGGGTTAATGAGAACAAAGGCAGAGAAATTCAATTTGTATCAAATATTCACAAATAAAAACTGACTCAAAGTTTTGTGAAAATTCACTCTTAGTATTCAAGAAGTGCTTTGAGCTCTTGATCACGTCTCTGAAAATTCATAAAATTATCTGTATACAAATTTGAGCTGCAAAGCACGCTAGTGTTTTAGAGATTTTGCCAACATGTTGTCTATTCTCTTTCTACAAAACAAAATAAGTAAGAAGTCACAGAAGAAATAATAGTACTTACGTAAAGAAATAAAGAAATAGGAATCACAAATTTATGCGCTACAAGCATTTAGCCATTAGTTAAAACGATATGTACAATACTTAGCATTAATCTCTCTCACTTGAATCATAATTACTATTATTGACCTAGCGAACGACACGAACCTGGCACCTTTGATTCTCTTTAATACTCGTAGTTCGTAGCTTTATCACTTAGTAAGATAATTTGGTATCGGAATTAACGGTTTTTAACGTTTTTATTCATAGTGCATACAATAATATTTAGCAAAAATTTATATGAATAATATTATTATAATTTTTTATACTCTACGGACAGTTGATTTTTTATATTTAGTATTTCTGCTAAATATAAAAAATCAACTGTCCGTAGAGTATAAAAAATTATAATAATATTATTCATATAAAAACTGTAATTGCACTTGAGCTGCAAATTGGTCTTAATACTAACCATAAAGTTAGACCATAAAACCACCTTCGACCTCCACACGTTCAAATCCAATAACGAAGCAGATTATTGATAAATTTCCTTCGTGTAAGAAAATTGCTTATTGGCCAGCCTAAACATGAGTATACGGTCTAATAGAGCACAGATGCTAAAGCAAATATTGTCACGTATGTAATCGCTAGGCGCTCCTCTGTTAGACGTGACTAAGTTTGCCGTGTTTTACTGCATTTTCTCAATATTATGATGTAATAAAAGTGCTTTTGAACATGTTTCTACGTATAATGTGTTTGGTTTGTATTTAATTCGAATTTTATTCAATTGTTATAGAAGCAATCTATAAAATATATATATATATATATATATATATATATATTATTATCTAGAGTATGATTCATACTATATATTTACGAAGATAAAATATAATATGTAATTATAATAAGAACTAAATCAATATTAATTATTTAGTTATTATTTAATTATTAGTAAGTAGCAATCGCATAGTTAAATAAAAAGATTTAGTTAGATTTGTAATAATAGTTAGTTTGTTCTTTAAGATAAATAATTCAACAGATAATCTAAAACTACGCTAAAAATATGAAGTAACGTTTGTAAGAACTTTACTTATTATAGAAAATATACGTTGATTTTCCCTATTGTTGGATGGATAACGATATTCCATCTTAAAATAGCAATAAAAATAACCCTCAAAGCACCTCCTTATACCAAATCCATTGGCCGGTCAGAATTTAGATTGTAGTCATACATTCCTTACTATTCTAGCAACGTAATACAGCGGCCTGTAGAATATTAAACGATAACACTGTACGACCATTCGCCAAAGAAAACCAGGCGATATCACCGCTCTTCGACGCCTCCAGAATACAAACCGACGGTTAAAGCAGCTATAACAAAACAACTTAGTTTTAACAGGCTGTTAATGGTGTTAGAAAGGTAAGGAAGCGGTAGAAATGTTGGTTGAAATAGGCAGAGTTGGTAGGAATGCAAAAGAACTACTTATTTGATATTGAATTGCTCTTTGTTTCCGTGGGCTGGTTTATAAGTGAGCTATGCCTGAGCCCTTGATGTCCATTAAAAGCTTCGGGGGGGGCTTAAACAGTAAATTAATCATTTAACAGATTTCACAATAAAATAAAGAATCAAAGGAATTACAAAAGTATGAGAAGTAGTGTTATCTAAACGAAGTCACAAAAATATTTTTATGAATAATCTAGCCTGAGTTATGTGGTAAGTAGGAACGTAAAAGAGAACTTCCCAATTTGTCGACAACGACTTGCCTGAAATCACGTGCTTAAACTACCAAAGTTCGTCTTCGGGTGCATACCACTATTCCAGCAGTTATGGTTGCCAAATGTAACAAAAGAGTTTATATTTTTATTTAAAAATATCACAGTCAAAATAAAATACATTCAAAACTACATATACCTACTAGTACCTATCATTATTTTACACGTTCTGTTAGCTTAACAATTTTGTTCTCTTTCAGCAATATTTTCACAACGTTCGAGTAGAAACGGTAATTGAAACAAAAACGCTTCAGGCAAATATAATATCACTGTCTACAATATAATTAAAAGAAATAAAGTTTTATTCTCTTTTCATACAGTCATGTTTGTTCAATCTGAGCAATTGACCGATTTTATAGTAAATATTTTCCGTTGTTACTTTATGTTAACTCAATAACGACCGGTGGAGAGAACATAAAATTACAATATTTTACACTATTGAACTTTTCAAAATTGTTTTACATGGTTCTATCGTAATACGTCTTTATGTGCCTTTGAGACATACATTATGATTTTCTAGTTTTGTATCTGGCTTTTTAGCCGTCTTAGCCAAGACAACCCTAAAACTCTCCACAATCGAGTCTTGAATGCAGGCTCACCTTTGCCCCAATGCACCTTTGCTCCTCAATGGAATCTTAAGGCCCTCTGCATCGATCGAAATTACAGTGAAGAAACAGAAACCGAAGATAAGTCAGGCCATGCATTTATTACTACTTGTGGTTTAGGAAAGTGTCTAATATCTTAAATAACGCATGTTAATAATTAGCAGTAAAATAGTTACTACACTATCACGATTTAACCTCACACTAAGTTCATTTATAGTACAAGCTATTATTTATTTTAAAGTTTAGATCAGCCGTATGCTAAGCGGAGTACTTAGTTGGACCAAACTTCTGTTTTTAGGTTGCTCAAATTTTTTTTTTCACTCTTAACCGTTACTGTTCTGAGACCCAAACTAAAATTGACGGTTCAACCGAACTACGATAGCTTTCATTAGTAACATCACCGGTATAAAAATAATCATGGTGTCGATGGAAGCCACCTATTCAAAGTATCTACTAACGTTGCTTACCAATAATCGAGATATGATAGTGATACAAATAAATATTATACTTATACATTATTTCAAAAACAATAACGAGCTGTTACCTACGCCTATGCCACGATATTCAGTTAACTTACTGTCTCGCATAATCTATGTACATGAATGTTAAGACATGGAACTACAATGCAATGTAGAAAACTTTACGGACTTTGTTCGACTTAGTTTCCATAAAGTAGCTTATTGAATATGTTTCTTTTCAGCTACTTTACTTTTGTGTACCTACTGATTTTTATTTACTTTTTGAAAAATGTACCTGCATCCAGTTAAAGCGCTTACAATCCGATTGAGTGCAGTTACAGTAACAGATAATATTCTATTTCAACACACTTTCTCGTAAAAGGCTTCTTATTGTATCATCGCATCTCATTACGCACATTCCCATTTCTTCACTTTACCATTATTGCACAGGTATAGCTTTTTTTAAAATAAATCAGTTTCAACTACAACTTGCATTAATGAGTTTTTATGCCTTTAAAAATAGTTCAAATATTTTGAGTAATGAATTGCACTTACTTAATAATCAAGAAAAACAATTTGTGATTTTTTTATATACCAAAATTTAGCAGTCTTAGATAGAAAGCTATTGTGAAGATAGTTTTCGTTTACTTTTTCCGCTATTTATGTCAGATTTTATCATTTTTATATATGTACCTCTTGTTTGAAGTGTCCAACGTTTATCGAAACATTGTATATTTCTGAGCATAGAGTCACATGAAGACCAGTACTAGTAAGTTTAATAAGAAACTAGCATAAGAAACGTTTTACATATAAACAAAACGTGTCAAATCGCCTTTGTATAACAACAATCGATGTAGTACAGTTTTGATGCATTAACAAATTATGTACTAGCAGACAATACGGAAGAGCACCAAGGCCGACCGACTTGTATAGTCAACAAAATTTGCTTATTACATAAGACACGTTCAATGACATCGAGATTTGCAAGATACAGCATTTACATCCCCAGACACATAGTAAATGAAAAGTGTCATTGTTGATTTCTTTGTTCAATTGATGGGCGCTATAATTTCAAGTAAGCCAAATACGCTGATTGTCTTGTCGAAACAAATTACTTAACTCATATCCCCTGTTGCTATTATTCCAAGATGGAATAAGAGAATTTTAATTTTTAATTTGTCTATCTTGGTGGAGTCACCTAGGTTATTTCTTCTATGCCTAGGTGGAAATAAAGTGTAATAAGCTTTCTTCTATGCCGCAATAATATTAAGGATGTCTAGATTGATAATTGTTGTCAAAAGGCAGACTGAAATTTTAAAAGTAGTATTTTCATACAGGATAGCTTCAATTAGATAAAAAAGGTATTACAATACGAATGAGGCCTTCGTAAGTAGTGGATGTCTAGTTTGTATTATATTGATGCATTCAATTAGTTTCTATAATAAATTTATGAATACAACTATGAGTCAGGTTTATAACAGTGATATCACGTTTCCTAGAGTACCTATCGTCATTGTTTACGATTATTTGTTATTCGTAAAACAAGTTATTTTTTATCAATAGCTTTTTTCCTATTATTAATTCAAATCTGATAAATTATCTGTTCTTGTCTTTTGTCATTTTGGATGTTTGGAACTACATACCAACGAACTTTTTCACATGCTCTTTTATATATGTGAAAATAATACATTAGAAACATAAACACTACATAGCTCTGCAGGTATGAAAAATTATGTACTTGTACCTCTCTACAAAATGCACTGTGAATTGTGAACGTTTATCTGACAGAGACCGTGCATCATCCGTGCCTTGAACTTTTGCGTCGGGTCTCTCGACTCGATAGCTGATTGCACACTTTAAAACCATCTGTAAATAGTGTTCGTGTTTAAAATCAGTTGCCTTTATTATACGAGTCGTATCACTTTATTATAATATTCGATTTTTAAATACGCCAAGTTCATCATTATTTGAAAATAACTATATTATTCAGTCTTAAAACTTGATTTGGTTTTTAGCCTAGGCTTTTTTACAAATAAGTAACCTTGTGTTGGAAGTATATAAAATTGAACTTAGCGAACAAGTTGACTTTAATCATTTGACCATAAGCTGAATGCTCATTATTATCCTCAGTTTGTAACAAAAGCAATACTGATAGTAGATAATGATTCGTTAAGAGCAGGCACTAAGTTTAGTAATATAAATAGTTCTGGCACACACTTGCAAATGTTCCTATACAATTTATTATCTTCTAGATGAAATGAATAATCCTCAATAGAGAACCGGCTTTATCAAGGCCCTTCTATAATTTCGAATAGTAAGTTGAATAGTGTGGCAGGTATAAATATTCACGAAGCAACGTTAGAATCAAGGATGTTGATGAAATGACTCATCCGCAGACAACCGGGCTTCATAACCAGTTCTTATAAATCCGCAGCTACATAAAGTTTTTGTAACTTGGAATGAAATACCGGAATTACAATCGAACTTAATGCTGCTATTGGCATGAGACTAAATAAGTCAAACAGTTTAATTGACAGTAGCGTTTTGCACGGTAAGCTCCTTTGTCGCAATTTCTAAGACTGATGTTAAAAAATTTATATACATAATATAAATGTGCACTGTTACTTCATCAAGAAGAATTTAACATGGTAAAACAATTGGCTTAAAAATAAATCATAGAATATGTCTAAAAAATAAATCATAGAATATATATCTATTATCTGTACACGTAACGCCCTCAACACCTAACACGCTTGCGAAATTCTATTCATAAAATGAAATCACCCTTACGGTAAAAGGACGAATCAACCAACCAAGTAAACGACAGTGCAACTAGGGTCGACGAAATAAAAAGGAACAGACTGTCGAACATGCAACAAAAAGCCCTGGTAGCTGAATGGAGCTAACGAGACAGCACTAGCCAGTGTTTGCAAAGCTTGTAAAGGGAAGAACGAGCGCATTCAACGAAACGGACGGTTTTGTTTTTAATTTGTGGTTTCTATTTTTGTCCAGATTCTGAAAATATACATGAGCGATGAAATTAATACACTTTAAATAATAACTAAGGTTACGGTAATTTTTTATCCTTTCGTTAGCACACTGACACGGTCAGCAATAGCATTAAATTTTAGGTCAGTTTCACGAATTACAAGTTGGCGAGTGTTTATCTATTTTGGTAAATCAATCGATTTTTCTGGTTGGCATTTAAACACATGTCATTAATATATAGAAAAAGATGACTTCAAAGTTATTTAAATGAATTTTACACGTAATAAAGTAGTAAAATATATAAATTGTCTCAGCTTGAGGAAGCTGAAGATCTGGAAACCGATACTCAGTTGATACTCTAAAAAAAGTTTAAATTGTTAACACGAGTATATAATATTCTCTTAGCAATCGTCAAAGAACAATATCATACAAAATTCTATGAAAGTAATGTTTACCTAACATAGAAAGTATTTATTTTGAAAACATTGTTACATCGTCAGTACTTCCGACAGCGAATGTCACCGTGGATGATAGATACCCCGATGTAAAAGGACAATGATTAATGCGGATGATGCATTGGAAACCCCGAGGGCTTTACTAAGTCGGTGATCTATTGGTCATTTTGGATCTCGATGAACATCGCCGTAAGCAAATAACACGACGCAAGTCGCCAAATTGGTACCACGAGTTTTTTTTTTCCACAACACACACAAATTATTATGATAATTCACATTAGGCAATACTTAGGCGAAAATTTTATGAACATTATATAAAAAGCGGCGTAAAATCAAATTCGGTTCTAGGTCCAATGGAAACGAAAATTTATGGTTTCCAGGTCATGTCTTCCACTGTTTAATAACTGTGCCTTCATAATGATTATCTTAAGGTTCGAAAATTAACGTTAAACCTGGTACAATTCTGATTCTGATGATACAAGATTTACACGTTTTTTCTTAATATAAAACTGACTGCAAACTGGATAGCCTTGTACGAAACCGCTCGCAGTATGCCATATCCTCCTTAATTTGGAAATTCAAATGGACTCGTGGTCCGGTTTAACTTCTAAATAAGAGTTGGTGGTGTGTTAAATAAATTATTATTCTTTATAAAAATTGTCTAGCTACAGATATAGAAATTAACTTCTAAGTTATTCCCTAAGAGATCTGTTGCATTAGGTATCGTGAATGTAATTAAAAGACATAACTTTCTGCCTCTAATATTCTACGATTTCATGGGTTTTAATGGGTTATTATAAAAGCGAATACAAAGGTAAGAAATAAAACTAATTAGTTCTTAGAATATATTTAAAATACTTAGTAATTGTAATTTTACTTTAACATTTATTTCAATAAATAAGCATAAATCAAGTTAATCTATCTATCTAATTAAAAAAAACACTACGTAGGCATAGTATTAATGTTTTTACCCTCATTTATTTATTCACTTTAAAAACACACAAAGACTATCTTTCTACCTGCCCCACCGTATAATTAAAAAAACCTGATACATTTTGAGATAGGTAGTCACAAAAAGGCATAACATGCAGTCCTTTTAAAATTGCAACTAATACCGGAGTCACGGATACCATTCATAAAGCTTTTTGGTGACTCACCTTACATTCAGGTAGAAAATAATGCAATAAAATGACCCAACGATAGGTACAGTTTGCGAAGTGGAACAAAAACTAACTAAACTTTGAAACTTATCTAGTCACTGTAAGTAACTGATGGCAACCGTGATATTTTCTTTTATCAAGCTAAGTAATAAAACTCCGATTCTCGAATAAAAAAATCTCGTAGGTGCTCCTTGAAGAAACTTGGTGTACAAGTTAATGTTCAAGTTAGTTTGTAGTTCTCTGTTTATGCTGGGGAGTATGCTGAGGAGCTGGGGATATTTTTATCGGAGGAATAATTTGGGAGGACATTTTGCTGACATTTACTCCCCGTTTAAATATGAAATTATCTGTTTATTGATTTTTTATAAAAGTCGCAATAAAAGTTGTGGCAAAATATCGCTAGATTGCAAGTTGTTAAATACTACCATCAACTTACCGGTACGTTTACTGATTATGCAAAAATACTGTTATTCACGAGTATGCCATACTCAGTACATATGACGTAGTCGTAAAATAATCACGCATGTATAGTAAGTAGGTACTTGCGGATATTACTTACGTACAAAGTTATTATCGTTTACACGTCTTTCAGATACCGATGAATATCACTCCTCACTTGAGAAATCAGGTACAAAACGTCAAAAACCTATTTCTTTTTGAATGTGAGTAAAAAAGGACAGAAACTCTTAATGATTCGGAATCGAGGGACTGTTAAACATGGCTGCTCTAGCACCCCGTTAGCAGAGGCATCCACGCGGAATAGTGGCGTTCGATTCTGTCGCGTGTTACATGACGTTGAGCGTGTCGAGAGACGAGAATTATCGGCTAATGAACCATTCATGACTCACTTCACAGACGTATAGGTGATAGGTGAAAATAAGCATTATCTAACAAATTGAAAACACTTCCAAATCTAAGGAAATTTAACAGAAAATCCTAAAATAAACCGCATATCTTAAGCATGAATACTTATTGATGCATCGCATTCAAAACAATGGCTTAATAATACTGTTAACAACTTTTACTAGTTATCTAGTCGTGGAGAGGGTCTAATAGGAAATCGACGTTTAGCAATAGCAGTTATCAAGAGAGCTACCGCAACCCATTACTTATAAAATGTCATTCACCCTTCCGCGTCATCACGTTTTCACTTTTGCCATAAAACCAGCCAATTCCGCAACCTCACCGCAGCAGGAACACAAGATGGCGGCCGCAAAAACGCGCGAAAACGCGACGCATCCACGTTTGCCGAGTCTAAATAACAATGCGGTCGGTGTACGTTTTATCTTGCTTTTGCTCGGTCGCTGCTCACCTCATTTCATTAATCTCATGTGACTTTAACGAGTGCTGGGTAAAAAGCAAACACATTAGTACTCTCTGTTAATGTTAAGTCCAGCGGTTGACAAAATTTGCCAAAAAAGTATTTTGTAGTCAACGCAAATTCGATTTTAATTATTATGGAGTTAAAATTTACGCAAAATAAAATAAAAAACTCGTTGCTCAACTGGCAAAAGCACTTAGCCTATGAATAATATCAGATTGTAACAACCAGTTAACTATGTGTCAGCTTCTGACCCTTCATATGACGCTTGTTTTACACAAACAGTTGTTATAATACTTCTAGCGTACACAGAATTGTGAATCTGTAAATCTGTAGATCGGCATTATTATCACAAATAAGCATTTTTAGATTTCAAGTTCTAGAATTCTGTGTAATTTTTCTTCGTCTTACGATCTGATACTTATGTGAAATCAGTAACATTATAGTCTCATGATATAAACCGGTTTAAAATCTTTGTTAGCTACACTCCACTTGCTTGACCACAAATACCGTGCATCTAATTTCCAGAACGGGGGGTCATCATTACACGTGCTAATGTCATACCGTTAAGTTTATCCTGTATCTGTAAACCAATTGGCCAATTGTTATTTGTGTCATGTCGTGTGCCTTCGGCGAGAGCTAAATGCGTGGAACTAACGGTGTCGGTTCAATGAACGGAAAGTGGTGCTACTAATAATAATGGCATGGCCACCTGTTTTGCTGGGGAAGTTAACTATAACGTCATTTTACCACTTATACGTAAGTAAGAGAATCTTGAAGGAAAATTAGTAATCTCGCAGTTTAATTTTCCGTCATCAGCTTCAGGGATTGTAATATAAATTAATTAGAGCATGCGACTTCGTCTGTGGCGTTTCCAGGTCTGTTTACAGATTTATGTTAACAGACATTTTATAGATTGATTGTGTTGACAATGACAGTATCTACTCGTATATTATAAAATGCATCGTCGTTTAGTGACACAGTCCTAAAGTTACAAGATATAATCAGAAACTCAATGTAGATAAAGCCAACTCGTCGTATGTATTATGAGTAACGCACGTTAATAATAAAAAGTTTCAAAAACTCTGTTGAAAATCAAGCTGGTTGTTAAGTTGAAACATTTAAAACTTGCTCACGGCAACAGCACCGTGTGATTCTACGAGTATGCCATCAAAATATTTATACCAGACTTGGTTTGAGAACGGGTTTCCCAATGATATTTGAGAATCTGGATTCGTTGTCAAGAAGTCTGAGTTGGCACAAATCCTATGCAGCAATTTTCTGTTGTCGTACTTTCGTTATTGTTATTTCTCACTTTTAAAACGTACTTTTACTTTTTGGGTCGTGACGTGACTTGGCGGAAAGATAAACAGAAGTACCGGCACAAAAAATATTTTCACAGTTCGTTACAGGTACAAGTGATATCACAAAATAAGGTAAACGTAGTATTAGGAACGGACTCATCTATGTATAGATAATTTCATAGACGATTAACTCAGTAATTACATACATACCCAGTTCATTAAACCTATCATCTCACGTCTTGGCAAGACCTTCCACGGCTAGTTACCTACATATTTACTCAGTAATGTAAACTAAAAATACTTTTACTGTGATCATACCCGTTCGACTAGTTTCCGGCTGTTGACTTCCCATTTTCTAACTAGTTTTTTTTTTCTTCTTCGTGGAAGCGAAGCGTTCAAACCTGCCTTGTCTTCCGCGCCTTGGCTCTATAGTGGAAAATACCACACATTCGTTCCCTTTATTGCGAACTAGTAACTGTCAGCCCTTGTAGCGATATTTTCTCCTAAAGCGTAAGAAAGTTCGAGAACAATACAATACTATAACGGCAATAACTTTCCCGCGGCTATATCACCTCTTCTTATAGTTACTCGGTACTGGCCATTCGAAAACTGGACAAGATAATTGTCTGTAATGCCACTTAAGTCTGCCGTTAGGAGCAGGTACAAGCGAAAACGACACACTGACCGACTAAGTCCTTCGGACCTAAGTCTTGTCTACGGAAACACCTACTTAGTGGGCGATGCTGCAGCTTTCTCGCCGTTAATTACTCACCTAGCACTAGCAAGTTGCAACACTAACTAGAGAAGGAACAGCCCTCTGACAAATTGAAAAACGAATTGCGTCCGCTAGGTTTTCTTTCACTCTGCTGATATGAATATTGATGTCGCATCCATTGCCTTGTTTGGTAGGCGATAGGAACAGGCTGTAACTGTAAAGCAGTCAATGGACGACTGACACTGACAATGAGAGGACGTTCCGTTTTAGGTGTTCGTCACGTATGGCCTACGTGTTTTGTTCCTAGCTCCAACTTTCCACCGCATCGCAAACACACAAACAAATGTGTCGTCGGGCAAAGGTTTTATTCGTGGTCTAGATTTACAGCTACTGATATACCCGGCAAAAGATAAAGTCGTGTAGTTTATTCGTTGCGAAATTCCTGCGCGAAAAGGTTCGTAGGTACTTGTTTTCATTCTTGAATATTAACACTTAAATTGTAATTTTTACCGTCTTGTAGGCGAAGAGAAAATTCCCAAAGTATTTTTCTCATTTTTGTGTATTCATTTTCTTGGTAAATTAGTGAATAGATACCTATTTCGTGTTTTATGCACATACAAAGAAGATAAGGATTACTAGGTAAATTCCATCTACCTACAATATTTCCTAAGTTTGAACTCTTCAATAACTCAATAACACAATCTGTCTCAATTAAGACGATGCCGCTGTAAATTCCGCCATCTTGCCATCGAATGCATTCCGTTACATGCAATACAAGAGGCGAGGGTAACGAAGCGGTGCCTAATAGATACATCGAACGCATTCAGTTAGACGATCTTGGTGAGAACGTCTCAATGTAGGTACAAATATTTACTTTTATTTACAAAAATGTTATTTTCATTATAACGGATACATCAAAAAGCATGAATCTGTAAAAACCTCCTGAATGGAGGTATTGTTCTGAAGGTTTAGTTAATGTTTTAATGAAAAATAATACAATAGTTTCGCATAAAGGGCACATGAAACCAAATGTACCAATTCGTGTGAACTGCCAAATAGTGCTTCTGAAGCATATTGAAAATATTTCAATATGGACACGATATACTGGTGACAATACTTCCAGACAAAAACGTAGACAAATGGTTCACTCTGTAGATATAAGTTTTTTGTTACTCTACTACACTGATACAAAAAAAACTCACAGTAATACAACCATCACTGCGCATTACTTGAGATTAGTATCTGCCAAATAACGGTACTTAGACCTTAGTAACTGAAATGATTTGGCCTGTTATGCTTTATTTGAGTCATAAATCAGGATAGCTCTAGTCGATTCTTAAGTTACTCGAAAAAAACCATGGATAATCTCGAATTGAATAAAATAAAACCATCATTTCTTTTTTTTTTAATTGGCTAACACAGCTCATGAAAACTTCAACCCCTTTAAAATTATATTAGTTATTTTGTATTCAACGGGTAAAAGTTTTTATCCTCACATGTCAAAAAAGTGACTCATTTTCGTAATTATAGCGTAGCAGCGTAAACCTTGTTTTCATAGGTTGTAAATAGCGAGACCATTAATTTACGGTTTATTTTTTCTGTTCACAGGTAATTACCCTTTGGGTTACCAGGAAGGGCGTAAAAGGAAATAACAAGAAACCTCTTCGCAGGTAACTCAAAACGGCGAGCTCAAACATTATAAGCAAAGAAAAAGCTGAGCCTCTCACTTTCTTTAAAATACATCTAAAATTAAGGCCCACCACGTGTGCCGTGTGAAAGTCAATGTTTGCTCTACGTTTTTTTGGTACCTACCATGATAGTATAATTTATTTTATTAGGTTCTAGTAGCTGTGCCCCGCGGTTTCAGCCGCGTAGTTTCCCATAAGATCATCGATGAATAGTTCAGATAATGCTGAACTACTTTTTTTGGAGTCGGTTAAAAAGTATCCTATGTCCGTTCCCGGGGTCTAATCTACCTGTGTACCAAATTTCATCCAGATTGGTTCAGTGGTTTTGGTGTGGAAGCGAGACAGACAGACATAGTTACTTTCGCATTTATAATATTAGTTAGGATTAGGATTAGAATTTAGGCCGCATTGTCGTTTTACATGAGGCAAGTTGCGATTGATCGCAACTTGCGGTGTATTATAAATATATACATATTTTTTAAATTGAAAATCGTACATCTATACACTTTATTTTTACTTACAAAAAGTCTTATAGAATTACATAAATGTTCACATTTACTCTCATATTGTACAGCATGTATAAAAAAGTGATACATATACTACAAACACGAAAACTAACACTACAAATAGGTACATATTGACGTACACTAATGAGAACATGTTAATTAACGGGCATGTGGTGTAACATTAGTTAATATTCAGACTTGAGAGCAAATAGTTGTGACGTAACATTTGGTGCAAGCCTACGCAATGAACAAGCCTCTCTTCTTAAATTATTTAAATGGTAGTACGTTAATGTTCGCAAAGAATGTCGTGAATATGAAAGATGCAGAGATACCTACTCCAAAGAGGTTTCACCGTATACGTTTTCTAGTACTTATCAGACACATACTTTAGAAAGCAAGACAAATAGTGTGCACGGAATAAAATTAGTGAGAAGACGTCGCGTCTTCAATAGAAATTGCTTTATTCGGTGATGAAATTAATTAATTGAAATCTGTATTCGATGTTGAAGTCAAGCTATTTCCGCGTTGATGTCTCATCGATAATAATATAGCGGTAACTAAATGCACGTGTAGATTTTATTTGTTTAGTGAATTTATATGCAGGACGACTTTGATGGTGTACCGTTGTCGGCTGTCCTTGTTCACATAACGGGTGGTAATCGAATATTTGCCCTCAATTCAATGTTTACGATCACAGTTACAAATAAACCAAGCTCTAGTATTATGATTATGAGTATCGATGACCCAATATAACGTTTTAGGTAGAATTTACAGTTCAATGAATAAGTGAAACTTTCTTGTACTTAAGTATAATTATTGCAGCGTCAAGAAGGGGAAATTACTTTATCGTATTGTTATATTTTGTGGATCTTAAGTCGTAAACAGATGACATTTATGCGTCTGGAGAACCAAAATACTACAATAATTAATTATTATTATATAAAATTTATCTATCTTGAATATCTTAGCTTTTTATTTTAAGTAATTTATAGGTACCTGCAATGTTTTATTGTTTTTTGAACCTTGATAAAATATAATAAGAGAGAAATCGAGGTTATTGATCATCTTAATTGATTATTTTAAAAATTTAAGTTTCTACGACAGTTTTAATGTTTCTAATAATTTTCTTTTTTTGTTCTTAATAAGTTTTGAGAATTTTTAGAAAACTAGTCTTTTTTGTGTAAAAATACCGGAACCACAATCAGAACACGTCGAATTCAATTCCGACTAGCACTAAGTACCACTAGAGTCGTAGCGGAAAGCCGAAGAGACTGCTTCAGGGGAAGTAGTTAATAGATCCGAGGCAGGTCGTCCTTAATAGGTCTAATAGGATTTAAACTGCTCAGTCTCGGCGGCTAGACTTCGAATTGGGAGGTTACGGTGAACCGCAAACTAGCAGCTAACTTAGCTCCTGCTCAATAAGTCCTTTTGTTATACGTAATTTTATCAAATGTTTAAGTAGATAAAAAAGCTAAAGCAAGAGAACAATTAAGATATGATAAATAGTTTTGTACACAGAGTACCGTGTGAGTTGTAAGTTGTGAGTTAATAATGAAAATAGGCAGATTTTACGAAAAGATAAGAAAAAGGCTGAAACTTCATACTAAGATGAATACAGAATAACCCAAAAATAGAATAGTCAAATTCATTAATTGACATTCAATAATTGACGTTCCCGAAATAATTTTAAATCTAGGTAAGTACGAGAAAATTTGCTTTGTCATCTATAAACCTTAAACCTTTGAATATTTAATCAAAGAAGAATTTTGAATATTTGGCAAGTTTTGTATATCTACAGTTAAAAGTTAAATACCGAAATGTACTACAGACATTCCATTCCGCGAATACTTTGAGCATTTAGAAACCTGTTCTACGAATAAATTTAATGTTTACGTCAAATCTTTTATAGAGCCTCTAAACAATGTTTAGAAGTCACGGCTATGACCAGACGTAGACCACGCATATAAACGAGATTTATGCTAAATCAGCTATTTAAAAATCTACTATTGGCACATTACTTTTCAAAGTCACGGCTAGAGAATCCAATAGTCACGTTCGTACAATCCTGAACGCGTAAAAATTTCGCACGTGTGTATTTAAGTTAAAGTACATAAATATACTGTATGTTTGTTAATCGCAATGAAAAACCCGCAAAGTGGCATTGATTAAAAAATGTACCCACATACTTTATCCATTTGCAACATCGTGCGGCTAACTCAGAAGCGTGAGACGTTATTTCGAAAAACAGCTGCTATTATTGTGGTAAGTCATAAAAAACGTAAGAAAAAATCATAAGCAGGCCAGTGCGAGGCAATTTACTCATTGTGACAAACAATGGTCAATTAAGTAGAGCGTCTCGACCTAGCAACTTCGTAACGGAATGTGGGAAAAACTCCAAATACTTACAAAAGGCACCTCGCTATCAACACACAACAATCTAAAATTCTAAACAGATAGTTATCTTTATTCACACCAACCAAATTATCACTAACTACCACTCTTCTATCTACACTAAAAGCTGAATAGACATATCAGGCCATATCGTACAGCAATATAGAGATCATTACAACTAGAAAGGACGTAAATAGATTTAAATTAAATTGTGAAAAGTGACTATCAGTTCTCTGCTGCAAACACGAGTTATATGATTAATTTGGCTTTCATTAATGCGGCGAAATCACTTTAACACATGAGTTGTACAAACAAATAGACCGGCAAATTAATTCGTAATGAAACAACCGCAAGCTTAACTACAAATGTGACATTCAAATGAATTTCGGTTCTAGTTAAAATTGCAATAGTACGCTTGTGGGAAGAACAATGGTAACCCGCATTGGGTAATCCTGTTATCTCTGAAACTGTCACTGCTGAAGTCACACAGATAAAAACAATGGTAGTGCCAGTTGTACTCGCTAATCTCTTAATCTCGATGTTTCAATATTTTGGTAACGCGATGATACGGGACTCCGGTTACCTACTAATGTAACCGAGGGAAATTTCGTTTGGAGATTCGGAATAATCTTTGATAATGTTAGTGAAAGTGGAGTTCCAAATCATAATACAGATACGTAAACAATACTAAGTTTAATAGAGCAAAGTTTGGGCAATTTTCCGGAGAGCCAACACCGTAACAAAATTAAATAATAAAGAACATGGTATGTATCAAAATCATGTAAGTGATGAGAAAATGGTTAAGTGAATTAGATCGTAACGAAATACTTGATGTTCTCAATCGTAGCATCAAATCGCACTTATGTCTGTGTAAACTCAAAAACCTATCACAGTGTTTAGTATTTTATAATTTACGAGCTGCGCCCTGCGGTGTTACTCACATTAATACAGGATAAAAAGTAGCCTGAGGGTTAATTCTGGGCCTAAGTTATCTGCTTACCAAATTACACCCAAATCGGTTCCGCAGTGATTGCGTGAAAGAGTTACAAACATAAATCCATATTACAAACCCCTATTTTTGCTTTGAGATTTCCCGCCCCAAATAAATATAGTAATTTATGTTATGATTAGTCGGAGAATATAATATGTACGCGAGTACCAACATCCAGACAATCAAATAAAATGACATAAAAGATTTATTTACATATCATAAATAGTTTTATATATTTCTATGACCATAAAAGCGTTATTCACCTAATTTAATTCCATATTGTATTATTACTACAAAAATTCCTATTAAGCAAAATTTACGCAACAGACTTTCATTCGGCTAAATCATACATAAACGAGTGCCCATCGTGCGTATATAACCTGCTTATCGTATCAATGGATATAATAGGCAAAGTTAGCATTCCGAACAACTCCAAACACCAATTCCAAAAGTTTTGTACAATACCTTTTGGGCAAACGCACATAATTAAAAGCCCATAACAAAGCCCTATCACAACATGGACGGACGGTTTTATGGACCGAACATACAAAGTGCTTCAAACCTCGCCAATACTGAGAGGTGGTTTGCAAGTTAGCATAATAAATAAGCTCCATTGCAAATGTTTTAACCGACCTAAAAAAGGTTAAATTTTAAATATGAATCAATAGTAAGAAATTTAAATTGCTAAGCTATCGGAAACCTTGTCCACTTTACCATAATAATAGTTACACCCTAAGTTTATAATTTCTAAAAGCCGCTTAAAAGCCACTTAAGACCTGACAGCCAACAATAGAGTAAGAGATATTCGGAGGACGTATTTACAGTAGACAAGCGAATACAATAACAAAAACTAAAAAACAACTTGCTATGCCTATGCATGTTACATTTCCACCGATTTTTGACGAGGGTAACTATGTAAGTGACGCAAATTCTTTCGTATTTTATTTTCGCACATACGGAATTTCAGATAATATTCGCCCTTAGCATCACATAATAATGATAAGGGTAGCACTTCAAAGAAAATAGACGCGACTTTGTAACACTATACATCGGTATTTATATATTGTACTGTATACATTTTTGTATAGTGACATTTTGCAAGACTGTATGAGAGATTTTCAATCGCGAGTTTCTAATTGCTCAAGATGTGTGCAGTTTAAAAATATATATTCTGTCACTTTAACGATAAAAAGAGAAATCCTGAGGAAACCTACTTGTCGGAGAAGGTTAAAACCATTCGAAATCTTCTACTATTACTAATATCAAATTTCCCAACCCGCATCTAACCAGCATAAGCAGTGTGCCCTTGAGTAAGGATTCGTGTCTAGAAATGGTATGGGAATACTTCATGTTTATTTTCATATTCTGCCTTAGCTGACTAAAATTTTTTGTTTCAATGATTAGTTTACATCAGATATTTTAAAGGCTTGGTGAATCTCACCAATTACATATGATCTTAGGAATTTACATTGCGTAAAATACCGCCTATTTTTACACAATAACAAATTATTTTTTACGTATCAAAAAATTAGTAAAATAATATACCACTATGAATATTGTTGTACTTACTAATTTTTGTTTCATATTCCTACGGCATAGAGTTTTTACTATTTATTTAACGAGGAAAGAATAAAGGTAAAATATGCTGTAATCATTACTGCAAAAACCATACAGCTTTTAATAACAGCGCAGTGAAACCAATATCAGACGTTATTGTTACCTCGCAATCTATTTTGCAACATCCCAATTTATGTTACTTGTACCTCCTGTTACAGTACTGACTTTGGCTTCCCTTATTACGAAAATTATACCGTACACAGTAATTATACCTACCAATTACGTGGGTGAATTCATAAATGATAACTTTGTAAAAGTAAATTTATTACTCCAGTCACAATAACAATATGTACATTTATTGGTGTAGTGGGTACTTAAGAGATGGATTTGAAATTCTTCTTATTTTTTATATGATGAGACATTGCTTGTTCTTATAGGAGAAAATAAATTAAAATATCACACGACCGATTTAAACCAAAAGCGAATTCGTCTTTTATGTAAGTTTTAATTTGTTAAGTGTTATTGTACCTGCCAAAGTAATAAAAATAAATAAATATTAATATTTGCTTCTGCTACGAGTAAAACCGTAATTATATTACTCATGCCTACTTTTGAGTTTACCCAATACCACTGTCTTTTTATCATAGTTCGCAATAGGCTCTTCGGTAATGATTGTTTAGGGCAGTGATTACCGCAAAGTGATTTAAACTTTAACCGATTACCTCATCGAAAAACTATTGAGATTGAGGTCTGTGAGACAACAAACGAAACCGGACACAAGGTGATATCATCAGCGAAGGTCGAGGGGTTACAGCGATATCTTTACCAACCGCCATGCCATGCACAAAAGACTGCGAACATTTTTAAATTAAAACCTGAATAGGACTATCTCGATCATTTTATACACATTTAGGCTTTGAACCTCTTTTGTTTTTTTTTTATCCGACAGAAAACTTCCATGCGCCAAAACAGGACATAGGACATTAAACATCTTTAGGTATTCAAAGGTAACACCACAAATGCTAACTGCTAATCTAAAGCACTGAGGAAATAATAGTCCTAAGGACTAACTTGCAAAGTTCTATATGAAGTCCATTACGACCTGATACCTATTACTAGCGTAGCATGTTATTACAATATGATCATGTGCATTAGACTTCGTAAGCTCTTGTTAATGTTACGAGTAATTTAACACCGTTATAGTCAAACAGATTAATAAGTATACGTCTGAGGTATAAAAGCTACTATGGGGCTCAATGTTTGAACCGCTCATATCAATTCATCACTCGCGAATGACTTCACAAACGTGCAAAAAGACGAACTAAAGAAAAAAAAATCATACCCTTCGCCACCTAACGAATAGTATAAACCACTCGTGTTTAAATTATTCTGATATCAAGTTTGACTGATTGTACTTAATTCTATTTATGATAGAAAGAAATCTGTCAAATTTGTATCAGTAGAATTAAAATACTAGTGGCGTATACATTCGTTACTTAGAAAAAGATATTTATTTCAAGAATTCGTTTTAGCAAATACATTTGTTACGTTATTAGCGAGTGATCAATTCACGTAAGCGGTTCAAAAATAGTGGTCCTGCGATGAGATGAGACACGGCATTTTACACTACAATTGTGGTGATAAATGAAGCTTTATATTAATTTCCGATCAAGTTAAAAGCCGTTAAATCTAAAATTAGTGATAAATAAACTCCATCTTAAACACGTCACCTCTATACGGACAGATACTATACAATATACAGACAGACGCACTGCCCAAACCCACTGGCCATAACTGCCCAAATCTTTGGTGCGATTTTGGATTGCCATAATCTTATCCTTGTCAATAATATTTATTTTCTATGCACTTTCTTTTTAATTATTTATAGCATTTAGACACGTTATATTATGCTATTGCGTACATTTGCTATTTTAACTTTACATTACCGCCCATGATCAGCTTTTTATGCCAATTGCATTGCCAATATTTTAAAAAAGGTTTGTATGCCAATTTTTAGAGAAATTTATCTGAAACTGAAAGTAGTTTTAAATATTAAGACATGTTACCAAACTTTCGTAGATGTAAAAAATAATAGAACTTATTTTGTAAATTTTTAATCATACAACACTTTCTTTTACTTTTTTTAATTAAAGTGTGTTGTAAAACGCCACATGACACTCGTGTGCATTAATCATAATGACCTCAACTGGCAATAGTTTATTAAGCATCCAATTGTAACATAACTAGTACTATTATTTCATTGGCTTAATAAACAAGTTGATAAACCTTTGAACGCTTTGAAATTTTAGATACGATTTCTAATTTCCCGTTCGGATGTAGATGAACAATTTAGCTTTACAATATTGTGCATAGTTTTGTCTACTCCCGTCTAATCCATCTCAAATATCTTCTAACATTTTACATTGTTTAATTAGTTAGCCAAGCTAGCTCGGTTATTGTTAAATTAGAAATTTCTGCTAATATATTACGTAGATATCTGAAATCTAGCAGCTTTCTATTTGGATGCATTTATAAAATTTGTATAAATTCTTAACCAAATAACAGTCTGTACTACGATTATCCGATAACTATAGCCAAAAATTTTTCGACTTGCTTGTATTTCTATTTGATTTAGATTAAGCTTAACCGTTTAGGCTACAGATAGTGACATGTTTTATTATGATACATATAGTATTGCAGTACTAATACGAGTATACACCGAAGGAAATTTCTATCCCTCTCGGTAGGCAGTTAGGCAAAAAATAAACATCGTTAATCTAAAATTTGCAATACAGCGACACGGTGTGTAAATAAAGAAAACCGAAAGTGGCCGTAACACCGCCGTTTCAGCCAAATAATAACGCTATAACCGTTTAATTACCTCGTAAGAATAAATTGCTCGTTTAACATTTCGTCAATATAGGGAATCGCTTTTTTAAACATCGGTTGCCTTGTGTCGTTCCTACTATGAAAGGGAAAGTTAGAGAAAGACAATCAAGCTAACTCTAGAATTAAATAATAAGTTTAACTCTTTTACAAACTCCGATTTTTCGTCTTCGGTATTCCGTCATTGATGAATAGTTGAGATGCTATTGTAGATGCAAACTGTGATTTTTCTCTGTTTTTACTAGTAGGAGAGCTTGCCCTAATGCTAGAACTTAGAGTTGCCAGATCGATGAAGGTTTCAAACATTCATAAGATAAACAAATGGTACTAACGGTAAACCAGACTGCGAAAGAAGGTGGGTTATGTTTGTGTGTATATTTCTTTGTGGTGCCCTAGCCCTCAGTCGTGAGAGTGACACTGGCTATATCAAAATAAAAAAAAAAAAAAAACGAAATTAAGGATGACAGGTTTAATTTTGCAGTCGGGTTTTTCCAAACTACATTAATTCTAACCACTTGTTTTGTAAAAGACTATAAAAGCCAATCTTGTATAATTCTTAATTTTTTGTAAGGTTTTCAATAGTGTATGTCCAATATTTGTTCAATCAGCATAGAAATGTGAATTGCTATTTTACATGTAAATCGCCTATCGAAAGTTACCGTTGTCGCCCTTGTTCTACTTTGTGAATGGACAGAGCAGAATTAGCACTGTACAGTCAACAGCAACTATTCACACGTGCCTACGACGGGTTTGTCTTTGCATGCCGTGATCTAAAACGCTGACATATCAGATTGCAACATTTTGAATAACATTCCATTACAGTTATGGTTTTTATAAATTAATAGATGTCAAATCACTATTATATTTTACTTAGGAAATTTGTTTAAAAATATCATCCCATAAGAACTCTGATTTGTGGTATTAATTATAATAAATATGCTTTCGATTATATCAACCGTGTAAATTTTCATAACAAGTCACGTTACTTTAAAAAACCCTTCCGATAGCCCAAAGTTACGGTTAATTTTATATCAATTCTTCATGAAAAATATTTTACCCTGCACTCATATACATATACTTAATATGGCAGCAATTCGTTCTAGTCCTGTTACCCAAATCGAATAGATAAGAACCTCGTTTACCCTTTATCTAACCCTCCATCGGTCAATCGGCTTCACTGTACATATCTACCTAACATCCCCCACAAAACTGATAGAAAGCCATAACTTTCCAGGATGGACACCAACTACTATAGTCCTATTTTCAAGCACGTCAATCTTTTTTGATGAATTTGTAATAGGATAGCTGCACGTTGCTTAACTTACGTTATCTTAACGCCACTTTTAGATGATACATAAAATAGAAGCCACTGCAAAACTTGAGAAGATCTGGTTATAGTGGTCCCAATGGGAAACTTTGCAAGTAACTTTTTAGACGCATCTGTTCCTCAGACAAGCCTACATTATGCATCACCTGTTGTATGAGAGAGGAGACGATATAAATATTTCAGTTTGACTTTTGGTGCTTGCAAGCTTGCTAGGCATGAGTTGAGTCATAAAACTTTTACGTGTGCAACAGGATTTCCAATTCATTGCTAAATTTTTGATAGATGAATAATCATAAATATCCTTTCTTATGTTCGATAGCTGACTAATGACGATTAAGTGCTATATTTGGGGTCTTTAGACCCGATCACAAATATAGTAAAAATATAGCCTCTATCTAATGAGAGCCATTTGCAATAAGTACTCTCTTCATACTGCACAGCTGACCTTGAAATAGTTTTCTGAGCTTGTTTTGTCATTTATCTTTCACGGTTCTTTGTAAAGACGAAGAAGACGAAGCAGGCTAACTAACATTGAAACAGCGAACAATCGTGCTCCTTCCACATAACTGGGGATAGAGTAATTAAATAATGGCCACAGTAACCACTGTGGCCACATTGTTCTAGTCCGTGGACAGAACGGGAGCGGGGTTTATTCACTTAAACTTTACAGTTGTACAATACAACACGGTCAATTGTTTTGTTCCTAAGCTTTTATACAAAGGACATTAAGTAAGTACGTGCTTTGAAGCTGTAGGCGAGGTTGAAAAGAGAGCTAATTAAAGGAAAAAACAAATTAAATAAAACACAGATATATTGTTCTATTGTGAATCATATCTAGGTACCATTTTGATTTTTATTTTCGATTCATTTTCATCACTGATTTTCGGAGATCATGCAACTGCTCGTAAAATTTATGTGATCTTGTCATAAGCTTCTTTTGAGTGTCTTAAGTACTTATTAGTTAAACTATAAGATAGCTCATATTAAATTTTTGAACACTGTTGACATTGTCGGCCCATGCAAAATATAATTCTCAACAAAAAAAGCCAAAATGACACGCAGAATTTGTTGACGAAAATAAAATATATCGAAAGGCATTATTAATCTTATACTAAACACTGGCAAATATTCAAATCGCTATTAACTAAACTAAAAATAATTCGCCGCTAGCAGAACCGCAAAGACTTCTCGTAAATAAAACACACCATGATATATCACAACCCTTGCCTAATATCGTTCAGGAAACTAAAGTGTTATTATGTGTTGTCCACAGATTTACGATGTTGATAAGATGTCCGGCGGCACTGTGTGCCGTCGTGCTGCTGCTGGCTGCAACACCTACACATTCAGAGGTAAGCATCTTATATTTAATTATTAAACAAATAAAGTCTTACTTCATCTCCAAATAAAGCCTATGCAGACGAAAGACTCGGACTTATTTATCTTTAAAATAGTGTCGAATGTTTGATGCAGATGACTTATATTTACATCTTTAACAACCAGCTTCTATGCGATCGGCGCCTATACAATTATTTAACGTACTTTTGATCAATAAACCAAACTATTTGACTTTTCATAAAATCTATGACAGACCATCTGTAAAATTACCTCTTTAAAATAAAAGCACTGTTTTCATAATTGGTGGAAGCGTCTTTGAGTAATAGTAATACAAAATAAAGATGCAGACGAAATAAAACCTTATTTTAAAGTCGTTTAAAAAATAAAGCACGCGAGGGACTAAAAAAAAGTAATACCCCGACTTCTCTTTGAAAGTTTTATCCTCCTCCGAGCCAGAGCGCCTCCTTTTAGATTTCAGAGTTTCTGAGCCTCTATGGCAAAGGCAAAAAGTTTTGGTCCTATCCTCATTGTAATCCTAGCCATAATTACCGGGACTTCACCTGCCCACGGTTGCACTCAGTTGAAAATGTCTCTCCAATCTCACCCATCCATGATGTTGCCGTTGCTTAACATCTGCGGTTTCGTGCTGATGATCGAATCATATTAAGAACTTTATTAAAAAATAATTGGTAAAAACCATACGACGGAGATTTAAAAGGCCACTACCTGGTGCTCCCAAATACTTTACTTTAATATAATGTTAAAGTGCAGTAATATAAATATATGTCCTCAATGTCGTGAGGTGTATTATAAAGGTCGTTGAAACCTTAATAATCAATTTTAAAATACGTTTACAGACTAAATAAGCCCCCACGCTTTATTCCCTCATCCATAATATTTTTCTTACAAGTTCTCAAAGCTGGAGCAATTTCATCTACATTGTTCTCGGCTACGACATTTTTATATTGCGCTAAACGAAAATGTATTACCTTGCGGTACATTTTAAATTAAACTACTCTCATACATACTCGAATCTCAGAATGTGAAGTCCAACGAACCGTTTCGAGAGCCACATTATTCAAAAGAATGTAATTTCATTTCACTTTTATTGTCCTAAAATCTACTATTACAATGTAGATGTAAAAATATTAAAAGCACCTGGACGGTCTTTTAAAAGCTTTGTTATGTTTTGATATACCCTAAGTAATTTCTGTAATAACAATAATGTACGTGTAATTTCATATTCCATATGTGGTATAAAAGTGAGCAGCTATCATTTATTAAGTATACGAGTAAAAGAAAATAATTTAAAAAGAATTTGAGAATTCTAGTCTAATTCTCATTGTTTTTCATCGTTTATGTTATAATATGCAGATTTCAATATGCCATAGGTAATAATTATAATTTTTCAAAAGTGACAATCGATTTCTATTTGGCTAGCGCTTATTATATATATTTCGATTTAATAACTAAACTGCTGGACTGTTATTGTTACAATTTATATTGATACCTAAGTATCAAACAAAAAAATCATTTTGGCGGAGTAATCGCGTCACACACAAATTAAAAAAACAATCAAATTGAGAACCGCCTCCTTTTTTGTGATCGGTTAAAAATAAATAGACCACGTAGAAGATTTGATGAAGAAAACGGATGCTCCAACGTCTTGTATTCAATCATACATCTCATTGTATGTTAAAATTGTTAAACAAACACAAGACAATTGGGCAAACGTTATTTTGTAACACATTGTTTGGTTATTATCGGCTTTTACCAATTACCATCAGAGCTCATAACACATACAGATTGTTTAAAAACACTATGAAAACCAGAACATTAACAATGGTTATAAGCACAGAAATTGAACCTTATTAAGTGATGATTATTATGCAAATGTTTACTCTATGCAGATAAATTAATTAACATACAATTCGAGAATTTAATTTGATTACAAGATTACAATGGCGGATTTGCTATCTGTATTAATAAATCATTGAACAGTTGCCACTGCGGCCGTGGCCGGTGCAGGTGGAAACGAAATTAATTTCAGCCCTGCGACGGCTTTGGATTCGGAAATAATTATTTCAACGATTGACTGCACTTGTGTGTGCATATTTTCAATCATACGCAGTCATTAAATAATAAGATGTCTCGCATTCAAAGAGAGAAATAAAAAATGAAAAGTTAGTATCAAAACAGATATTTTAACAACGAAAGGGCATAATTTAGCCTTATTATGACTTTATTATGACTGCCATAGACATTAGTTCAAATGACTATGTTAAATAGTGATTTTAATATTATTATTAAAAAAAAACCAGGAACTAAATACCTAATAGATTCGTACTAAATAATAGTTAGTATAATACGAGTATTTGTCCAGAGATAGATAGTCACATAGTTGTATATTTTAAACTAACTCCGAGGTGATTCCGTAATTATTATTACACGAATCTTGAGTTTCGAGAAAGAGTGCCTATACCTACTCACAGTATAAGAGCTGTATATTTGTGTCAAAACTTTGAATCTAATAACTTTGACACCATTAGAAGCTGCATGTATACTTTTCATTTCAAATTTTTTTACTAACTTAAAAATTAGGCGTTTCTATTTTAATAGAATCTTTTTTATGTTTTTTTCCATATTTCTCCCAGATATGGCTGGACTAATTTAAAAAAATCTTTTTGTACGGAAGGGTATTTATTATAATTCTCGATTAGTCCTAATTATATTTTATCATAATCGATCCATTGCAGTGTAACATTTTTGTAACGTAAGTTTAACGTCCCGAATTGAATTCAGTTTTTACTTCTTCCGAAAAGTATTACTAGTTGGACTACCGGTATCATCAATAAATAAATGCTATCAATAAATCAGTACTCTCGTAATAACGCCACCATAGCACAAAATATTCCCATAACATAAGAGTCTCGCAACAGTTACATAACTGACTTAGCTGTTCTGTGAAGTCAATTACGTTCATGGAATTTGTACGTAATCGATTACGACTTGATTACACGTAAAATAGAAACTTATCTGATTAAACAAGAGACACAGTTTATCTTGTTGGTGCGTTGCTACTTATACTGAAGAGTTTTTACCGTTGCGAGGTTTACAGTTCAGAGTTAAAAGTCAGAACCTACCTTATGAAAAATTTAAGCTTCACTAAAAATTGAGGCTAAATTTCTCTTTTATTTTTCAGGGAAATACTCCCTTAATCAAATATCTCCAAATTTATAGTAACTATACCTTGAAAGTAAAGACGCTTTGCTCGCATCGGCATTTATATGAAGCGGTTATAAGAAAAGTGCATGCCAGTTAACAGTACCTATGAGTAAAGAAACCTTATAACATGTGTTTTATATTTGCCAATTTTAACTGATCAATGTAACACTGTGACTTATATATCAGTGACATTACACAATACAAAATAATATATAATTGTAAAGACCCCTCTAATCCCAACAGCCAAATCTCCTCGCCTTTATTGATTACTCGTCATTTAACTTACTATGTGCGTGACATTGACACAGTAAACATTCACAATTAGATGCATCACTCGTTGCACAAAGTTGCATGCAAGCACACTACATGCTAGCTAATGACCAACTATTGCTGTGATGTAGGTCAAGAAACTTTACAGCTCGTGAAATCAGTTTAAAAAATTAATTCTTCCTCATATATGCCGAGAGCCTCTAACTTCTATCATGTAACTTTTGCTTCTAGGCCGTCTCAAGGGCTCTGTCTTACCTACGATTGTAATTCTAAGCAAAAAGTCTGGGTTTTCGACTTGACATGTAATTTGAACGTAAGTGCCTCAGTTGTGATAAGTAATGTCACTGTTTATCCAGACTTCTGACCAACAGGCCAAAGCATTTATCCCCGGGGAAAATTAGAATAGAATAAAAATATATGAGTACTACAAAGGACTTGTTTCATTTTCAGCCATGACGGTGTACGTCTATCAAAAATGCCTAAAAGGTAGATAATATCAAAAATTAAGTAAACCTGCATCATGAGCCTTCTTCATAGTCTACAAAGATATTTAAACCATCTGAATTGTAGTGGAATTGTGGCATCCCTGGAAGATTTTTGTATACTTGGTTGATTCCAATAGTTACATTGGTCGATAGATTGTACTAAACGTCACAAATATCAAAATCGACACACCAATAACACTGTATTTGATTTTTTGTGTAATTAAGGTAGAATTATTTTGATTCAAAATTAATTTCGTACATAACAATAAGTTACGTCATTTTAGTTGATAGATTAAAGATGAATATTCCCTAAAGTATTTATGATAACATGCATGTACACTGTCATGGCTGGAGGTCCGTACATTTTTTATACACCTCTTTTCAAATTAAGTTCCAATCTGACGTTCTAATATCATTATTTAAATTTAATTAGTTTTGTACAGATGATATAAAATATCATTGTATAGTTAGTTACCTATTTGTATTACAATATCAAGATAAGCCTAATAAAACTAATTCTGTAGGTAATCAAATAATTCCCGAAGCGTACGAGTTCTTCAACATTCATTTAAAATAAATTGGTTGCGTACAATTAATTACCCACTAAAACTAAATCACGTTCAGCTCTTCAACCAAACGCTTTTCTCACATCTAATACAATCATTTGTCTTCGGCGACGCCACTTGTCCGGTTTTTGGGGCAAATCCAAGATCTAACTTCGAGTAAATAATGTCACTAAATACTACATAGTGCTACATAAAAAGTTATATTTTTATGTTTTGTGTGTCTACAATAAAGCGTTCATCAACGTGTTTATAAAATATTACTAAAATATGTATTTTTTTGCTATTTTACTTTAGATCGAACTCGTTTCATCAATCATCTATTGTTTGAAATCATATCGAAGAATATTATAACACTTAAATATACAATAAATTATTTACTATTATTATTACTGTTTTTTTTATGTCATATAATTACATTATCTCCGAAAGAAATCAGGACTTTAGCGTTAATACCTCGTGTAAACAGGATAGCTAATTTTGCCGGAAAGGCAAATTATAGAGTTTATATATACTTTAGGTGTATAAAAGTCAGTTCCCAAATCAACGCTTTAAATTTGAGAGTTGATTTCGTCTATAAACAAGTTAAATAAAAAATTAGTGAATCCCCGACATTTGTAGCCATCTTAGATTTGAAGTTATCATAGTGTATGATATTCTACTAGTCAAGCCCTTTCATTTTATACTCATATAGAAAGAGTTGTGAAAAAAATTGTACACCGTCGTGTTATGGCGGCCATCTTGAACCGATTGACATCAAACAATTTAAACAAAAAAATCAAAATAAAAAATCGGTCTATCCGTTTTAGCTTCGATGCCACAGATAGATACACACGCACAGACACGTCAAACGTATAACACCCATCGTTTTTGCGTCGGGGGGTTAAAAATTATAAGTGCTCAGTCTGGGAAGTGGTATTTATGTACCTAAAGGTTCATAGCAACTTATCTTAATGAAAAAAACTAGTATAATGAATAGTACTCATAATACAATTTCTAATCCCTCCTTAACTATGGCCAATACGCATAATAAAGTTTCAGCGCGGTCACGGGTGGCGGACGTCCTCGCTAACTCACTTTCCCCGGTTTGGCAACCCGCTTCAACTGTTCCATTCTGTCACGAACGGGACCAGCAAATATATCAATTTCCAAATGGAAAAACTACAACAAAACTGTACTAGCTATATTGGTTCAGTAGGAAATACTTGGTCCTGTGTGTATTGCCCATACGCAGCGCGTATTTGTTTTTAACTACCGTGTCCGTTCCAATCTGTATTGATAATTGAGCTGGGTTTTTGACAATAGACACAACGAAATTTGCACAGTTATGGCAGGATACGAAATATTGTAAAACGGTTATTTGTGTATTCGCAAAGTTGAAAGTTATGTATAATAATTCAACGTACTGAGATGACCGCTCTGCTCAAATAACTTCAACAAAAATTTAAGACTGCCGCCGACCGATGTTAAGGCTGAAAATTTGCATGGCTATAAAAATGACAAATTTCTCAATTTATTGGAATCTTTTTCCGTGTGCTTTCTCAGAGACGCCTTGACTGATTTGGAAAATTTCTATATACATTTTTGATATTAATATATTTAAATTAGCTAATCAGTTTATTATTTCTGTTTCAGGATAACGTCTTCACATGTCCAAATGGTGAGTAATTTCTAGTTTTACAATTACGTATTATTAATTAAGGTCTAAAAATACTTTTACTATCTAGCTTAGGACGTAGTGGACGTCCATATTTATGTAAAAAATAAATTAAACTGCTGAGCTAAAGCTATCTGTCATGGAAAAAGCTTATGAAGAATTTCTCCATACTAATAGATATAGAAATCAGTTTGCCAATGACAGATAGTGAGTGAACTATGCTGAACTTGCCAAGTTTATCTATTTTTGTAGGGAGATAGATACTTATTGTACGTTTAATGAGAGTACTAACACTTGTTCCATACGAGAGTAAACTGAACTAGTAAGTTCTCTAAACAGTGTTTCTGGAATTGGAATTCCAAACTGAAATTTTCACGCAATAACTGTTCACAAGGTGCCAGCCTATAACGAATAGTTGGTAAGGTTGGTAGAACAATACCTAGAGAGGGTATGTTTCCATTATAACCACGGGAGATGATTAATAAGGGTAAAAGAGTGTAAGTCCAAAGACAACGTCAGCAATTAAAATTAAAATTTAAAAAAGATTAATAAATACATATTGTCCTTTTTATGGCTACGGCCATCTTCAACCTATTTTAACCAAAGTTAGCTAAGAACACTCTATCAGTTTATCCGTTCGGGAGCTATGATGAGAAGGGTGTGTGTGTCTCAGACAGACACACACACCCTTCTCCGAAACTTATTCCACAAAGTGTGTTTATTAGGTTTTTAGATATAACTTGCTGACCCGGCGAACTTCGTACCGCCTAACAGTCGAATCGATAAGATTAATGTTACCATTGTATAAATTTTGACAAATACTGATATTGATATTTATACGATATTAACGTCACTCAATTGTTTTGCCTTCCCAGAACTTCTCTACGAACACTTAAAATGTATGGTATGGTATTAATGTTCAAATTCACTTTTAATTATTATTATTAAGAATCGATTGTGTGGGAGTATAGAAAAGTGTTGTTATTAGAACTTTTCATGCAATTTTTTAATTTTTTTCCCGTAAGATCCTTCCACGTACTTTAAGGAATATTCTAAGAATTAGCAAAATCGTCTGAGATGCTCTTGAGATTTGCGCTTAGCAACACATTCAGCGATTCATTTTTATATCTCTAATATAAAAATGAATCGTTGAATGTGTTGCAAAACTACTGAACTGTGTTACACTCTAATCTATCTATAAAGATTAGAGTGTAACACAGTTCAGTAGTTTTCTAGTAGTGTATAAATCTTTATGGAAAAACTGAGTTATAACCTTGAAATATGCAATATTGTCATCAGCCACGCTAACATGAAAAATAGTCACTGTAAATTTGTGTTCACGGAAGTTTACGGTTGAAATAAAGAAATATAAGTAATAAAATATGAAACTTTATTACACGATATCGAATACCTACTCGTATGTAACCAAGAACAATGGAAACGAACAGTTTTGTCTGTAGGTACGTTCAAAATGAAACTTGCCTTGTACCGTAAGCTTCTCAGGAATTTGTTGAAAGCTTAAGCACCAATAAATAGAAATATAATGCTACGTCGAGCACTAAACGCTTATATAATACATCGCCTTATTTACTTTACTTGGAACAGCTCTTTCCCTCCGTTAGTTACAATTCTTCGTACAGTGCACTTGAAAGTAGCGTAAAATTAAAACTTAGCATTGTCACTTATAGAAATAGTATCCAGCAGATAACAAGCATATCGTGATGCGATTAATTTGTAATAAGTGATACTCTAGCTATCAGGGTTCATGAGATACTGCCTACTGGCAGACGGGTCCTGGTGTTACCTTTGTGGTACAGAACCCCAAAAAGCAGTAATATTAAAAATAAATATGCTTAAGGCTTCTTTGCGTCATTCAATTCTTGCAGTTGACATTTATAATTTACAGTTTTTAGGTAAATTTAAGGCTTAGCTCGAACTTCGTATAGGCACTGAAGGTAATATTAAATATAGATAGTTAGTAATATCCAATATTATTAGAAACGATACTGCCATTTCATTTATACCTCAAGAAAATTTAACGTGAAAAACCGGGTTAGAATCTAAAAATAATAATTACCTAGTCTTAGACATCAAAAATTCATTTCAATAAATCACTTAGAACTTAATAAATATAAAGTTCTAGGTTATTCATTGCACTCTTACTCTTATGTTTTTTATCCTTTTATAGTTTTGCATATTTATACGTAGTTATTTTATTGTAAAGGGCATCTCAGTGCTGCCACAGCTCTACGCCTAAGAAGATGTGATAATATCCGTATTTAAAAATAAAATAAGCCAGTGATAGATATTTTTCAAAACATTATCAAGTAATAGATAAGTTTTCAATACGTTTCTCTCAATATTTTTTATAGAAAGTGACGATTAAAATTGTCTATTATGAATAAACATTGACCTTTATTAATATGCGACTGATCACACGACGGTCGTGAGACGATTTCACACAGTTCGATTTCTAATGGTCCTCGTCACATCACATCCGCTGAACTGAGCACAACCATTCATCGAATAACTATTATAATAACAACACACATAACATAGATAAAATAATACAATGGATTATATAGAAGAGTTGATAGGTAAAGCCAATGGTTTTTAGAAGCGTTTTTTGTGTTTACCTCTATTTTTAACCCACGACAAAAAACGACGGGGTGGAAGGTGGACGTATCTTTATGTGTAAGTCTGGATCGTAGCTCACGAAAGGTTGAACCGATTTAGTCTTTTCTTTTTTTGTAAGGTGAATTATTCGGTAGTGTTTTAACTATGTTTGATAAAATTCTGTCTAATTTGCCCGCCGCGGCTCCACAAATTGGGGGATTACACATTTTTCACAACTCCCTCAACATCGGTATCAAGTGAAGGGGTTGACTGGTAGAATAACTATACAATGTGATAAATTTCAAATCCAAGATAACCACCACAAAATTTCTGAAATTTTTAATTTAACTTAATAAATATATTTCATACGCATCTTTTTATATGTTATGTGCAAATATAAAACGTTCTACTGGTGTTAGAGTCGTATCCTAAAAATCATTATGCAAAATAAATATTTCAGTAATATTATAAAACTATTGTACCTAATACTTGATATAAAAAGTAAACGCGTACTCGTATGTCTAAAGTATTAGGTCCTTACATATGAAATTGGCATTTTGTCGTACTGGCCACTTTGATCTCAAATATCTCCTCTTTGGTTAGGGATTCCAATTTCAAATTTATACAGCTATTTATTCATACATTTGTATTTCGAAAACCGTAATTCATTTGTTTTGTCCTCGTTTGGTTTTTTCTTTGCGTCACGCGGTTTACAAAATGGAAAACTTGAAAAACAGAAGGAGGTACCTTAATCATCGCAATCTTTTTTTGTTTCCCAATTACTTAATAACGCCTCAGTTGATTTTAAAAACTTTTCTTTCGTCTATTCTCATAGTTTTTTGTAAAGTCGGTTCAGTACTTCGGTTTTAAAATAAAGATATCTAAAAAATATGTTTAGGCGTCTGTCAAATTGAACTCGGTGGTCACATTTTTAAAGACTAAGTAAACTTGTAAATAATTGTTTACAGCATTATCGTTTAGGGTTGTTCTTAGCCAAAATGGTCTCAAAAAACTCATCATGATCAGTGTTGATCATGATGACCTTATTATTAAAAAGTACCGAAATCAGATTATAACCGGGTAAGTATACGTACATAATATTTTCCAATATAGCACTTCAGTTGCCCGGATCAATAGTTAGTTATAACAACAGACATAGAATTCTTCCATCAAAACAAAGCAAAAGCCAAAAGGTAAATGTTATCATGAAAAGCACTCGGCACGGCCAATTTGTCGTGTGTTTTATCGATGACGGCCGATGTCCGGTGCCAAAATTATGGAAATGTTCCCGAATCATTATTCATTGCAAATTAATTTTCGATGGCCATTAATAAAACTGTAGACAAGCAATTGCAAACAGAGTTGTGTAAAGTAATAATAGATTATATTTTATTTGACAAAAGGCATCTAATTTTCTTAGATTGATTTATTTGACCGCGTGTTAGGAAATATATTTGCAGATATTCCCAAAATTATCCAAATGTTTGTCAAAAGTTCAATGATGAAATTGGGACGGTTTTGGTGCACAAAATGGTTGTAATTTATTTAATTTAACTAAATAGATTGCTTTTAATTTAATTAACTAAATCACCTTCAAAAGCTTTTGCCTAAATAATAGTAGCATGCCTTAACTGAAACAAAGTGGTTAATATAAGGAACGTATGATCGTGGCTTACTGGCACGCTGGCGATTAGCTGTAACAAAATATATTTTAAGGTTATCCAAAAGAGGCCAGGGTCAATTTATAAACGTTTTGTTTCCAACAGTATCGAATGCATTTTATGCCTGTTAAAAGATCATTTTGACTAGCGAAACAAATCATTCAAACATCTACAATCAACAAAGTGTAAGTGTTCAGATTAATAATATATGTAGGGAATTTGTTTTTGTATGAATTATATATTCGACTTGTAGCTGTCAGCCCCGGCGATGCACGCGACACAAAATGGAATATAAAGAAACCCTTGTAAGTGGAATTTCCAAAAAATATTTATTAATACACCCTATATGACCAGGCCCTTAGTTAATACAGTGATCGTAATAATAAAATACGTCGGTTGTTGCCCGTGGACTAGCTAAAATGTTTCACCTGGTACAACACCAGGGGCATTTTTTTCTACCCATGGTCTACCTCAAAATAACTGGGTGTTCCACGGGTATTTAATATTTTTCACAATCCATCTGTTTTGCACCCAATTATTTAAATTTATATTTTAGAGTAATTCTTTATATATTTTCTGATACGAGTACTTCGTATGGAGACAGTACACGCGTTGCGAGTCGCCCATAACGATATTATTATGCATGTTACGTGACACCTCCCTCACATGAAGTTTAAATTTTGGCAGGCGTCGTGTTTTTGCCGATATTTATGGCAAATTGGATTAAAATTTTCTTTATCAAGTATTCAATTTACAGGAGTTTTATACCAACACAGTTTTTTTAAATATTTTTAGTAAGTAAGTAATAATTTGTATGTGCTAGTAAATGTTTTGATATGTATTAGGTGTTTGCCTACTATTGTATGTGTAAGGTACACACGTGTCGTTATACTACTAAGATAAGTATACAGGTTTACTTGTATACGCTATATCTACCAAATCAGGGGCATTGCATACTTGGGTCTGTACAAGCACATACATACTAGAATCATTCCCGTTTGTTTTGCAATGCTTAGTAGCTGTAGCTGTTGTACTTTTAAAACACAAGAAAATGTATGCAATAAATATTGATCCATCAAGTACTAGAACTGCGTTTAGTCGTTATATCCTTTATTTTTAACGGCAAACATGAAGCACGCAGATATTCAATCTAACTATAACTAAACAACAAATCTAAGTAAATGTTTCACTAACAAATATCCCCTCTGATTTCAAAGAGATGAGAGAAAGAGAGAGGTGAGACAAATGACTAAAAGTTCATAACCCTGTACAAGCAAGCGAAGTAAGTTAATGTAATGAATTGAACGGGTCACTAGCACTACCTCTATCTCCTATTTTCGCCGACGTAATTAACTCTAGGAAATTGCCTCTCTCGAGCCTAAGCTGACTCGATTGCGGTAACAGAATATACCTGCAGTTACCATTATTTGCTTGTATTTGTTTGGAAAATTCCGAATTACGAGTACAAACTTACTTGTAAAGTAATATGTATTTTTTTGTGTACTAAAAGTATGTATACGCTATTTCGTGTATCGTAGCGTCATGGATAGCAGTGATACCAGAACTACGGGTTATGTGGACATGTACTTAGTTGCCGAAAATTTGGGCAATGTCGAGCCAATGCAGTGGATAAACCAAACAACCCTACACTAAGCTTTTCTTTAAGCGACCTTAAGATTCATTTTGTTTGAGAAGACGGGTCTTCACGCGTACCTGAACTTAAGATTCTTATTTGAATGGCTTATTTTTTATAAATACTTATTCGTATGAACCCCTGTCCTAGTACTGGTCACGTTACCCAATAGTGGCTGGCGCTGGCTAATTTTCGTATTGAGAACTTTACTTATCTTCGAAATTTTGCCCTTCTAACGAAATATCACTAGGAGGGTAACATTTCGGCTATGAAAGAATTGTTATTCTTTACTGTTAAAGTGGTAGTTCATTCTAATATGCACGTTAGTGAAATCTCAGATGTCGCATGTCTGAACCTGGAATCATAGCTAGACAACCACTAACCGGCCTCCATATTTTTGATTTCTATATTAGAGCAAATTTACATAATATTGTGAGGCGTATTTGTTGCACAAGTCAGTTAGTAACTAGCATTTAGTTCATAGCATAGAGGTTTGTAGGCTTGTGTAACCACACGACCGGGCTATGAAACCAGTGATCAACAGGCAGGAAGCAGCTCAATTTCTCAGAATAAATGAATTTAATTTTACGCCTTTAAACCGGTCCAATTTGTGATTGGTCATCGAACGGAAACCAAAACAGTTAAGACGAGGACATTATGAAATTAAATATTACTTAATGTTCTTTGAAAATTTGCTACTTAAATTTCCCTTATGATTTTTCTGTTTTACTTCGCGATAAATTTCTAACTTAAGTAAAAAGGCTAGCCAAGTAATGTGAGTCATCTTTGCTTACGTTTTTAGCTTTGACTTTGCAGGAAATAGCTGGCAAGATGAGGTAAGGCTACCGCTACGCAGAATATAAAAATATTGCATGAAATCGCACTTATTAGATTTCTTCAGTCTAATACAAAGTTTCAAGAGACTTAGTTGAGCATGAGCTCATCTAAGTCTCTTGGAAGGTTTCCGTTCAGTAGTACTGTTCCACGTCTTATCTCCCGTTCGTTTATTTCAAGACTGCGGTGAACTACGAGTACAAACGGATTGGTTCAATCTCGTCTGAATTAGTGACTTGCTACCTCGATAGAAACCTAACGAACAGACTAATGAATCTCCGCTAGCTACATTAGTTCTATGTATTACGAATAGCTGCTCGGAAACAGAGATAGATTGATATAGACGTACTTCGATATAGCAGTGAGTTATTTTAATATCATTAAAAACAACAAGATGCATAAAGTGTACAGTTTTAACATATCCTTAAATTCAGCCATTTGTTACGACTTCGAAAAGGATCAACATGTCAGAATCTCTTTTTTTTTCCTTTAAGTTCCTCATTTTCTCAAAAACATCGGCACAGATTTGCAAAAACAAATTTTTAGTTCGAAAGTGTGACATTTTCCAGTTGGCCTCATATTTTTATAATGAAATTGATCCAAAATATTGGTTTAGTAAAGAAAACAACTGAAAAATTTGAGTGCAACAATAAAGTATAATATGGGTTTTTCGATATACATAAGTGAATCAGATCTTATAATAATTGTCACATGAACCACAAACCAAATGATTACAGAGCGAAAAGACTTTCACCATCTATTGATTATAGCACCCACACTAAAAAAAAACATATGTACAAATGAAAGTGACAGCAAAAACATTCATCATTATATTTTGTAAACTAACGCTGTTGCAATAAAAGGTTATGTTTGTGACACAATCCTCCACAGAGTTATTAGATAGATACCTCTTGAATTTTTTACCGTCTTCAAAAAGGAGGAGCTTCTCAATTTGTCGAAGCCATTTTAATGTTAGTTCCGTAATATTTCAAAGATGGCTCCGCAGCCATCTTTGAAATATTACGGAACCGGTCCGCACCGGTTTGCAAAAATCTTTGTTGTCAAATAGGGTATATTTTCTACTCGTTCCCATATAAATTTTATCAAAATTCACTCAGTTTTTAATCGATAACCTTTAATTTTCTTAGAGTATGCATATATGATATTTTTATAACACAAGTTTTGCGTGCCAAATTGAAGTCGGCTGTCACTTATTTGAAAGTATGATTGTCAGTTGGGTAAAAAGTCCTACTAAATAATGGAACTATTGTGATCACGAGAGCTGTTTATATTGAAAAGGTTAAGGAAGAAGTGATCATGTTTTCTCTTTTATCTGTTTGCGTAATGTAAGGTCATCGATCCCACTCAAATTGTCGAAGATACAATGCATCTACCATTGTTATGATGTATGCGTAGGAAGTAGCAACGAAGGTAGGTACTCATATTAAATTGTTGAATGTTGTCAATTTTATTGTCATTCGTAAATACAGAGAGAACACTAGGAAAGATATCAGTACGACCGATGTTTATGTCTTTCAAATAATTAATAACAAACAATCATTAAATTATTTACAACCAATTATATAACGACTTAAAATGTTTTAGTCCTTTTGATTTTTAACCCGAACTACGAATAAGAATGTATGGCTGTATGTTTGTTACTCTATCACGCAAAAACTGTTTTATCGATCTGGATGAAATTTGGTACGGTGATAGATTAGACCCTGGATTAACACATAGGCTACTTTTTATCCTATCCGCGGGTAACACCGCAGGGCACAGCAGGTTAAGAAACTGAGATATTTCTGTACTAAAGTTATTTTTAGATGATTAGGTATGCGTATAAAATTATGTTCGGGGCACATCAAACAAGGGTGGGCACCCGCTCCCGTGTAGGTCGATTTCTTTGTTGCCTTTTCACAAAGGAACAAAATAATTCTATTTATAATTTATCGAAGAAATATAAATGAGTTATTTTCAGACATGTGCGTAGGAGAGTTAAAATAACTGTTTTTTGTAGGTGTCTGCCAGTAAGACAGGTGCCTTAATTCAAGATGTAATGTTTCATCTTATAATATAGGAATTATAACAAGTTGATGCTTGAGCTCAATACAACTTGATTCGAAGGAAAACCCATTGTATTGCGATATGTCGAAGGCACGCTTAGTAAAAAAATATTGGATTCTTTCAAAGAGTATGTTGCTCTCGAATTTAGAAGAATGTCTGAGAGCTCTAAATTTGATTTGATTTATAATTCAGTAGATATCAAAATCCTATGTAAAGCACTCAAAATATCTAAGATATTAAAGAATAGCAATAAACTGTACTACAAAAATAAAATTACGCCGACTGAGAAGTTCTATTGCTAGTTTTATTTATTGAGTATCAATGTTCCAATAAGCGACTTATCATTATCTTACCAACCTTAGCAATAGTGTACGAACTCTTATGTGAACGCATTTAATTCATTTCGCTCGGTCGGTTAAAAAAGTTTATATGTATAGACCGGACATATCGCATTTATCTTGATTATAGCTTAACGGTTTTGAATACCTTACAGCGTCTATGGTCGCAGGATTTCTTAAACATTATGTGATATACAAGTACGTAGTTGTATGATATATTTATGTTTATCAGTGAAACCAGCAGATGTTGGATATTTCGCCTGAGGAAGTAGCAATATTAATAGTTCTTCTGAGGAGAGTGCATTCGAGGGAAAAGCGGCTTCTACCTACCTGACAGACTAGTATCACTGAAAAGAAACTGACATACAGTTAAAATAGTTTTTTTTAATGTATTTTTATCACATGTTTTGAAATAATCATGTTCAGATAAAACTACTGGCTTTGTCTCACATGCCAACTATTCCAATCGCTATACTCAACCAAGAAGATCTAAACATCCATTCAAAGAGAGCTGCCAACATTGTTTCGCAGAAACACTAAGACGAAACTTTTTAGTTCCGCAAAAACCTTGTTGAAAGTAATAAAGCAAATACGTAAGTTCAGTGCAGAATGAACTACCAATGTTGAATGGGAGAGGCTATTGTTGAGTAAGGCAGGAATTCCAACGCTTTCACCAGACAGAGCAGACCAGTCGAGTTATGAGCTTCCTAGATAAATGCAACGGCATGGACTATTGAGCTTTTATAACCAACGAAACTAACAATGAATTATTGTTTTAATAGTATTTTATACTTGACAAGCTAATTATTCTTAAGTAAATATGTAATCCTATATTAAAGGTGCTAATTAATTATGACTTTCAAACAATTTAGAAATATCAAATTGTTCTAGTAATAGACATTGTATGTTTCTTAATTGTCCCTCTGTAGCGCTAATAAGGTTTCATATCACCTATCTAATAGAATATATTTTATTGCCTTGATTCTAGGGTAGCACCGTAGTGTACTGTAATAGTTTTGTTAAGAAATTACCAAGTCTTATTAACCAAAATTATTTAATTAATCTTATTATATTACCTTTCAAACCTTTATTGCCGATACTGCATAGCTTGGGTCTTTTTAATTTTACTACACACTACGAAATTAAACAAAATGTCTCTTATAATTAATTACTTTGCTAAAATATTAATTTGTTGTTTTCACGCCTTCATTAAAACATTTATTTCAGATGCAAAGACTCTTTGAATATACATGTAAAATGATTTTAATGCGCTCAACAAGTTCGTGAATGGTCTGTAATTAAAACGGGCAATGCCTGAAACAAAAGCTACTACTTTCAAAGAGCTAATTAATCTCACGAAAATAACGTTATCATAATACAGATTTTAACCATGCTTATTAATTAAAACGTTTATTAACTCAAAAACTTTACACAGTGGTAATTGATAGCAACGAATACTCTATGGCTGGATTAAAGGGTTATTTTAATACACCCTAATGTGTCTGGAAACTTATATAAAGTTGATTCTGCTTAGTCTAATGGGCTTGTTCTCAACGAGCTAATATAATATAATGTTTTGTTGTACGTGCACTCAAGTTTAATGAAAATACTGAGTAAGTGACGTGTGGTTAAGTAAGACTGATTTTATTGCATGTAGGTAAATACGAGCATATATACAGAATAGTTATGAAATTACTCATAAAATAATAAGTCTTGACGATCACTATTAGAAGTATTATTACATTAAGGACAACTGATTGAAGTATCATCAAGGAGTATCGCCTTTATGCTACTTACATCATTTTATTTACAGATACGGTCATAAACCAATTAAACTTAAGATATACTTGTAGTTCTAAATGTCATCACAAAAGATAGACTCGAACCTATCCGTATTCGTTTTAATAGCCTTCTGGCATCTCCTACGCAAATTACACTTATGCAATTATTTTGGGCACTAATAATGCAGTAGGTCATTGAATCTATTATAACTAACCTACGCTATTTAATTATGAGGGCGTTAGTCCTTTAACAATTCAAACGTGATAGCTTCTTTATGCTGTATGTAAGTAAAATCAGAAAAACAAAAGCTGCTGGAAGCAAACGAATAAGTCGTAAAGTTTCAGACGAATAAACTTTAGCTGCTCTAAAGTGTCAGGTTTAACAGCTAGAGTGGCATATCTTATCTGCTTGCATTCTCTAGCGACTGTAGTTATAAGTTATAACTTATGTCGTCTCTTTACTTCATAATATCATATGATAGTCTCTGTGTTACAATACCCCTCATAACGAATATAAATTAGATTAAACATTGAAAAACCAAATCTTTTTTTTTTTACTTTATTTGTCCTATTGTTGGGCAAAGGTCTCCCCCGTATCTCTTCATGTAAATTCTATATGTTTGGTAAAAAAACTACAAATAAAAATAAATAAAAAGAGACAGAACGCAAATATTAGAGGTCCTTCTAAAATCGAGTTCCGCCGCATGATTCTGCATTATCGATCTTCAGTAATTGCGGCCTCTTTTCTGTACCCGCTCCGAGCCACCGTTAGCTCAGCCTAGACTCGGCTAATCGCGACCACAAGGTATGCAGCTAATAACTAACCTATTAAACAGCCACCGCTTGCAACTGGACTAGTTATCAATTCTTGATTGGAAGTAGGATCATAATAACATAGGACCTGTATCATGGCTTACAACGAGATAATTGGCACAGCGGCGTCCCGTAAATAGTGAAAAGTTTTAATCAAAATGTAAGCGTTAGCTTTGTAATTTTAATGATTGACATTTTCTTACACTTCACACACACATCTGTATGTCTATACGTTAGTACCTGCACACCTACAAGCTCCGCTATCAAAACTTTTTCATACTTTTCAAAACTTATAAAAATATTATAAAAATTAGTTCGATTTTTAAATCGATATAACTGAAAAAGGTCTATCGGCGCCTGCCGTAATAAAAGTATGTAAACTTCAAAAAAAAAACCTTTTTTTAAAAAATAACTTGTATCGGGCCAAGAGATCTCATAATAATGGTTACGGAAAGCTTTTTAAGCTTCTCTAATAATATAACAGACAACAGATGCTAACCAAACAATAAATTATTATCATTAAAAGTATATATATTTCTATAAAACAAGAATAAAATACTCTGTAAACCCACCCCCGAATTCCGACGTCAGGGTTCACATAAATAATTTTTCCTTTTGTACCATTGTTGGCGGTAATAACATGAAAAACATTGTTTTGTATGGTTGGTTACATCACTTAATAAACTGACCTTTACAATTCTTCCTCAAATACGTAAATTCTATACATACTGTAACACAGAGTCATATAATCAGCATTTGATAAGGTCGATGCAGAGTTTTATTTAAATGTCCAATTTGCCTTTGTTACAGAATTGTTTTTTCTTTGAAGATACATTCTGTTTGATCGTCTGATTTTCTGCATAAGACGCATGTAAATTCAAGATTGAAAGAAAGGCATTGAAAATCTTTTGATAAAAGATTTATATAAATATAAGACGCAACTATTTTAAGTGCGTTATTTTTTGCATTTTAAAATTACAGCTAATCTAGGAATCGTAAATATATTTGTTACTCTTCGCTGGACAATGGACATAAAGTGTTTCTAGGAAGTTGGTAAATTGCAACATCAGTGGAATTGCGCAAGTAAAGTTTTATAAGCGTATCATTTTAACACAAAAATAGTATAGTTAAAAACCTAATCAAATATCTTTTGTGTATAAACACTCTTAACTCTGTAGATATTTTTAGCACAGAAACGGTGTAATGTGTGCGAGAGCGTGAAGATTTTGTCACCCTGACCGATAAAATTATTCACTGAACAAAAGATGAATGAGATATCTATAGATATCTCCCGCAAAGACGCATTTGTTAGAAATCAATTGCGTTATAATAATAATATGTATAAAAAACCTGTTTAAACTTGTGTAACCGTCTTAGTTTTTGTGACTCATAACAGTTTAGATTTAAATTCAACAGTCTGCAATATGTCTATCTCAGACCTATTTAGTGATGCTCTAAGCAATTATTTAACATGCAGTCCGAGCAACGAGATCTCTGCTTCAATTCTCGACCGAAACAAATTAATTATTTCTAAGTTTTTATCTCTTATTGTGATCTACGACAACTCTATCACACTGCAAATTATAGAAGAGAGTAATTAAAATACGTTTTGTATTATTATACTTCTTAACTCCATCTACTCTTTACTAATTCAATGTAGTCAGGAGTTTTCCGCCTATAGTATATAGTCAATGGAACGCATACATTTCTTTTTTGTTTTATTTACTTCACTATAGTCAGGAGTTTTCCCTATATAGTCAATAAATAGAATTCATACGTTTCCTTCTTCTTGTTTTTCAAGACAAATAGCACTAAAAAATGTATTCCTAGACTGTATATTCAAATGAGTTGACAAGAGCATAATCAAAATATCTACTAAATGTTCTGGAAACTGTTGACTTCCACCAACCACAATAAATTTGCGGATTTCAAAATATTTCAAGCTTCCAAATCGCTTCCAAGAGTACAAAAGCGGCATATGAGGTGCTGAAGGAAACAAGAGCCGGTTACCATGGAAATTAACATTTTCGATTTATTTTGTTGCCACAGTATTTAAGGCCTTATTTTACGAGTAATAAAACCTTCTGTTTAAGGTTTGTCGCTGTTTTTAAATAATAAGCAAATTTTGCACAAACATCCATACATACACACTAATAGACGAAAGAACATTTGCCAGACTCGAAGCAGAGCGCTTCACTCGCTCGCTCAATAATGATTCGTAGTTTGTTACTAATTCATTCTATTTCAATTACACCTTAAATTAATGACAAGCGGTAAGTAACACATAGACACTTGCACATGTAATAGCAAAGGCACTGACGTAGCAAACGGCACAAAAAGCTGTGAGCTTAATGCCTAAAGCTTTCACTGAAAACGTCACAATGTCATTGCCATCAATGTCAACACAAAGCACAAAGTTGACGACACCAACATACGGTACGACATTAAAGTTTATTCTAAACGAGGCATGTATTGTACAATAGATACGCATGGGCCGCAACATGACATTTAGAGCATCACAATCTGGGTCAGTTGCTTAGTAAGGCAGCTCGATGCTCGTCTGACGTTAACAATCACACTTCAGATAGTTCAATTATGCTACACTGGAGCTGAAGATGTGCAGATAAGTGTCGAATGTATAATTGTATACATATATATTATATGCCATAGATACCATGTGTTCTGCATACTCATATGCCCAGAACTCTCATTCACCCTAGCTCTATACATATTTTCCCAAAATTTGTAACTGTTTTACCCGACTGCGAAACAAGAAGGGTTATGTTTTTCGAGTGTATGTATGTAAGAATATATGTATATTTTTATGTGAATGGTGTCAATATTCGTCTTGGTCGTGAGAGTGATACTGGATACATTAAAATATAGAAAAAAACGAAGTAAGGATGATGTAAAGGATTAATTATTTAGCAGTCGGATTTTTCGAAGTCCCTACTAATCACTTGTTATCTAAGAGTAATGTGTAGTACTTTTTATGGAAAATAAAACTGGAAAACGGCTGGACCGATTTAGCTGATTTTGGGTTTGAAACGTTTGTGAAATTTTAGGCAAGGTTTAAACGGTGAGAAACATACATAACTGTTAGGCGATACGAAGTTCGTCGGATTAGCTAGTCTGCAATAAAATTAACTAAAGGATTGTGTAATCTATTTTAACTTAAAGTTTTTCTCTATAAATTAGTTATAAAGAAAATTTTATAGCATGTGTTAATGCTTATGTAGGTTTTGTTAAACGAAGCTGATTCTCGCTAATGAGCTTGTGGGAATTTAGTTGCGAGCTACTATGTCAACAGCAAAGAGATATCCGTAGGTAGAAGCACACAGAGTTTAATGTAGCATAGATTCTGTTCTATTTGTGCTCTTTTTGGCTTCCTACGAGTATAAATTGACGTATAAATTGAGTATATAGTTTACGCCATAAATACCTAGCTTAATTTTTTCGTAAAAATTACTTTTTGAAAGATGTTTTACAGCAAACAGGCTTGCGTATGACCGTATCTCGTCATGTCATTATAGAAAAGCCGTAAACAATTGTTTTTTTTTATATTTTGAATTATTATTCAAGAATCAATACCGCATGCCCTCGACAAATATAAAAATGGCACCATAACAAATTTCCCACCTTTTTGGAGTAAAAAAAAAAGACTAATTACAACAAATAACGAACAGATAGATCTCCCATAGGCCACTTATGAGTAACTAATAATATAGCCTTTATAAAACTTGTAGATGTTGTTGTTTACATAAGTTGGAACAACCTTATACAAATATAGGTTCAGGTACATATAAATAATACCAACAATCCAATTCCAACATCAAGTTATATTTACAAGGAGTTCTTTTACATTAAAGTGATACAAGCTTCTTTTTATCAGCGCAGTTACAATATTTACGTAAACCTAAAAAATAAACTATGGCGCCGGAATTTTATTATAATTTAAATGGATCATTTTCAAACGATTAAAGTTGTTTTAAATCGGTTCATCTGTCTCCGATAAATCAGGTAATAAACATACTCCTCCTTTTTGCTAAGTTGGTAAAAAAACAAGTATTTTATAACAATAAGCATGCATTTGCAATCATGGAATTTAGTTTATTCTGAAAGTGTTCGATTTGTCAAATTAAATCATAATAATTATAACTATTAAAGGAATTTAAGAATAATTATTCAAATTGTGAGGTTCCATTCGGGATCGACCTTTAACATGGAACCAATATCACAAAAAGGTTTAAGGGCTAACCTAGTAATATTCAATACACATAACTCAGTATTATGTCTATCAGCTAACAACAAAGTATAATGATTTTAAGCCGTAGTTCGTGAGCACTAGAAATAACTTGCACTAAGTTTTGTCTATTCTATCGCACAAGCACGTCAACTTTGGAATTTGTCGGTTAAAACTTAGAAACCGATCCGTCTTGGCGGGTTGTTTCATGTCTACGTATAACAGTATTTATAGCATCAATAATATTGATTTGGATATACAAGTAGTTGCTAATTAAAAGTAAAAACCGACTCCAAACCGGCAGGTATTTTCGAACGAATGTCATTAATGTAGTCTAAGACAATTCAACTCACATTAATGGTAAGCCCAAAACCGCTGGACTGATTTACAAGGGACCAACTAGATAGAACATTCCAGCTTTTTGAAGAAATAATTTTACGAATCGTATAATCTAAATGAGTATTCCAACCAAGTTGTTTTCATGTTTCATGATTTTTTTAAACACTGCTATCGGCATTTTCTTTTTACAATAAGAAACTTCTTAAGAGACCAACAATATATTTAAAAAAATTAAATTATTAGAATTGCTAAAGTACTTTAACTTTATACGTTTATGTTACTTGTGCCTTTTAATGAAGTGACATACGATTATCAATATCAGGAGCTCAAGCCAAGGCTCATTGCGACAATACGAGTATGTAAAACTAATTGATTGACTATTTTTATCTCGTTAGACAATGCAGGCTTTGTACCGGTAGAGTCAATTGAGCGGCAAAGCGCTACAGCCTTGAAGCTCACATTCATGAGTGAAAGGCACCTCAAGCATTGCGCGCGTGACTCACAGATGACTTTTAATATGTGTGCAATGTAGGTGTGCCGTATGGGTTACTTCTAATGAATAAAATCAGCTGTTGATGCTTAACGTGCTTTACTTATAGTTTTTAAGCGTTCTCTTTACTCAAATTAACATTTGGTAGTAGATTCTTGGACAGAATGCAACTTGGACCGAATTCAAAGGACCTTAAGCGACTTTCGCCGATTTGCCGTTTGGACGGTACAATGCGACCGTTTGGCAAAACTGATTCATTTAGTTTTCAATGATAATGAATGAGAGTTTGTTATAAAAGTTTTAATTAGTTTTGTCTATTTGTTACATTATTTACGACCAATTGACGACGTTTTGTCTTACAAACAAGTATAGTTTAATAACTCAAATTTGTTACCTTCATTCTGAACCCGTGGCTGTAGGAATATTTTTGAGCATCCTCAATAACCTCGTATATAATAAATATACAAACTCTTGAGATGTAAACATGTTTTTTCAAATAAGCACATTTTAAACATTTCTTCGGCTATATTTTGTTCTGTTTTCCAAACCGATTCACCACTACGCGCTAACGCAATAACGTATACAACGATTACCTTTTAAGATTAAATTTAAGAACATACATACGCATACACGATATAGATATATAGACTTTATTTTCCAAAACTTATCGGAACGCTGGTCCAACGTATATAAGCTTAATAGCCCCTTATTATTTATTAATCTTTTATCACGGTCATACTGCTAGCACTCTAGGTTTACTGTCCTCTGGTCGAGTTTTTTTTTCTTTCTTGATTGGCCGCCACACTCTGTGTATTGTGCCAGTTCTCAAGTTCTTCAGGAGCTTCGAAGAGAGCTTCCAAATCTTCAAGTTTTGTGACGTTGAAGTAATCGTAGTTGATACCTTGTTTTGATACAATAAAAACGGGGAAACCTCATTATACCAAAATAACGATCGAAAATATTTAAGTGCTTATTATATAGATCAGACAAGTATAAAATAACAATATACAGTATAATTATTATTATATTACAACTTAATACTATTTGACCGAGTTATTTATATCGAATCATTTAATTATATGTAGACTTTTATTGGTCTATGGCTTTTGCAACGGCTTTTCCATAGCCGACTACCTAAAAGGAGGGTAATGCTTTTTGAGTGTATATTAAGTAGTATGTATGTTTAACGATAGTGGTTCTTAAAATAACGTCTTGACAGTATTTGATATGCGAGGATTGAGATTTCGAGTTTTTTTTCTCATTGCATTCGTCTTTATCCTGTAGATAGTCATAGACTATACAAAATGCATCCCGTGATTTCACTCGTTATAATACAGTGGTCTACCGTTTTAGTCATTAAATTCTTCAGTGCCTCTACTTCCCCGTAGTTAGTATGTACATACGTACTTGTTAATGCAAGTATATACAAGTAATATAATTATATTATTGTGACTCAGGATTGAAACAAACTTTGCTTCTTCAATCACTCTTAATTTTCCCTATTCGTGCAGAACGCTAAACTCGAAGACAAGTGAAGTAGACCATGACTCAAATTGATTCTGGCGTGTGATTCGATTACGATTTTTCGGACTAGAATTTTGTGGCAAAAAGCAAATCAGAAGTGGAAGAAGAATAATAAGATATATTCGAAACTAGACAGATCTGATCTTTATATTTTTTTTATTATTGAGAGAATAGAGCGCCTTTTTGGTCTATTGAAAAAATACTTATATTATTACTGGAGAGTACACGCCTTTGTAAGAAGTATTTTAAGAGAACGATATGAATTGAAGAACTCTTAAATTGTTCAACAGCCACTCTCTAAAATGTAGACGCCATTGAAAATATTAAACTTTCCGTCATAACATTAATGAAATTTTGTAATAACATATATATCACTCGTTAAGATGCACTGGTCTAAAGTTTTTGCAGTCGGGTTTTTTTGAAGTCGCTTCTAATGGCTAAAAAACGATCATTTGGAACAATACAGATAATCCAAATACAGCGTACCCAGTTTCTAACTTAGTATATCATTTTAAAGTAATACAGACTCTTTTTATTAGGTAGATGAGATAGAACTTTTAAAAATTTTAAAATCTTAATCTATAAATAGGACTTTGAACCCAACGAATTAGGGACTAATACACATACAACGTTAAATCAAAACCAATTACAGGCTTTTTATACTACAAATGATACCTACAAACATTTTTTTTTTTTAATAATAACGCAAACTCTTGAATTAACGGTTAAAACATCTCACGTTTTTGCAGTTGCTTACTACTGACCATGTTTTAAAAACCTAGCTATCATGGATATCAGTTGTAAAGTCGAATCTATCGCATACGTTGAAACACGGGCTGTCATCACGTTACCCGACGCGACAGTTATAAAGCGCGTGTTCACAGTCGGAGCACGAACTTTTCCTTTTCCGGTTCCGTCAAACGCGTCTCGTCTACACAAAGCCTAGCTCAAGCACGTCACCGATACCTGGCGTGCCTATTTGGAGTGCCTAACAAACATAGTACTTTTGATGACTCTAGGCTGGATATATACAGTATTCAATCTTTTAGTACATTTAGTACATAATCAAAGTTTAGGATCTCTCTCGTGATCTGAGGGGCTTTTAACTGCCTACGTTAGTATATGATTGAAGCTACATTTCATAATTCTGAATTAATAACATGGAGCCGGAGTAGAGTTAAATTAGGTATATATACCAGTATATTTAGAATTAGAATTATTTTTTACTGTAACTATTACGACCATGGTTTCAAGTTTAACTATTTCATATAGAACGTATTTCTCTTTTCTCAGTAGGCACATTATTTTAGCGATTGTATAACTTATTTAAATAGTTGCTATAATATACGAGTATACAAGTAAATTAATCCAAATAATAACGAGTCTCTCTCGCTCTCATTAGCAAAAATATTCAGGGCTACAGACCTAAAAGTTCGCCTACTAGACAATTGCCGCTCTGTCAAGATGGGGTTAACAGCTGTAGAATATTGTTCTTATACATGCACACTCCCAATTATTTTTTCAGTGCATACACGCAATGTCCGGAACCATTAATTCATACCGAATAATGGCATTATTTTGTGTCCGGCGGCGTAATCCACCGCCGGACACAAAATATTTTTTTTTTCTTTATATTAAATTGATAATTTTACAGCAACAGATATAAAACCTCAAAAAAATAAAGCCTCATAAATGTTGATCTAGAATGTTATCTAACTCTGTACCAACTCTCAGCAAATGTATACTGCAGTTTAGTCTCGAAAAAGTAAAACACAACTAACACATTTATAGTTCTTAGACTTTATACCCCTGTGGTTTTATCCGCGTGCTGTATAAAGCCACAATGGTACAAATTTTGTTGATTCCATTCAGTCGCTTGTCATGGATTGCGAAAAGTTATCAAACTAAATCATACAAGTTGTCGCATATCAGTGCGAATTGAAATGATTACGATGGTTGTCCGATTTAATTTCTTCGGTCGCCACGTGCAATATTTATTTTTGCGAAGTGCTCATTCTGCTTTAAACCTATCTGATCGAAGTGAGCGACGGATCTGTAGGGAAAAAAATTGAGACCGACTTGGGAGAGATACGACACTGTCCTTCTTGTTGTTCATTGTTCTAAAGACAAGTCACTGCCTTGTACTAGACTAGGGCATCTCAAGTGCCTAACACGATACACGCACCCGAGTTGATAGGTAACTCAATCTCCGGCGTACGACCGTGTCACGATCCTTGAAGCTTGCTGAGTGAGCGCAGAGAGGACACAATTGAGAGGACGTCCCGTTTGGGACCAGGCGACGTTGCCAACTCGTCCTCAGTGTACAAGTTGAGTACAACTAGTTGAAACTGGACTTGTGCAAATGCAGCTAAAATTTAGCTACGAAAGTATTTGTAGATCACAATTTAATTTGCTATCAAGATATCAGATGTTAGTTTATACAGACGTATTTTCCTAGCATAAGCCAGTACGAAATTATAAGATGTATATTTGTCTGTCTATTCAAGATAGCATGGTGCGAGAAAAATATTAGTATCAGCAATAAAGCATAAGTTCAAGAACACGTACTGGCAAACAGTCTAGAACGTTCTGCGATTATAGGTAGATAAAATATATTATACAGAAGATAGCAACCAGTCAATGTATATAAGAAAACCACCTAGGATATTGGCTAGGGTTAAGCATGAAAAAGGTGAAAGCAAGATCAAGCAAGCATGGTTTCGTTTTGTCAGTTTGTCGCTTCAACGCTGACAAAATGATACCAAATTTTCTAGCTCTTGTTTTCACCTCTTAAATGCTTTATATGGTCTAGTAACGTTAAAAGAGGATTATGTCCAGCAGTATATAAGAATGTATTCAAAGAGAAAATATTTTAACAGCTGCACCTTAGTCTGATTCGATTTCTGAATATTTGAAATACATAATCGGTAAACCGAGATAATCGCAACAAACATGTCCAATGGGATTAAATTCTCTTTCATCTAAGTCTCAGACAGATTTAATTCAATATTTTCTAATACGAGACAAACATTGAAACAATTTAACCTAGACGACCTTAATCTTAGTCTGAGATAGACAGATAGGTATGCATGCAGATTGATGTATTAACAACTTAATATGTGATGAAAATTTTAATATTCATAGCATTAAGATGAGATGTACAGCTATAGGTAAATTAAATACCAGTATCTAAGTAGATATAATTTTGTACCAAATTATATCTACTTAGGTACTGGTACAACAATTTTGACAGTATACAGCAACTCTCGTATGGTTAATTACTATTTTTTTTTTTATGTAAAGAAATTATATAAATTTTACCGAATCGGTCAAGTGGCTTGGTTTATAAATTGATATTAAGTAGTTTTAGGCCCCCTTAGGGATTGAATTTTCAAAAAACTCTCTTAGTACACCCCTACACCCTATATTGAATACACCCTCCAAATTTTATGTCTCTAGATTCTGAGTTTTAGGCTCTGCGTTGATTCCTTGCGATTATCAGTAAGTCAGGCCTTCTTACTCTTAGATATAAAGATCACTAATTTATGTTATATCAATCGCTTCATATTATTCAGTCAATTACATGTTATTTTACCACAAATACCAAATAGTATTTAACAGTATCAGCTGTTCCATCACAGCCCAAAACACAAAAACTGAATATGACCACAAACAACACAAGCTGTCATCCGAGATTCTCATCAAACTATGAAGTTACATGCATCATAACGTTTTGCAGACAGAGCCTAGTTTTGCACAATATACTCGTATGTTTGGTTTAACAATAGAACTTTAACTACATTGCAGGATGCACCAAGTGCGATTAACCATATTTTATTTTCTACTTCTAAATTGTCTGTATATCTTGTCTCTAGGTTCAGCACTTTATACTCTGTGTTTATTCTTAGCGTAGATATATATCAGTCAGTCAGGACTTACTCTTCTATATAGATTAAACATAATGCATAAATTAATCTGTTGATTAAAATTTAATAATTAATATTATTGTGAACCATTGTTGTTTTTAATAAAAGGATTTTTATTAAAAAGCAATAATAACCAATGAGTACTTGGATATGATACCTATTTGGAAGTTGGTATTAATTTTTCTTTTTCAAATATTTATTTGCAAATCCCAGGCACGAATCGTTGGTCGTTAAATAACACAAACCGAGAGTAATTATCAAAATCCACATGTGAACAAATCAGGCACAATTCTGTTCCAAAATCGTCGCATTTAATATCGAAACGATAACGTTTGGTGAGATGAGTGTATTTCAACAATGAATTTGTAAACCGTGGAAACATTTCCGCGTTTAGAATTTCAGTTCAAATGTTAGTTTGTTGCGCATTTCAACTCCGAGCAATTAAAATTTGAGTTGTTAGTTATTACGTAGAGGTATGATTACAATCTAATTTCACAAAACGCTCATTTTGATGCAGATAACTGTTGAGTATATGTGCTTATAAGAGAAGCAATATGACGCCTGATAATGAACTGCATAGCAGGTCTAAAATTTTGACCTTATTATTAAAAAATAAAGTGACAAGTGATTTTAATTTTCCAGGCACACATAGGTTTTTCAGTTATTTGGATTTAAATGCCACTACCGATTCTCATTAAAACGAAAAAATGAATTTTCCTAATCGGTTTTGGTGCTTCTGAGAAATGGGCTAACACACAAAAAAATACAGACATATTGAGAACTTCCTCCTCTTTGCAAGTCAGATGAAAATGATAAAGAAATCAACAGTGATTTTGCGTTCAGGGACAGAACTAGGAGTTTTAATAAGAGATGCTAAAGATAATGATACGTACAATTGACCCTTACCTAGTATGACTTTCATTCATAAATTTCCGGTACAATCTGAAAGGAGAATTAATCTGTTACAAGTAACAATCTCCTCAGTATTGATTGTATGCATGTTTGTGATATTGCTGTATAAAGTAGGTCGAACACATTGCATCGTGTTGCGATGCGTCGGCGAAGCGCATCCACGGTCTTCGATACTTCAAACTCTCACGCTCTATTTGCTGCTATTTACTTTTTTATCGATCACACCACATTGGCTGGTTGCCGGCACACAACGTGTAATTTGCCGGTGAAACGCTCTGCAATGCCGGTCGAATCTAATATTATTTGACGTAAATATTGGTTGATTAGATTATTAGGTTCATTAGATGAATATAAGAATTCATGTCAGAGGAAGAACTCTAGGCATAGATATGTGTCTTAAATATATAAATTATAAAATCCCAAATAATATAGTACTTAAACATCATATCAGACTATCAAAAACTCTTATAAAGGCTAGTCCTGAAGTTGAGCCGCAAATGCGTGTGAAGACCTGGCGGATCTGACTCATATTTTTTTTTCTAGTGCCATTATTTAAGAACACTTAAGTATAAAACTTGGATCTGGTGAGCACTACGTCTGGCATAACATGTTATTATAATATTACATCTCTAATATGCCTTCAAAGTTCTCTATTAACATTACCCTTACCGGAATACTGTAATAATTTACCATTATTATAGTAACGTCAAACTCAAATAAACCGTCCGCTGGGAACCGACATAATTTTGTAATTAGAGCATTCACAATTTAAATTAAAATTATTACGAGTATGCTCCCGTCGGGTTCTGTCATTGCGCATTCAGAGCTGCAAATTAGGTACTCTAGAGGGTTTGTACTTACATCTACTTGTATCTACGTAGGTACAGAAACCAAAACCCACTCGCTTCCAATCAAGACCGTCTATCAAAGTGTCGTTTCACAAAGGGCATTCCTTAAACACTGCTTTAGAGTGCTCTCATTTCTGTTTTCGGGAGTCGCACAAAGCAAAATAAGTGACAAGTGACCGACCCTTTGCTTGACGTTGAAAAGTGGTGGTGATGGCAGTACCTCGCCTTGCCTACCCTGCGGCAGACCATTTGTCATAATATTGCGAGGGATTTGTACGAAATCGTAATCCACTTGTACGCGTTACAAAGTGATGTGAACAGTGTTTATTTTGCTATGATATCTTAGTTTTGCTGACTTAGCCTTTTGTTAGATGAACATCAAAAGGGATAATAGTTTTTTTGATACTCACTTATGTGGGATAATGTACTAATATACTTACTAGACTAATCTACTTAAGTTTAATATTTCTGTTTAGTATTTCACACTATTGTTTTTAATTAATAACCTGTAAAATCATGCATAAGATACGTGTGTGTTTATTTGTGACAATTTATTCTTAGTAGGTACCTAACTGTTTTAAAGCGTATTACTGCTGTCGCTTGAACGAGAAGTCTGCAAACAAATGATTTCATCCCTCATCTACATTAGCGTGCACGGTGGGGCTATACGTACGTTACATCTGATCGAAACCGTGTATTTTTTTCATTAGGAGCATCAGGAGGATAGGGCGGAAAAAAATCTACACACCTAATTAAATTCTTTAAAACGAGCGATAATACCCATTTGATTACTCGGAAATATATATAAGGCATTTCCCTTTCTCCAAAGTATTTTCGGAGTAACAGTCTCGTCTTTAATTGCGATTTCTAAAAACAAAAGTCTGCAAAGGATATTTACTTGGTTAATTACTCATCTTGGAATTACGAGCACATACTTTAAATGACAACACTCAGACGTACTTTGGTACTTTGACCAGACTTTAACACTTAGCTGGTGTAATTAATAAGGTGCTTGCGAATTCCCTCTTTACCTTCGCTAAGCACAGTTCCATGTCCCTTACAGTTGGGCATAAAGTTTCTAACACGACTCGCAACTTTAGGGACATATCAACGACTCTCTTTAGCATTTACTTACACATGAATATACTCCACTTACACGTTTGCAAAGACCGTCTTTTGACGCTAAATAGCTTGGCTACAGATTTTACAACTTGAGGGTGGAAGCTAAGCCAGGCTAGCGATATGAAACGCCCTACCCCCATGCAAATATAATTAATTAATTTAATGCAAGAACATCGCCAATTTCATTGTATTTTATATGTCTAATTATTGTGTAGCTTAAGAAAACTTTCTATAAACTATACAATAATACGTCGAGAATTTCTATACAATTATTTCTAAATAAGGATGTGGTTATAACATTTGCGACAGCAAATTGTCGTAAAATTGTTTTTGGTTACGTGATTATCCAATACTTGTCTAGTGAAAATAAGGGCTCACTTTCACTTTTAACCCTTTAACTGTGAAAGCTATTTGTACAATGTCGGCGCTTTGGTACTCCCTAGTTTACATACTCGAACATCACCAAAGGCATAAACTTGGTAATTTGCAAAACCAACAAAATAACTCTTACTCGTTTGGTGCGTTATGTACTCGTATCTATGGGTAAAACTTTTCCTTTTATTACAGACACGTTTACAAATTGGTTAAACTTTGGTATATGGGTAAAAGTTAATAAAATGTTTTGTTTCATGTGAGGCACTTGTTCAATGGTTACTGACTGTCAGAGTGCGTATCTGCAACATAAGCCGCTAGACGTTAAGATTGGAATGTACCTAAATCAAACTTCTAAGATGTATCGATTGTTCCAAATTACTGACTGCTTCGGTTGAATAATTATGCTAGATTAAAAAAAAAAACAATATAAACGGGACTGTGTAGCGAAAAATAGCTTAATGTCGATAATCAATATCACTTATTGTATATTATGTGTACAAAATGGCAGTTATCACTCCGATTAGTTAGTAAATTAAAAAACCTAAACTATTTCTCTACTAAATAGTAAATAAATGTTAAATTCAGGAATTGATTTTTTTCTTTTCGTTTGTTTACAGGATGGGAACTCAAAGGATTACATTGTTACAAATTCTTCAATATAAGGCATTCATGGGAAAAATCCGCAGAGTTATGTCGGAGGTAAGATATTTTAAATGTTTTTTGCACAATGTTAACTAACGCCGTCTAAAATACTCCGTAAAACCTTGTAAAAGTGGGAGAACAGCAGCTGTTTTACGCAGTCTGCAATCGCGAACGAGAACGAAGTTTATTGCTTTGTTACTTAAATTTTCTTTAATGACTTTTCAGGTATGGTAGCGAGCTGATGGTAGTCGACTCTTACACAGAAAACAATATGACTGCCAGTATGGTACCTTCTAGTCCTAGCAACAACCACTACTGGCTCGGTCTTGCGACTGTCGATGATCTTCGAACTAACACCCTCGAGTCGGCTGCCGGAGCGCTGGTTTCACAGTACGCTGGTTTTTGGGATCTCAGGCAACCAAATCCGAAAGACGGAGAATGTGTCGATGTTCACGTAACATCTGACAGCCAGTCGTGGGAACTCACCACGTGCGAGTCACTTCTCCCATTTATGTGCCGAGCGAACGCCTGCCCTGCTGGTAAGTAGAGTAAACAAACCGCTTTCACGACATTGACACGTCGGAAATGATAATTCAATGTTAAGGTCTGCAAACAATGGTTACAATTTTTGTTTTTATTTTAGGAACCTTCCATTGTTCGAACGGAAAATGCATCAATTCAGCCTTCAAATGTGACAAGCAAGACGATTGCGGAGATGCCTCCGACGAAATGGACTGTGCTTCCGAGTGCCACTTTTACATGGCCAGCAGCGGCGATGTTGTGGAAAGCCCTAACTATCCTCATAAGTATCCTCCTTTCAGCGAATGCAAATGGACACTTGAAGGGCCACAAGGTCAAAATATCGTCTTACAGTTCCAAGATTTTGAAACTGAAAAGTCTTTCGACACTGTTCAAATTTTAGTCGGCGGCAGGACCGAAGAGAAGTCTGTTAATCTAGCTACACTTTCTGGAAAACAAGACTTATCAAATAAAATTTTCGTTTCTGCGTCGAATTTCATGATTATCAAATTCAGCACTGACGGTTCTGTAGAAAGAAAAGGTTTCCGTGCTGCATGGAAAACTGAATCCTCGAACTGTGGTGGGATCTTAAGAGCCACTCCACAAGGTCAAGTCCTTACTTCTCCAGGCTATCCCAACGGTTATCCCGGTGGCTTAGAATGCATGTACATTATTGAAGCTCAACCAGGCAGAATTGTTTCACTGGATATCGAAGATTTAGAACTGGGAATGAACAGGGATTATATCGTAATCAAAGATGGAAACTCTCCATCTAGTCCAGTTCTTGCAAGGCTTACTGGCCCTGGTGAAGAAAACGAAAAAGTTGTTATATCTACGACAAACCATCTCTACATGTACTTCAGAACTAGCCTTGGAGATTCCAAAAAGGGTTTCAATATGAGATACTCGCAGGGTTGCAAAGCATCGATCATCGCTTCAAACGGCACCTTTACATCTCCAGCATACGGATTGTCAAGCTACCCTAATAACCAAGAATGTTTGTACAGAATAAAGAACCCTAACGGAGGACCACTGTCTCTTAAATTTGTCGAGTTCAGCATTCATCCTTCAGATGTTGTACAAGTTTTTGACGGAGCAAGCACTAATGGCCTGAGACTTCACTCTGAAAATGGTTTCACAGTAAAGCCAAGAATAACTCTGACTGCTTCCAGTGGCGAGATGCTAATTCGCTTTGTGTCTGATGCATTACACAACGGAGAAGGTTGGAAAGCGACATTCTCTGCGGGTAAGTTAGAGTAACATAATGGGTTGATTGTTAAGTGTAAATTTTATTCATTTATACATGTTCAATCCAATTCTAACGGTTAAAAATTTTCAGATTGTCCACCATTGCGGTCAGGATTAGGTGCATTAGCGTCTAGCAGAGATACAGCTTTTGGAACAGTTGTGACATTCTCATGTCCTATTGGCCAAGAATTTGCTACGGGTAAATCCCGCATCACAACAACTTGTCAGGATGGAGGAAAGTGGTCGACTTCTTACATTCCAAGCTGTCAAGGTATTTTTTGTTTATATGGTATTGAACAATTTTTTTATTTTAGATTGCCTTATGTCTAAATAATAATAGAAACACAAAAATCGACCAACGTTGCGACGCAAAACTTGAGTTATAATAATAAAACATTTATATTGTTTTTGCAGAGGTATATTGTGGGCCAGTGCCACAAATTGACAATGGTTTCTCAATCGGCTCAACAAACGTGACTTATCGTGGTGTCGCTACCTACCAATGTTACGCTGGTTTCGCTTTCCCTACTGGCCAGCCTATTGAGAGAATATCTTGCTTGTCTGACGGCAGATGGGAAAGAACACCGACTTGTTTGGGTGAGTTAGTAAGAAATGACATAAACAAGTGTACTGCACTAATATTTAGGAATCGCATTAACATTTTCCATTGTACATTTTTCAGCCTCGCAGTGTGTTGCCCTCCCTGATGTTCCACATGCAAATGTTACCATATTAAATGGTGGAGGTCGAAGCTATGGTACAATTGTCCGATACGAATGCGAACCCGGATATGTAAGATCTGGCCAACCAGTGCTTCTATGTATGAGCAACGGTACCTGGTCTGGAGACGTCCCATCGTGCACCAAGGCTCTTTGTCCAAAGTTCCCTGAAATCAAGAATGGATTCATAGTAGACCAGACACGAATCTATATGTACGGAGACGAAGCTCGCGTACAATGTTTCAAAGGTACGAAATGCAGTACCAACGTCAATAATTCGTATTCGTAAAAAAACTAAACTGATTTTACTTTTTAATACAAATAAATTTGGATTGGTCGAGTTTCTAAATACAATACAAGAAAATCAATAAGCATTCAAAAATACAATCGTGTCTACTAATGCAGTAGCGTTACCACGCTGGATGGCCAGATAAATTTATGGAGTTAAAAACAAGCCATTGCAGTGGACTCTACATTTTTCCTTCAGGCGCTGCCCAATGTCACCAATATGTTTTTTTGCTTTGGCACATAAATGGCCATAAAACTGAACAAAAAATAAAAAGTACAAACAAAATTTTCATGTTGTACTGTATAAACTGAATTTAAATGCATTTCAACTTTTCAGGATACAAGTTAAACGGTCCTAGCATTTTGAGGTGTGGAACTGACCAAGAATTTGACCCCGCACCTACTTGTGAAGACATAAACGAATGTATAAGCAGTCAATGTGACGGTGCCTCAACAGAATGTAAAAATACTCAGGGTGGTTTCTCTTGCCCCTGTAAACCTGGATTTGCTCCAAATTTGGACTGCAGGCCGGTTGGCGACTTAGGATTGATTAATGGAGCTATTCCTGACGAATCTATTACGACATCGACACCGGAGCTAGGGTATTACAAAGGGGTAAGTATCATTACTACTTTCTACAAGAATGATATACAATATATTTTAGCATAAACTTAAGTGTTTGGACCTGCATTTCACACGCCTGTAAGCAAACGTCTGTATTAATAGGTAATTTAATACAATACATAAGTGTACTATTCAGGATAAGTAGATAAAAATGCATGGTGTTTTGAATAGATATAAAAAAACCCAATACAGTCATCCAATTTTGATCGTGTCACGGCAAGTATCCGAAGAACGTGGACCTTCCTTTATTGCTTTAGTAAACTATTCAGCGAATATTTAAGCAATGAAACTCGAGCCTAACTAAAATTAATACTTACCTTTCATACATGGTATGGGTACATTAAACGTGTACTAAAATATAATTCTTATTCCAGATGGTACGATTAAATAATGGTGGTGGTTGGTGTGGTAACAATTTAGAAGCTGGAGCTAACTGGATCTTGATAGACCTGAGAGCACCGACTATCATCAGAGGATTCAGAACAATGAGTGTAATGAGAGCTGATGGCAATATTGCTTTCACTTCTGCAATTAGAATTCAATACACGAACGACTTGACCGACGTCTTTAAAGATTATACTAACCCTGATGGCACAGCAGTTGAATTCCGGATCTTGGAACCTACCCTATCAGTACTAAACTTACCCATGCCTATTGAAGCGCAATACGTGAAGTTCAAGATCCAAGACTATGTTGCTGCACCATGCCTAAAAATTGAAATCATGGGATGTGCTAGGCTAGACTGTTCCGATATCAACGAGTGCAGCGAAAATAACGGCGGTTGTGATCAGAAATGTATAAACACACCTGGAAACTTCTCTTGCGCTTGCAACATTGGCTACGAACTTTACTCTTCAAACGGAACTGCTGGATTTGCCATCGAATTATCTGAGACTGGTGATCGTGACGGTGACACCTACCAGAAGAACAAATCCTGCGTTCCAGTCATGTGTCCAACTCTTGCATCTCCTGAAAACGGAAAACTACTTTCAACAAAGAATTCTTACCACTTTGGAGATATTGTTCAATTCCAATGTGATTTTGGATTTGTAATGTCCGGATTTTCTTCCTTACTTTGTACATCAAGTGGTACTTGGAACGGTACTGCACCTGAATGTCAATGTATGTATATTGCAATATTTATGTTCTAGTTGCGCCTCGCGGTTTTACCCGCTCTAGATATTTGATTATCCCGCAGAAACACTTTAATTTTCTGGGATAAAAAGTTGTCTATTTGTTAATCCAAAGTCTAAGATATCTCCGTACCAATTTTCATCCAAATCGGTTCAGTATTTTAACGTGAAAGTGTAACAAACATACACACATACATTATTACAAACTTTCGCGTTTATAATATTAGTAGGTATTAGAATAACAACAGTATTGAACAAAAATTACCATTAATTAATTAATAAATTACCATCTTAATAACATTGTCTACATATATTTTTAGATGCCCGTTGCGTGACATTATCTGACGACAAAAACGATGGACTGCGAATAATTAGAGAAGACCCTGAAAGTGTTTTGGTACCATATAGAGACAATGTTACTATCACTTGTACTTCTGCAGGAAGACTTTTAAGGAATACTGTAACATCTTCTTTCCGACAATGTGTTTATGATCCTAAACCGGTAAGTCAAAACTTGTAATATTTTGTCTATGTTACTATATTGATTTTGGAATATGAGACCTAGTATTGCAATTCGTTACATATTTTACAGGGTCTTCCAGACTATTGGCTTTCCGGAGCTCAGCCACAATGTCCGAGAAGAGACTGTGGTATGCCGATGCCTACGCCTGGTGCGGAATATGGCCAATATCTTGATACAAGATATCAGAGCTCATTTTTCTTTGGATGCCAAAATACCTTTAGACTCGCTGGTGAAACAAGCAAACATGACAACGTAGTAAGATGTCAAGCAAACGGAATCTGGGACTTTGGAGATTTACGATGTGAAGGACCAGTTTGCGAAGATCCTGGTAGGCCAGCTGATGGTTATCAAATTGCAAGGAGCTACGAACAAGGATCAGAAGTATTGTTCGGCTGCTCAAGACCTGGGTACATACTTATAAATCCTCGCCCGATCACGTGTATGCGAGAACCCGAATGTAAAGTCATCAGACCGCTTGGATTGGCATCAGGAAGAATCCCTGATTCTGCCATCAATGCTACGTCAGAGAGACCAAATTACGAAGCTAGAAATATAAGGCTCAATTCTGTAACTGGTTGGTGCGGCAAACAAGAAGCATTCACCTATGTGAGCGTTGATCTCGGCAAAGTATATAGAGTCAAAGCTATTTTAGTAAAAGGTGTTGTCACTTCGGATATCGTGGGTCGTCCTACAGAAATCAGATTCTTCTACAAGCAAGCTGAGAATGAAAATTATGTAGTGTACTTCCCAAACTTTAATTTAACAATGAGAGACCCTGGAAACTATGGTGAACTAGCCATGATAACACTACCAAAATACGTGCAAGCTAGATTTGTTATATTGGGTATCGTCAGTTTCATGGATAATGCGTGTCTGAAGTTTGAACTCATGGGTTGTGATGAGCCTGCAACAGAACCTTTGCTAGGATATGATTATGGCTACTCACCTTGTGTTGGTAAGTAGAGATTTCGTAAAGAAAGACTTTATAGCTTAGCGTATCTGCTTCAACTCACGCAATGCGCTTGTCTGAAATGGAGTAACTTTCAGAAAAAAATCGTACTCAAGTTCTACTGGTCAACCTACTAGTTAATTATGTGTATTGATTATTTAAATTCTAAAATCTTTTTCAGACAACGAGCCTCCAGTGTTCCAGAACTGCCCGCAACAGCCAATCGTAGTCCAAACCGACGTGAACGGTGGTTTACTACCAGTCAATTTTACTGAACCAACAGCAACCGATAACTCTGGTGCTATTGCTAGACTGGAAGTGACCCCGCAGCACTTTAAAACGCCACTTCAAGTATTCCACAATATGGTTGTACGTTACGTTGCATTCGATTTTGATGGAAACGTAGCCATCTGTGAAGTGAATATTACAGTACCTGATTATACTCCGCCGAAGCTAAGCTGTCCTCAGAGTTACGTCATTGAATTAGTTGACAAACAAGATAGTTACGCTGTGAATTTCAATGACACCAGGAGAAGAATAAATGCAACGGATGCTTCGGGAGAAGTGTTCTTGAAGTTCATCCCAGAAAGGGCTGTTATTCCCATCAGGGGCTACGAAAATGTAACCGTCATTGCTTCCGACAAGTACGGGAATAGGGCTCAGTGTAACTTCCAAGTAAGTAATACTGAGAAAATAATCAGAATAAGTCTATCTAAATTGTGGTAAATAAGGTAAATAAAATCTTCATTTGTTATAGGTATCTGTACAAGCGACACCCTGCGTAGATTGGGAACTAATGCCTCCAACACATGGTGCTCTGAACTGCCTTCCTGGAGATCGTGGTATTCAATGCATAGCTACCTGCAGCCCGGGCTATAGATTTACAGACGGAGAACCTGTAAAGACATTCATTTGTGAGAATAAACGAGCTTGGACACCGACTGCTGTTGTGCCCGATTGTGTTTCAGAAAGTGTGTTTATATCTGTTTCTTTATAATTATTATTTTCGTTTTGACCACATTCTTTACTAATGATATTTTCTTTCAGATACTCAACAAGCTGCGTACCATGTTGTGGCCAGTGTTCAATATCGTGCACTTGGTGCTGTATCCAATGCTTGCTTGCCACAATACAAGGACTTACTTGCCCAATACGATAACATCCTAAACGAAAGACTTTCGCAACGTTGTTCCGCTATAAATGTAAACGTTAATGTGACGTTCATCAAAGCAATGCCGACACTCCTTGATGAGAATGTTGTTAAAATGGACTTTGTCCTATCAATCACGCCGGCTATCAGACAAACACAGTTGTACGACCTTTGCGGCACTACATTAAATCTTATTTTCGACCTTTCTGTACCATATGCCAGTGCTTTGATAGAACCAGTACTGAACGTTTCATCTATTGGAAATCAATGTCCTCCACTAAGGGCTATCAAGAGTTCAATATCAAGAGGTTTTACTTGCAGCACCGGAGAAGTGTTGAATATGGATACAAATGACGTTCCAAGATGCCGTAAGTACTAACTAATAAACAATGAGCCCATACTGTACTTAAACGTTTTGTATTGTATTTCACATTACCAATTTGTTTAATTTCAGTGCACTGTCCTGCTGGAACGTTCGCTGGGGAAAAACAAAAATCGTGTACAATGTGCCCAAGAGGATATTTCCAAGATCAAGCACGCCAAGGCTCTTGCCTCAAGTGTCCTTCAGGAACCTTTACCAGAGAGGAAGGCTCTAAAGATCTTAATGATTGCGTGCCCGTTTGTGGTTACGGTACATACTCTCCTACTGGGTTAGTTCCTTGCTTGGAATGTCCAAGAAACAGTTACACAGGAGAGCCACCAGTTGGAGGCTTTAAAGATTGTCAAGCTTGTCCAGTTAACACCTACACTTATCAGCCAGCTGCTCCCGGCAGGGATAGATGCAGAGCTAAATGCGCCGCTGGAACATATTCACCTACAGGACTAGCACCCTGCTCTCAATGCCCGAGAAACTTCTATCAAAATTTGATCGGCCAAGCAAGCTGCAGTGAATGCCCAACTAATATGAAAACTGTTGGTACTGGAGCCACGGGATTGGAGGAATGTATTCCTGTGGAATGTTCGAACAGTGCGTGCCAACATGGTGGTCTCTGTGTACCTAAAGGACACGGTGTCCAATGTTACTGTCCAGCCGGTTTCTCAGGGCGTAGGTGTGAAATTGACATCGACGAGTGCGCAAGCCAGCCGTGTTATAATGGCGGCACTTGTACTGACCTTCCTCAAGGATATCGTTGCTCATGTCCCACTGGATATGGAGGCATTAACTGCCAAGAAGAAAGATCTGACTGTAGAAACGACACATGTCCTGAGAGAGCAATGTGCAAAGATGAACCTGGATTCAATAACTTTACTTGTCTGTGCAGATCAGGATATACTGGAATCGACTGTGATATAACGGTATGTCCAACTAACATGTTATTTTAATACCAATCATCGTATTAAATTGTTCTGTAGGGATTTATGGGCATAATTTATTCACGATTTTTTTTTCAGATTGACCCGTGTACTGCTAATGGAAACCCATGCACAAATGGAGCCTCCTGTATTGCTTTACAACAAGGCCGATTTAAATGCGAGTGTTTACCAGGATGGGAAGGGCAACTTTGTGAAACTAACACTGATGACTGTATTGAGAAACCTTGCCTTTTAGGTGCACCTTGTACTGACTTGGTAAATGACTTCAGTTGCGCATGCCCACCAGGATTCACAGGAAAACGATGCCACGAAAAGATAGATCTTTGCTCTAATGAACCTTGCAAACACGGAGTCTGTGTAGATAAACTTTTCCTTCATCAATGTATCTGTGATCCTGGCTGGACTGGACCTTCTTGCGACATAAATATCAACGAATGTGTAATTTCGCCCTGTGAAAATGGTGGCCAATGTATTGATAGTATCGACGACTTTACGTGCAACTGCGAAGCTGGATACACTGGCAAGAGGTGCCAACACACGATCGATGACTGCACTTCTGATCCTTGTACTAACGGAGCAACATGCGTCGATCAAATCGACGGATTTGTCTGCAAATGCCGACCAGGATTTGTAGGACAGCAGTGTGAAACTGCTATCGATGAATGCTTGAATGAACCTTGCAACGGTATTGGCACTGAAAGTTGTGTTGATCTGGACAATAAGTTCCAGTGTGTATGTCGCGAAGGTTTTACTGGTGAAACTTGTGAAACGAATATCGATGACTGTGCATCTGATCCATGTTTTAATGGTGGTTCATGTAAGGACGAAATTGGAGATTATAAATGTATTTGCCAACCTGGATGGACTGGTAAACGTTGCGAACGGGATATCGGAAACTGTTTAAATAGACCTTGTCAAAACAACGCCAAATGTATCGACCTTTTCCAAGACTTCTTCTGCGTGTAAGTTAATCACAATTAAATATGTCGGGTGATTAGTAAAGTTAAGTAACTATGAATGGTTATTCATAGCTACTTAACTTTACTTAACTTATTTATGTGAATTTTGTATCAAATGCCCAACATTTTTAGGTGTCCAAGCGGCACAGACGGCAAGCAGTGTGAAACTGCTCCTGAAAGATGTATAGGCAGCCCGTGCATGCATGGTGGAAAGTGCCAAGACTTTGGATCTGGTCTGAATTGCACTTGCACACCAGACTACACAGGCATTGGTTGTCAATACGAGTTCGACGCTTGCGATGCTGGCCTATGTCAAAACGGAGCGACTTGCTTGGATGAGGGCGAAGATTACTCTTGCATTTGCGCTCCAGGTTTCAAGGGAAAGAACTGCGATGAAGATATCATCGACTGCAAAGAGAACTCGTGCCCACCATCAGCCACTTGTATTGATCTGCCAGGACGATTCTACTGCCAATGTCCATTCAACCTCACTGGAGATGACTGCAGAAAGAGTAAGTTATGTTGATATTCATGTACCTTACTAGCATTACTCGTAATACTAAAAACTATTATACTTACATATATTGTATAATTTCCTTCAGCAATCAGCGTCGATTACGACTTGTACTTCAGTGACCCCATGCGATCCAGCGCAGCACAAGTTGTGCCCTTCGACACTTCGTCAGCGGATAGCTTGACCATTGCTTTATGGGTACAATACACCCAACAAGATGAGGGTGGTGTCTTTTTCACAGCATATAGCGTTAGGTAAGAACTCATGAAATTAAAAATTCTTCTAGCTAACTTTAATTGTTACCTAAGCTGTTTATAGCACTTATTTCCTTTTTTTCCAGCAACTCTCACATCGCTCTAAACCGAAGACAAATCGTACAAATGCACTCAAATGGAGTTCAAGTTTCTCTATTTTCTGAACTCCAAGACGTTTATCTGAGCTTTGGTGAATTTGCAACAATCAATGACGGACAGTGGCATCACGTTGCTTTAGTTTGGGATGGTATCAATGGAGGCGAACTTACACTTATCACGGAAGGTTTGATTGCAAGCAAGATTGAAGGTTATGGAAGCGGACGAACACTACCACAATAGTAAGCATACTTAACATGGCCAGTATCTTTTCAAATAGGTATATTTAGAAATGTTTTATTTTACGCATTGTTTATTTTCAGTGTTTGGGTAACATTGGGCAAGCCTCAATCCGACAATCCAAAGGCTTACACCGAGTCTGGCTTCCAAGGTCACTTGACTAAAGTACAAATCTGGAACCGTGCTCTAGATGTCACTAACGATATTCAAAAACAAGTCCGTGACTGCAGAACAGAACCTGTACTATACAACGGACTGACCCTCACTTGGGCAGGTTACGAAGATTTAATTGGCGGAGTCGAAAGAATAGTGCCTTCGCACTGTGGACAACGTGTTTGTCCCAATGGCTACACGGGACCGAAATGCCAACAACTTCAAGTTGACAAAGAACCACCACGTGTAGACCGCTGTCCAGGTGACTTATGGGTTATCTCTAAGAATGGATCATCAATTGTGAACTGGGATGCTCCCGTGTTCAGTGACAATGTTGGCGTTTCTAAAGTAGTCGAAAAATCTGGACACAGACCTGGTCAGAACTTAGCTTGGGGATCGTATGACATTGCATATATCGCCTATGATGCTGCTGGTAATGCAGCCACTTGCACTTTTAAGGCTACTGTCCTATGTAAGTATCTTGGTACTTCATGAATCATTTAAGTCTCTAAACCTGTGAAATGTTACATATAGGTACCTAACAGTTTCATTACTTATTTCAGCCGAATTCTGTCCACCACTTGCTGATCCTCTTGGTGGTTACCAATCATGCCGCGACTGGGGCGCAGGAGGTCAATTCAAAGTCTGCGAAATTGCATGCCGCGACGGTCTTCGATTCTCTCAAAACGTTCCTCCATTCTACACGTGCGGCGCTGAAGGATTCTGGCGACCAACTACAGATCCGAGCCTACCTTTGATCTATCCTGCTTGCTCACGTAAGGGACTTTACTCGTATATAAATTGTATGTTCAACAAACAAAATCGTACTTCCAATTTTAACTACTTTTTTCGATTTCAGCTGCTTCACCTGCACAGCGTGTCTTTAAGATTTCTATGCTGTTCCCAAGCTCAGTGCTCTGCAACGATGCTGGACAGGCTGTGCTTCGCCAGAAAGTACGCAGTGCCATTAACCAGCTCAATAGGGATTGGAACTTCTGCTCTTATGCTGTAGACGGTAGCTATCAAACTTGACATTAGTTATTAATTTTATCCATCTGCACTCGCAAGTTATACAAACTATTAATTTGAACAGGTACTCGAGAGTGTAAGGAACTAGACATCAACGTAAAATGCGATCACCGAGCCAACGCCAGGCAAACTAGAGAAGTGTCTGTCCCTCCGTCACCGACTGCTGAAGATACTTATGTACTGGATGCCATCATTCCTGTTGAAGAGTACGTACCTAATGTATTGCGCCATACAAAGCTAGAAAATTTGTAGGTATTAGCAGGTTGTTTTCGTAAAATTGAGTCGGACGCGGACATGGTCATATTTAAAAAACACGGCCGATTTTTAATAGCATATTGCACCTTCACAATCACATTATACCAAAATATCTCTTCTTAATCATCGTGTCCGATTTAAATCAATTATTTCATGTGGAATGGTTTTGGCGTAGCACATTCACGATGAATATTATCAATCGTATAGCACTAAGCATGTGTAATGTAAATTTGTAAAGCAATGTCGCACAAGTATATGAACTTCTTTACCTACTTTCCAATCAATAAACTATAGAAATTACATAATCTTATCACTTTTTAAGACAATGCAAGCATGATTCTTCACTGCATGTTTTTTCGCACTTAGGAGTCGAAGCAGTAGGGAAGGAAGACAAGCTGGCGATACTTACAACGTGGAGATCTCATTCCCGGCTATAAAGTGAGTTCTTGAATGCTAGTAGTAGCGCTTCATAGTCTGTCTTTTTATTTCTGCTGTAGAAGTTTCCTATTCAAGTTGCTTGAGTTTAGTTCTCAACAGACTTGTGAATGTGATTACTTTGTTTTTAAAACATTGCATAAACTTAGTTTTATTAAGTTTCTACATAAGAAACAGGTTGAAGATATGAGCCATATTATTCTAGAATGAATATATATATATATGAATGTTATAGGTACTTATTATTTTATAGGAATAGTAAACCAAGAAAACAAGAGCGTGTTTTTAAAGTTCAATTAATGTTTTAGCGACCCCGTAATTCACAATGGAAACAACGAACGCTCTTCGGTTCAGAAATTATTGGAGAAATTGATCCTTGAAGACGAACAATTCGACGTGCGAAATATTCTTCCGAACACGGTGCCTGACCCGGCTAGTTTGCAGCTGGTCTCTGACTACGCTTGTCCCATGGGACAGGTCGTCGTTGCACCGGATTGCGGTGAGTTCTACAGCTCTCAAGTTCTCAATTATTTCGTTAAATATCAGTTTGCTGGATTGGCCTGACCACGGCTATTGTTCAGTGTCCTTGGTAAGACTGATTAAATTACAGCAGCAAAAAGTTGGATTATTTATAACAGATTATTTGGTGTTGATAATTACCGTGAATAAATAACGTTTCACATGAATAGCACCTCAACAGAATTTCTCATGTGTTGTTGATGACATGCAAGATGAAAAGACATTTAAACTCAATGTTCGAACGCCTACCGAGAATCTTACTCGATATCGCCGGCTTTCGAAGCAAGTATGCCACGGCGGTCGTCACGATGAAAGTGGTAACTTATCATAATATTTTTCTCAGCGACATCTATTATCGGTTTTTCGTACTTACTATACTTACGAAAGATTTTAAATGTCCCCCCATCGATAAGTATTTTTTCGCTCCTTCTGCAACGGTACTCCACTTGGTAAAAAAAACAGCCATATCATCTTACCTAACTTTTTTCTTTTACAGTGGCTTGCTCTGTGGGTACATTCCTGGAGTCTGCTAGCGATTCCTGCAAGCCTTGCCCTGCTGGTTCTTATCAATCGGAAGCTGGCCAATTGCAGTGCCAACCGTGCCCTGCGATAGCTGGCCAGCCAGGGGTTACCCAGGCTACTGGAGCCAGAAGCGCAGCCGATTGTAAAGGTATGTTTCTTTTTGTTATTTATTTAAGAAAATACAGTCCAGAAGCTAGACAGAAAATAATCTTGACTGTCATCGTGTTTTAAAAAAGCCATATAGCTTTCTTGACTGAATTACTTACGTATGAGCAAAAACCTATGTATCCAGTTTTAGTATTGAAAACAGACACTATCTCTTCAACTTGATGTCATCGTCGTTAAAAAAGACAGCACGCGTGAGAATAAAGAGAAGATATTGTCGAGATATAAGGTCGTAAAAGTTTATGTTCGAGAAGGCAAGGTTCGCCAAACACTATTTACAGATATCAAAGCAAATCTAATTATTTCTATTACAGAACGTTGCGCCGCCGGTAAATACTACGATGCCGAAGCGGAGCTGTGTCGACCTTGCGGCCATGGATCCTACCAGCCTCGAGAAGGAGCATTCACTTGCATCGCCTGCCCCAGAGGACAGACCACGAGAGCCACTGAAGCCGTATCCGCTGCTGAATGCAGGGACGATTGTCCTTCAGGTACTTTAACTTATTCTTTTTACATTATTGTTTTCTTTCTAAATCAAACAAGCCGAGGATGCCATGACAAGCAAATCAGTGGCCTGTGAATACAATACCAGCAATTCCCGCGATATTCTTATCAATGGGAATTTATTGATCGAACGAACGAAGTGTCGGGTAAGCGCGATGCTGGCATTTTTTTCCTTCGTCTGTCAGTTTGTATATATGATACATTACATATATGAACATTTGTCTGGCAATTTCGTCCTCACGTAGGTACATGTCATCTCTTAGCTTTCAGGCAATCTTGACAAGTTTTACTTGCTTATTTTATTTGCTGTAAAACGTGTCATAACCTAACACTTTTTAAGGATAAATTGTTAATTCTGTCCTAATACACAAAAGCATATACCTATAAGTGTAAACTTAAGTAAAAAATGGCACCAACAGACGTGGATTAACTTTACAGTTTATAAAAGATAACTGTGTCTATACCTATGTAATGTTGTTTCCAGGTGAACAGCTAAGCAGTGACGGCGGCTGCGAGCCGTGTCCGAGAGGCACGTACCGAGCGACCGGAGCGGGCGCAGCGTGCGCGCCTTGCCCGCCCGGCACCACCACACCGCAAGATGGCGCGGCCACTGCCGACCAGTGCTCACTCCCTGTTTGTAAACCTGGTATGTTCATATATAATTTGTTTATTATAACAAAGAAGTTTATATATAAGCATATCTATCAACGTTTATTACAAGTTATTAGAACGTAGGCAAACAAAACGATGACGGCATGGTGTTCGAATACTCGACTATCAAACGGATTATCCAAGTACAAACCTCAGCCACTAAAAAGTACTTGTAAGAAGTTCTCATCACGGAATTTGATTAATTTCTCCATTTATTTTATAGGCGCACTAGCCTCTCCTACGAAAGGCATAGGTACTTTTTCCTAACAATGAGAGCATACCTATGTACGGTTTAATACGGTACAAGAGACTGATTGCATTATCTTCACCTTCACCTGCACCTTCTTGGGCAGTCTTCTTGCAGTGATAAGATCTCTTCGAGAAAAGATTTTAAATGATTTTATTCAAATGTTTTATAAGGTACCATGCGCTACCCGAGCACCACATCTTTTACCTCCATATGAAAGAAAGTTTACCTTAATTTTTCAGGTCAATACCTCAACGTGACCCTTAACACTTGTATCCAATGTAGAAAGGGCACATACCAGTCGGAAGCTCAACAGACTGTGTGCATCCCTTGTCCTATCAACACCAGCACGAGAAAACCTGGCGCCGTAAGTTCTAGCCATTTTTACTCTTACCACAAGTTACGAATATCAGAAGGGATAAGATGATCTAAAGCAACCAATCTATTGATTGCACTAATAAAATCGTAGCCCCTTAAGCTTTTCACTGGCCGTTCAAGTCATCGGTCTAAAGAACTGATCTGCTAAGACTTCTTGTTTAAAATATGTAAAATTATTACAGTAAATTCTCAGGAAATCCTGTGTAACATTTGAAAACTACAAAACTCACGGGAAGTGAATATACTTTACTACTTATAACTGTTATGCTGAGCAGTGTTAACTCTTGAAGGTATATTTCCCAAATTTAGAAAAACTGTATACTTTTCACAGATTTCTGAAACGGACTGTACGAACCCATGCGAAATGAGCGGTCCAGAGATGCACTGTGACGTCAACGCGTACTGTCTTCTTTTACCGGAGACGAGTGAATTCAAGTGCCAGTGCAAGCCAGGTTTCAACGGCACCGGGGAATTTTGTGACGGTAAGTTAAAGATACAATCACTGGCAACACCTAGAATCAATAACCTTGACTAAACTTGTCACTGAAGTGAGAAGTTTTAGGTTTTTCTGGCGTATTTTAGGGTATGTAACATCACGACGAAATTATTATTGCGCACCCTTACGATACGCTGATTCGTTAATTAGAAGTTCCACTTTTAACTCAAAACGTTTGCCTGAACTAAACGATGAATTAACACAATATTTTGACAATAATTCAAGGTCTATATAGATAGTTACATATGTTAATCAGTTTGATAATGACATGATTCAGTGAAGTGGGATATATAAATAAAATAATAAAAAATAAACCGGCTACTGACTTCAATCTGTCTGTCTGCATTTAGTTTATTTCGTATTATACGCCCTATAACACTGGATCGATTTAGCTAATATTTATAGGGGAATAATTATAAAACTTGTATATACCCTTCCAAACAAAGAATTTTTTTTTCATATTGGTTAAGCCGTCTCTGTAACATCAAGCAAAAACACAAAAAAATACTGTAGGCTTGAGTACCCCCCTTCTTTTTAGAAGATGGTAGAAAATGTAGATGGTATGATGATATGAAATCATTGCCTTTTTTATGAAGTCGCGTAAAACGAGGTCTTTTTTTCTGAAATTCCAGATGTTTGCCTCAACTTCTGTGACAATGGTGGCGAGTGTGTTAAGGACCGCGGCGAGCCATCCTGCAGATGCACTGGATCGTTCACTGGAAGACAGTGCCGAGAGAAGAGTGAATTCGCCTACATCGCCAGCGGAGTCGCTGGTGGAGTGATCTTTATTATCTTCCTGGTACTGCTTGTATGGATGATCTGTGCGAGGTAAGGAAGACGGCTAATCACGAGTGTGTTTTCTTTTTAATTAACATTTTCCACGCCACGCTAAAACTGCGCTGCTGCGTACCCCGAACGTCAAAGAACACAATTTTAATATTTTGTTTTTTAATATTCACAATGTCAACTATAGACGACTATGACGCTCCAAAGGTTAATAGATAGGTAATACCGAAAGAGATCTAGGTATTACATGCTAGGCATTTGACTTTGCCTTTTTTGACCTAATGAACACGTAATGTTAAATTTGCAGTGGAAACCAGTGTTCAGTAAACCTACATGATAACAAGTCATGATGCCTAGGCATAGATTGAGGAATCACTTTTTTGTATACGATCTAGATAATATGTTATTAAAGTAATTTGTATACCAAAGTAAACATTAATGTAGACCATATTTTTTTTTTCTCAAATGTTATAATTTAAAACTATGTTCTTGTAAACTTGCAATACAAGTAACGTAAGCTTATTAATACGAGTATGTGCCTACCTCACATGCAAAAAAACTTTTTTTTTGAAGAATATTTAAAGTAAAACAATTTAGTTGATTTTTTTAAACTTGGATGGTTGTCAGTGGTACTAAATATAATGCGATCTGAAAAAAAGTTCCATAAGATGACGTTTAAGGCTATCTGCTAATAGGTTTACTAACAGTGATACCCAATATCTACTGTATTATTTACAGATCGACAAAGAAGAAGGAACCAAAGAAGACATTAACACCAGCCATAGACCAGAACGGTTCTCAAGTAAACTTCTACTACGGAGCGCATACTCCTTACGCCGAATCCATTGCGCCATCACACCATTCTACGTACGCTCATTATTATGACGACGAGGAAGATGGCTGGGAGATGCCTAACTTTTACAACGAGACTTATATGAAAGAAAGTCTACACAACGGCATGAATGGAAAGATGAACAGCTTAGCGCGATCCAATGCCAGTATATACGGGACTAAAGATGACCTCTATGACAGATTAAAGAGGCATGCGTACCCTGGTAAGAAAGGTCGGTATTAGTTTAGCACCTAGATTAGTTGCACGCTTGTTATTTGTTTGTGTGCAGCTTGGAACACCGGTGTGGGCGCTTTTAGTGCATGATTTTCTTTTCGCCGACTTAAACTGACTAACGTGCTGTTAAAATATGAATCGTTGCTTTATTGATATATTCATACCTAGTTACTTCATGCACCTGATAGTGACGCATGCTACTTGCGAAAACTACGAAGTTAAAATGAAACTAATAAAAGTAAATTGGTTTTAATTAAAAAATGGTTGTTTTACAAACGAATGACCACTCAAGAAAGACCCTTCAAGTTTAGAAAATATTAAATTTCAACCACCACATATATTACAATTACTGTTTAAATATTTCGGTCTTATTAATAAACGCGTCTTAACTTTAAACGTCTTTTGTTTTGTTTTATCTTATGGAGAACGTCACGTGTCATAACAAGACAAATTACGTTTAAAGTTATGACGCGTTTATTAATAAGATCGTTTTTTTTTTTGGATTTCTCTTCTAAATGTCAAACTTTATTGAAAGCGGTCGGTCAGTATATGGACTCTTACTGCAAAGTCGTTTTGCTGCTGAACTAAAGTCAAGTCTTACACGTAAAATGTGAAATTCTTGTACCTAGATGCATAAATAAATAATTAACAACTAAGTTATTTCCAAAAAATTGCTTACAATCTGTTTTGTGTCCAGTCAAAACAATATAGCCAGCATAAAACGATGCCAGTAATAAATAACGGATTGCAAACAAATCATTGCAAATAATCATAGAAAATGTTCGCGACTGAAGTCATTTTTTAATGACGCAAATAACGTATCAATAAATCTGTTGTAACTAACCTAAACATTTTAATAATGGCTTGAAGTAATTGCTGCCTTAAGTTGCTATCCAATTACGAAATGTGTGATGAAATATTGTTAAAATAAATTATATCGATAACTTATTGTTGTTTACAGATAAGAGCGACAGCGACAGCGAAGGTCAGTAAACGTAATAGGACTGCGTTATGTTGAATTCTGGTCAACTTTACATATACTTATAGTATCGAGTTCTCGGCGTGCCTCCAGCAAAAACAATAAAAGAACTAACAGTGCTCGGCAAACACCTAAAAGCGATTTAGTGGGGAAATTTCCGTACATGTGACCGGTGATTCGTAATTAGGGCACTTCTAATTGACGAATCACCGGTCGCGTCTTGGCAAAATCCCTGCCAAAGATGCCTAAATCTCGTCACTATTTGCCGGTAATAAATCTAGTAAATAATAGCCTACATGCCAGAGTGAAAAGTTTTAATAAATGAACAAGATTTCTTATTAAACTGTGATTTTGTAATTGATCCAATTTGTACGAAACAACGTTATTTTATAATAAATTACAAGGTGCGACGAACCGAGAACATATGTACTTATGATGTATAATTTTTGTACTCTTTTAGCTTTATTAAGTTTTTAGTTTTACAACTTTTTAATGTGTATTAACACACTCACTGTTTAAGTTTACAGCCCTAACCAAATACATAATTATATAAATTTAGAAATATCTACAAAGTAACTTTTCTATTTGTATATTATAAAGTGTAGAAATATAAAACGAACGCATAAATGATTTATTATGAGAAAATAGTTGCAATAAACTATAAAAAACAGTGATTGTGTTGATGTCCCATAATATATGAAATGATCGAACAAAATGCTCAAGTATTTTAAGGCAACCACTGCCATATCGAAAAAGAATCTTACATTCCAGAAAATAAAAGCAATTTTTATCATTGTAAATAAGTTATTCTTAGTATATATTGTATATTTATGTTACTTTTGTCACAAAATAAACGGTACGGATGATGTTATGTATAAAAACTCATTGGTATAGAGACTTTTAAAAGTTATTGTTGATTTTAGGTAATAATACCCACACGGGTTTTTGTGACTAAAACGTTTTTATTAGTGTTTGTATTAATCTCTGACACTAAAATTGAGTAGTAATTTATATTCGAGTTGTTTGTATAATGTCGCGTTTAAGATTAATACTGACACTAAATATTATGTCTATAGGTTATTTTAGAATATCGGTTTATGATTTTGTAATATAAACTGGACTGTAATATGAACATTATAAGCGTGTATGTTAGAGCGAATGATTGTCTTATTGATGTGTATAAACGTCTTTTTGTATAAGTTAGATGCATAATAACGTTACGAACAGTGTATCCGACATTTTCAATTTACTTGCGTATTATATCCTAATTTATTAATATTATACGGTACATATCCTTTAAACTTTGACTTACATAGGCACTAATAAAAGAGTTTTGTATTGCAGTTTTAGATTAAGTTTTAAAGTGGTTTTTAACGTGTAAAATACTCAGGATCCTCCGTGAGTGGTCAAATATTCCATCACAAATATATTACCACATTAGTTAATAATGACGATACTTTTTTACAAAATTTTAATGTAATAAATTTTAATACATATTTATAAAGTGATTTTATTTCGTCCATTATGTGATTAATATAAATGTAGTAAGTTCTCACAGACTAATGATTGACTGATATTAGCTAATAAACGTACCTATAGCTTAAACCGCTGAACCTATAGTTATGAAATTTGATGCGTGTAATCATTATAGGGCGTAGAGAAGGAAGGATTATTGAAAAATTCAACCCCTAAGGAGGTAAATTGGGGTTCAAAGTTTAAAACTTTTTCACAATTTTATGTCGCTGCGAGTGAAAGCTACTATTATAAAATATTTATAATTGACTAGATCTTGTAAAAAAATATTTAATGAAAGTTTTTGTTAGACCGCTCAATAATGTGCCGTAACGATGACCTAATCACATTTAATTCGATGAACTTAAAAACTGGTTATAAGCCGACTTTCTTACACCGACCAAAATAAGATAGCGCAAGTAGAAAAAACCAGTTTTTTAGACAATAACTCGATAAAACCAGCTTAATTGGTGTGATGGATTTATTTGCTTAGTATTTATAAGGTTTTTCTAGACTAGGTATAACTCCATCTATTGTCACTGAATTCCGTGGCTGAGAGCTGGTGGAGAAAGGCGTTCAGTAAATAAACCTTCCCGCAGTTATTGCGTTATAGGTATAGCTCTTTAACACAATAGTTTATTCATAACTCAAACAAATATTCAAAATGGCAAATTATTTCAGTAAATAATTTGCGACACGCAGCTCTCTTTACGATATTTTATAATAGACGAAAATCCAATATCAAAAGTAAATCAGATTATTGTTACCTCGATCTTTAGCGACAAAACACCGAAGAATTGATGCTAGATAAATATACAATTATGATCAAACCCTACTGATAACAATATCATATTTTATTTGCGCACCTAAAATGATAAGATTCAAACTTGCTTCGGAGTAATAATATTATTACTCGCCCTTGACTTTAAATGGCTGTAAACAACTGCAATTGTCTTTGTTAAAGTATTTTTCGTTATTTATGCAGATATAGGTACAATGAGGCGATAACACAGTAACCGTTCTGACCTCTGGCATGTTTTGCCACGCCTTTAACTATGTGATAAAATCGAATAATGGATGATTCAACAATCACATGTTATTGAATTTCGTTTCCGAAGTTTTTCAGCAGTAAAGCGCATAGTAATGAATGATAGTCGTAAAATATGGTACAAAAATCTCAACCCCGTCTACGATGTGTTGTAAAAAAAATATGAAAACAAATGGTGAAATTTTATTAAATAATTAGGGGTTTTTTGTGAGTTAGCCTATTTCTCAGAGACGCCTCGAATTGTTTGGGAAAATACTTTCTTAGTTAAAAGGATACTTCTCATGTGGTCTCATAATACTTTGTTTTTTAAACCGTGCTACAGAAACCAGGGTTTTCTACATAATTGAAGAACATGTTGCTTGTCTAATCTAAGAAATCTAAGAAACTGTTATTTTTTTCTATTTTATCGAATAGTAAAAACATAGTTGTTGTTTCACGTCAATTGGGTTCCGATAATAATAATCATACAAAATATTATTAACAAAAGTGCAATTTATTACAAAACTTACTCAGCTCAGCCGATCTAAATACAATTTATCGCGCATACCAAAAATATATTCGCTTTGTAACAATTACTCATGCTTAATTATATACTTATTTTAGAATACAGTTCATAAAACAGTTAAAAAAAACTTATATATAAGTCTTGTTTACAGATTCCAAGTAAAAAAGGATAATAGAATATTTTAATTTTTAAAGAGGCTGGATTTTATTACTTATTTATATAAAGAAAATGTAGTTTAATAGTGATAGAATTGAGAACAATCGCTGAACACGGATATTTTTTCTTATATGAAATAATATATAAGATAATGTACCAGATTTCGGTTTATCGATTACTTTTTGTCATTTACTTACTTAACTGTCTTCGTCTTTACCGGAATCCATATAAAGGCTTTGATAAGAAATTTAATTTCCTTGCTTCTTATAGAACTCAGTCATGTACTTAGCTAAGGCCTCCACTTCTTCCAGCGTCACGGCATTGTAAATCGATGCTCTTATGCCACCGACGTTTCTGTAAAATGCAATTTTAGTATACCTATTAGTGCAGGATCATATAACAAAAACTTACCTACTTGTGCACAGTCTACTTTTATACGTCGATAAATGTCTTTAACCGAGTTCAAAAGAGGTGTTTCTCAGTTTGACTGGTTTTTGTACATCATCTGATTGCTCCTCCAATGATTTTTGGTTTTTGAGAAGAACCAGAACATATTTCGATTAACTTTGGAACAAAACCGTTGACAAAATTGTAGGGCGCACGTACGTAGAAGAAACTCTAATTCCAGCTGTTAAATTTAATAAACCAGGACGTTGAAAGTATCTTTGTCGGTAATTCGATTACTTGTAAATCTTGATATAAGATTTTTTGTTTGTTTATTATTTGTACTTGTGTTATCAACATTGCTAGTAAGACGACATTCGAAGTCAAGATAAGAAGTCAATAGCGGCTACTGATAAAAGTGGCACAAATAAGGCAACAACCTATACAACCTTGTAACTAATAATGAGTCTAGCAACATATTTACCCGACTGCGAAAGAAGTAGGGTATATATATATATATATATCTTTGGCACGCCATAGAGCCACGCCATATGGCTGGTCGTATTTTTATGTGTCAATAGATTTGTCTTCACCTGCAGATGATCACCTGCTATACTAGTTGAATTTATACGGCTTTAACTATACTAGGCTATACTAGTTACATCCCGCGATTACACTTGTTAAGATACTTGGGTCTAAATATGCGGACTAGGATGTTCACTTGCTTAGAGGAAACCTATTCACTCACGATTTGAAAATACCGAGACTATATCTATTGGGAAATAGCGATATCGGCTCGACAGCGAATTCCACAGCCTGGTAGTTCGCACAATAAATGTCAACGCAAAGCGATTAGTGTTTAGTATTAGAGAACATAACACTATTAACACCGTCTGGTAATAAATAACTACTGTATTAAATTCACTGGTGGACTTATGCCTCTCCTAATGAACGCCACCAAGCTCAGTCGCTTCTCCAGTACTCGTTTACCCTAGAGAGTATTGGTTCTTCGGGATAGTTAGCCATCCCATTGTCACTTAATTTTTTTTATTCCCTTATATTATATTATATAGCACTCACTACATATAATTATGTATAGGTTGCCACGAAACTAACGAAATTGGATGAGCTTCACTGTTATTCCACGATTTGGCAGTTTTTTTGTAACATCCAGTGCCGACCTAAATATATTATGAATGTGAAAGTCAATGTGTGTACATTAGTTCATTCAAATATTATCACGTTAAAAACACATCATACCTGTGTCCCTTCAATTGTATAAGCCCCAATGCCTCAGCTCCTTTTAAAAATTCCTTTTCAAGAGCATCATTTCCCGGATTTCCAATTCTAAATGGGATGTTCATTTTGCTGCGGACATTCTCAGCGACAGGAGCATAGTAGAAACCCTTCGATTTTTCAATGATATTGTAGATGAGCTGAGATTTCTTTGTAGCAAACAGTTCCATGGCACCAAGACCTCCTTTCTTTTCTATCCATTGAAGTACTCTTCCCATCACATGAATTCTGTTATACAAATTTTTTTATTTAACACAAATTATGAACAAAATTAATCTTACCAACATGAAAATAGATGATGCAACAATTTATATAGGAACTATGTAATTATGGAAAACTAAGATATAATTACATTATTAACACAACGAGATAAAAGCTACTAACGAAAGTATAAGATTATAAGGAATCATTTATAAAGGGATTTTAGAAACAGAAGACAATCAGCGATAGTGCCAGATCGCGTTTGCCAGGAACTTCATCAACGATTAAGATGTCCTAACAGAGACAACTAAAAAGACTTTAACTCGATGAATAATTTAGGAGTTAGAATAGTAAACTTACGCAAACATAGGCGGCGTGTTAAGAATAGAGTCAGCTTTGGCCACAGCAGTCCAGTCCAACAGTGAGGGGCAGATTGGCAAAGCTTGGTTCAGCAGATCCTCTCTGATGATGACCAGTGCCACTCCTGACGTACCAATGTTTTTTTGAGCACCGCCGTATATGACACCAAACTGTCAAAAATAAAATAAAATCAATGCGGATTGATTTTATTTTCCTATACACAAGCAGGAGTCGTCTAGAGTAGCGCGAAATCGAGGAATACATAAACAATGATGAAGATGCTGACGAATTGGGAACCTCCTTTTTTAACCTTTTTGAAGTCAGTTAGAGATATATAAAATTGTGTAATATTTATTCTCTCTGTATTTTGTAATTGTATGCTATTAAATATCTTACCTTGGACACATCCACTTTCTTTGACATAAAATTTGAAGACATATCAGCAACTAAAGGCACTCCTTTTGTGTCTGGTATGAAATCAAACTCTACACCTGTAAAATAATTTAATAGTGCTATTATAGTTAAGAAAATATTTTTTAAATAAAATTAAGCAACAGTTTTTAGGTGTAAGACAAAAATTTTCTCTAGAAAGTTTTTAAGTTCTAAACTTTAGGTACATTTTGTCATGTTTTATACATAGTGACACTTTCAATTCAACCAAGGCAGTAAGAAATTAACATAACATTCAGCCAGATTTCAATAAAGTCAAATACATAACTAAAGGCCTGGATGTATTCGAAATTAATTTAGTATGGCGTTGAGATATTCTGCTAAATAATATTACTGCAATTAATAAAATGTACAGCAATACATATGGCACTTGTATCATTATGGAATCTAATGTACGGGCAAACAAGAGAATGTCACATGAATTTATGGTTTATGGTAAACAAACAATTCGGGCAAATGAAATTCGGGCACAAGAGTATTATTGCTTATATCTTTCGGGCAAACAATAGACAACCAAAAAATACAGTTGAATTGAGTACCTCCTCTTTTTGGAGGTCAGTAGAAAAGTAGTCAAGTATTTACCATGAATAGTTTCGTTTGTACAGATGTGGACATATGATGCATTGGGGTCAAGCTTCCATTCAGACTGGCGGGGTATATCAACATACTTGTCGGTAGGTGGGATAACCATGTTGACTGTACCATACTTCTTCGCTTCCTTTGCAGCTAGAGCTGACCAAGCACCTGAAATGGAATAATAATTTCAGAGGATGTTTGATGGTTGTTGTTTACAATTTCATGGATGTTATTCTTTTGAAAAGTAAGCAGTAGTTTGGGTGACAGGTGATTAGTGTTGATGTAGGACTGTTCGTCATACTGGAGTGATAATCTTGTGTGACTACGAGTTGGTAACCCAGTTATTGGGAATCTAACAATTTAGTTTGTTTTAAGCACTAAGTTTTGTAATATGAGCAGAACTACTTTGTGCACAATATGAATTAGACTTAAGTTTTCTTCGTAACAAGTTAGTGTTAGCCTAGCTGGTAAACCCCTTGCCTCACAAGCAAAACATAGCGGGTTCGAATCCAGGTACAGGCATGCGCCTCTGTGTTTTTACTTGTGCATGTTAGAATTAATAACAGAATGCTTAAAAAGTGAAGGAATCATGTGCATTTTAGAATTAATTACCACATGCTTAAACAGTGAAGGAAAACATCATAAGCACACCTGCTTGTCAGAGAAGGTGTCCTTATGCTTTCAAAGATATAAGAAGTTTCCAACCCGTAATTTGGGCAGTGTGGTGGAATACGACCTACACTCTATTGATAGGGGAGACCCATGCCCAGTGGGATGCTAAGGGTTGATACATATTTTGTGTACCTAATAATAAATGTTTTTAGAAAGTGTTATATAATTAGAATAGATAATAAAAATATTTATTAATATTAGAAGTCTTCCCACAAAGTTTCAACTAGTGGAAACCTTGATTTAGATTTTTGTAATTTATATGATATAAATTTAAAATAATTAATCAAGTTCTTTATTCTGACAACAAGATGAATAGATTAGCACCTACCATACAGCAGTTTTCTCTCAATCAAATAGGTAGGTACTAAGTTCAGTTACCCGCGTTAATAATAAAAAGTAGCCTAAGTTTTAAACCAGTCTAAGCTGTCTCCGTACCAGAGTTCATATTCTTTGCTCCGTACCAAGTGTTTATTCATATCAGTTCAGCAGTTTTGCTTGAAAGAGTAAGAAACATACATCCATTCTTACAAACTTTAGGGCTTATAATATTTGTAGGAAGTAGGATACGAAAAAATAAACGTACCAGTTACAACATAATCCGCCGTTCCTGTTCTAGATATTAGATTGAGAGGTACTGCAGCGAATTGTCCAAGACCTCCTCCAGCGATGAATAGTATCTTGTAGTTTGCTGGTACATCTCTAAAACGGCAATCCACTTTTAATTAATATGCACGGAGCGTCTCTCCTTAAATTACAGAAGAAACAAATTATCACAATCAAAGAATAATTTAGCTCAATCATTCCCAGATGGATTGCAGAGTATCGTTAGTCTCAAATATACGGCAGGTAGGTAGATCCTGATGATATATTGTAAACGTTTTATTTTACCTACTTTCTACAGAATCCTCCCTCTCTTATTTTAAAAGTTTTGTTTAACATTTGTTTGCGATTGTTTTTTTTTTCAAAACAATATAAATCATAGAGATGCTATCTACGCATAGATCCTACGAACGTAATAACCTATATTTAGTTGAATTGATTGCGAGATATCGTGGGTACCTATGCAAAAACGTAGGATCGTAGTTGTTGTAGTGATCCTACGTCTTTGTGGGTATGTCATAGAGGAATACTGTATAATTATAATGAAAGGGTGTCTGTCTCTACCTACGTCAAAAATAATACCCAGTACATATTATTTATAATGGACAGATGTTTTTTTTACTATGAGAACAATAGAACTCGTATTCCGGTCACCGACTTCCCAGTGTTTTACTTCAATTTCTCAGAATATATTTTAAAATTCTTATATTTTATATATAAATTAATATAATTTTGTTTATTTTATAAGCTAAGTGTCTAAGCTATATAATTCTAATTGTATGGGTAGTTGTTCGGTAAATTGTGTTCCCTTATTTGTCCAATATTGAAATGACCTTGTCCCGTTGTCATTACCCGTTGCTTACTGCTATAGTTCATTGTAAATTGTAAACGAGAACGTATATAATTATTCCTAACGACCTTAGAAATTTAACTAAATACAAATCGCATATAAACAAGTTTTGCCGAAATATAGCCATCGTACACATAGTGTTATAATTAGTAATTAAATAAAAATTGTTTTGTCCCTCTCATAAAGCAGATAAATTATGTACAACCGTCTTATTAAGTACAAAAATTGTTTGTGCGTTTGTAACTTAAAACTGCTGACAGAGTTAGTAATTATTAGATAACATACGTACAATAGTCTTCTTACGACGTCTTGTACCTCCTTATTTAAGTTCATGTAAGTTGCTGATCTGTGACTTGTTTCCAATAAACTTATTCCAGTATTCTCAAAATTTCTAAACTCTTTCTGTAATACTTCGTACACCTGCAGCATAACAATTACATATTTTTAAACCAAGTTGACTTGGAACAGGTTTTTTATTATATCAAAGTCATTAGTATCAATCATTTTCAATATTTTTTTGGTAAAGAAAAAAATATATGAAAAGTTATATTAATATCTTACATCTTCGGGTAATTTTGCTGGCCCGGCACCGAAATTAAACACTTTGCTTGGCATTTTTACTACTTTAGTACGACACGTCTGCTTGCGCTCAGTTGTCAAGGGACACTAAGTAATAACAAATAAAATATAAATATAATCTATATACAAACAGCAAATGGCCTACACGCAGCACGTTGTGCGAGTCATAATAATATTCAACCTAGTGCCGCTGGGCAGAGCGCGGGTAAAATAAATTCCTCCTTGCGCAGTTTCGAGGATATCATCAAAATAAGGTTATCAATCCATAATTACAGTTATGATGACAATAATTCGATTATGTACGAACAATATTTTTACAATGTCTATGCTAGTTTTGGCATAGGTACCTACGTACTTTAGTTTTCGTTCGGTTTAGTGGTTTAGATACGAAAACGTAGCAGACAGACAGTAAGGTATATAGAAATGAAGAGATAATTCCAGTCAAGAGTCATTCCAATAAAGCGCAAGTTCTCAAGCTTAAACTGTGGCTATTCATTGACCCCATTGCGTATAGGATTATCACCATCTGTAGCCACCGACATAATTTAGAATATACTCTAAAATTAACAACCGATAGTAGATAGGTAGCTAATGGAGAACACAAAAAGGTTAAGATGTAACATTAAAATATACCTACCATCAAAGCATAGACTATGTACAACATATTAGTTTTTGTTTTGTTAGACCATTTTTTTAAAGTGCCGAGCTGGCCGCCAACTTGTGATGACGTCGTAGGTCGAGTAACACGCCTGCGCGCCACTCGCCAGTACTGAATCTCATACAGATAAAGACTCTCAGGCGCTGCTCTTTGTTTAGATTCTGTTGCCCAAATAAAACTTGCATGTGTCAGATAGTTTGTTGTTATTGTTGTTGTCTTAGTATTAATTCGTAAGATTGTTTTTATTATTTAATATCGTTCATGGAAGAAGGATTCCAAAAAGAAATGTCACTCGAACAATCTACCAAGAGTAGAGCTTGATGGTAGCTCAATATTTTATAAAAAAAATAAGTAATGTACGGCTGCTAAAATACGTAGAATTAAAATGACTTTTAAGCAATATTTATTACAAATACGATAAGTAAGATACTCATAAATATATAATAAAATAATAAAATCTCTTCAGGTTATATTGGTAATCTATGAATTGTAAAGTTTTGTTATTTCGGTACCTACTTACGAGTATGTATCCATTTTCTAATGTTGGTGGTAATTAGTGCCTAACCTATAATACCTACTCATTAAATATGAAACCTATTCTGTAAATTTTACAGTATACATTCACTAAGTAATTGACAATACAGGGTTATCGGCTAGGGGTATACTAATAAAAAAGGGGTCGCTATATTAAGCCTAAGGAACAAATTTCTCTATGGGACCAACTTTAAATTCAAGAAAAAAAAATCAGCTGCCCTATACAAATAGTTGAACGATAAAAAATACTGCAGCTCTAATTTATTTTTTAATTAGTGGAATTATAGTTATAGGGCAATAGTTTTGGAAGAACGAGATGCACTTTAGTGGCCACGCGCGTTGAGGAACTACTAGTAACATATCTCATATGCCAACTCTGTCACACTATAACAAGGAGGAGATGGAGAAAGAAAAGAGACAAAGCGATCGCTTTTTTGTTCTGTATAGTATGTCCGGTTTTTACATTGTTTAGCACATCATGTGCCAAATAAATTTTGAGGTTAACTTATTTTTATTTTATCTGATGAAAAACCCTATCTAAAAGTGTAAAGATCTGACGAAACTTTTTGTAGAGAATCGTGCGATATGGTTTTAGTGGCTGTTACTATGTATTGAATACACTGTCCTCATTGCCGACAGGCACGGAATGACTCTGTTTACTGAACTCTGTGGTTCCTATGTTTTTCTATGGTTTCATACATGGCTTTGAATTGGCCATAACGTAGGGAGTTCTGTCTCTTATTAACGCAGTGCTAGTTACTCTGTCTATATAATAATATATTCACCTCACTCATTCATTTCATTCATTCATTATATTCGATTTTCTTTTGTCGTTGGTGTTGTGTCGTGTTTTTGTAAATTTTTATTTATTTTATTAATCCGTGATTTTTAACTGAAAATTTACGAATTGTTTTGATATATTGAAAGATATGCCTCCAGTAAAGGATGATATGATAAGAGAGGCAAATTGTTTGGAAATTATCAACTTGTCTGAAAAGAGTCCCGCAAAAAACAGCGCCCTAGTAGATGTGAGAGCGTGTAATAAGCCCGCCGCTAAGGTAAGGAAAAAACTTATATCTCTAAAAATACTTTTTAAAGTTTGTTCTCATTTCACAAATTCACGTTTTGTTTTTCCGTTAAATGTCTGTATGTTTAATTACACGGCAGCAAAGCGATCCAATCTTGTTCAGGTTTATGCTGATAAAGAAGAAAAAGCCGTAATAGGCTGTTAAGTTTTATTCTGTTGTATATGAGAAAAATATTAAATATCAAGCTTTACTGGCCGGGGGCGATAACACTTCAATGATAGATATTTGGTGCATAAATATATTTAATGACAAGTTGAATGATGATTTGGCGGGCTCTTGATACTGCATAATATTCTTTACGTTAAGAATATGGCGGTGAATTTATATATTAAATTTTCAATATGTGCAGCATGTACATATTTACATTGCAGCACCATTATTTTTTTAATAAATATGGGGCTGCCCGCAGTCTATATCGTCTTATGCTTGATGCAGCAACTGGCAAACAACTTAGATATTTGTTGATGAAGACGTCTTTGGTGCAAGGTATACGGTCAGTGATTTATCAATAATAAGTGCTTAAATGCCGAAATACCCCTACTATATTGCTTTTGGTTCAAATAGACTGAAAAGATCTACATTAATCTATTATTTTTCTCTGATTTTTCTTGACTATGCTAGAGCATAGTAAAATAATATAATTTTTATTTGCATTGAGGCTCACCCTATTTTATAAGGTTTTCCTACATTTCATGTAGGTATTTATACAGCTTTCTATCTGAAAGTATCAACCTATTGCTTTGTTTTGACTGATGACATCTTCTGAAAATAAAAAATACACTCCATTTAAATTGTGTTCATATGTTTATAGATAATAGAAGAATATTGTATTTGTATCAGCAACACTATAACATACAATTTATAAATTCAAACTAAAATTAAGAACTGAATTCTGACACAAGCCCTACTCAACATAATGCTAGTTGAATTAGTATTGATCTACCGGGACTGGGAGGTAACATCATCACAAACATCACATTATTCTGCCAGAAAAAAATATACAAGTAAACTATAAATTACTAGTAGCTGTCTCCTGTAACGTTGCACTCTACATAACATTTAATGTAAAGAAGTGTCAAACTTTGAACCCTCACTTAACTACTAAGGTTAAATTTTCAAAAAGTGTTTTCTTCAAATATCATGTCTCTAGGTTGTATGTTTGTAGTAATTTCTGTAATGATTTTCTCTTCAAGGTCAGAGAAAAGTACCTAGCTAACTAGTTGGCTACATTTCTTGCTGTTATCAATAACTAACTCAACTTTTGATCCCTAGTTAAAATGCCTAGCAATAGCTATCTGCATTTCAGTAAATAAAGATAGGGTTAATCTATATGAAATGCTTATCTACCTGTCAGAGGGTCCAGAGGCAAAATCTCTCAAAACCATGCATTGATTGTTTCATATAAAAAGAAAAAAATATGTTTCACAGGCACTAAGTATTTCTCGAGCTAGGTAGGTAATCATAATCTATAAAGGTCAAATTCCAGCTATAAAGTAAAGTATGATAATGTGTCAAGTACAGTTATTCAATGTAGCTTGATAAATTACCAGCAACTGTGCTACAATTTACATTTCAATTACTTCACTAGTTTACTTTCACATAGTGAGAAACCTGTGATGAAGAATATTCCATTAACTTAGTAATATCAAGGTTTCCAATTTTAGTAACATAATTTAACAATTCAACTATGTGATTTTTTTGTTGATGATTTACTTACATTACATTTAATGTATGATGTCACACAAAAACTGTTTTAATAAATAGTTTCAGTTATATTTATGGTTTTGCAGTACAACTGTTACATATTTATCAGACTAGTAGTTCTGAGAACTGTTGCTGTTTTTTGCAAAGCTTTAAAACATCCCTTGACCCAATTGTGCATATTCAAATATACTATGTATAACTAAAAACTGCATGTCTCTCCCAAATATTTATGAAATCGGCCAGTAAATAGTTATAATGCTAGCAAACTTCCCACCCTTCCGATAGAGATACTTCTCCTTAGGAACAATTTTCATTGGTTTACCACTGTCGAAACTTTAGTTGTTGATAAACAAGCTTTGCAATGGAAAATTTATAAAACACATTATGATTGAGAACTGGCATACCATGAATCTAGCTAAAATTAAAACAATGATCACATCACAGCCCAAGACTTCATAATTGTTTGCTTAACGTTTTGTGATGATGCAATACAACAATCACAAACACTCGCGTTATTTTGAATCTACAAACCATGACGTTAGAATCACAGTAAATTGTGTAGACCAGTAGGGAATCTAAAACATAAAATTCAGATGAGATACGGAGTTGTCGTTCTAAGCCATAATTACGATCCCTATGGCTAAGTATTAGTAGTACCTAGTAAGGTAAACCTTAACTATACTTAAATTGATATTGTAGTTGCATAATTATGGGTCTTAGTAAGCTGATAGAAAAGAATTATATTTTTAATCTAATTCCCTTAATTTGTTTATATTATTAACTTTCTATATGTGGCCAAGTGGGGTTTTACGAAAATTAACCTGCTATTTCTTTAACGAGGTGGAAATCTACACTGGAGTGCAGCCGACGTCATATCACCAAACACAAAACAGCCTGCGCTGGTGCTCTTCTTGCACAATACCTCATCACTTCCTCTAGTCGTCTTACCGGGGTTTGTGTGAATGGTTATTCGGAGCCCTAACTCTGATTAGGGCTAGAGATCCACCTTTATATTAGTTGTGGGCTCAACTCTCAGTTAAGGCCTGCACCTGCGCGAAAAAAAAATGACCTCAGAGCAGAGGTCTCCTTATGTTCGCGTTTTACGACAGGCAAAGGATACCGCAGCTGTATTCTAAGACTCCTCCAACAGGGTCAGTGACCCACTAGTGTAATGGTTTACGATAAACATTGTTGCCTAAAATGTCGCATGCCATAGTCCAGACTCTCAATTGTAACTAGCTCAAGTGAGCTCGCAGAACTTCTGACACCGCTATATGCTTGTTTAATATATTTTGGTTCTGGATTATTTGATATACACGTATTATTGATTGTATGTTTCTTACTGCTTCAACATAATTTTCTGTGAACTAAGTAGTAAGTAACACAAGTGGCGGGCGAGAACTCCTACTTCCAAACTGTAGGTGGTAACTGACCACTTATGTAGTACTCTTTCACGCTTTGCTGATTGTAATGTAACTATTTTATCATTAAGACTTAGAGGGAAAGTGTTGTATTGCGAAATACTGAAGCATGTTTTAATTTTACAATAGACCAGCTCATTACAGTTCAGTTGGCCGTCTCAATTAAACGAACATCTTTTTAAACATATTTACGAGTTTCGCTTTACTAGTGCTATGCTCACGTGCATTGAACTCGCTTATTGCTGACGCCTGAAATTACTGTAGGTGTTTAGGGAACGCATCAGCTTCCGTCTTCTTTGCACTATGGTCCCAGGTTACACTGTGTAATGGTAACCTGGGACTAGTATAGGCACTGGCCTATACTCGTATTTTGTTGTATCTTTCTTTCGTATCTTTGATTCCATGTGTACATGTATTCTCGGTTCATATATTCTCGTAATGGTAACAGAAACTTCAAAAGAGCGTGCGTATAAAATTTTCACCTGTATTTCGTTACTACAGTCTTGCTACAGTACACGCGCTATGTTTGAGTACTATGTACGTACATCTTCTGTGACTGTCTAACGATATTTTTCCGACAATCCATTTACTAGCTGTACCTAATAAAATTGTTGCTGCTGTAGATTCCCTAGCTAATTTAAATCTACGAAATCGTATCCAAAATTTCTGAGATAAAACCGTAACAAAGTATAAAATTATCTACCAAAAACTGATTACTGTTAATATTTGAAAAACGACTAAAAGGTCAAATTTAAAGGTTGCAAATTCAATAACTTGCATAACGCTTGCATCATTAGTGTCTAATGGTTGTTCGATCCGTCGAATAATGAATTTGATTTTCTCTCAGCCTCAGTAGAGACGCCAACGAGTGGCAACGACTGAGTAACAAGTTACTTTTCACTTTTTTTTCGCATGTCGGTCGAGACACGCGCTTGCGCCTTTGCTGCTGTCGTAATCATACACTACACACATAATTATCTCTTCATACATACCCATCACAAGTGCATTATTACTAATTATTATTTTTAGCACATTAATTTAGACACGTGTTTTTTAATGCATCCTATTTTTGTTTATTTTGTAAATTTCAGTGTTAAGTGCGTCATGTTGTGGGCGGCTGATTTTTATGTTATTTTATTTACATGAATGTTACACGCAGAATGCACATGACTATTTAGTTTTGGAGTGCGCATCTATGTAGTGCATGCCTTATTGTTGCACCCGTGTTTACCGAGGACGTCAAGATGACGAATTCACAGGTATTTATTTTATTTGCTGTTATTTAGTTATGTTTGCACTGTTAAGCTTGTGAGTCGTAGATTGGCGATTTTTCGAGCTTTAAGCTTTATCGGTAGTATAACAGCGTTATTTAATATCTTTCTTTATAAGAAGTAAAATGGTGCGGCAAACTACAACTTGCAAGCAGGATTAAATATTGGAAATGGGAAAATTTTGGTAGTAACTTAAGAGGTCATTAGAGGTTTTATTATAGTGCTTTCCGGTTGAGCTATCTGTATAACATATTATGTCTGTTGTGGGATTTGTGGGTAATTTGAAATTTTCCCGTCTCTATCGCTGCCTATTTTCAGATAGATACTAGGTTTATATGAACAAAAACGCACAAACGATAATCAGAACCGTGGAAAGTTGTTACTTATAAGTACCTACCTTCTTCAGAAACTACACAATGGTCAATTATAAGCATTCTAAACTGCAAAATAAAGAAAGCTATTCTACCTCAAAAGTTTCTTATAATTTTACAGAGAAATTACGCAAAACTAAGACCTCAGTCTACAAATCTATTTAAATTTCATAGAGGCCGATGTACCGTTCTAGTAGAACCACACACTAGAAGACTGTTCATTTTAGTCGTTACACAATTATTGTAATTGGTCTTAATTCCCCGGGCGTTATACGTGGCGTGTATACAAACATCTATATTAAGTGACTTTAATTTCAATTAAACATTCTTGTCTTGCGTTCTGCGGTAATTTGTGAAGGACCAATGAGTGAATGGTAGCGTAGTTTATGTAAATTATAATTAAGCTACGGTTCAAGTAAACTTCGTCTCTTAGCTAAAATAACTATATTAGCCTGGTTTAAATGTTGTAATTGCTGCTACAATGATCTTATAGATGTTTTAGTAGTTAAAGCTAGATCTCTACTTACTGCTAAAAAGATTTAGATTTTGATTAGATGATTTCATTTTTTGAGGCCTATACTTTCATACCTATGATTCTGAAGTTATCTTGACGATTTAGCTTTAGACCAAAACTTAACTTTAAATTAATGCCAGCGTCAATTTACGAGTATAAGTTATCTAAATGCAGTGCTTAGACTCAAAATAAGCTCAATTGGTTGATTTCCGACATTAGTTTACAGGATGTCGGGTAAAATAAAAGGCAACTTATTCGTAGCGGAAACAATAAATACTCATGTAGATATTCTTTTTTTATTTGATAATATTCGTTGTAAATTGGCTTGTAGTCCGCAGTGAGACACTAATATGCGTAATATTATAGGCGGTGAATCTCAATCATTTGGCACTATAGCTTCTACCCACGTTAATTAAGGACACTTTTACAAGACCACTTTCTGCCAGATATGTTCTTTTGTATTCTATATATTCTGTATTTTCTGTCTGTCACTACAACTAATAATTATAAATACACCCTGAGCGATACGTCAGTCCGTTCAGAATTTTTCGCCCTTTTGTAGTCTCACAAAAAATAATGATATCGTAGTGTCATGGTGGGAGTTTTTTATAAGTCATTTTGAATCTGACAAAATTAGATATGTACATACTTTTTAGTAAGCACACAATAAAGTATAGTATCAAGCGATCTTTTTCAGACAAGAATTAAATGTATGAAATTTCTCAATAGAAATACATTAATTCTTACTCGACACTTACAATGAATATTTTTCTTGTATTTAAACACAGATTTTTAGATATGATAAAAAACTTATTTTATTGTTCATTTTGTTCAAGTTGACAATTCCAAAAATTACAATTAAAATACGTATTAAATGATTTGAGATTTTGAGATTTAAATGATTTGAGAAGGAAAATCTGGATTACAAACTAAGTATTCTATCATTACCGTTTCGACCCTCTATTCATATCTAAGTAATAAAATCACCTGAATAGAATATCTTAATTTTCATCACTTTATAAAAAAACACTGCACCCTGCGGTGTGAATTCAGGATCCGTAATACAGGATCAAAAGTAGCCAATGTGCTAATCTAGGGTCTATCTCATCCAAATCGGTTTTTACGTGAAAGAGTAACAAACATACATCCGTTCTTACAAACTTTCGCGTTTGTAATATTAGGATTAATGAAAGATATTGTACTCGTAGCATGATTTGGTTTGCGTGTATTTGGCGTTGCTAAGGCAACGCAATGAAGCCTTCTACTCCCAAAGGAATGGATACGTTGACATGAAGCGAGCCTTCCTAAACTAGGACAAAAGCATTCATTCATATTTATGTAGGCCGCATAGGTACGTATACATACCTATTATGTAACGAGGGCTTTCCATAAGCAAAATGCCACGACAAAGTTGTTAAAATACCAATTCATTGTAGAATATGAACACAATTTCTCCCATTGCGTGCAAGTCATTACTTATGTCGATAGCTTGCTTAACTTTGTATGTTTAACATGTTTAAAAACTCATAAAAACTGGCCCATTTTACTTGTAATGAGGCATGACAAAGTTATAAACAAATCGCGAAAAAAGACATGCCAGTGTGAAAGTCTATACGCAAATCGTGTTGCTAAAAACGACGCGCCGGTTTACCTAAGTCAAATTTTAATTTTACTGCTTCAAGCCTGTATTCAGCCTGAGCCAACAGATTTCTTTAATAAACTTGCCTTTCATTTAACCCGCGCTTCTCCTCGCTTGCGTCGAAAATTTGTGAAATCCTGACCTAGATTGGTGAACTGAAATATTTCATTCAATAATTTCGTAGAGCAGAGCAATACTGTTTTACGACCTCGTCCATGCAATCTAAGCGTTGAAGATAAAATCTTCCTGAGATTCTAGTTAAAATTAAATGCACTGCCTGATGTATTTATAGGTAAGCGTTGTAAATTTACGATAAATGCTTATAAAAATATATTAAGTAAGTCCTTACGCCCATGATAATTTTAAGCCATGTAAGAGTCCTTCGGGCGGGTATGAGACTTGATTCTAGGCCATCCACTTATTCTTATGATTTTAGAAAACTAATTTCTTGTACATGTGACTCTAAATAAGTTTTAATAACAGCACACAAATAGAATAGAATAATATTTTATTTGTGACAGAAATAACAGTGTACACAACTTAAAAATAACAATAATAAACTTATTTACTGCTTTCTGTCACAAACCGGTTCCAACTCAACATAATAGGAATACTAAAATAAATATAAAAGCATATTATTCGTATTAGTCCACCAGTACAACCAAGAACAGGGACCCAAGTCTGTTATTTGAATTATTTTACAATAGCATTGTGTTAAAATGGCCGTTTCGACATAGAAGACTTACTTTTAAACATAATGTTTTGTTTAATATTAACTCTGACCTATTCTATGTAACAACCAGTTTGACACAATGCAACAGTAATCTTAAAAATATTTAAATAAAAGAATCTGGCTCCACGGTCCACGAAGAAGCCTTCGTACAAACGCTTAAGAATTTAAGAGGGTATACCTCTAGACCATCACGTCTTATTGTTTAAAACTCTTATCGCCTCTATCTACGACCTATCGATTAAACTAACGGACATTTCGGTACAGTTTCGTGTGATCAACCGCCCACCCGTTGCAGGATCACAGCGAAATCGCATTAAGTGTATGTTTTCCTACAATGTTCATCACATTGTTTCCGATTTGTTTGTACGTTGTAAAAGCCATAATCAAATCACACAAGAGGAGGATTTACGAATTCTGATCTTGTCTTCAAAAAAATTCCAACAGAATTTCAGTTACTATATTATTGTACAATGAAAATGTATGCAGCTGTGTAAGTAAACTTACACATGTTCCTATGTTTGTAGATATGGTTCCGCGGTGTGAGAAGCTCGAAGTTCCGCCATGTATACGGCGTGCCATTCAAAAGGGAGCGTTGTTACGACAACATAAAGATCACGAGAAACGCACACGATTCCAACTTTTGTGCTGTGAATCCCAAATTCGTGGCCATAGTGACTGAGGTGGCAGGCGGTGGTGCATTCCTAGTGTTGCCTTTGGATCATGTAAGTATACTCAATTACTCATTCAGTGATATATATTTAGATTTATCTAATATTAGAGAAATAGTCTCAATTAAGTCTCAGCTATTTGTTTAACGAATTGAACAAATGCAATTACGTGTGATTTGTTCAATTTAACATTAAATTATAGATGTGTGTTGAACCGAAAAGACTTACAATAAGATCCTTCCAGAAATAGAAAAAAGGATAGTCATTAGCTGATACATAGATGTTGTTTTTCGGGGATGAAGTAGTTATATGGAACCACTGCTATTTAATTTCAAGGATACACTCACGAACACGTGTGCCATTAATCACATATAATCGAATATCATCATATGTCATCAAAATAGTAGCAATCGGGAGAGTTGCGAATGAAACATAGATGATAATGATATTGCGCAGAGGTTACCATTTACTTTCTTCGGCCACTCCCAAGCCTACAAATCTCGTGGTCTGTTAGTTGTATCAGCAACATGACAAGGAAAGTTGTTTGCCAATGTTACTCCATATTCAGCAAGATCAATTAGAAAATATACCAGTTCTCCACTACATATTAACAAACAGTTCAAACTGGAAGACTATCTAATTCAGTATACTCCTTAGTCTTTGTTTCTTTATCTTAATTAGACGGGACCTTTAAAAAAAACTTCTTATGTTAATCTTTAGTTAGAGCTTAGGTAATATTATGCCAATCTTGTTTAAGTTATAATATAAGTAAGTATTGGTAATATCACTGATGAAACGATATTTCATTTGAAAGGCACGCTGCAGAAGTATTGACTGGTACACATTTGTCCACAACACGTCATTTAATAATTGGAATGTTTAACATTAGTTAAATACTACAATGTTCAAATACCCCAGATCGATCTGATTAGGCAGTAAAGTAGCGTACTTTAGCGAAGGAAGGTCACCGCCCCTCGCATTAGACTATATTAGCTTAGTTCTAGTTGCCAAGCGGCGACCGGCATCAGAACTTCCGCTTGAAGCGTTGTGCTCGGATCGTAACTATACAGATTGATAGGAAGGATGGAGGACGTATCAGGATAGACTATATGCACAAGTTGGCATCCAAAATAGTCATGCTCGGCGTGCCATGCGTCTAACCGCATCTCACCTTATGATGAGGCCCAAGATGTCACACGCTTACCTAGAAGAAACTGACTCGCTCGCAACATGTAAACCGAGTGTAAATAATCACGTAGTTTTACCACGTAAAAACGCCTGTATCTATAAAAAATATATGTGGTACGGAAATAGGCTGAAAAGCGAGGTTTCTGTTGCTATCGATACTTACGCGCTGGGGGGTGGAGTAACATCACAGGGTGCCAAAAGAGTTTTTAAAGTTTGCTTGATTGCCTTTTACACATTCTTGTTTCTATAGTCGTAGTATGAATCAGAAGCATAATATATTTTCCTTCATGTGAACTTTGACAAGAGTACAGTTAATGTATATTTTTTTGGTAAACCATGGCTATTAATTTTGACGATCGTCGTGGCCTGTTAGTGCCTAGCATGCTTGCTTCTGTCCAGGGTTCTATTCCCGGTCGTGGCAGTTGTTCAAACGATGAGTTTGAACATCTATCTTCGAGTCTGGGTGTACTTGTGAGTGTGTTTGTAAATGTTACATGGCATCCCCGACACAGGAGAAATCCTAGTGGGGAGCTAGGAGTGTGAAACGTAATTTATTTCGTAGCAACTCGCAAACATGACCCCCTTCCTTTATGTTGGAGTGCCATTTATTGACATTGCCAGAAATAGACGAACACTAATAGTGCCTGACCACAAGCGTGTCTAAGTGTCAAGATTTGCAAGTGTTGGCCTTGCGGATATGGCAATGGTACAAACACAGAGTAATATAGCGATATAACTTCAAACAACACCTAAAGTATCGCTAGTCGCTTTGTGCATTAAGTATATGAAGATTCATCAGTACACTCATGCTGGTTGCTGACGTTAATGATACTCGGGTATCATTTCAAGTTCTCAGGATCTACCTATCATATCCCAGATTTCGTGAACAAGACATACTGTGGCCATCAATTGGTTTGCTTTGTTCCACTAAATATTCATTTCAATTAATTGATAGACTTTATTGGAAAAATATGTAGGTAATAAAAATTAGTAAAGTATACATACTTGTCTGGCTATAACTCACTACTCTTATTATGTGTGGGGATGCTATGTCAGCTAACAAGTTCTTTTATAAAAAAGTGTTTACACGCGGTTGGCGCAGATAGAACTTTTTCAGTTATTTCGATTTATAAATTTAACCTCTGGATCAGATTTGATAAAATGTTAATGGGACCACTTAATAAGTATATACTACCATTTTATAACAAAAAAATATGTTCTCGTATCTCGCTCGGTTCAGCCGTCTCCGAGAAATTAGGTAATATACAAAAACCAGTCGAATTGAATGAATGAAACCTCTTCCTTTTTTCGTGATGTCATGAATACTTGCGCTTCTATATTTTGTTTTCGCTGTGTTCATATTCGTGTATCTGAACGCTCATTATTCTGTACCTACTATCGATGAAGTCATTATATTCTCACAACATTAGTTCCCACCTCAATACTAGATGTTGGTAAACTGATGTGACACAAACACGACACATTTGATGTCTTTTATGAGCGTGAGAAATTGAAAGAATTGCTCTCGGATTTTGATCAATAAGTTTATAAACTTGCAGTTTGTCATTGATTTTCACTTATCAATTAGCTAACTATTACGACTTAAAGGGAAGGGGCGGAAGAGAATTATATGTATATTATGTCAAAATACTCTTAATATCATTCCATTGCACCTATGAAAATAACATTGGCATGTCAATATTAAACAATTTTATACTCACTTATTACAGTGAAATAAACATATTACATTACCAGTAGTACCTTTCAATATAATGATTCATCGATTTTTGATACTTGAGGCATGCGATGAGTATGAACCCGTGGGGCATATATAGCAATAAAGATTGCAAATACCAAAAAATTCGTTATTTTTCCAGACCGGTCGTCTAGACTTCAACGCAAGCCGAGTCACCGGCCACAAAGGCCCAGTTCTAGACATCAAATGGAACCCATTCAACGATAACATCATCGCATCGTGTTCCGATGACTGCACGGTAATATTGTTGCACTACATAGTTTTTTCGTACACCATAAACTCTCTTTTTCAGCTGCGCAGTTTGTACGTGTAATTGAAGATTATTACTTGATGTATCCGTATGAAATTATATGGCTATAGGAAAGTGTGTTGTGCGAGTTTCCGCTATGTTTTTTTTGAGGTATTGACTGAATCAGCAGATAGCGATATCAACGAAGTTGACGCTGATCAGTTGTATCACGATGTTTAGAAGCAGTTTTTATTTTATTTTTTAACGGTTCCAGGATAATAGTGTTTTAGGAACAGGCGCGCTAAGTACTGTTTTAATTAAATTAAGTAAGTATATAAGTTTACGGATTGAACTAAAATAGTATTATAAAATTTCATGTACTGGTCGGGTATAGCCATTACAATGATGTCTTACTTGTGGCTTAAGGTGCTATTAAGAGACCGGTGGTGGAGACTGTCTGTAGACGACTATCACCTGCACGTATTTCACTACGATTGCGCCTGTACAACATACTCGTAGTAGTTGCATTTCTTTGATTCTCTGTCTCTGAATACGCTCTATTTCCATTTTGCCCCGAAACTGGAAGATGGTGGGAATTAGCTTCCTGTCTCCATTTTTCAATTCGGGGCTTTGACCCCGTTTGATCAAGAAAAGTGGGGACAGATTTGTCTGCCTCCAAAGTTTATAATTTTATAAAAAAACTACGAAATTTGAGATTAAGTACTTCATAAAATTATCAAAAACACCATTATCCTGATAAAATTGTGTTTAATGCCACTTAGGAACAAATAACCACTTTCAATAAGCTGCGAACAAACACACCTGTTGTTATTGTAGGCGTATAAATAAGTGTACTGGATACGTTTATCTTATCATGTAGAGGTTATTGGCTCCTATCGGTTAACGAGTTGACATATTTAGTGACAGACGGACATACATTGATTTTTATTGCTTACCGATTAGAATGTGAAACACATTATACCGGGTTTTCGGCTTTACTACAGATGTATATAATCTTATTGAACAAATTGTACGATGAGAAAAGTCTCAAAGAAATCAACTGTTATATGGCAATTATTTTTTATATGCAGCAGCTGTTTCAAATTCAAGTTGTAATTTCTTCTTCATTTCGGGGTTGGTCCCTAATCAGAATTGTTAGCATTGGTTAGTAACACGAGGGCTTTATAAAAACTATTTTATTTATTGTAATGTTGGCCCATTTTTACAACTGATTTTGTTTGTGCAAATGGTTGCATAAAATTATGCTGCACACATATCTATTTCCTAGATTATTATAAACCAACCTCAACCTGTTCCTGAATCTTTGAAGCTACGCGGAAATGAAATATGACTAAATTCTATTAGTTGTTTAATAAACGTATCCTCCTTGTTGAAGGCCGAGCCGTACGATGGCAGGTTGGAATGTAATCAAAGTAAACCATCAGTTTATGCTTGACGCTTGCCAAGTGGTCGATACCAACTGTAGATATAACTTCACTGTCTACGGAAGTTCTTACGAAATAGGCACTTTGCAAAGACAAAGACTTAGGCTACTTGATCATCGAAGCAAAGTAAGCGGAGTTCTTCTTATCTAAAAGATCGCACAAAACCATGTAATTAAACTTTAAGTGCTGAGAACTTTTAAATTACATCTGGGTAGGTATAAAGTGCTTTCATGAAACCTTATTTCTATTTAAGAATAATAACCGCACGATTATTATAAATACGAAGATTTTGTGTTAGTTTATTTGTTCTGAACAGTTAAACAGCTGAACGGATTTCCATTAAAGTGGAATAGAGATAGCCTATGCAATTTTGATCCGCGGACGCAGGTACAATTTGATTATTTTGGAAAAATACTCAATGTATAAAAATGCTACTTGTGCCAGCTAGTCGGATCGTAGGCCTCCCTCCTACCCTCAAATGGTCGAGCGAAATAAGCTAATTAATCCTAAAGAAGCTCAATAAGCTTAGGAATTCAAATTGATGATAAAAATAATTTATTTTTGCTAACGAAAAACAAGATGCCTTTATAATACTCATTACTGTTATAGCATTTTTCGCATTGCAATTATTATGAAACCAAATATGTTTATACTTACTGATATCTGCATCTGATTTCGTTAAAAGTCGTTAAAAGACCGTTTATTTAAAGATAGCACCTATAAAGGGCATGTAGAGCAAACTGCTGAACATTAGCACTTAAAAAGCTTGAATACGAATTATTGTTGGTTAAGAAACTGGAAATAACATCAATACTAAGTATATTCTTAAACTTCTTACAAATTTGATTTTGAGTGTCAGACTATTCGGAAAATATTTAGTGTGCTGGAGAGGCTAAAAAACTTAAAGTTTTTGATAGTTAAATATATAGAAATTTGAATTGTTTCGCGTTCGCTTTCTCACTATAGGCGTTACTGAAATGAAGTTTCCATAAATTTACGTGTCTAAAACTATTAGCTAGAGACTTAAGGCTGTGTGAAATTTATACTAAGCTTAATGTACTAGATTATTACTTCAGGATCTGCACGTCCTATACACGTCGTGTTATCCATACGACATTAGAATTGTAATCCTATGCTCAAATGATTGTTTTCAGGTGAAACTCTGGCACATTCCGGATGGCGGTCTGTCCATGCACCTTACCGATTGGCTAGTAGAACTTCACGGCCACAAACGTCGCGTCGCGTACGTAGAGTGGCATCCCACTGCGGAGAACATCTTGCTCAGCGCTGGATTTGATTACCTGGTAATTTATTCTACTCGTAGTACTTTCAATTAGACTAACTGCCTGTAGCGATACCAAATAAACTGTTATGTTTAGTAGTTATGTGTTTACCGGGAAAATAGCGCCTATTTATTTATTTGCAATGTTGGAGTTCATTCCATGTGTCATCGTGTACATATCTTTACGATAGCGAATGAGTGTAGGCATGTCATAAATATGACATTAGCAAATATACTAAAGATTAAATACAAATTAAGCGGTGAACATATGCTCTCTCTGAACTCAACTGACTACTCTAATAAAGCAGAAACAAAAATTAGTGGTTTAGCCATTGACATAAGTAACAAGTATGGACCGGTGATTCAACGCATTAATTTAAAAAATAATAAGTTATCATGATTAGATACCCCTTCCGAAGCATATGATTCTAATTAGTAAATGCGCTAGTAAAGAGAGTTAGTGAACGCTGAAACTGCAAGAATAAAAGAGATCGCAGGTGATCTTTCAAATGGCTGCAATTTCTTTAACGTGTTAACTCTTCTGAATTGTCAATTTCAAATTTATACGTTATTAAGTTAAATATATAGCGATAGCATAACCGGTCCGGCATAAACAATAAAATATTTTCGCCGGATCGGTTTTGAATATTGACTTATTTAATATTGTAATATATTATTTCATTTAATTAGGTTAACAAATAAAAACGACAATTGTACATTTAGTTTATATATTTTTATTATACATGCCTACCTACTACCACTATTCTTTGATATTATCTTACTGCCACAGTTAAGCAACGGTCGATGCGGTGTCTCAATAGTTGAGTATCTGGAAAGTGGTATTTACATATGGGTGCTGCTGTGAGTGGAACATAAGTCGGTAAATCTTAAAATTTACCAACGCGAGTTGGCTAATGTCCGAAAACATTCAAAAAATTGAGTATTAACTGTAACCCTATATGTAAAAATACACTCTAGTTAAAAACTTGATAAAGAACAAGTTTGCAATCAACATGTATTTCGCATCCGTCGATCGATCTTATCCGGTCAATCTATTGGTCTGTTCGACCGGATACGATCGCCACCCTAATGTGCTGACGTTGACACGATCCGCGTTTTTCGTGGCACCAAGATGAATGTTTTCTCTGTCGCTCTTAAGAGAAGTGTATACTATCGATCTCATTCCTTAATGTCACCGTAATATGACAACTAGCAAACAATGATTATTAGATTATTTCTATTTACTACAAAATACAGTAATAAACTTTTAATTACGCTTGAAATGTGATGCCGGAAGCTTTATGGTGTGTTTTGATGTGATTTTTGAACTTCAGGAAAGCACAAGAATGCATTATTTTGGCAGTTACCCGCTCTTAACGAACTCTGACGTGCGACTCGCACGTTCGGGGGGACCGAATGAAGAACGATTGTGATACTGTGAATCACATTGATCAAAAACTTGGCGCTTACAAAGTTGTGCCCTTAGGCCAGTCCTTACTGTATGTCAATGGGTTTAGCCTTCCCCCTGCTTAGAACATCCCCTTCAAGCAAGCTCTGTAATTTTAATTAAATACGATACTTAAAAATAACGTATTTCTCATTATTACTAAAGTAATAATGTTATATCTCACTGATTGCTCACTAGAGAATTACCCAACCGCAGAGTATGTTATTATTTCTGCTGAATACTTATCACGGTACTTAGTTGGCGTTTTGATGAATTTATTATTATAACTAGCTGACCCAACGAAGTTCGTACCGCCTAACTCTTTAAACCTTCCCTGAACTTTAACAATAATTTCAAAACCAAAATAATCTAAATCATGCCAGACGTTCTCGACTTCTTGCGAGACAGACGAACAGCAATTGATTTTTATAAATAAGAAGATAAAGGATATTAAAAAAAAACTATTTATTTGCCAGTCTATTAAGAATAAAATAAATATACACTGAAAGCCATATTAGCTATCTTTACGTAACGATTTTATGAGCGTCATATAATAAAAGGAACAATAGAAATTAATGAATAACCAATTCGAATCGATGAATGGACGTTATGCGAGTCGCCTATAAAACACATTATGATTTTATGATTATGATCAATGATCGTAGAAATAAATAATCTCAGTGGTATTACGTAACACGAAAGGTGTATACTATGTGTTCGAGTTAACGACGAACACATACAGTAGAGTCATTCTACTTAAAAGAGTTAAATAAACAAAAAGCATGAACTTGAAAAGAATGTATGTGACCCATACATTCTGTTCAAGCTGATGTTTTTATGTTGCGTAATAGATTTACGGATACTAGACGCTGATTTTGTTCCAATAATCTTATCGATGTAACAAATACACAAAAGTTTGTTTTTAAAAGTTTGCGTCGTTCTTTCGAATTATACCCGGTATTTTGCTAAAGAGTCTACAGTTCCTTAATATATTTTGTTAGTAAACTGTATTCGTGTGTTTCGGATTGTTTTTAATGGTCCAATACAGTTGCTTGTACCGTTGTTAAAGTATTAGGAAGTATCGGTTTTCATTACATCATTACTGAAAGTAACTTACATTAGTGTGCTACTTTAATCTCGAATTGTAAATCGAATGGTCTCTCGCTTTTATTTTTGCTAAAGATATCGGATGTTATGGCGCAAAAAGTTGTTTTTGTTATATCGTGGAACGAAATTAAATATCTAGCAAAACAGCCGCGAACGAATATAATAATACACATTACATACTTTCAATATTACTATTACAAATTTGTATAACTACGTTAATTGATTTGAAACTATGATAAAAACCAACAGTTTTGCTTTCTAGTTTTCACCACTCGCATCAAATATTTATGGCGATCTTTTTTTATTTTTATATATTCGATAGGCGCGCTTTACCGCAACTCGCCTGATGTAAAGTCACGATGCGGTCTAGGATGATGTGATCATCTGCAATACAATGGTACATCGGTGAACAATTATATTTCTCATCTTAATATTGACATGAAATCCGGTATCTAAGCTATATTTACCCTACTACATAGGGTACGACAGATTTTGTGATATTAAGTTTAATATTGTACGAGTTATAGTAATATTTTTACGAGCGGCCTGTCGCCATCCTCGCTTGGGTTTGCTATTGTATTTTGAATTAGCGGCACTTTGCATTTTGTAAATAAGTGATAATTAAATTTAATTAGCACTTCAATTTGAAATAACTAATTTAAGTCCTTATGCGCCTATACTTTTTTCAGTTATTTTCATTTACAAACCTAACTATGGGATCGATTTTTATAAAATTTATATGTAAACAACTAGCATGTATAATTTTTTAAATAATGAAGTTCATTATGGAAAATCGGTCCAAGGATCACTTAGAAATCCGGTGGCATACGTAAAAAAACAATCAAATATAAATAGGACCTATTAAAACTTCCTCGATATAAAAATATCCCGTAGATTAAACGTATAAACATGGCTTGATTTGAGGTTTCTCGCTTGGGAACTGCTATTACTATCTCAGCTATTTATCTTTTTACTATTTATACATTTTTTCAGATCTTCGTATGGGACGTTGGTAAAGGCGAAGCCGTGAAAGTTATAGACTGTCACAGCGATGTCATCTACTGTATGTCTTTCAACCGAGATGGTTCGCTGTTGGCCACCACTTGCAAGGACAAGAAGCTACGAGTAATCGAGCCGAGGCGGGGGATTGTATTATCTGTAAGTCTATAGTTATTTAAAACAGCTATAGTCCACCAACTTGTCCATACAATAAGATATACGAGTAGCTCTTTTCTACCTTTTAGTGTTGTCTGATTTCAGTGTTTTTTTTTTCACATAGCTCACACATTGTTTACTTGGCTTTACCGTTTTTATTTCTGTCTTTTATATCACTTTAAAGTTACAAGCTTCCTAAGCAGTCATATTTTTGCGCTGATACGATGCCTATAAAAAGCCTTTATTATGCAGAATTCAATAACTTTTTTCAAAATAATAAAACGTGTAGGCTTAATACGTCATAGTGAAGCGATTGACACCAATAACAAAATAATACGATCAAATTAAGGGGGTGAAAGGAGGTAGGCCCCGGAACGAAAATTGTATCAGAAACACGAAAACAGTGAAGGATCGATGATCTTCTTAACTTACTCCATTGCCGCGGCAGGTCACCGCGGGAGTCTTTGCCCTGGGTCTCTGAAACAAGAGTCAGTAATTGGATCCGATCAGGTGCTGCTGTCGGTCAGTCAGCAATTGCTAGCTCGCCTAGATTAGATTTTACTGATTTTAATTTTGTAATTAGTCTTACAGCTGCGATCAATTGAAACTTCCAAATATAACACGGTTCCGATTGTATATTGCAGATGTTCTTAAAAGATGTGTTACGGTGTGTTCCGGCAGCCTTCCTTGAGAGCCAGCGTATTCCAGACTAGGCATGCTCCATCTTAGGCTACAGTATCGCTGGCTTCCGTAGTCGTGTGAACTTGTGGTCAAATGTCTAGCTGTGTAGGATAAAAAAAAGATACACGTTGTATGTTGTATGTCATTTTTTTTTGTCCGATTATTCTTCGTCTTTTATAGTCAAATAATGAAATATAACAAAAACGTCGAAAAGGCAAAGGTTGTAATTGTTTTCTAGTATCATTAAATATATTAAAATTTTCAATTATTATTGAATGCTGTTCGTCGTGTTTTTAGAGATGTATCGAACTAAATTTCTCTTAACAGGAAGGGCACTGCCATCTCGGCACGAAAGCATCCAAGTGCACGTTCCTAGGCAGTCAAGGCAGAGTGCTCACCACCGGCTTCTCTCGATACAGCGACCGACAATACGCGGTTTGGGACCAGCACGACTTGTCCCAACCACTCGTCTGTGAGACCATCGACAGCTCGTCAGGTGTCGTGTTCCCTTACTACGACTATGATACTAATATGGTAAGTATACAGTCATTATCGGTACTATCTCCCCCCTAACGGTGTGATCCGTGCATGCTTCATCTAAGGATATAGTGTCGCTGATTTTGGTGGTCCTGCTGCTGGTGCAAGCTGGTGGTCAAATGCCTAGCTGCCTTGGATAAAAAAAATCGCTTTTTGTTCCACCGTCAACCAACCAATATTGTATGCAATCAAGCGAATCAGCACGTCGAGTTCGCTAGGAGTAAGTGAGGCTGCGCTCACGGTATAGCGTCGTCTGAATGACAACTTGATCCCAATATCGTATGTACTTTAATTTTCGGAGTAAAGGCATATAAACGAAAGAACGACTGACCGTTGTTCGCGCGCTTTTGTAGTTTCGCGAGCTTGTCCCGAAGCAAGGCCGTCCTGTAATTAATTTGATATGACATGTGTGTGTTATCATAGGGAATTACAAACACTGTCATTTTTGAAAAATAATGGAAAATTCGTCCGAAACGCGTTCACACTGCTAAGCACGTATCTCACTTTTACAATAAAAGGGAAGTAAGCCAATTAATTATCCCATGATTTCTCAGTTCTGAAATTACTGTTTTTTTATTTGATTGCATGAAGGATAAGGCTGAAACGTTCACTAAAGTATTGTTATATTTCAGGTTTACCTTGCTGGCAAGGGCGACGGGAACATCCGATACTATGAAGTGGTCGACGAGCCGCCGTACGTGCATTTCCTCAACCAATTCCTCTCGGGAAATCCGCAAGTAAGTAACTATATGGAAATATTAGTGGGGATCCGTGAGAGTAAAATTGTAACTATTAATTACGTCTGTACAAAGAATGTTTGTGAAAATGGTTAAGGTATCGAAGTTTTTTTAAATATAAAAGCTATCCTTCTATGGAACGCGCTGCTTTTGTCAATCAGTCAGGCTAAATCCCTTTTTATATTCAAAAACTTGCTAAACATTCATTATCTTTCTTACAATTAATTGGAACATTGTGATTTTTATTATTATTACGATTATGACGTATGTATCTGTTGTATGTGCTTAATATTGCTATGTATATATTTTCTGTTTTTTTTTTGTGGTACAGTGGCACAGTATTTGTAACATCTCGTTTCTTTTCGTTTCTTTTATTGGTATACCACCGACGTTACTTGGTCCTTGGTCCGCCGCCCAATTTACTACCAATGTTTTGTTTATAATATATTTGATGTATTTATTTTAATTGGTGTGCAATAAAGATATATTGTATTGTATAAAATAATACCAATAACCCGTAGCAAAACTATGAAATGTAACAAGTTCTTTAGAAAAAAGTGAATTAAGACTTCCAATACGGCAGACAACTTATTCAGTTATTTCAACTTATAAATCAAACCTCTAGACCGGTTTTAGTAAAAAACCAATGGGAACACTCGAGAAGAGACAGAAGAGAAAAAAGAATTCTTCAGATCGGTCCAGCCGTCTCCGGGAAATCAGGTAATATAGCGTCTAATTTAGCACGTCCTCCTTTTTGGAAGTAGGTTGCAGAGATTAACGCACAAGGGAAATTATTATACTCGTATTGATTTTTGTAATAGATCTACGTTTTAACAATCAAAATAATGGACAGTCAAGATTTAGTACAGATTCGATAATTTATAAGTAAATAATATTAATTTCCAGCGCGGTTTGGGCTACATGTCTAAGCGGGGTGTGAACACGGCCGTCTGTGAAGTGTTTCGTTTCTACAAGCTGCACACGTCGCGCGGACTGTGCGAGCCCATATCCATGGTGGTGCCGCGCAAGTCTGACTGTTTTCAGGTACATACTCCCCTAATTTTACGGATTTCCTAATTATAAAACAGAGAAAATTTTAGTTGACCCCGATTCGGGCAGTCCAAACTTACTAAACTAACCTAATTTGACAGTTCTAAAATTGTCTCCTCTCTTTTTGTTTTCACAAGTGAGAAAAGGATTTATATAATTTTAGGAACTTTTGGTTTAGTTAGTGTGATTGGCAGAATTGGGGTCATTGTCCAAGCCTTAGGGTGCATTTCCACCAGAGATGAGCTGGTGTGTTTGTAAAGAACCAAAAGAATCGCAAGTAACTTAAACATTCCTCGCTATGCATCCTGCTTATTTTGTTTGGAAACGCAGCTTAAAAGACTACTCTTAATACTCTATCAAATAATTATTTTCAGCGAAATCAGACTATATAAATAATCTAATATAGGAATATGTATGCTAGTCAAAATAATTTACTAAAAATAAATCCGGATATGCTACGGAACACTACAATTGTGACTCGCACGCGACTTGACGAGTTTTTTTTAAATTATTTGCTGTTAAATTCAGGAGGATCTGTACCCCGACACCGCTGCGCCGCTGCCCGCGCTGACCGCTAAGGATTGGTTGAGTGGCATGAACGCACCACCCTTACTCATTAGCATGAAGACTGGTCAGTACTATATTTATTTGAAAATATGTTTTTTCATTATTATAAAAAGAAAAGATTGCTCCGTGCCAAGTCCCGGCTCAGGCTTTGACCCCGAATCTTCGCTCACATGCACGTTAGAATGAATTACTACGTGCTTTAATCATAAACTATAGGATTTCTTCTCTACGCTAAAGACTGACAACGAAAAAGAGAAACAAATCGCCAAATCTTACTCGCGGCCGCCCGCCTTGTGTTTAAGCGCAAAATTCTTACCATAAATGTTAACAAATATTTTATTTTAAATTTAAATTGTTCTACCTATGAGGCTCCAGAACCAGTTCATATTAAGTTAGTGTAATTCTTTTTTAGCTAAAATTCCAATAGTATTAATGCATACCTAATTTAGTGTTGAATTACCAGGAGTGACAATATCGACGCACAAAGGTCGCGGCGGCGGCAAGGAGGCGCCCGCGCTGCAGCCGCAGGACGCCAACAACCGCAAGAAGTTCGCGTTCCTCTCGCGGGAGACCACGCCCGACTACCGGCCACTCAACACGTGGCAGCCGACCGACAACCACACTAACGACGTGGATGTACAGGTTAATTATACGAGTAGCTCGGAGACCTAATCTTATAGTTACTAGCTACTCGAGCGTCGTCTATTGGAATGTGAAGTGTACTCGTACATGATACGAAGTAGAAAGTATTTATAGATATTTGCCATTTTAACGGCGGAGAAAGTGTTTAGAAGGCTATAAAAATGTTTTCAAGGAAACTAGAACATGAATAGAATAGAAAACTCTTTATTGTATGCACATATAAATAAAACAATAAACTTAAGATTACGCGCAACAAGCGGCGGCCTTTTCGCTAATAGCGATCTCTTCCAGGCAACCTTTGGATGGAGAGAAACTAAAGCATAAGTATAGACGGGGAAACTAAACATAAAAACTTACTTGCATTTAAATAGCAATTAATAATAATGTTGACAAATGTTTTAGAATTAAAAAGATAAATATAATATAATATACATAGTCTTACTACTTACAGAGTTGAATGAGAATTTAAATTACATACAAAACAACAGCGATATACAACAAACTGAATTCCTCAAGACTGAACTAAATTGAAAAATGTATAGATATTTAGTTCAATATGATGAAAAGAAATAACAGAGATAGTTAAACCGTTTATTGAAGTGGCAGTGAGAGCTGTGAAATATAAAATGTCTTCACTTGATTTTTAATAATTGCTAGGGACTTCGATTTTCTGATCGAGACAGGCAGAGAATTCCATAAAATGGTAGCTTGAGCAGTGAACGAATCGGCATAGAAGGAAGAAGAATGCTTTGGTATTTAAAGAGCATACCTTAATGAAAGAGAATGAGTGGAGTATACATACTGAAAACGTTCTTTGAGGTAGCAGGGGGTCGTAGGGTTGAACAATATATTATAAAGGAGATTAAGAACATGAGCGTTTCGACGAAGGCGAATAGGAAGCCACTTGAGCCTTGTGCGAAATTGAGAAACATGATCATACTTACGCAAGCCAAATATGAACCTTATACAAAAAATTTAAAGACGCTCAAGTTTATTTAGTTGGTCTTCCGTCAGGTCTGGGTAACATACATCGGCATAATCTAGAATGGGACGCAGAAGTGAATGTGCAAGAGCAGTTTTAGTGGCAGTAGAAATAAAGTTACGAAGTCTCTTCATCGAACCAGCCGCAGCAAACAATTTTCTACTTGTTGTTTGAAGCATGGATATTTTCGAACATGTCAGATTATGATATTTTCCAAGATTATGATATCCGACAATTTTCATTGTGGGGGATAGTCATACTGGTAGAAAATAAAAAGAATTCCCTCTCACTACGTTTAATTTTGTCATGCACAATGTTTAGCTGATAATTATCTTACCTTATCTTGATCTGACGAACTTTATGTTTTTTTAATTAGCGTATATTTGGTAGGCATACACTACATGATGAAAGGAATCTCCCATTTGTTAATCTGACACACTCGAATAGTTCACAAAATCCCTTCTTAGGTTATTATTATGTTCTCCTGGTTATTTTTACTATCACCGGCGCAGCTTGAACCAATCACCGCGGCCGACACACACTTGGCATAGGTCTCTTTGGATCATAGGTTGCAGGGCAACTCGTCGATTAGAACTGAAAAAATTATGATATTTATGTTTAATATTTGTATTGTTAAAAAAATTACACTAAAGAATTTAAATAAATAAGAAATATATTTTGAATTTGCGCCACAAATAAAAACATGATTCTATATTAAGAACGTATCGAATGAATAAATATAAAATCAAATATTCCAATTAAATTATCATAACAGTATTTTTTTCACTCTTAAAGAATTGTCGTTCTTTAATACCTTTTTTAATGGATATAATTTACTAACTTTTTATTTAATCTTATTTACAGCAAGCAATACAAGCAACAGAGAAATCTCAAAAGACGAACGCTAATCAGAACACGAAATTCCACGCGCTACAGAAGATGTTCGGCAAACAGAGCGAGAGCGAACCGAACAATAGCGTGCCGCTGTACAAGCAGATCAACCAGGGAGACGTGTTCAGTACTGAACATGAAGTAAGTAGTAGTAATCACAAACGTTTATCATACACTCATTTATTATTATATTAATTAACCAACTTTAAACACATACATTTAAAAAAAAAGAACTTTTGCAGTTAATTCGATTTAGTAATCCAACCAACCTCTTGAACAATTTTCATTAAATGAGATCACTATAGAAGTATTATAAAAAAATATTAAAAAAATTCAAAGCAAAGCTGGACCGCCGCTGAAAAAAAATCGAGAAATAAAGTAAGAAACATAAAAAATACAGTCGAATTGAGTACCTCCTTTTTTGGGAAATCGGTAGAAAAGGTTTTTTAATTAATCGCATTCTTCCTTTTTTGTGTGTTATCTCTGGATTTTTTGGCTCATACTCCGTAACGTATAACATACTTTCTTCCACATTATTACTTTACTTATTTTTTTAAAAAAAAGCATCAGCTAATTATACCCACATTACAGTCCCCAAATTACTAAATTTTTCATACAGACTTCTGGTCTGATTTGGAAATTTCTTCTTTTTATTAACTCTGATGTATTCTCGATGATTGCCATACTTTTAAATATATCATGAGGTCCAGTTTGGGGCGAACGACTTTTAGATGTAGATATAGCTAAATACAGCCTATTTATTTGCAGCTGCGTCTCGCGTTCAACCGCCAAGGCGAAGAGCTAAGGATCTGCAAGCGTCAGCTACAAAACAGTCAACAGCGAGTCCGCGAGTTGGAACAACACGTAGCGGCCTTGCAAGCGAGACTCCAGCGAGATGGCTCCTAAACTAACCATCTAGAACGTTCTTTATCGCTCTAAACACTTCTACAAGAAGTTTAATTTTGCTCTCGGATGGCATTACGCGATGTTGCAGTGTCTAATAAACGCCGTTGTGTCCTTAAACCGCTTCGGCCTTGAAGCTTGCGGGTCCACTTTCGTTGTTACGATTGTCACGGAATGTTGTATGTAAATATTTTATTTGAAATTTTAATTATGTAACGGGTGATTGTTGTCGAGACATGATTAGCGTTTTAAGAAAATATTAGAGGTAAATGAGAGATGAAAAGGCAGTATTACAAAATGAGTTTTAAGAGATATATGAATAAGTATGAACCATTCGCTTTGGAAATTTTGTGATCTGGATAAGAAGTTCATCGGGTTTGTCACGTAAAGTGTATGGCGAGAGTGTCTGCCCCTCGCCTTAGCATGTTGCGATGCTTACTATAAAAGAATTACGTAATAAACCTGCTCGGATTGATTTTATAGAGTTGGAGTTATATCTGGTAAGGACCAAAATGAATGTGAAATGTTCGTCGGCTCAATAATAAAGATTACGCGCTGCTCTTGGCCTTGCCTTTAAATGTTTAACAAAATCGAAAGTTAAATAAGTACTATATAAATGTTTCTAATTGACTTGTAATAGGGCCAGCTTGGTGCCAACCCAAGGCTTGTATGGTGTGATAATGCTTCAAAAATAAAGCTTGTTTGTGATTTTGCAAGCTCTTTAGGAAGTAGCTACCACATTTTTTTTTGAGACTATAATTTAGGCATTCCAACTATTCTATAAATTCCAAAACGTCAAAAATGATTTGATAGTAATGTACACAATTTTAGTGGCTTCTTGGAAGCTTCGAGTACCCATAAAATTTTAAATAGTATAGTATAGTATTCACATTTTCAACTTGTCAACTATTTTGTACATGCTCAAATGTCCAGGCATTTATTACTTTTAGTATGTTTTTATAATGGATTCAGAAAATCACGTCTATCTATACTTTTATGTATATATATATATATATATATATATATATATAACTTTTGTTTCCTAGCATGTATTTTATTTTGGTATTATGTTGTACTGATAATTGTGTTCGGTAAACAAATGGCCTATTATTAGCATTTTTGTGCACAATATTTTAGACTACTGTTTGCATACGCTTAAGCCTAAACTCATGCCGCCTTCCCTTACCATGACATATTATTTGTCACAAAAATGCATTTTGCGTGAAGTCTAATTTTTGATACTTTATTTTTGTAATTTCTTATGTGCAATGTATAACATCAGGGTTTTACAGGTTTATTTTAATTATGTATGACATTGGTTTGTTGTGATTTTTGGGTTATTACGGGCACATTATTATTACGCACGTAATTATTTTATGGTTAGACTTTTGTTAGTGATTGTTTTTAAGTCTGATTTAGTTAAGTGTTGTTTTATTTTTGTGTTCGTCTTTTCTAAATAAATATGTAGGTATGACTATTTTAGTACCTAATGGCCCTTTGTAATACAGCAATTTATTGATTGATTGCTATAATAATGAATTTGAAACTGAACTATGTAACACCATTAGTCCTTTGCAAACAAAGAGCTAAGTTAAGTTAACTTGTAATGATATTTTTTTTATTGCTTTAGTTAATGGTCATGTGCATAAAAACATACAAAAAAATCTTAACTAAACTTAATGTAGCTCTCGGTATGCAAACGACATAACAAGTGCCGTTTTTATATTTCTAGATTTTTTGTAAGTATTTTTGAATACATGGACACAAATTGTACAAAAAAGTTACCTGAACTTTTCTGTGCATAATTATATTTTTAGATTCTAAGAATTAAAGATTCGTAGTTGTAGGTGTTAGACATAACCTACTGAAAATTAAGCTGCTATATAGTTATTTTTAAAGGTTAGCTTCACGATCAATGTTCACAATAAATATGGCTTAAAAGTATTTTGGTATGAAATGAATGTATAAATGATATAATATAGACTCCATCGTAAAGACGCGTTTACATTCCATTTTTCATATGGAAAGTATAGTTGTAAGTGAAAATGAAAGTATTATTGTACATTGGCTGATGTATCAGTTTACTTGGCTAGTTCTGTGTTAATATTTATTATTATTGTATTTTTATATCATGCTTGTGTAGCACAAATTCTGAATAAATGTTTTGATCATAATTAAGTTCAACTTATTACTGATTTTAAAACGCCTCATAAAGTAAGCATGTAAGATTAATAATTTGTTTTCCTATACTATTATATTTTCTCTGTGGTAGTTTTAAACCCACCATACCACCAGGGGTATGGTGGGTCTGACATGATCCTTTGCTATCAACAATCATCACAGATCTCTGATAATTATTTCTGAAACGGATAGGAAAATACCACATTACTTTGAATACCTACACATTTAAATCACTAAGTTTCTATAAAATTATATAAATAACACTGATGTAATGTTTTATAAAATATTTATTTAGGGCTAGCAATTCACATAGCTCTGACATACCTACTTTTTTTCGATAAGTAGAAACTTATTCTTACAGTTCCTTGCACTAAAACACATTGGGATAAATTAAACCATTTGGTTTGTTCAAAACTTTATTGCACTCACACAAACAATAGAACCAATCAAATACTTTATAGTAAAACTAATCAGTCGCAAACTACTAAAAAAAATGTATATAAAATACGACAGTTCACATGAAATATAAAAATATTGAGATTCACAATGTATGGAATGTTTCTGTTCCTTGACTAATAAAGAATTGAATATAAATCATATTAATATTTTTCAAAGGGCTAGTCTAATAATGATTCCTGTTACTATTAGCATAAGAGGAATGGTCAATGCAGTAGAAGAGTTGCAACCGTCAGCAGAACAAGTGTAAATGCATGTTCTGTATTCTAGTTTGTCTCCAGGTTGCGCTACGTAGTTGCAATAATTGCCGATATCAAGTGAGGAGCAGTATCTCGTAGTAGTGATCCCACCTGTAATTATAATTAGTTTGTTTTAGTAAATATAGATAAATTTATATTCAAAATATAAAATTAATTTAAAGGAATGTGTAAAAATCATCCAATTATTAAAATTATAAATGGATCCTTTAATCATCACAATGTACCTTGTAGCTAATATGTAAGTAAACAGAAGCATCTTTGTACTTTTACAAGCTTTAGTAGTGGGTTTATAGAAATGATTCTACAAAAAATTATAATAACTTTTAGAGACACTTCAGATTTTTCATAAGCTTACAACTGTGCTGAAAAAATATCTATGATATTAAACTATTTACATAATTTACACTAACCTTTTTAACCATCACATTGTGCCAAGCGTGCTGTGAAACTCAAAAACCCAGTGCATTATTAGAAAATACTTATGCTGTGTTGTGAAAATTATATTACACCAAGTTAATTAAAGCAGTTTTTCATAGCGTTAGACCTGTAAGTTTGATGCAGTACTGTGCATTATGAACATGATCGCATGGAGTCGGCTTCAAGATGCCACCATCTAGCTTCATCAGGCCGTCACCACATTCCATCGTAGTCGAGGAGTTGCATTGGAAGCATTCTATGGCTACACCTATTTAAAATTATTAGGTTAAGATATAACAACCTTTAAAAATTGCCTTTACAATATAGAATATTATTTAAGGTGGAATTATTGACATATAACACAAGATTTATGGATAAACACTATAATGAATAAGATTAGTAAAATGAGCAGTCATTGAGACATATAGTTAGATGTATTAATGACAGTGACCCTATTATACCAACAGAGATCACCAACAAGTGCTTATCTTGAATGCAGTGCAGAATCTATGGATAGAGGGGAAGTTAAATCATTTACATATTGTTATGTAGTATCAACAGAAAAGCAAATTTTATTGATATCATTCAGTATGATAAAATAAATGTATATTCCAATGAAAATCTTAATGCAACCAACATTTTAAGTTTCATGGTCATAAAGAAAGAGTTTCTGGGTATGTCTTTGATGAGAATCATTACAGCTCTTTAACTGCTAGATGATGATCATTGAAGTATTTTAAATTACTGATTTAAAACTACTAGCCAATAGTAATTAATGGTGAAGCAATCCCCTGTCTTTGCAACCCCTTGTCTCTAAGTTGTTAATAACCCAACGAGTTCAAGAATATAATAGTACCGACACCAGTTATTAGTAGAATATACAGATTATGAGAGACCAGTCGTCTCACCTTCGCTCCTTCCAACTTGTTTAATACAATACTTAGCATCATGAATATTGGCACAGTCAGTTGGTTGCAAGTCGACGTCGTTCGGTAAAAACTCATTGCACTCAAAAGGATTGACAGAGTCCGTGCCCGAACATTGGTAACAGTATATTGAATCAACTAAAAATTATAACAAACCTAAATAAATCAAAATTAACAAACAAAACGCAAAGAAGCAACGCCCTTTATACCTGATCTCAAAACTGTACAAAATATGCAAATGAGGACCAAAACTTTTACTTGCAAACAAACCATCTTTCAATAATTACTAATAATAAATAATTTAACGTTTAGTTTTGTTTCAATTCAATTTAAAAAATCAATAAAAATCACACCACTAAAGAACAAACAACAACGGCTGCTGCTGGGATGCGTTCCGTGCCTCAGGGTCACGCTGGGTAAAGCTCATATAAAAAAAGAAGCCTTATAGATTGATTTTTAATCTGTATGCAAGATTACTACACAGACTTTTATTATCTATGACACAGACAATTCCCCTCTCTGTACGTTCTTCTATCCCTCACCCCTTCGTTCATCATACATTACCGCTCAATTTGTTCGATGTGACTTTTTTGCGTTGATTTATTTCCGTACATATTACTCCACTTATTCAGTAATATCACGGTCCCAGCAACCTAGAAACATTATAATATTTCGTAAGTGTTGTGTTCCCGCATGTTGTAGCCAACGACAGGACGTTAAATTACACTGATTTCCGTCTTCGGAGGAAAAATGTGAAGTGTGCATCAATACTGAGGTTTTGAGAAAAGGGGCATTTAGTAAATAGTTTGTTTGCTATAAACACTTTGAACAAATGTTTATCACAGCGTCTAATCTCCTGATACCAAGTGTATAAAAAATACCATTCAAATATTAATTAGATTTCATAGATTGTGAATGTCAAATAACATTGTGAACTTGAACATATTGTAAAAATATCAGTAAAATTATTTATATTGAACTGGTGCAATGTAATAAACAAAATTTTGAAAGGAGTTGATATCATTCGCCTTGTATGTATAAGTATAAGGAAAAGCTGAAAAATAAAGAGCTTAATAAATGATGTTTTTGTTTAATTTTTACGTACCAAAAATACTTTTAATTGATGAAATAGTTATTTAAATAGGTAGGGAAATAATGATGAAGGTTGTGGTAGTTTCATTTTTCTCAGTCCTTCCAAATACATTAATTAAAAAAAAGCTGAGCTATCGTGTTCTAAATTTTCCTTACGGTACAATGTCACACTATGGCCGATTACCGTCTGAACGCGTGAGCGTTCTCTTACTAGTAACTTACGAAATATAATGTTTTTAGGTTGCTGGGACCGTGATATTACTGAATAAGTGGAGTAATATTTACGGAAAAAAACATCGCAAAAAAGTCACATCAACACAATAAACATTAATAGCCGCTGAACGAACAAATTGGGTGATAATGTTTGATGAACGAAGGGGTGGGGCATAGAAGAACGTATAGAGAGGGGAATTGTTCTGTGTTGTAGATAATAAAAGTCTGTGTAGTAATCTTGCATACAGATTAAAAATCAATCTATAAGGCTACATTTATATATGAGCAGCGTGCATGTCTGTTGTAATATACACTGACGCCGCGAACGCGATAAGAGCGAATAGTTGCACCTAGAGCGTAGGCACGAAACGCACCCCTGTATCGTAAACAGAGAAAGCGCATCAAATATCAATCATAAAAGTTTTGACAGATTAATGACAGCACAGCAAGAACCCAAAGTCTTTAACTTGCTCTTTCTAGGAACCTAGATCTTTTTATACGTCTGAGGTTGTCATATGATTATTTTTATTGCCAGCGTCACGTAAAAAGCAAAAAATATCAAATAAATAAAGGACTGGTTTCATTTTCGGCCAAGACAGTACTGCTCGTCACAAATGCTAAGCTGCACAAAAACGTACTCAACTTTTTGCGTAAATGAAGTGGAACTATTGTACGAAATTAATTTTGTACGCTGCGATAACTTACGTTCTTTTGATTTTGGTTGATAGATCAAAGTTTAATAATCCACAATGTATTGTACGAAATTAATTTTGTACGCTGCGATAACTTACGTTCTTTTGATTTTGGTTGATAGATCAAAGTTTAATAATCCACAATGTATTTATGGTATCATGTACACTGTCCAGGTGGTCAAGTCTGTTATTTGAATTGTCTCAGAATTACGATTGGATTGTACCAAAATGGCCGTTTCGACATAGAATAGATCAGAGTTAGTATTAAAAATTATGTTTTGTTTAAGACTAACTGTGGCATATTCTGTCAAAACAGCCCTTTGGCACAATCCAATCATAATTCTGACACAATTCAAATAACAGACTTGACCACCAGGTGGTCAAGAATGTCTCCTGACCAGGTGGTCAGGTGTCTCAGAATTACAATTAAATTGTGCCAAAATGGCCGTTTTGACATAGAATAGGCCACAGACTTGACCACTTCGCGTGCAGGAGGCGCAGTGCCTGCGCGCGCCCGAGAAAGTGACTAGCCGTACGAGGTCGTTTATTACATACAGGGTGCCCGAGAACAGAACTAATTTGCTTAGGTTTGCTCCCACATCACGCGCAATAGCGTTGTCAAATATTATACCGGAAGATATCAGTTTGTAATTGTAATCTGGCAAAATTCACAGAAGCTACCCATAGGGTTTGTGAAAATTTCGTGTTGAAAAGTTCATGTTTTATAAAATAGTTTAGTGTAGCATCGCCTTGGTTTTACTGTCATGGTGCTATTACTGTGTTTGTCCACAAAAATAAATAAAAGTAGGTATTACTCATTGTTACTTTAACAGGCAGTCATTAGCTTATTTACATAGTAAGTAAGCCTTCCTAAATATATTGAGAAAAATGTGTAAAGAAAAAAAATGCAGTATATATTTGAAATATCTTTAATCTTTCAACATTATAGTTTACCATAAAGAAGTCTATGTATAATCAATTTATTTTATAAAAAATATTTACTCCTTAATATACTAGGTAAGTAAGAAGGTATATAATCATAATTACCATTACAACTATGGACGTATTTTTCAACTTTAACAAGTTCAAGACATCACATACCATCGTTAACCTTTACTTAAAGGCAACTTGACACAATTATTGTAACTTAACTCTATCACATTGCAAACCACGCAACTAACTTATACTAACACATGCGAATTTAGTTTGTACATTAAATGCATTAATATTAATAAACTTACCCACTAATAAGGCAGTAAGTATTACAGAACACTAACGTTATAAAAAATTCTAATAATTATTGTAATCGTTACATTAAAGATATTCTAGAGAAAAAAAAAATCACAAAGTTGGAATGTAAATAGAAAAATTAGGAAAGTATGTAAGAATAACAAAACATTTAACTAAGTTATTTATACTTCACGTTACAGCATTTCGTAATTAGACAATTAGAAAATATACTTTAAATTAACCCTTTTTATGAAAGGTAAATAAAACTTTACTTAGAGAGTAAGTATGAGCTTAAAAGTTAAGTTACAACTTAAGTACTGTTTTAGAACAGTTGGCACTTTCTTACCATAAGTTAAAGAAATACAGTAGGTAAGTAAGAAAATGAACTTTGAGAAGAGGAAACCTAATTTGTTTAGTTTTGTATTTAACTATCTTATAACATGATGCAATTTTATAAAATTTGTCTAGAAGTAATATAAATGTTTTATTTTAGGCATTTATTACTCTTATTTATGTGTGTTCATCATGATTGAGATTTTCATAAAAATATATACTTTCGCTAAATCGTTGTCATGCGACTGTTCATTAAACTACTAAGAAATATTCATATTAACATTCAAACATTCGTTGCATAGAATAAAATTTATTAATAACGCATGTAACAAACTGTTATTCATTCATAAAACACAAAACCCACGATTTCAGGTGGCAATTTTTCAAAATCACCTGTCCAGTTAAAACCTTGCAAGAAATCTTTAAACGAGGCAACAGTCTATATTCTGTAAAAAAAACTTATAAATAGGTCATATCCCCCACTGCTGGGATAAAGGTAATATGAATTGAAGACTTCAACTTCTAAGGGACCTAATCCTTCTACTTTAAATTGTTTGTCTTTAAATAAAAACTCCATGTTATTTTTCCTGTATGTTGTGGTTTTTAACTGCTAAGTTGCGGCCTCAAGGGCAGAGAGCCCTCTACCCAGAAGTTCGGTCTTTCCATCATCGTCTGCCAGAGAGTTACTTCTTTACCAACGCTGTCCATCCAGTTCACGTTTGCGCCCATGTATGTACCTGGAGATAAGGGGAAATATATTTATTTTATTACAGTTAAATGTCCAAAGAAAAATTGGGTTTTTATTTGGATCAAAGGACTTAACAAAACTTTAATGCACTATTTACTACTGCTATATGCAACAATCAATCTTCACACAAAAAATCTAGCTAATTTTCTTTAAGGCAAATATAATAATAATAATAATAAAACAAAAAGTATTCACTTGAAAATTAAGAAAAATGGTGTATCCGTCTAAAATATAATTTACCAAATGAAAAAAACACGAACTAATGTTCGTCACTACGTTGTGTAATCACAACGTAGTGACTTGGATACGTTAAACACATTCCACAGTGTTTCACTCCTGGGCGCGGATCTCGTATACGAAGAGATGTAGGAGTTGTATGTTGTCGTTGATTATTTATCACCAGACATAGATACCACGTTGGCAAATTTGGGACAATCCTTATTTCTTCGAAAATTTGACTTTTAATTTTTTAGTAATACATACGTACGACAATCGGCGATGCATCCTGAACCTCGGATACAAGTAACTTACTATTATAAAAAAATGAATAAACTCTATTAGTTACCAGTTCCAAGCGACAGCCTGACGGCGCCCATGAAGTCATTAGACGCTAGCCGGTCGCGGTCCCACAGGCTGAGTTCGAGTGCGCGTGTGCTTAGCTCTTGCATCTTGAGACCACGGTACGTGAACGTTTGCTCCCACTTGGGGTTGAGCGTGCGGCGGACGACACCAGTCTTCTGCTTCACGAGACGCCCTCTTTCGGGGAGGAGGTAGCTGGAATAATAAAAATCACACCATGATGCTATTCGTTCTTCAACAGCCATACAACTACAGCTATCTTTACATTTGTATAAATAATACTGTAACTACATGCCACTCACCTCTTACAAAACACGTCAGCCAGTCCGTTCGGTTTGGTGGCGACGAGGTTTTTCGCTTCCTTCACCAGTACATGAAGAGTTCCTTTGCCTCTCAACGCGCCAGTCTCGTGTAGTTCAAACTTCAGGCCGACGATCAGATCACCGCGAGTGCCTTGCTGCTCGTCAAACTGTTCCGTCTGGAAGATAAGTTGTTGGAGTTAGATTAGGTTTTCGTTATTACGCGGGTGCATAGAAATTAAAGTAGTGTCCATTGACTGTAGTAGGTAGGTATTTCAATTCATTCTATCGAAAGTACCGTATTCATAAATGGCATTGGCAAAACCGATATCATAATTAAGTAGCATCTGATATAAAGACTTACTATACATTAGAAGATGTAAATACAACCGGCGTGTATTTACGCCGGTTTCGGTAAAGCGAGGAAACAATACTTCCGAAGCTCCTTTTTCACCAAGCCACATTACATCACCAATTTCATAAGATGATAAAATAAATTATTAACAAATATATCTGATGTCTTCTCACTAGGATTTCTCCTGTGTCAGGGATACCTTGAAACATTCACAAGCACATGCACAACACCAATTGCATTTATCATTGAAATGTAGAGTGGCAGAGTCGTCCGACATGAAGGCATTCCTCTACGGTACAGATCTAACATAGCGCGTAGTAACAAATTATCAACATTAATTAAATTGACCGACTTCAATCTCGTTTTTTTCAGTTAATAAAAATAAAGTTTGTTTCATAAATCGTATGAAACAAACTTTTGAACAGTTTTTGATTTACCAAGTGTCGTTGCCAAACAAAAAATATGAAGATTATAATTATTTATTTAAAATTTATTACTTATTTGAAATCATACCAAACGTCGCTGAGAAATCGGAGAACATACATAAAAGAAGGAATCGACGAATTCAGAACGTCTTCCATTTTTGTCGATAAATAATAGTGCCTGTACTGACCCTTTCATGAAGCTTGTACCACATGGGCGCGGGGTCGTCGAACACGACATCGGCCAGCGGCAGCGTCACCTCTCCCAGGAAGTCGTTCCTTCCGAACATGTCCGCGTGCCACACGCTGAGCCACAGTGTCCTGGCAGACAGCGAGGCCAGCGGTTGCGCGAAGCTCAGCGTCTCTTCAAACACGGGGTTCAAAGTGTTCTTCTTCACTTTAGTCTTCCTCTTGCCAGCTTTGGACTTGTCCGGTAACAAGTACACCTGCCAATTTAGTTTTGGGTTTATCGGTGCTTCTGGCATACTTTACCAACGTTAAAGTTTCTCAAGTGCCATTTTGGGAAGCATTAATGTTGCTTATAGACGTATTTTTATGAGAATCCTATCGACTTATTTTAGGACAGTCCTAATGCAGTGCAGTGCAGAGTTAAAAATTTCGTACGAAATAAAAATTTGGATGTTAGAAAGCAACTGTTAAGGGCAAGCTTGTAAGCAAAGTAAATAAAAACAAACGCTAGCCCCTTGACAAACACACACAAGACTTTTTGTAATAAAAGTTAATCCTTAGTTGTTTACTGATACTATGAAAGTTACAATCTTTCGAGTGTGAATACCAATAATGAGTAAATAACAGTGAAAACATTTGGGGTAATTTCTTTTTCCAAGAAGGTCACCTTAACATAAGGATCAGATCTGTTCCTCTTGATGTCGACTGAAGCCAGGTCCCTGCACCTCTTGACTCCGACCTCCAGGGCTCCTAAGCGGTAGTTATAAAGCAGGGAGAATTGCACTTCCCCTCGGACCGTCACGTTGTTCCTGGTACCTTCACCAGCCCCGGAATATACTGATGCCATCGACTCTGAACGTATCTGAAATCGAAATAAGAATAATATATTGCTATGAAACATATGAATCAGGTAGTGTCTGAGATGTTACACCAAAAAACACAAGTGATAGAAAACAATCTGGTAGCTAGTAAAATAACAGTTCAACGATACTCAATTGCGTTCTCTTTATCGTAGTTGAAGAAACGACGATGGAATACTTGAAGAGGATGATAATGTATGGGTTTTTAGCTGATAAATTATTTATTTCTCATAAAATGGGTTTAATGATTTAAAAAATGTGTATTACTCGTATTAAGCAACTACTCATTATTCTATCTTAGTCTTTTGGATAGCCCAACTTCAAATGGAATAACAACTTTATTGAATAGTTAACCGTATATGTTTGCCAACTATCTACTTATTCATGCTACATTTCTTTTAAACCAGTTTGATAATTAGACACGAATAAATCGCAAGTGTATCTAGTATTATATACTCGTAGCTAGTAATTTTGATTGGATTTGACTCAGTAATAAATAAGTCTCTTGAAAAATCTCCTGATATCACTTTAAAATAGGTGACCTTCGTGAAAGTGTAGTTGACCTACCACTTATCTCTTATCAACGAGCACCACCCACAATAACACTGCAATGTTTTGTATTCTACTCGCTATAATTCCACGATTATGACTGAATCGAGCTCAGCTAACGAACGCACCAATTTGTTTTTGTTGGTCATGCGACACCGACATTCCGGCGGCTGTTTGCAGTTGGTGGGAATTCTGTTTAAATTTTTAATTTGTGAGGTTTTAATAGGGAATACAATAACTATGAGGTTTAATTGGGTTTTGAGCTAGTGTAAAGGAGACAGGTACTCATGGGAGTCTTACTTACGCACATATGCGGTGCTCAACTAACGTTTTGGAACATCTAATATACTTTTTGTTTGCAAGCTGTCTCAGACCAGTTAAAGTTAAATGAAAAAAAAACTTGCTTTTCTGCGAAATGTAGCTGTGAAAGTGACCATTACACTTGTTACATTTCCCCGTGGAATACTAATTAGTAAATTAGCAATGGCAATCCTGTACCAAAGCGGGAGTTCCTAGTTTTAATGCCCACGACCAAGTTCGCTTCTAAATTCTGGACATCAGTTCCTCGGCTCCAATCGTCTTCACTTACTTAAAAAGGTGCAAATCTAAGTATGGCACGTCTAATGGCCGCATGTATAGGTATATGATATGAATTTAAGTTGTTCGAAAGGCTTATTTCATTCGATAGGGTTATCGTTAACGTGTGTTAGTCGTCACAATGACCTTCCATTTTAATTATGCATATATCTTATAAGGTCTATATGTTTTCTAACTCTACCCACTCCCTATCAGGTAGGTATTTTACAGAAGGTATTCGAGAACTATGACATTCCGATGGAATAATGGATTCTTTAAACTTGTTTTACAATAAAGTAACCAAAACGTTGGCATGAGCATTAAATGCCACTTCATGGTCAAATTTGCTATTCAATAAATTAGTAATCATTTTGGTAAAAAAACAAGTTTTATGTATTCAATCAAACGCTACTAATATGTTTGTTATAGGCTGATAACTAAATAGTTCGTGAGCGTTGGTTCAAATTGCTATTAATTTTACAACCTTTGCTTATTGATTTTATGAGGATATAATTAATTACCTATCAAAATTATACAAATAGCAGCTCTTTGTGACTGTATGGTTAAATAGTTGTGGGTTAAAAAAGAACGATTAATTAATTCTACACACTATTTAAGACCTTGGTATTACATTTTTTCTGACATTACCGTTGTGACCGTTTTATTTTTGTATTCAAAATCTTATGACATTCCACATGTCCACGTCTATAACATTAGAATATTATTAAAATCGGTTAATAAATGGCGCCGTTGCAAACTTTAGCGTAAGAAATACTGACGTCTAAAATATTCAAAAATACCAATACATATACAAAGTTTCATGTACCAACCAGTACCAAGAGAGTACCAACACCGAAACTTACATAACTAAAAAACTGTCATATGGCTCGCTTGACACATCGAAAATGTTATTATAATATATTTAAACAAAAACTGCCTAATTATCTTAAAAATTATACAAACATTTTTAAGCAGTTAGATTAAAACTTCCAAGAAAACGGGTGAGGCAGGTTTAGGATTGACAGAGTCCTTGGCGTGTTACAAAGTACCTATCGCTTGGACCATAGAATATATAACATCATAATTTAAATATAAGTATGTAGATAAAACTGTATTTTTTATAAGTATTTAGGAAGGTGGTGTATGTAAAGGCGTAGGTCATACTTAATATTTAGATATATGTACATGAACCTCCTTGTGATTTTATTAGAGGGATTTGGATTTGTTCGTAAAATGAGTTGCACATTATAAGGGCTATAAATAATCAAATATATATTATATATTTGTGATAACAGTTCGATGGTTCGGTTGTCTATTGATACAACTTGTATGTGATCAGATGATAACTGGTAGGTACTTTTACTACGCATATAAAAGATGCGTCAATTATTTTTTAACACGGAGTGCAAGATTACTTTTCTATAATCTCCAAAAGCCATAAATAGATGGCTTAACATTTATTTGATGTCTGTTGTCTAATAAAAATGACTAATAACATTTTCGCTAGTGTTCTTATTTTTTCTAGAAGCATTGTTGTTTTGGAATCATATTATTTTGTAGTTTACATATGTGTTTCTAGCAGGTTGTAACTTTGGCACTGTTAATGCAAGTAAATAGAAGGTATTTACATACCTTCGTATCGACTTAGAAGCATGCATGTGAAACGGCCCACTCGACCGCATATGGCATTGGGCAATGTACCACTTTATCTGCCAACTGAGACACTTATAAGGGATATAATATGTTGCAATTCCGTGAGACTTTGATCAAAGTTTGTAGTTTCATTTCCGATAAATATCTATCAAGGATATTTTTTAACTCCTGTCATGCATTGTCTTTTTTGTTTTTAATAAATTTCTGAACTAAATATAGCCCGCGTCAATTGCATTGGTCATGTTGTGACTTTTCTACAGCAATTGACGTTGATTTGGCATTGAGTGTATCCTATGTGGAAATAAAATATATAAATACAGAATATGGCAGCAATAATTATTAAACAAAGCAGCAATAGGTATACTACAGATATCTACTTACTTATATTAAGTAGATTTCTGTAGTATATTATTAGGAGGCAGGAGGACTTATTTATTCTCTGGTAATATTTTTCTAGGATCTTAATAGGCGGTTTACTGACAATGAAAGTACTCTTGTAGTATCCGTGCGTATAAAAAGCACGGAGGGAACAAGCACCTTAGGGCGAGACTTTATTAGGAAAAAACTCAATTCTGACACCATATTTGTAATGTAGGTACATGTAATCATGTAACTGTACATTATAGCACTAAATGAAATTAGGCGAAAACGAGTATTGAGATCTTTATCGTAAATTTGAAATGAGTTCTAGTGAAATATGAAAGCTATCTAATTAACCCTATTGAATAAAATTGATTCAACGATTTATGTTATTTGCAAATTAGTATCTAATTTTGTTATTAACTAACCAATTACTTCAAAACGTGGCATAATAGGTGTTTGGATTGTAAAGAAATCTAACACAAGAATGTAAAAGGAAATAGCAACATGTCGTTTTTTTTTTATTCTTTTTTAATTTTGTGCTTTTGCCAACAATGGCATGTCAGTACCATCGTGTCTTAAACAACATGTCGTTTTAGTGACAAAGGTTATAAGAATACAATGATTCAATTTGTAACATAACCTAGACGATGAGTTGACGACCACTAAATATACTTACAGATAGTTTTTAATGCAAAATATATACGTAACCCAAACTACAAAAGGTGTCTACATATTGAAATTACATATATTTTATTCCTGTGATTCTACATATTTATTATACCTTTTTAAATGACTTATTACAAACATGAAAACAATAAAAGTATTCGACTCACCTGTAGGCCACTTCTACTGAGTGTGAACCGGTCTCCTTCTAGCAAATTCCTTTCATGTGGAAGAGGAGAGTTGGACCTTCTAGGCAGCGTGGCATGACCTGGCGAAGCCGAATCCGATAGATAAACTTCATCTGTAACAACGATAATATATTAACATAAAACTTTTTGAAAGTGACAAAGACCAAACACAAAAAAATTAATTAGTTTTGTAGTGGTGATTGCTTAAACTAGTAATTAATGAAAACAGAACTTAGAAAGTAAAATTTTTGAATACTGTTATTCTGTTATACAAATCTTACAAGGAATGGGCATGCAAAGTATTGAGTAATGAGTATTGGTAGTTGAGTCAGGTGCTAAAAGAAAAAAAAGAAGAGTGTCATTGTAACAATTGAACTGGTGCACCAATTTGATACATGTAGTACCATCATTTTCAGTGTTTAATTCAATCCAATCATCTTTTTTAATGGTCCGGTACCGTCTTCCCCTCGTCAATGAATTGTCACACCATTCTAAAGATCTCAAAAACGAGTCCCTACACGAAAGAACTTCCTGCAAAAAGGTCATCTTCTCACCAGATTTTAATGTACTTCCATTTACGTTCGATACGTCCAAAGATTCTTTTGACCGCGATACTTTTCTTTTTATCTTTTTGGGAGAACTTAAACTGATCGAACTTGCTTTTTTTTCTGTCTCCAACAACAGTTTAGTAGTAGATCTGGCTAATTCATCGTCGATATTACTTGGCACCGTTGCAGTCATTTGCGGCGGGAAGAAGACCTCGTCATCGATTGGTCTCGAGACAATTAGTTTTGGCAAATCATTTTGTTTTTCGTGCCGCGAACCTGAGGAACCTGATTCTTGATTTACCGTGTAACTTTTTCTACTGGCACCCACAAGTGCGGAAGTAGGATTCTCTTCAGGAGAATTGATTTCGTCATAGCTAGATTTACAACACAGACAATGCCAAAATTTTTCACAATACGACATATCTTTTCGATTACTATGACCGTGATTATCTGGGAAGTAAGAAGACGAATCTTGCTCTGTCGACATGATGTTTGGATTTTCAAAAGGCATGTATTTAGTGCCTGGTTTATTATTTACGAGAGGTTCCATTAATTCACTGAATAATCACAATGCATAAACACGACACGTATAATGCGTAGTCAACGCCGTTTTGTTTTAAATTTACATAAAATCCACATGTTATCGTTGTATTACACTATGAGGATCGGTAGTTTCCTGTTGAATTTGCGATAAAATTTGAGATACAGCACAAATCACAATGCTAACTGTACATTCGCGATTATAATGATCTAATGCACTAGATCGGAAAGGAACGTACAATTAGTACGTGTGTGAGTGAGAGACTAGTAAGGCCATGATTGTTAGAAGCAGGATAATTGGCAGAATTCGCTTAAAATTCCAATTATTCTATAAATAGAGTAAATTACAAACATCGTGATTTAGGTAATCTTGTGTTTGTCATAAGAGGAAATAATAAACAGCAACGAACAGTTTAATCGAAGCTCAAGCAGTATCTTAATAAAATATAACCATACCAATAAAACTGTGAGGCAACCCCAAAGTACTCCATCGTAGCTTTTTCACTGGTTTATTTAAGTCTGGATTAGACCCAGTGGCCAATGATTTTGTAGAAACGGACATATCCTTATTCCGCAATGCTAAAGCTGGTAGTGAAGATTTGAAATGTAGCCGCGGGATACGGTGGGACAGTTGAGGACTCTCGGTTTCATTTCCTGATTCTACACTTTGTCGATTTGATGCAACATTCTTGTTCAAGGTTTCCGTTTCAGGTAAATCTCTCGTTGACGATCCTGAATAACCAGATTCAGATTCATTTAAACTGGCACTATCAATTTTATCAGGTACCGTTTGTTCATTGTTTTCTAAGGATATGTTTTGAACACCATCAATGATAGTGTCCAAGTCATTTTGGTTACTAGTTTTATTCTTCTTACTTGAGTCCGGGCTGTGTGAAGTCTTATTGCCCGATAGTTTACCACTTTCTTTTGGAGTTGATGTCTCAATTTGTGTTTTATTTAATATGTTATCATTAGTGTTTGTTGCAGTTAATCTTTTTGGTGAAATAAGGGGCATGTTTGATACAGGACTAGTTCCTTTATTTTTATTTAAATTCTCTATCTTCAATGATTTGCAAACAAAATGCTGGGCTTTTGGAGATTCATTTAAAGAAGTGCTAGATTTATGTAAGCTACTATTAGAAGAAGTTTTTCTGGGAGATGGAATGGCTGCTTTTAATTCTATATTTGGTACTGTCTTATTTTGTTTAGTTAAACTAGTTTTTTGTGTGATGCTTGGAGCTGATATTTTACGTGGTACCACTTCTTCCTTACCTATGCGAGATGATTGAGTATTGCTGTTGTCCAGCTCATCAAGACTTTCTTGACTTTGCGTTACATATGTGTTCGATGTTATACTTATGCTAGGACTTTCGTACACTTTACGAATAGTTACTTTTGGTTGCACAATTTCTAGTTTTTTATAGTTTGGTGACTGAACGTCTATTGAGCTTGAATTGAGGGTTAAATTACTGTTGTCTAAAGAAACGTTATCTTTGCTTCTTTGTAAAGTACTATTTGGTGTTGGAGTTTTGCGTCTTACTGACTTATAGGCTTCAAATAAATTATATTCTCTGATATAATCTTGTATTCTCTTGCCCTTATCCTGTTCATCATCCTCATCAGGGTTTTTATCAGAGATTGAAATGTCTGATTTTTTAACTTCCATGTCCGATTCAGCTGAACTTTCTAATTTATTGTGCTCTGTGTCGTTGTTTTTTACTTCACCTATAAGTGTAATGTTTGTTTGAACTGCTTTTTCGGTTATTTTTTGTTCAACTTTTTTTCCGATTGCATAATTTTCACTCACTTTCTGTGTTAGCGGAATAGTCTTAGGTTTGGACAATTGTGATGCTAAGAAAGAATACAATTTATACTTCTGTCTCGTTTCTTTACGAATTTTGGGCAAAGTAGCAGGTTCTGGATCTGCTGTTGTTTCAGCGGCCACAGCTGTAAAACAATTCCAACACGACACTTCACTTGTTTTTGCATCCACTTTAGTCACTACAGCACTTTGTCCACTTTCGTCATCTGTTTGACTAACCATCGTCTCTAATTTCAGTCGACCTACCTACAAGACAATTTTTGACAGACTAAACTGGCTTCTAACGCGAGAGCTGCTTAAATAAACTGCCAGATATATTCCTAATGCCTTTTAAATGGATGTAATATTCATGGCTCTAAAGTATTACGCAACATTACACTTCGAACAACAGTCTCGAATGAAGTTCAACCAGTTTTTGATCGTTATGTTAAGCGAATACTAGGTGGCCTTAAGATAATTACATGTCAAGTATCATACCATCAGCTAGTTAATTTGGGATCGTGGTACCTATTATGACATAGTTAAAAGTAGGTAATGAACCCAATTAGGCCAGTGACACTGACTAAAATAAAAGTTCCTAAAATTATACTCGTACCCAGGATGGGTTTCTCACTTTTGGAAACAAAAAGAGAGGAGACAATTTTAGAATTAGTCAAATTAGGTTAGAATAATAAGTTTGGCCTGCCGAATCGGGGTCATTGTGTGGCCATTGTAGTATTTTTAAGTACTGCTTGTTAGGTGAATAACACTTACTTAACGACATCTGAATTGTATGGGTCATAAGGATCAATTTAATTAACTAATGTTTAATAGGGTTGTCAAACCAATTTTTATTTTATATTTGATATAATTAAGTAATTAATGCATAAACTAGGTCTTGACCTTGTTTAAAAAGCTAATTTGTAATTTAACCTTAATACAGCTTAAGGTGACAAACAAAATATATCAAAAAGTTGCAACGTCAACTATCTAAGAACTTAATTTACTTTTATAATAACTTCCCAAATGCTCGAATTTTGCAACTGAATCATGGTTTTAAATGACATTTCAATATTTGACATTTCATATCAGGTTTAAACTAATACATATGACATTAAGATGATGAATATGGATCCATTTTTTTCAATGCAAATATGTGTTTCAGAAGAGAAAGATCTCAATTTTGTATGCATAATTAATGTACCACACCTTACAGAAGTCATCAATTCCACACATAAGTCTAGACTGATGGAAACTACGACTAAGAAAGACTGATGGAAACTACGAATAAGAAAGACTGATGGAAACTACGACCTGAACAGGAGTACCAAAATCCAGACAACATGATGACAGACAGATTTATGATAATGGACCGGTCGGCTCGTTCCTTACATTATCTTCCCTCTTGACTCTAGATATCGGCTAAAATATGTAATATAATTATAGGCCAGGAAGCTCTACCTTGCAAGTTTAACATAGTTAACTAGTACTTCCGCGACCTACCGACCTCATAACCAGGATATTTTTGCGACTTTATAGAAAATAACAACAACCACTTGACTGGTTTTTTTTGTATCCTGAAATCATTCTTAATGTAGCATTCCGCGTGGCTGTACCAAATGTATTAAAATCGGCCAGTAGTAGTATATAATAAATAGCAAAAAGAAATATCCGACCTGAGGCAGAGACGTTTAGCTCGCTTCTCGCTCGCTCGATAAATTACACTAATTGACAGAGCGAGCGAAGTGTCTCTGCTTCAAGTCTGGCAAAATGTTTTTTCGTCTGTCAGTTTGTATGAATGGATGTTTGTTCGCTAGAAATTTCGTACCTGTAGTTTCCATCCAATTTTTACGAAACTTGATGTATGGGTTAGTTTGAAGCTGCAAAAACTTATAAAAGTAGATTAAATTACGTGAAAAAAGGTCGAAATCCACAACAGGGCTTTCGAGTAGACATACGAATCGAAGATATTAAGAATGTTGATTTCCACGGCAACAAACTCGTTTCTTTTAGAATAAAGGTTATTTATTCTGAGAGGAATTTTATTGATTTCGTGCGGTCACTAATACAAGTTAGTACTTTAGTAATAATAAAGAACCCCAATGTACAGTATGCGAGACTTGAGAGCACACATTCACTTTATTGTTCGCGACCGTGACTGAGGCTTAGTGACCGACTATTTGTGGCGTGAATATGAATAAAGCTTACCTACTAAAACTAAATCGAAGTGTGACCTTTGTATCGAGTGGTTATGTTAACTGGTAGGTAATTTTTCTGTCCAAACTATCTCCATCTTTAGATAGATATGGTCGCAAATAATAGCAAAGAACAAGTAGATTTTTTTATGGTGAGTGGAGCGTTTTCAAAAAACCGGACAGCTGCTTTAACCTTTATTTGTATTTTTTTATTTTGTTACCACACTCGTTGTAAAGTAAAAAAGAAAAATTACTTATCGATTTTTTTTTATTTCAGATTACTTTTTGGCATCGAATATCCTTAATTCTGTGTTTTCTTTTAATTTTGATGTACTCAGTGTTACTCTCAAGTCTAAATCGAATCTATTGACACCACTCACATCAAAATACGACACGCCGTTTGGGCTCTAGGGCGTGCCAAAGAAATATACATACATACTCGAAGAACATAAACTTCCTTCTTTCACAGTCGGTTAAAAATGCTAAAGACATAAGAAGAAGAAAATATGTTTTGGAGATTGTTTATTATAAAACAGCTACTTATTTTTACAACGAACGAAAACATATTGTGCAAAACTCGTTTGTCGGAGAAGAAAACGAAAGCCATTTTGGCACAACTAGCATGCTGACAGCATTTTAGACAAACTCTCCATACCTGAGAATCCAACAGTGGAAGGGATATGCGGAGAAACATAGTTTAGCAAGTGGCACAAAATTACTATTGTACAGAATCGATATTGCGCTAGATACCAGGTGAATCAATTGTCATTCTTAAAACACTGCCGGAATAGAATAAGAACAAAACTTTCATTCAACTTTCCGATTCAATGAATTGCTTTTTTGTCAATAAGTAGTTATCACGCAGTTCACGATTTCGATATTTTACTAAATTGTACTTTATATTAAAGCAGATAAAGAGTATTGTTCAATGCAAGGTGTAAGATGCTTATTAGTAAGTATGAAGCGTGATACGTGACATAAATAGTGAGTAACATTGGGCATTACAATGCTGTTACAAATTGAAAAGGATGTCATTATCACTTGTGCTTACCACTCTCTCTGTCCACAAATTACTTCTCGTTTACTACGAAGTGGTAAGTAAAACTTTTGTTAGCATGCACTTTCTACAAGAACAAAGTACAAGCGTTACAAGTTAACCTAGTCTACATGTAAATAATGTCCCGTTCTTGTCACATTTTAGTACCTACGTACAGCATGTTTGCAAATGTCCATGAGGCTACTTGCTCGTACAAAATAGAAAAGTTGTATCTATTAAGAAACTGAAAATTACTGGATCAGAAAATACGAACGTACTAACTTATATTGCTAACAATTAGCTGTTAAAAGCATAACATAAGCAAACAAGTACAAACAAATACGTTAAAAATTTACGTTAATTTTTGATGGCCTTAGGTAGTGGGTACTCGACTTCCACGCGGCAGACGAGAATCACAATCCCAATCTCAATCAGGAGTTATCTTTAAGTACTATATTTTTGATGGACACCTCGGATGCCAGGTATTTGACTGAAAAAAAATCCGAACATCCTTGTATATATAATTAGAGTTGGCTATATTCCAGCATAGGGCTAAATTGGGTTCCATATGGGTTGATACGGTGTAACGTTCTATACACACACACATAAACTATATTCCTATATGGATTTGTCGATTTTTACATAAAACCTTCTTCCGTCATATTGCATAACTTGGCCTAAAGTTGGTCACGCTAATTGGTTGTATTGTCCAAAAGCACGCCAACGCACAAGCCTACGTGATACGTCTGTAACACCAGGGCTTGGCCGTACAGTTGGGGTCTCTCTTTATTTGTATAGACGACCGAGACAGGCAGCTATTTTATCTACATCTATATGGAATTATTACAACTTTAAGAAATGCTTAATGAGAATAATAGGTAGTGAGTTTCAAATACTTATCCCGAAAGAGCAAGAAGTGGGGTTCTACTCTTTTTACTTAAGAGCTATTTGTAACTCACCTTCAAATAATATTAAAAAGTGAGTTAATCACAAGAATGTAGGTGGATATACTTACATACGGAAACAAGCAAAGAAGAAAATATCCGAGACCTGGACCCAAAAATCTTAAAAACAACGTGGCATATTACATAATCTAGGCCTACCACAACAAACTAAAACCAAGACAGTATTTATTTATAAGTTACCGCTAAAAAACCTAACATAATAATTTGACAAAAAAAATGAGATAAAAAATGCAACATAATCTATAAATACTTAATCAGAAAAACATTAAAGGTCAGCCAGTTTTAGACTCAATCTGTCTTACTAGTATTTATTTACCTACAAGCCCACACATTCAGTCGCGTGGTTGTTAGCTGACGACAGTTAGCACTAGGTATTGTTTCCCGTGTGAAACTATAAAGCTCATTTACTTTCATTAGACATCTACATTGCTAAACACTTCTGTGCCATCTTAAGTAGGCACTGCGAGTTTATAATCCATGGAAAGATAAAAGTAATAACAATAGAGGCATAATAAGAAAAACATTTAACTCTAAACAAAAATGTCATTTGATTAGTTTTAAGTAAGTATAAATGATTTAATTAGAAAATTAAACTTTAATGCAAACATATTTTTGAAGGTTGTTCTGTAAGCTTGAGTTTTGTACTATATTTGAGTAAACCAAGAAATTCTCTTTATGTTTAAAGGTTAACACTTATAGTAATAGGTTCTGGTGATATGATTAGGATAGGATAGCCCAGCCGCGCAATCGGCTCGAGACAGGAATGAGAGAAGTGAAAACAAGAGCAAGCAAACTTGGTTTCATTTTGACAGCGTTGAAGCGGCCAACCAAGTTTGCTAGCTCCTGTCTTCTTTCATGCCCAACTCTATCCGATAGCTATGCCGGCCGTTTTTCGGCATAACCAATCTTTATATTCAAGTACAAAGGTACAAGATGAGCTATGCCTTCTAACTGTAAATAGGTATAATCCCCATAGATTATACCTATTTACAGTTAGAAGACTATATATAAAGATATAATGATGTTAACAGTTGCAATAATGCAACACGACTTGATGGACACGCGACATTAGCTGATAGCTCGCACATTTCCATATCATTGGTATTCCAAAAGGTACAAACTACTGAAACAAATTCCAGAATATGACGCTGTAATTATTGTAACTGCGGGATACAATTTAAAGGTTTATTGTTTATTTGAATATGGTTAAATTGTGTTGCATTAGGGATTCTTCCTACAAAATAATTTAATCGATGAAAAAAGTTGGATGCTTGTTCGGCCACGTTAGTGTAAACAATCCTATCTTATAGATATTTACACTGCAGATTGTCAACTAGTTACTACATCACACTAGATGGTATTTATTAATTTTATTCATCTTTCAATCCTATAAACAAGCCTGAGCTCTCATAGAAAGAACCATAAAACATCTGATCATTTAATATATATAGTAAAATTCACGTTGAACGCGTTTAAATCTTTTGTACGAGAAATTTGGCTTCTTAAAATTTAAAGTTGAAATAGCAACAATTCTTTGCATTTAAATACGACTAGGTAATAAAACTGTTACTTTATTTAATTTTTATATTTTATAGAATTTATCAGCTCATGATTTGTTTTAAGATGCAAAAGTAAGTTTTTTGTGGGTTATATTACCACTAAAGCTCACACTGGCAATGATTTGCACTTATCGTCATCGTCTCTTTCACATGAGTTGGGCAATGCTCTTATAACTTCTACTATCTCAACAGTATGTTAATTCGATAGATAAACATTGTATAATTTGACTCGAATGACCCTGGCCTGGAACTGCAATCGGCCTTTAAATGGTTGTTAAAAACAGTACTGTAAAGAGTTTTTTGAGGCTAAATATTTAAGTACTAAATACATAATTATTTGGTAAGCTGATATCGTTTTAATAAAGCTAACGACATAGAGTTCAAAAATAAAAGTGTTCAAGATAATATTATATACAGCTTTGAGCCTGTTAGAAAAAGATCAGTCTGGTATCTGGCTATGGCATTCGAATGCTGCACGAATGTCGAAAGCTTATCAATTTTAAAGAAAATCTGGTCCCCATATTTTAATTAAGCTGATTCTCCATTTTTATTTCACAGGGATCGTACTGCTTCTGGTAAAATATCAACTATTCCGAGTATTAACACATTTGTTTTATTTTATTTTGTGCTCATGGTTACGCCATTTTTTGACTAGGATTACATAATCAAAAAAAGCAAGTCTCTGGCTTACTATTATAGAGGTATGTAGGCAAAACTAATTTATTCAACTTAATTCCACTACATGGTAATGCTATAGTTTTGTATCAGGCGCTTTAAAATATGAAAATAATGATTTATGCAAAGTCGTTCTTGTAGCAATTTCGCGAAAAACTGTTTATCAAAAGACAAATTACAATTTATACATTGCAAAAAACGTACTTATAACGCACATAATGTGCACGTAAATGAAAAAAAACTTACTCATTTTTCATTTGCTCGCTTGCTAAAAGGTGCATTTTTTTTATCACTTTGTCTCTTATAACCACTTTTAAAATGTCAAATTTATATTTAGGTACTAACAGCATCTGCATTTTGCTGTGAAAGTAATGCATATTTAAAAAACATCCGTAGATAAAGCGGTGACATTTCGGTTTTATTATCTTTACCGTACCTAGTACGTTATTAACTCTGACGTCGAAATTAAGTGTTCATGCTTATGTGAAAATAACAGGTCATGAGCAGGATATTTCGTATTAGTTCTCCGTTAAACATAACCCTCTACTAAAGAACGCCATTGGATGTGATCATGTACTTTGCTCATCCGGTTCTTCCCAAGAGCCTGGCAAGTAACTGGTTTCAAGGACAGATATACCTTTGCTGGTACTATAAATTTAATTCGAACTATTTCAATTCACAAATCATACATCGTCATCCTGTCACATCAGTTGACATTAGTTGATAATATTTTTCAACCAGCAATAAATTAATAAGTACTGTTGCGTTATCTACGTATGATAACGATTATAATGGCGTATTGTTTTGCAATTGCATGACCAGCTGTGATCACAACACACTCGTAATATCATTGTCTTATATTAACTGGTACATATGTTATGTTTTAACCAGTATGGTGTACTTATGAGGTGCGTAGTATTGCTGTTAACAATTTCTGTGAAACTTCGGTACAGTATTATGAAAAAGAATCAGAGCCTCAGGACACAATAACGAGTAATGTGAACTAAATTGGTCTTATTTATCTCAATTTATAGACTACGAAATAGCTTAATTTAGTAGTAAGTAACCCCTTACCGATAGCCTGCGTATACGAACTAGATTTTTTGTACGATCTTAATGCTTAAAGCAATCTATACTCGGAGACAGTATTCTTATAAGAACTTTACAATTTTGGAGAAGCTTATCATACTTACTATTATTTTTTAATTAGTCTAGTAGTAATTGTAGCATTATTTAAGAATTACAATATCTGTGTAAGATTAATTGCACAGGGAAGCGCCATTGCACGATGAAGAATGCAATTACGATCATTATGTTAATGTAGAAGGTCGCCTGCATTTGTGGCGTGCTTATAAATAGTGTGTGGGTAACGTTTGATGTCTTTATATATAACGTAAAAACATCTTATAAAGACTTGAGATTTGCTTGCGAGTAAACGCTTTGAGCGATAAGGCCGCATATATATTATTTCTCTATATCTGTAATATTTATATTCTGTAACGGTCTTATTTTAACGTTTTGTGACTAGCATAATCCTTTATATTATTTCATCTCTGATATAAAACGTGGTGGTAAATAAGTCAACTAGCATCAAGAATCAAGATGTCTTGATAACATTGTTACAGTCACGGCTTTTGACCAAGTGCCCTATTAAGTAGGTCCAAAATTTGCAATACTGAGTCCTTGAAAAAGTGCATAAACTGTCAAAATGTAGTATGTCAAATGAAAATGTGGTAGAACATAATTATGAATGAGGTCTACGGCATAAGAACTTTACATACGGTCACAGATCTAGATAGCGAAAAAATCTTATTGTCTTGGTCTGTCTGTCACATAATGTTACTACTGCGATTACGTGGACATAACTTTTTTTCCCACCGAGCAATTTTATTTAGTAGGAAAAATTAAATGACAAACTACAAAAAGCAACGAGCATTTGGATAATCATTTTTTATAATATCTTCCTTTATTTAACTTTTATTAATACTTGTCGTAAATGTTTATCGATGACGTCAAAGTCGTATAAAGAGCAGTAATAGGCGGTATTTTGCCGTCTTAATAGAAAGCATCGAGACGTAAACATAAATGCGGTTTCCCATAGCTAAGCCGCGGTGGCTGGCGGTAGAAAGTGGCCGATACAACATTTACTATATAGCTTTATGTGACAAGCTATGGGCTATATAGGCACAGTAAGTATTTAAGAAAAGATAAGTACGTGAAATTTGAATAATTTAACAATTTATTGTTGTAAATATCTAAAAAAGAATTAATCATTCCATCAGACATGATGACATGATACGTATAGATTTTAGCTACTTAGGTACGTAAATCCTGAAAATGTTATAAGTACATTTCAAAGTTTTATAATTACTTGTCATTTAATATTTGTTACCGATTGTTACTCGTACATGGATGAACTGAGAAAACCGTAACAATGGTTTACCAACTTGCATAATGGGATGGGAGATTTGATGGTAGGTAGGTACTTAACGATTCGATTGTTGAAAAAGAAAATTTCATTGACACTTTCGTTATCTCAGCTAGGTGAAATACAAGGTATAGTGATATTTTGCAAAATTTAAACATAATGGTAAGTACTAGTTTCTATGGGAATCACATTAAATCTTTGGTACTTAAGTAAGTGTATGCCAAAACTAGCAACTTCATTCTTAAGTATTCGTTCTAAAAGAAAAGATTCCATTCTAAAATAAACGAAACGAAACCTAAAGGGTACTTGTACTTGTATGTACTTATCAATACGACGTTTTATGAAACTAGAATCCGAAATCGCGAAAATGGCATCAGCTGTTCCATCCATACATTTTGATCAATGTCAATGAACTTTTCAGTAGGTGTCGTTGGATAGGCAATGAGGGTAACGAGTAAAAGACAATCCAATGAAGGAGAATTTGACTGGGTTTAATCCTTATATAGACTTTAGGGATCGCCATAAGATCAGCGTTTCTGAGCATGATTAACTCTTACATGACCTATTCCATTATATTATATTTTACCAAACAATTTAATGTGTCACCCCACCCGCGGCAGCACTCAGTTGAAATAGCAACCAAGACCTGCACAAATACAACTTTGATCAACATCAAATATCGTTTTCTTAGCTTAGATCTTTACTAGATGAAGTGCTAGTAGTAAAGTAAATACTTATAAATACAAAATAATATTGCACTTTCGAGTAGTTTAATTCCTTACATAGATACAACTAAGTTATATGTATCATCAGTATAAAGTAGCTAGTAATACCAAAACAGGAGAATGAACCGAGCTTACACCACAGCCACTATCTAAGATTTACTTAACGATAAACACAAAGACGGAGGTGTATAAACAACGTCTTGCACAAGACACATTGTAAACGTTCTGTGCCATAGAGGATTTTATTCTTCCCTGTCCATACACGTATACTTACATGTATCTACAATTTTAAATACACAATAAACTAAACTACAAAACATAACATTTGGAATGAATAACTTTTAAATCATTTTTGTTTTTGGATCATATTTGTTTCTTTGATAAAGGTAAGTCTCCCCCTGTCTGAAAATACATGAACTTTGTTTACTCTGGACTCTGGGGTAACATGGGCACTAGCAGTATTCCCTTGAGTTCCCTAAGCGAGATACCAGGGAGGATATGGCACCGAAGCCAAATTTTTGAATAAATATGTATAAGTAGCGTCTGTAGGTACATTACTGAGTAAACTCAATACTCAAAACATTATTTTGTTTTCCTCGACTTGGCGAGGGCAATGATGTGTCCCCACTTCAATGCAGATCATGTAAGGAGTACGTAGGTACTAGGTACGGAATTATGAAACCGTTTCTTGATTATAATCATTTAAAGCTTATGTAACACGACGGTTACCTAATTTACTAAATGGAGTTTTAAAAGCTGCAGCAAGGATGTTTTTTTGTTTAGATTAATGACGCAAAACATTTGTATTTTGATTACATAAATGCGATTATTTGTAGATTATATTAAGTAAATCAAAAATGTATGATATGTATGCTATAACTGTGTACTTAATGATATAAGTATGGTACAAAACCATTAAAAAAACCACTAAATATTTTTTAAAGACGGACTTGCAAATACCTGTTTTGTCCTAAATTCACAACTTTTAGCTATTAAAGCCAATATCAAAATAAATGTAAAACTCAAGGAGGACCTCAAATGGAGGTAAAAAGTGGTATTGTCTATGAATGAAGTCATATATGTATTGCATCATGAGGATTAACATTTACCTTGAATGGACCTCCATAAACAAGTATTTAAGCACGCACAAGTTTGAGAAAATATGTAACATAAATGAAACTGTACACCTATTTCACTTATTGATTCGACCCATGACGTCCCACTGCTGGGCTCAGGTCTCCCCATGAAGGGGATGTAGGCCATAGTCCACCACGCTGGTCAAATTGCGGGCTGGGGACTTCACTTATCTTCGAAAGATATTACAGACCTTGTCCGACAAGCAGGTTTCCTCACGATGTTTTCCTTCACCGTTTAAGCATGTGGTTAATTAATTATAATATGCACATGAGTGAAAAACTCAGAAAAAAACCAACTAAAATGTATTTATTTACAAATTGCAAGTGATTTTTCTTTCTTTTTATTTCTGCGTTTATGGATTCTCTTAAATGTAAAATCGAGCAGAATAATATTTCCAATTCAATTTGCAAGGGCTATGGAGTGCAGTAAATTTCCATTATGTCTAACGGAATTTCTCCTATGGTATGTGATCACCCCAGGGTAATTTTGTAACAATTTTCTACTAGGAAAAAGATGGTTCTTTATAGAAACAGTTAGGCACACGCAAGATGTTCATCGTAATAACGACTAAATATCCAGTTTTTTCCAGCTTTTGCAGGGATAATGCTAATAAATGATAAGACACAACACATACTCGTAATATAATCATATATAATCGGCAGAGTCAGCTGAAGGCCTCAAAAGGCGCAAATATAGTAATTTAGATAGCGGTTATATGTTTGAGCCTTTTGGGGTCGAAACTCTCGGGCCTTGGGGACCGGGGGCAAAATTATTTTTCAAAGCCCTAACAAAGCGTCTAGTTGACGCTACTCGAGACCAAAATGCTGGTGTCTACCTGGGTCAGCGCATTAGTATTGCCATTCAACGAGGCAATGGGGCCAGCATTTTGGGTACTCTATTAACTGGCAGTGGTTTAGATTTAAGTTAGTTTTAAGTTTTGGGTATTGCTTTTGTACATATAGTTTATAGCGTTGTTTAGTTTTAGTTAAAAATTTTATCATGTTTTATAAGTTTGTGCAATAAAAGATATTCCTATCATAGGTATATTTGCACTGACATAAAAGTGTTCTTTGCCAATCAAACTACAACGAAAGAGTAACGAAGCTAAGGAACGTTCAGTTCAGTCCTGTCAGTCTTGGATCTTTTTAAAATAATATATTATAGGTACAAGGTATCATTAGAAAGTGATATTGTATTTTGAAACTCGAACGATTTGGAAAATTCTTGATTTATTGAAATAACTTCAAAGTTTTTATCGAAAATCGATCAGTAAGGTATCTAAGGTTTAAAATTAACATATCTAAAAATGGTCTAAGCGCCTGCCGAATTAAAGGCAGTTATCACTTTTAAAAGTTATTATTTGTTATATTTAAGAATTTTTCGCACTACCACAAAAAAGCGAACCTTTAACTTTACATTGCACTTACGAAACCACTTACCTACCATAACGCAATAACCAAGTTCATCGCATTTACAACCTTGTTTATAATCGTCGGCATTTTTTCTAAAACTTATAGATTCATAATTCACAAAGTGAAAGCGATAATATCACGCCAATAAAAGAGTAATGACTAAATGAACAATTGCTCACATGCTGGCGATAAAAAAAACGGCCATGAACAATACTTCCCGAGTTTCATTTCTGTGTCGCGTGGAAACTGCTGATGTTGAGTTTATTTATTTACACTATACATATATGTGATCTGTGCTTTGTTTATATTTTCATTATATACAGGCTTATCGGCTAGGGGTGTACTAAGCCAAAAGCGGGTCACTATATTAAGCCTAACTAACAACTTTCACTATGGGACCAACTCCCAATTCAAGGAAAAAAATCAGCTGTTCCATACAAAAAAACGGGCGTAGACAAAATGTATGAAACAACTGATTATTTTTTCTCGGATTCGGAGTTCGTTCCATAGTAAAAGTTGTTCCTTAGGATGAGTATAGTAACCCCTTTTCGGCTACTCCCCTAGTCGATAACCCTGTATAAAGATATCAACATCAGATGTTAATATGTACTAAGCAAGTTCAGCTTAAACATGTATTAGGGAAATATCCGAATCCCCATTCGGACATCCCGCCCCCCATTTCCTCCCAATCCCCCCATTTGAGAAAGACGTATTTGTCCCCGCGTCTTTCTCAAATGGGAACATGTGAGACAAACACTTTATCTGCATCCGAAAATATTTATTGTATTCGCTACTTTTATATCTGCGAATAAAACCGCGGAAAGCATCTAGTGCGTTTGTTTTTTGCTAAGGATTTTGACCTCATAAAGAAGTTAGCGGTATTTTATTAGCTATGGTTTCTGTCCAGCCGAGCAAGAGGCTTTGTTTCTGCTCTCCTAGGCAGTTATGCTAATTAAACAAAAACTCTTTAAATACCTAAGTTTATTTACAACTAGGTCTTGTAAAAACCATGCAAACCGTTAAAATAATATACATAAATTAGAACAGAACGTCAGCTGATATTAGTAATATCTGTTTGACGAATTATTTACCAATGAAATAACGACTCATAAAACTTGTAATTTTTTACAGACTTCAAAAACAGCGTAATGTTTTTTTTCATAACATGAATCAGAGTAAGAAATGATTTATAAATGATGAAAATGTATGAAAATTTATGATCCCCGATTTATCAGATGCGACTCGATCGATTGTTAAAATCCTTTTTGTAGAGAGGGTAAGATGGCCATATCATTTTCGTTAAAATTGGTCTAAAGTTTGTTTGGCAAATCAAAATAATTGACAATGATGTAGTTGCAAAAATAAAACGGCCCTTACTTCAGGTTCACTTTGTAGGAAATCTTTTATGATGTTAACGACATTTTAATCTTGTATCTTAATATATGTACTTGTAGTTTACGTCCGGATTTTGAAACAGAACCGTATCAAGCTGCATTTAGGGGCACCACAATGGGTTCTGACCGGATAAAGTTTAAATGCAACAAGCGTGAAACCACGGTTGAGAAATGACGGCCGAGCGATGGTGGCGGCCGCGAATGCTATACTTAGATTTCTTTGGTAAGAGTGCGTAACGTACTTATTTCTTTAGTGTTTTATCAAACTTTTAGAAACAGCTATTAATATAAATAGTTCTCAAAAAGTTTCAAGGGAATTGTTGTAACAGTTCAGTTGTGACAATTTGCTCGTGAAGCAGTTTTGTATGAAACACCTTCTGACAAAAAAGCTTAATCTATCCAGAAGTAGATAGCCTAGCTAATGAGTAAGTGCTTGATTTTAAAGCAGAAAGGTACTATTGTTTATGGTTTTGTTGCGCATGTTTCAAGATTGGTACAAAGCAACGAACTGTACGCGAATACCAGCATAAAGACAAACAAAAGAAAAAAAACCAGACACGAAGCTGAGAACCTTCGCTCGCTCGGTCAATATTATCAATATCATTCCAGTTTATTTTTAGAACAAACCGTTAGTTGCAATAATCGATTTCATGGTATACCTATGAAATTGCTTATCTTATAACGATTATTTATAAATGGTTTATTGTCATAAATCGATTACATAGGCCGATACAAATCCACGTAATATACAAATTAGCTTTTTTATATTTTAATTAACAATAAGAGTGTTGACGTGTCCCGAATTTAGGACAGGTCCAACTGTAGTTTCGTTCACGTTCGGTGAACTTCATCAGGGATGAAGTGAGTCGGTTCTTTCCACAACGAACACAAACTCAGTGCGAGACGTGCCTTCATTGTGTCCACGACCGAATCAAACACGCGTTAGATTTCTAAATTTTATTGTAAATAATTTTAATTGATTGATGTAATATTTTTCATTACATACATATATATATCTATATACTTTGTATTGCCTTTACTATACGAGTAAGTGCTTTAATTATTGCTACATCGGTACTGACATATATATAAGATATAATTAATTTGAGTTGTATATTTAGGTAGGTTTTTGTCTAAGGTTAAAAATATTATTTAGTAACAAAAATACAGGTACAGCAAATATAATTTTAACATTAAATCTAATAAAATATCTTTCCATGCTTAAAACATTGCGGGTTTAAACAAATACTAAGGTAACATAATTCTTGCATGTTTACTATAACATAAGCATAAATAATGTATCTGGTGATATCATTTCAAAGCAGGTTTTTAAAGAACGATCTTCATACCTTATATTGTGTATATATGGATGGAATTGTTGTCTCATTTTATATTTATTTAGATAAAATTAGTTTAAGTACCGACAAATTAGAAGACTCTTATACGAGTGTGGATGGTAAAAAGGTATTACAAAACTTTAGCAAAAAGATTTTGTAATACCTTCAATTTTTAATGCTATGACTCGTAATGTATGAAATTGAAGACCAATAAATAATATTCAGGTAAGTGTTACGCAAAATAACACGTATTTATATTAAATATGTTAATTAAAAACTAATTTTCTAGCACATCTATATGAAGTTCTATATTATTTAGTAGTACAAATGTTAATCGGATGACCATTGTACGGTTCTACGGTTTTACTGAATAATCATACTAGTTACGTCTATAGCTTAAGTTATTATGTGTTCAGCTATAAAACTTAACTTATGGATAACTTAGCTTTCTCTGACGCAAATACAACCACTAAAATATCAGGACAAGGACAATCATTGACGACTTCAATCCAAACACAAATAGAGTTAGTAGTGCGAGTACATATGCAAATCATACGCAACACCAAAATAAGTGTAACAAGCCATCTTTACATGTGTGCATAATTGGAATAAACACCATAGTGTCTTTATAACTGGCTTTGACAAGTGGTTTAAACCAAGTTCGTTAAAACCCGACTGCTAAATCTTTAAACCTGTGTATCATCCTTATGTCTTTTTTATATTAATTTTGATGTACTCTCCTATCACTCTCATGACTAAGACGAATCCAATGACACCACTCACATAAATATACGACAAGCCGTTTAGGCCTAAGGCGTGCCAAAGAATAATACATACATATATACGTACATACATACACTCGCATACCCCTTTCTTTTGCAGTCGGGTAAAAAGAAGGATTTTTTCGTCTGAATCCGTTTTTAATAAAGGTCTAGGCATCCTTCAACCCTGAAAAGGGTTGCCGTGTTTTATCTTTGGTATTTAATGTATTTAATTTATGTTTAAATTCCTTTTATTTATTAGTCGTTTATAATACGTTTTATTAGTCGTGTGGTGAATAGCTGAGCATATCGCCTGCCAAATCGGAGTCGGTTTTTCATTTGTATCAAAATATTTTTCCAAATCATGGCAGGTGAATGAATAAGAAAGAAAAACGGCCACAACTACAAACCCTTCAGCTTCCTCAAATCATGTAAAAAGTAATAATAACCTCAGCTCAAGCCTGCAAGTTAGTTGTTGTTTATAACACAAATTTAGTGTGCGTTGACGTTCATTCAGTATATTATATAACTAGATATTTATACCCTATTTTCAAAGAGTTAAGCTTAAAAATGCAATGCATTTACGTAAGAGTACATAGTAAGTTTGTACGGTACGGACTGAGCGATGTTTTAAATTTAAGTCACGTATTGTCCGGCCAAAGAACGATCAGCGATAAAGTCGGAACCAGAACAGGTTTGCCGTGTTTTTGAAAGGCAAACCATGGGTTACGTATCGGACAAGTGGCATTAAACTGTCCGACTGTCCGTTGACGCTTCTGTTGCGAAACTAGTATTGTTTCGCTATCTTTTATAAGTCGTTAGCATTAAGACTGATTACAGGATTTATCTTGGTGCCTTTATGTATTTAAATATTAGTACTCTTTTATGGCAATTTCATTTTGATTAATGCCAAGTGGAGTTGAACTTATGATGGTCTAGACGCGTAAAGAGAAAAATGAATATAAATTTTACCGAAGCTTGGTTAGCATTCTCTAGGTGCTCATTTTTCGGTTTCAAATAGCTGACATATATTTCATTAACCCTAACATTAGCTTCAAGATAAGATTCTTTACTGTGCACATATTATGATAACTTTGACATGACATAAGAAGAATATTAATAAACAATTTACGAACTATCGATACGACAACTAACCAAGCTATAACTAACTATTCAACCCGCAAATAAAATTATTAATACCCTACACCTATACTTTAACAACGACATTTGCATCCAATTCCCATGAATTTCTAACAGGCTTGCATCATTCAGGTATTGGAGCCGATGGCAACATTAAGGCCAACCGGAATGCAAACAGAAAAACGTACGGAATCGTCACGAACGTAGAAAATGTTCAAAACAAACAGTTAGGCCTACTTTTTAACTTGACCATGTGTGATATACCGTGACGGCTGAGGATAGACTGGTCGTTACAACGCCGAGATGAGTTGACGATTAATAACAGGAAATTGTGGAAAAGTAGAAACTGGAAAGCAAGTGTTGAGACACTGGCATAATTGTGAGATTTCATTGATTGTTAGTAACATGATTTATTTAAAGGGCCTGGTTGTTGGCATGCGTTGTTCTCTTCTGAATAAAACTTTGCATTGAACTGATATTTCTTTCCATTGTTACAAATTTTCAATGATTTCTGAACAAATTTTTCAATATGCTATAAATCGTTTATGATACATAATGAAATGGAAATGTATAGCATAACGAGTAAGAGGGAAAAAAAGCTGACATCCGCATCGATGATAGACTATTAAACTAAACTACTCAATAGTTAATTAAATCAATCACGTTACTATAGGCCTTATACTTGCTTACGTAGAAATAGTGACGTAGTCACTCACATATAGAGATTTATAGATATCCGTACGTGTGTTTAAAGTTTATGGTTTAAGGAAAACCTATACGTTTTGCCTTCAGATATTAATAAGAAGAGAAATGTTTTACCCTTAATAAATGTACATTCCTGCAAATGCTCGATAACTAAACATCTTGAAATCCTTTGTTTTTGCTATAAAGTCACCAAGAAATACTTGCACTAACTGCTATATTTTAGTTTACTGAGTATATTTTCAATTTTGTAAGTGTGCAATATTAGTCTATGTCTATATCTTGTGGCATAGTTAAAGAGACCATTAATATAGATAGAAACGAATCTGTCTATCAATATTATTTACAAGTATATTCATAAGTATAAAACACACGATGCTCTGATGATGATTGACGGATAAGAAAGCAGAGTCACTGAATATTTGCTGGTTCCCACAATCAGGTTAGTAATTACTGACATAATCATCGCTACTAGAGACCACGCTTTCATCTTGATCTCTCATGTCAAAATTACGCAACAAGTATCTCGGGTCAACTACTGGACTCGAGTACGATAGTATCACTTGTTTCAATAACTTAGGGTTACGAGTATGTGGCCGGGCCAGAAACCACTTGCGTATCGGTTACATAAAAAGGTTGAGTTACATATTCAAAATGCCCTAAATTAAGATATTGAACGAATGAATAAAGATTATACAGATATTAACTAAAAAATTGTAGAAGAATGTAGTCGTATTGGGTTATCTTTTCAGATAACTCAATACGATTACTTTCTTCTACAACTTTCTACTACTAGGCTGCCAATATAATCGACGCGACGTGATGATTAACGTTATCGTATAAAATTAGTTCCCGTATGTCTTAAAATTTAAGACGAAAATTTCACTAGGTAAAGAAAACTATCTTATAATGGAGTTTCATTCACAGAGCGCCTTAGAACCAGTAAAGTCAACACAGTGCTATTGTATTGTTTAGTATTAAAATGTTCACGAATCTGTTTAATTCCAACGGTGAACAACCGTGAAAAAAACCTTAGAAACTAAGACTTGAATGCTAGTTTTATATGTAAGGCCACTGATTGTAGTTAAATACTGTGACAAAATGGGAAACGCTATGGCAAAACAGAACGTGAGAACGTGACAGCAAATGATATGCGTTGCCAATTTTTGTACTCGTACAATATTTTTGTGAGTCCTATCGGAAAAGAGTTCATATTTTATGATGGATTATTGTTAGAACTGCATAAATTAGTCATTAGCAAAAAAGATAAAGATAGTTAGAACGAGTAGATAGGCTGCTAGATACCTAGTAATTAATCTTTAATTATCATACATATACGGATACAATTCATTATCATATAATTGGATAAGATTTGAAATAAAAACAGACAATCTTCTATAGTACCGAATTTGGCGATCTGATCGCTAAAAGCGATCTATCTTTTATTGGTACCAGAACCAGTAAACCGTTTGAAGTTCGCCCGATAAAAGCAAATGGCACAAGACTAGCAAATGATTGGAATATTATTGGTGTTCTCATGAATCATGAGGTACATACGATCAAATTCATCACATAAAAAAAAACCACTCAAATTATTACGAATATTTATGTTCCCACCACTCTAAGTCACACCATGCTTGCCACAGATCTATAATATCCTTGCTTGTCACAATAAAACACAATGACCTTTCGAAAGTAAAACAGAAGCCGTAAACGACTCAAGGTGCCATGTTATTGTATGCGAAATAACAACTCCAAGCAAACAATGACTCTTACTCAATCGCTACTGTTGAAAATTACCGGCAAATGTATTGGATACATATGACACTGCATGAATGCATATCAAATATTACAATAATAGTGAACGTTTAGAAATAAGACACTAATAATATTTTATAAACATATTTTGATTTGACTCAGACAGTATACAAAACTAGATAAAACACATTTAGGAAATGGTTAATCACTGAAAATTATAATTCTCAGTACCTTATTACATAATATATATATATATATATATATATACCTATATTATCTTCATATATACCTGACTGACTGACAGTTAGAATCAACGCAAGAGTAAGAGCCTAACCCGCTGAACCTAGAGACATAAAATTATGAAGGTGATTTCATTAAATTGTGTAGCGGTGTTTTAAGAAAGACACTAAGATTTTATGGAAATTCAACCCCTAAGGGGGTCAAATTGAGGTTCAAAGTTTGAAACTTCTAGCGTGCAACACCGCAGGTGACAGCTAATAGTCCATAATATGAAAACTAGCTTACCCTTTATTTAACAAAAATTTCGGGATTGCATTAAGGACCCCAAACCCATTGGTTTTAGCCAATTAAATTAGTGGGTATTCAATATCTAAAAAAACGTTGCTCGCATCTGCTGATGTCATTATCAATCAATACATCCCAGTAGCAAACATTGTTGGATAAATATAGGAATATTCTGATGTTGTAGCGTATCTACTCGCGGATCCAGCATGAGTACCTAAGCTAATGCAATTGCCAGTGTCACGCACTTTACGGTAAATATAAGTTATTTTAATGAAAATTATCAAAATAAAAATTTTCATAATGATTATCACCTAATTCGCTTTCTTTACCTCTGACGTCATCCCTCTCTAGAAGTGTGGTAACTGATTTTATTTTCATATTATGCGTGCGAAAGTACAATTCAACCTGTGCTTCTAATATAATTGAACTTTCTTTGTCTCTCATTTCCAACGGAAAGCATTAGGTTCAACGGTTTATGTAAACGCTTAATTAACAATGGATGTGTGTATAACTAATTTTAATCATCATTCAAATAACGTGTTTTTTTGATAGTTCTAAAGCAATGGATATAAATGTTCTGTACTTTATTAACAATAACACATACCAAGCTGTTATTGTTAACTGTCTAGATATAATAACTTACTTTATTGTATAAAATTGTGCATTATTGTAATATTATCATAATACCGACTGTACACAAAAACAATCACCATCCCAAATCCGTGTAAGACGAATATTACTGTGTAAAAACAAACCACATTAAACCCCAAAAGTAGTAAACTTTTCAATATGATGTTCTGTATCAGAAACACTGCCAGAAAGATGGCAGAGATCGACTTCTGGTCACGACCCCCAGAATGAGAAACACGATTCAAAGGGGAGGATAATGCACTATCTTTTTCTCTAACGTAAATTACAAAGTACATACCCTGCAAGCTAGGTGCGGAGGCTGGTGCGGCCGGCGGAGGCTGCTGCGGTGTAGGCGGTGGTCTTCTTCTCCTGGGAGCGTGCAGACCCGGCGCGGACGCAGCCCGCGTCGCCGTGCGGAAGCCGGGCGCCCGATACCGGGCAGATTTCACCGGTCCGGCGGGCACCGTGCTGGTTCCCGTCACTGATGGCAACCGTGGAAGCGATCCGGCTCGTTGTTCTTCTTCCGGCTGTAAAACAGTGGGAGCTAGTATGTTGATGTGACTGATATGGCAACATTTATTTGGCTACCGATGTAGGAAGGAAGAATTGGCGCCGCCATATCGAGGATTTATATAAATCCTCGATATGGCGTCACCAAAGTTTAAGTTTGGTATGACACAATCGGATTTCAGGTTTTGCCCTTGAAATTGAGACGCAACAATGTTTGCTTATTTCCTGGCTGTTAAATAACTGGCAAAAATAATTTTCAAGCGGAAACAACAAACATACCCTGCAATTAGAGATACATTTACTCAGGTACCTACATCTGGCTGTCTTTTCTTATTATTTTAAATAGCCGGTGCCAGTTCGGTAGGGTATTGAATGAATCCACTGGGTCCTTAGGTGTTATCATAATAGATATAATAATTAGAGGTGAATGAATGTACATATACATTCCAGAGCAAATGTTATGCAAATATCGGTAGGATCCGCTCTCGTTTCGCTAATATGCAATCATAATCACTATAGCTATTAGGTAACTGAGTAAGTTCAAATTATTTTCTTACGTAACAAACAGCTGATAAGTTACTGAACCCGTTTAGCTGCGTTTAGTTTTTATTTTTAAACAGATCTTTGTGAAATGTAGTGAAAGCCGTTATGTATTTTTATGAAATGGAATTTTTGCAAACCTATGGCATAGGTACGTAGGTATATTACTTAGATATAATTTTTATATGTAACTATATAGAAACAGTTATGGCGCTCATGTGATGTACAAGTATTTTTGTTGCGTAGAGCATTTTTTCACGCTTGTGTCCAAATTGCGTTGTTTGCTTGACATTGTCCAATAGGCTAGTTTACATAATAGCCCTAACTTTGTGTGAATTTACATACTGTTGTAGTAAATTATGTATAGTGAAGCTATGTAAAGCATGTATTATCGCTATATTATTGTCTATATATTATAATATCTGTATGACTTTTCAAGCGGATTTATTAGCAAAGTAAAGTACTCCAAGCACTAGAAAAAACTGAAATCTCCAGTATGATTGCAATCATTTGAATGAATTCTAAATGGCACAGAATACGAGAATCGTATTATTGACACTGAGAAGTTGGGTTAAATGTTTTTACTTAAGATAGGTAACTACTACACTCGTATTATGCTAGGTAATTTTTACAAAGGTATGAGCAACTAGGTATTTGTTGTTTACAAGCTCTCTTATCGTCGATTAAAAGATAATACAAAATGTTATCTTTTGATTATGTGTTCTATGTAGGTACTGGATAGTCCACGTGAATATAAAGACGTGCGTGACATTGACACTTACAAATACCTACCAGTAAAGTTGTTAGGCCACTTTCAATGCTTTGAGAATGCTCCAATTTCGACATTGTCATGTTGCAGTATTGTATTGAGTAAATCATACTTTGGTAACTCCTTGTTTAGGGTTGTTTAACTTTTAATATCACTGGAATTTGCATGCAATTGGATTGATGTTTATGTTGCGATTTCTAGTAAATAGAATGAGTTTAAGGATTTTTAGTTAAATGCACTTTGTACTGCGTTAAATGTAATTAGCACAAGATTATGCTAATTACATTTTATGAGCTGGAAGGACATTATATCTTAATTTGATTCGAAGAGATTAGTGAATGAACGTTTATGTATGCAAAAATGTTATAGTTTGCTGTTAATAGACAGAATCAACCAGACAATTATGCAAGATTACTCTCTCTATTAGCAAGCATCTATTTACATGAGAACTATATTTATAGAATACAACAATGCTAAGACTATTTGAAGTTGAATGACTTACCTCTGCATCCGGCGCTGAAGCTCTTCGCCTTCCTCGCCATAATTTGTCTTCGCTTCCACTGATAGCTCCGCAACTCCTCGAATGTGACCTTTGAGCTGCGAGTTCCACTCCCGCAGGTGACCTCCTTGCCTCCACACCTCCGCCTAATGTACCCCGTGAATCCGCCGCCAGCAGCGCTGATTCGAAACTACCTCGCCACGAGAACCTTTCACAGTCACTAGCCACACTACCCCTGCTTGCCGCCGCTTCTAAAATGTCATGAGATCGACTCCTGGCCAAAGCGCCCGGCTCTGATGCACTGTCGTCGTCTGTACTCGGTGATGCACCAGCTGAAACTTCATGCATTAAAGCCACTAGTCTCCCGCCTATATGCCGCATCACTTTCCCGAATAAAGGAGGCGAACCTTCTTCCGCCCGCCCCAGTGTCGCAGCCAAGCGGCGATAGGCTCCGGCCGCGTCTCGTTCTAGTGAACCTGCGTCATTACATCCGTTATCAAATTTATTTATTATTTCGCGGCAACTTTCTGATATTTGCTTTCTCAGTGCGGATCTGTTTGCACTGACTTCTAAATCGGAACCGGCATAATCGGAAGAGTCGTACGAATCGCTCCACGTGTCTTCACTCGATAAGTATTCGACTATCTCACGCACCTCTTCGTCACGAATGCCCGGCACGGTTTTCATTAACCTAGTTAATTCGCTTTCAAAATATAACAGTTGGGGTGGTTTCGGTGGGCGCGGACTCTCAGAGTTTGAAGAGGTGGGTGTGGATGCCTTAAAGTTAGTTGTGTTGACCATTTGCTTGAAAAATTGACGCATTTTTGTCATCATTAGATTCGTTTCTTCATCCGACGACCAATTATTAAAGCTATCTTTACGGCTGAGTGGGCTTTGAGGGGGCCGAGAAGACGGCGGGCCTTCGACACGCTCTTCTATATCTGGCCTAATTTCTTCGGTGATTTCCTCTAATTCAGTTTTAGGTTCATGAGATCTGAAATCATTACTCGAATCGCCGTTTCGTAACAAGTCATCACAGCTCCCTACAAACCCGCTATCTCTACTTGTTTGTTTCTTTGATTCTGACAATTCAGATCCAAGAGGTGGGAATTCGGGTCGAGGCGACAACCGACCGTCTTCCCCTTCCGAAACAGATCTCGTGTCATCGCGCGCTTCCTCCGCGAACTCAGCTGATTGTCGCCTCTCGTCGGCCGGTGAACCACGTGTCTTTTTGTTTTGTTTTTTCCTCTTATTATCGCCTTGTAAATCGAGCCTTTCGGACGAGTCGTGTCTATCCTCGGTTTCAGTACTCGAACCGTCGGAAACTTCTTGGACATCCTGCGATGGCTCATCACCAGCTATCAAGTTATCCAAGGAATTTGAGTGTGAACGGGGTGTACCTCGAGCTCTCACGAGGCGCTTTCTTCGTTGCTCTGGGCTTTGTCTGCCTTCACTGTCACTTCCGACACTTCCTGAACCATCCGAGTCTCGACGTTCTTGATTGAAACCCATAAAGCCAGACAAAAAATATTTCTCCAAGCGTGAAGACACAAGTTCATCACTATCACTACTCCGTTTAGGTTGATCGTTATCGGGAATAGATTCACCCGCCTCACTACACACACTTGACGTTTCCGACACTGCTTCCTCGTCATCGTGCACGGTTCTGCCATCGCCTAAGCCAAAGAAAAAGTATTTCTCTAACTCGGTGGCCGATATAGGACGCGGTTTTTTAGTCGTCTGTTCCGTTTCGCTTTCTTCGCAACTTTCTTCGACAATCGTGTGGAGGGTGAAGTCTATGGAACGGCGGCAATAGGCGAAGTCCTCGCGACTCGTCGGCAGGGCCGTCTCGTCCCCAGAGTCGGAGTTGGAAGACGAGGTGGCCTCATCTTCGTCATGGCTGACGTCCTCGACCCACGAATCGTCGTCCGCAAGCCCCTCCTCGAGGCACACGACCGCCGAGAGAGTGTCGGCATTGCTAACGACAGTCTGCGCCGTTTCGTCGTCGGATAATCGTTCGTCAGTTTCGTTTGTTTGTGCGGCGGTTTGCGGGTCCAATTCGTTTTGCGAGTTCGTGTGATGCACTGTTATGTCTCGCATGAGGCGCGTCGTGTCCGACGTGACGACGGAGACGCGGTCGTGCGTTATCATAACGCGGCTAGTGAAGCGCGCGGACCCGTCTGCACCGGCCGTGCGCGAGCGGCAAACTGTTGTCTCGGCAGGTGCGCGCGCGCCCCCCTCCGTCGAACTGCAAACCGGCCCGCCGTCATGCATTTTCTCCTCCTCTCGATCCTCCAGCAATTCTTTCTTCAATAGTTCACTTAGAGTCCGCTCGATACCTTTGAACAAGTCTATTTTTTCCGCGGGCACTGAACTCATACCGCAATAGCTGGGCTCCGGCGAAGGTGCTAATTGAATCGGTGGTTCCGGTTGAATTTCGGTAGAAACTGGGTTTCGGCCGTTATCATTCTCATTAGATAGCTCCACCAACACTTTTACTTTCATATCGCTCTCGGAATTATTAGGTAACGTATCGTCGTCGGTGTTTTCTGATACACTTCGATATCGGTAATTATCGTTATCGGCGTTATTTGCGTTATCAAGATCGTCACTACTCGTACTGCACGTCGCGACAAAACTGTTAAAAGTCTCGCACGTTTCGCTTTGAAGCATATTTGTGTCACTGAAATCAACACACTCTGATCTCCCAGTGCCTTCACTGCATCCTTCGTAACTGTTATTTCCGCAAGACATCATGGGATACTCTTCTGTGAAATTTATAGAGTCCAAGAGAACAATGCCCGCATTGTTATTGATCTGTGGCGGTGCCTCATTCGGTTCAGCGATGTTTACGTTTGGTGCATCCGCGGCTATTATCTCTAAGCTGTCCGACTTTCTGTCGTAGGAGTCATCACAGTCGATGCCGCTGCTGTCGGCATTGTCTTCCAGGTCGGAGGAGGAGTCCGCAGGGTTAACGACGAAGACACGCGAAAAGCGTCCAGCGCCGCCGCCGCCCGAGTCATCCGAGTCCTCGTCCGAGGTAGCGGGCTCTTCGGGAGCGCCGCTGGTCACGTCGTAGCTCCGCCGCGCCACTTCCGCGTCCGAGTCACTCGAATCTCCAGACTCATTGGACGAGGGAAACGCTTTCTCCGCTTCAAGATGTTCCGGCATTGCATCGGACAGCACCGATAAGCGGTCCTCCTCCGCGATCACTTTTATATCAACTGGCGCGCCGCGCTCGATCGGCCTGTCGATATCGTTATCGTTATCGGCCTCGCATGGCGTCGACTCGGATTGGATCGCCTTATCGGATTTGACGGTGGTCATCGCTAGTCTATTGGCTGCCGTCACGGAAGCGGTGGCGGTGGCGGCCGCGGTAACGGCGACGGCTGCGGCCGTGGTGAGGCGAGCGAGCGCTGCCGCATCTAGGGGCGGGAATCCGGGGTAAGTGTTCCAGTGTGGCGGAGGCGGCGTTTGCGGAAACGCGAGAAGCGCCGGCCAGAGAGCGGCAGGGACGGGGACCGGTACCGGCACGGGAACGGCAACTATGCGGGGCTCGGCGCCGCAGGAACACTGTCGCGGGCAGAGAAGTGGCGCGGGTCTCACTGGCGGCGGGGGTGAGGGCTGCGCCGCCGCCGCGCCGGGCTCGAAGTAGTCCCAGTCGCAATCGTCGGGCACGGGCGGCGCGGCGGACGACGCCGTGGAGGAGGAGTCCTCGGTGTCCTCGCGGCAAGACGAGTCCGAGCTCAGGAACACGAGCCGGTAGTCCTCGGGACGCATGCGACCGGCCTCCGGCTCGCTCGCTTCCGCGGTCTCGTAATTGACGCCCCACTCTGGAAAACACAAATTTCGTTTTAGGGACAACTTCTGTTTCTGCCTTTTGACCCTACCGAAATACTGAAGTACCAACTAACTACTACGCATACTATAGAACTACTATTGTATATGTACCAACGCCTACGTTTAAGTCATAGCAACCGCACATTGTCATCTATTGCAAGGTTCAATGTTTCGTAGAGCGCTGCAGATAATCTTACAAAGGTGTGTTGCTAGAAAGTTATCACAGGCTCCGCATAAATTTTGACGAGCCACCAAAGATCCAATATATATATATATACTATCTACTTATATAGGTGAGCTAGGAACCCTTTCAATACAATCATGTATCTTCATATAATTAAACATAGTTCTTGCAGAATCATGTTCCGTACTACAAGCTCTAAATGGCATTAGAGCTTTTATTAATTTGACATTACAACAACAGGTAAACAGCAATACATCGAAGTAAAGTGATGTACCTATATGTATATACATATTTACAAGTCCGACTTTAAAAAAGTCAATTTCCGACTTTCATTCGGCATGCAAAAGTTACGTTACTGATAATAATATAATTATACTTTATATCATACTTAGAAAATTTAAAGTTATGATGTATAAAACAAAAATTACTGGACCGATTTTCATAAAATTTATGGGACCATCTCGTTTTTAACTAAATATCGATGAACATACACAAAAAAAGACAGACGAAAATAGTGCCTCTTCCTTTTTGGCAGTCGGCAATTATAAAGAATGCCTATGACTTGTGGCCCTCGTGTGCTGATCTCAACCCACCTGACATAACCATAACACATTCTAGCAAAACTCATTCGTCTCAATAACATGTATACGTAATATTTATCGGCTAGGGGTGTACTAAGCCGAAGCGGGATCTTTATACACAACCCAATGAACAACTTTCACTATGGGACCGACTATGAATATGAGAAAAAAAATCTGTTGTTTCATACATTTTGTCGATGACGGATAAACTTTTTCTATGGAACAGCTGATTTTTTTTTTCGATTTCAGGGTCGGTCCCATTATGAAAGTTGTTCGTAATGATGAGTATAGTTACCACCTTTCGGCTTAGTACACTCCTTACCGATAACCGAAATGCGAAAGTGTTTTTGTTGGCTTATTGGCTTGTTTGATTATTTGCATATGTGATAGTTCAAGGTCTAGAGAGTAATATTCATTATAATAGGCTGCTTTTCCCCCGGGACAACATACATAACGTGGGCAAAGCCGCGGACAAAAGCTTGTTTTCTAAGTAAAACACACCACGACTGTAAATATAAAGATAACTAAAAGAGATGTTTCAATAATGTATGGAGCCCCGGCCAGGACAGTGTATATGATACCATAAATATTTCCACCTTTATTTTGCAAAAACGATATTCGCGTTTTTGATGGGTCTATTTTAATTTTTGTGACGGGTGGTACAATTAAAAGACCAATGAGACCATTATAGTCAACCTAGGATATAAATATCTTCCATGGATGCCATAATTCCGCTACAATTCACAGAAATTACCTACATATTTGAGTTGTCATATTTTGTATACATTGAAGTAGGCAACTGATGCTGGTTTCATTAATACATATTATTAACCACATTTTATGGCATTTTTTTGGTAGACGTACACCGTCTTGGCCGAAAATTAAACAACTCCTTTAATGTAAGAATTGCCTAAGAATTTTCTACATCTAAGTGTAAACGTACCTAACCTAACATATTGAAACACATGCAAAAACAAGTCGATTAAACTCAGAACTTTAAGTTTAGAGCAAAGTAAAGTATAAGCGATGATTTATTTCCTTGAATTTTGGTGTTTTGGAATTTCCCAGAACCATAACTTTTAGTTTTCTTAGAACTCGACTCTTTTGTACCTGGATTTGAACCTGACGTCTGTGGAGTGGAACAAATAAACATGTTTCGGTAACCGTACTTATTTATATTTATATAAAGTAGTATTTGCCGCGAACTGCCAACCACCACGATATTTATGCAACTATATAAAAAAATTACAATCACTCGGAACTTTATTTTTTATTCAGGTTTCTTTACTAATGTTGTGCTCCGCATGTCTGTAACAAAATATCATTGAAATTGGCTACTTAATGGCATCGTAGCATAATTACCCGTTTTGGAAGAAATATCCCCTCAATCTAACACCCCGGTGACGAAAAATTCTACACTTTCGTAGAACTTATACACCAAGTTTCGTCAAGACTGGATGCAAAGTGCAAACTACGAGATACGCAAGTACAAATTTTCTTGCGGACAAACATCCATACATACAAACACACAGGCGAAAGAACATTTTTCCATACTCGAAGCAGAGACGCTTCGCTCGGTCAATAAATGATAAGCTTTCGTAGAATAATATAATAATAAAGAAAGAAAGTATTATTATTCAAATCCGATGACGCCATAATCACCATTCGCTCACACAAAAATAATAATTCTACGATTCGGTACAATTATAGTGGCTTTTTTATTAAAACTAGTAGATATTTTCCGAGTGCGATATTTTTTTTACATCAGTCAACAGCGTGCGCATATTAAAGAAGGCGCGATCGAAAGAGTCCTGTTACCAACCTTAAGAATAAATCAGTCCTTTGTTTTTGTATTTCTTACTTTTTGTTTAAACCTAATTAGTTAAAATGTGTTAATGTAGTATATTAAAAAATCCCAAATTATTTTTCTTCCTTATAAACTTAAGTGCAATTTTATTTCTAAAAAAATACCAACAATTTTTTATGGCATAAAAACTCTTTAGTGCATATTTTAGTTGAAAATCATTCATTTAAAAAAAGGCTACACCTGTGCAATAACGGTAAAGTAAAAAAGACGAGTGTGCGTAATGAGATGCATTACGTCACAAAAATCGATACAATAAAAAAGCCTTTTACGAGAAAGTGTGTTGAAAAACAATTTTATTGCACCATTGGTTACAATTATAAAACTAGTAAACAACAGTTTCATAGACGAACTTCTGTAAAGGCGTTGTAAGAGTACTAAATCGTAAGTATAACGCTTGACCTAAGTATTGCTTAATTATTCTATGGTATTGCCAATGAGATCGCTCTGTTCTTCTGGCTTTACTATACCTATCAATGGTTCTGATATGTGGTGCGTTTTCCCAGTCCTAAGCTTAAAAGCTTTTAGCTTACAACTTAAGTACCTACCAGTATCGAGTATAATTACTTGTAAGATCTTTCGGGCCCAAAATGTTTCATTTGTGATGTTTGACAAGTAAAAAAGTAATATTTTAAACAGATTAGTAGATTTTCCCAAAGAACATCTTTATAACTGCATAATAAAGTAGTACATCTAATCAAATTCGCTCTGATCAAGTAGGTAAGGTACAACTAATTTAACCTGACAATTCAGTGTACAACATGAGTAAAATATAAACAACAAATGTATTATGTATGCAGTACTAAGTACGCCACTCGAATTATTAATTTAATAGTAGCGTATAAAGATATAGGCAGGTACGTTAATCAAAGTTACGTCACTTAAATGATATTTTGTATACCTAATTAGCTCGGTAATTGACACGGTGAAGTTCTTTTAACGTTCTTGGGGAAGAACTAATGCTTAATTTTTGCCAATCATTGTAATACCATGTAATAGTTTATACGTTTGTATCATTATAATTGACAACATTTCAAATTTATTGATCCCTTATTTTTATTACCATAGTATCAAGTGAAAATAACGTATCCCTTTTTTATTAGGTCCTTACATATGAAATTGGCGTTTTGTCGTACTGGCCACTTTGATCTCAAATATCTCTTCTTTGGTTAGGGATTCCAATTTCAAATTTATACAGCTATTTATTCATACATTTGTATTTCGAAAATCGTAATTCATTTGTTTTGTCCTCGTTTGGTTTTTTCTTTGCGTCACGCAGTTTACAAAATGGAAAACTTAAAATATCGCGTTATTTACGAGTACGAGTTCCACCGTGGTATTGGTTTACAAATGTTAATATCTAAAGAGTAAGGTAAGTGAATTCTTGCAATTTTTCAAATCCCAAAATATACCTGTATTCGTGGGATAATAATTGCTAATGTTCATTTTGATTTTGACACTCAAATATGTATTTTAATTGTTAATTACACAAAGCGCTAGAGCAATGACCTAAAATGCCCAATCCCGACCTCCAATTACAATAGCCATCAAACTTCAAAGCAATAGGCGTTCAGTGACATTGACCGCTCGGTCTGTCACTGTCAATTAATTAAGTTGAGGTGTCACATTAGTAAGGTTGTGCATAATACAAGCTAATGACCATACGCACAGGCTCGATGGCCTCATTGTGATCAAATCATTCAATCGTACAATGAAAGTAAGAGCGAGCGTATGTTGGCGCACATTCAAGGAGCATTGCCTAAGACGGATCAACGTGGGATGTGGTAGAGCGAGGTCAGATACATGGTTTTTGGCGATATTGGCATTGACTTGACTGGTTGATAGACTTACTGGTGAGGAGTTGACAAACTTGACTGGTATAAGGTGTTTGCAAAATTAATAAGGCGATAACATTTTACTTAAATAATTGCTGTAAAGCTATAGTAATTATGTGATTGTATCATCCTCTAAGCTCAGAACGTAAACCTAGGTGAGATATGTTTTTGTTGTATCTGAAAGTCCTGTAAACAGCTTATTACATGGCAATGTAACCCAAATCTTAAGGCTAATAATTTATATTTAACTTTTACCGTTCATATTATTGCTTCAGTAATTTTAAAAACATGGAATCCAATACAAATGTTCAAAAGAAATTATTTTGGTATACTCGTGGTATCACTAAAATTAGCATAGAATAACGTCCCTGATGCGTAAGGTACCTACCTACCTGTCTAACCGGATGTAACCCTATCCCTGCTAAGCTCTGCCGCACACCAACCGGTCTGAAGGGCTGCTTCCCTTTGCGGAAATACAGGTAATTAAAAACCTGCGCTCGAGAACCGACACGGTAAGGCTAAAACGGAAACGCCGAAAAAAGCATATTTCGTGGTTTTAATGACCGCTATTGATGTTGGCGATATGGACAAGCCTAGCTAATCTATGTGCCTTTCTGTTTCCTTAAGTTCGAGCGAGATAGACAGATCACACAGGTAATTTTTATAGACCAAGCAAACAAAGCGTTACTGCTTCAAGACTAGCAGTAAGTTTATATTATGTTAATACTCGTGTATAGGTTAATAAATAGTTGGTGATTTATGTTTGATTTAGAGCTTTCTTAAATAAATATTGGGCAGTTTACAATGCAATTTACCGGCTGATTTCAATAGTATTTGGGAGTGACATGCAGAACACATTTGTGAACTCAGCATCTCGGCCGGTCTTTTTTAAGTCGTACAAATATTGTGGTCCAGATTATGCACTTTGTAAAACTACTATACCTTCGAAACAGGATTTGTGCCGACACACGAGGCGTTGCCCGAGGCAAAATGGAACATAAGGAAGTTTCAAACCTTGAACCCTCATTTGACCCCCTCAGAGGTTGGCTTTTCTAAAATTCTTTCTTAGTTCATGTCGCTAGGTTTAATGGTTTAGACTCTACGTTGATTCCTAGCGAATATCAATCCTAACTCATTCTTAAAGTACTTCGTACATTACGAGTACATACTTCATACATATCGTAGGTATATTTAGAGGTATTATTTCCAAATACATAGTTCATTATTTGGAAATGAAATCATTTCATAATATTGCGCCATTGTAACATTATTACCTTCCATTACAGCAGAGATAGGTGATATTACTTTTACATTTAAACATAGAAAACGATGTTTTACAATCACACATTAGTTTTAGAACTAGTCTAAAGGTTTTTTATCGAACACTTGTTGCACTCTGCGTTGTTACCCGCGGATCTCTATTTTTTATAGCCTATGTTAGTGATATTGTAGCCTAACAGCAAAATAATTTTTAAAATCGGTCAAAACTTTTTGCGTTTATTCGTTAAATACAAAAAGACAAATGTTTCATCGTTATAGTACTAGTATAGAAGCATAGATAATATATTATGTATCGGAATAGTATGGGCACTGCAAGACGGCACAGGTACATGCCAGAGGTTCCACAGACTAGTACAAAATCGCTTTGCGTAATTTTTTCTTGTGTGAACTGCCAGATTCGATTTTTCAAGTCGCATACTATGCGCTATTTAGCGCTTGCTTTATCTAAGGCCACATCATCGCTTTACATGAGGTGGTCAAGTCTGTTATTTGAATTGTCTTAGAATTACAATCGCATTATTGTGCCAAAATTGCCGTTTTGACATAGAATAGGCTACAGTTAATATTAAACTTAACATAATTTTTAATACTAACTGTTATCTATTATAGTCAAAACGGCCATTTTGGGATAATGCAATTGTAATTCTGAGACAATTCAAATAAAAGACTTGATCACCAGGTGAGTTGCAGGCAAATGTAAGCCTATAAAAAAGCGGAAAGTTTAAAGATTTCTGCAGCTGGCAGCAGGTCGACGGGCATCTGGGTATGTTACCTGCCTTCGTGACTCTTGCGTGCTGTTTGAATTTTTCGTTTGCTTCATTCCCTCTCATACTAAAAATGGAAACAAAAATAAAACGTATCACTTGCAAAATGAAAAAACTCTTGTATGATAAAAAATATTGTGTATATATTATTTGCCAAAAAATTTTTATGCAAGGATTAGGTACTTACTAGATATTAAAGCAATTGATGTATGTTTCAAAGAAAATTTAAGTTTTAACTGTGGTCTAATAAAAATTGAACAGGCATTATTTTAGCCAATCGCCCAGTCTAAATCGCAAACTGAACAATAAAGATTTGGATCAGATAATCTCGATATCGACTTTCTATAGCCGGCTGTTGAGAACGCTTCGTTAACCGCATGCGATACTAAGATAGTTCTGAGCGAACGGTTTGCATGGGGTGATGGTAACTTGTAACATGAAACAAGTGAAAATATTAATATAATGACAATATTATATGTTCGTTGTATAAAGATATATTTTTTATATTTTTGGTTACGCGATATGTACTTACATATATCCGCGAATTGGTCAACCAATTTTGTGTAACGAAATTTTAAAGGTTTTGCATGGAAATTTCTACATATATACTTAACATAATATTGACTCGAAATGTGAACTTTTGAATTAAAGTTTTTAAAAGTAATCTAATTACTTAACAGTTTTGATGATAAGAGATTGGGTATTAACTCAAGCAACTGTGCCTAGTGTAGTCAAGTCAGTGATCTTGTATTGTCACTATAACATACATTACGTAACACCCTCACTAAATATGTACCTATAATAATAGTAGAAAATTCGAGCGCAAAGGAATATTCTAACTTTCTCGCCATGCGTACAAATATTTAGTGTTGATATGTTTGGACCATCAAGCCACTTAGGCCTTTTTAGCATAACGTCACTGTGTTTCAGAAAACGCGTTGGCTGGACGATTATGGACCAAGCAATCCTACGTACCAATCTAATTTATCTACGTATCAATATATGCAAAACCTTATGGAGGTTGCAAGTAGGCGGATAACAATGCCTAACAGAAAAACTAATACACAAAAGCTCAAAACATTAGAGCTGGTAACTAGTTTGAACGATAAATGTCCTTATGTGAGAAGGATTTGATTGGGCCATTATACCTTTTTGGCACACAATTAATCAAGTTAATATTTACTTCACGTTTTTAAGTTGGTTTTATTTCTGGGCGTCGACCAATAGATTAGAATGAATATTATGCTTCTAAAATCGATTTCAATTTAAATTACATTTGACTTCAGAAGTAAACTTGTATTAATGCCTATAAACCACACTGCTGGGTCTCACTAATGGAGAGGACAGGTCTGGTCTCCATGGTAAAAATATTGCCGGTTAGGGACTTCCACTTCAAAGCGATTATCGTTATAAGTTACTTACCCCAGGCTTGGGTGGCTAAGGATTTTGTCCTTATCTTGAAAAGTGTTTTGGAATAGCAAAGAAATGTAAGTGTGAGCAAAATTTAATTATTGTAACAGGGTGCTGATGAACAAAAGTTGAGAGTCTTACGTGAAGAAGACCAATGTAATTCAAAAACACTGTCATGATTGTTTATTACATGCGGAAAGAGTAGCTTCTGCAAAATAAATAAGCTAGCTAAGTAGAAGCGTAAATGTATGTATAGCGTAAAACGTCGGATCTCCTTTTCTAACATAAAATACCAGCGAATTACACAACGTACTGATATCAGAGGAATGTTGTTAAAAAAGCAGTTATAATTTTACATAAGTAATTAAACCACAGTAATTAGAAGAATGCTTTCACTCATGATTGCAGATGGACACGAAATATATGCAATGCAAATAGTGTTTCATCTTACTGGACAATGACGTTTGAGCAATAGCAAACATCAGTTTTATTCATGAATTCTAAAGAATGGTGCCGATAAAAAATCATTTCGTGCTTGAGCAGTTTTTATTGGGTCATCACCACGAAACATCACGAACCTAGGTACAGTATAGACAATAGTACCTTGCTAAGAACAATAACCCCTCGTGGCCACAGAATAGGCAATTCCGCCTACCAGAACTTTACGTCATCTCCTTAGACCAATCCAAATCGATTTTCATAGAACTATAACTTTAATATCGCATGATCAATTGTTTTATTGCTAATCGCAGGCTTGTATAGGAGTGATAAATCAAAGACAATTAACAATTTAGTAAAAAAGATAAGTTTTCTTCTCCGTCGGTCGTTAAGGCGATGTCACTAGCCTTACTGGCAGAGGTTCTATATTAAAATGAATGATAACTTATTTATATATTCTTATTATAACCGCTAATCCTGAGGAGTCAGAAAAATAAATAAGTATTTATTTACTATTTGAAATTCCATAATGCATTACCGACTTCTTCACAGGTGTCAACTTTAATCCAATAATCGGCTCTTATACCTTGGTACAATTTAGTAAACGGATATTCTTTATCCAATTACACATAGTCTCAGACTTAAAAACTTACTCACAATTTGGTAAGGTTTCGTTCTCGGGTATCCTCTGTCAAGGCTTCGGCCAACACCAAAATGTTCACAGTTATAATCCAGTACTGTAATATCAGAAACTGTTATTGTTTTGCAACAATTACTCTTACACTGTAACGGTCACGACTGTAATCAGCTTTAGGCACGCATGAATATAACACACACACATAATTCACAATAAAGAGAAAAAACAACATGAGAACTGTCACGTATGTTGTTTATTTTTTTATTTTCAGTCAACGTTTTTGAAACTTTTTGCTCGGAGCGCGTTTGAATTTGGAATGGCTCGAGAGCGCAAGCGGATGTGCGCAGCCGGCCGGTCGACTGTTGCGCTGAGCGTCGAGTGCTGTCCCTCGCTCGATTGTTTACTATCGACGTTGCTATGACGCTTTCAGGTAATTTTTGTAGCAGATGTTTTTGTGAAGACATTATTCGAGGACATAATGAACTCTAGCTTGCATTGAGCGAATTGAACACATTACAGTTGTTATTCAATAAAAAATATATCGTGATAACCTCTTCTATATTTTTTTTTATTAATTAACGTTGGAAAGGGGGCGACACTTCCCAATAGCGATGATATGTATCAATAAGATAAGAAATGGAAACGGGTTTAGTAGGGCACGCAAACACAAACTTAAATGGGTCAACTCGTGTCACACGCGAATTGGTTACTTATCTTATTTTGCAGGTTTATCGACAACTACTATCGACAACTGAGTCGACTAACATCGTGACTCACCCGCGTCTCACCGCCAACAACAAAGCTTACTTTGAGAACCTAAATGCCGTAAGTGACGAGCAAAAGTTGTACAAAAAGGTTCCTTCACGGAGGTCCGAACTTTACCACAAAAACTGCTCGCGAACTATTGTGGCACTTACGACCAGCTTGAAGTTGGCTGTGAACGAACAATGAACTTGCACTGGTGAACTAGACTAAACACTGGAACAGAATCGGATATGGAACGAGTTTGAAAAAAGGTCTTTTGTTTGCTTACAAGTAGACCGTAGGAGGGCTTCATCACCCACTCATGTAAGTAACCAAACTAAAGCAAAGCCGGTCACTATAAGTACCACAGTAAAAGTTTACAACACGTTTATAAGCATAAAGTATTTTTTTAATCGTTGAAATTCATTATTTATCATTTATTTCAGAATCTGTTAATAATAATATAATATAATAATAATGTTATATTATGTTATAAAATGTATTATTTTTGATCGTACCGTAGCATTGGCAGCTAGAATGTTAAAGTATTATTACTAGTTAAATCGGCCATGTTCTTGTAATCGCGAGGTAATTTCAGGACAAACTATTATACTAGCTTACAAATAAAGGACAAATTTATCTTTTTACCGTAAAAGAGATGTCACTAGACTTCAACGAACCATAACGAAATCGCTTTAACTTGTTTGTGCTAATAACAGAAGATTAGGTAATTTTGTATAGATACGAGTAGGTATTATAATGTTTTTACTTTTTTTAACGAGAAAAACCTTGCAAAGTTGTAAGGCCACTGTGATTTAATATAAAAGGTGATGACGTTATAATACGTTAGTTTTTTTGATGAAGATCTGAACAAATGACTTTACCCGACTTTAGCAAAAACAAAAGGAAGTTACGATTTCAGCTGCCTATCGTAATAAATTAGACTTGGTTACGCTTTGCTGGTTATATCGCATTTAATTTAAATGGTATTATTGTTTTATGTTATGATATTTTACAATGTTTGTGGTCACAGGCTTATCACTGGATTATTTTAGTTGACGATATTAAAATGAAAATACCTCTGGATCTAAGCATTGGTGCTTCTGTAAAGATGTTCGTAGGTTTGTCCAAATTATAGTTATATGTACTCATTTGCAAGTCATAGTTCAGTTTTGGCAGAGATTTGCGTTACGCGAAAACTTAATTTAACCGAACATGGTAACATAGCGTTTATCGATGTAGGTTTATAATAATTTAATATCCTAAACACCAAAAAAATTTGCTAGAAGTCAGCAGTTCACAAAATTGATAGTAATGTTATCCTATTAAAGATAAAGCTATAACGCTTAATATGAATGGAGTAATATTCTAAACTTTTCTAAACCAGATTTATACATTGCCCGCACGAAGCATCCGTCATACAAAAGACATCAACGAGTCTTTATTCGGTTTGACGTAGTATTATCTATGGGTTTTGGATTAAAACATTGACTTAAAAAAACCAACTTGGTATTTGAACTTGCATTGAAGTTGAAGCTTGACTAAATTATAAACTGTACTGCCTTCTAACATTATGATATTATTTACGTTCACGCGTGAAAGATTAATTTAAGTTCCATAGCCTGGTAGTCTGTACAATAGAAGTTGATGCTGAGTGTTTTGTACGAGTTCGTGGAACTATTTAAGTAGAATTTTTTTGTCATGTCATATTTAACAGAATCTGCAAATTAGAGCTCCAAACAAGACAATTTTTGCGAATTATTCCGCGTAGCGCGAAAAACGTTTTTTTTAAATAAATAAGTAATAAATGTAATAAAACGCTTTATTATTATTATTGAAGAGAGAACATACAACTTTTATCAAGTTACATATAATGTATTACTGTACAAGGTTCAATTACTATTACAATTACTACTTATACACTGAAAGGTAGGTTGAATTACTGTACAATGAAACAAAAAATGCTAAAAAACTGAGTAAGGGGGATATAAGATGATAACTTAGATTTTTTAAAATTTGTTTCTCTATTTATCTGCCTTTGTACCGGCTAATCTCCGAAACGGTATATTCCACTTTGTGCACCAAAAATCATTAAAAAATTCATATTCAATTTAACTCCAAGGTGAACAAATTACACCTTTTTTGTCGCCATAAATCGCCAGGATGATATCACCTGGGTGCACTAAGTGCAATATACCTCCGAAACGACTTGACCAATATAAATGAAATTTGATGAAAAAATAGGATACTTTTGATCCCGATAAATTAAATAAAAGGAATAATAAATACCACGCGGACGAAGTTGCGGGCATTAGCTAGTTGAACGCTGAAACCTACGTATTTACGAGATATTTAGTGAGAGAGGCCTTATTAATAAGTGAAGTTCCAATTAATCATTATTAATATTAGCAGGAGTCATCAATTCTGTTTATTAATAGATGGGAATGCATAATTTGTTACTTGCTAGGTGTATAGGACATTTTTCATGTTATATTTTAAGAAAATTATTAATTACCTACCTAGTTCTTCCGTAAGAAGGTCACGTCGCGTATTATTAAAAGTGTAGAGTAGGCAGTAAAAGTTATATAAATAACGGCATTGACAATGCAGTCGTAGGTGATGTCGCCTACATGTGTACCCACGCGCCATCACTCGAATTGCTGCGCTTCCGTCTCAAGGAAACGTTCACACCAAGGAGTGGGGAATGTGCGAGGGTAAAAGCAAAATTGATTGCAACGCGTAGTAGTCGATTTTTATAAATATATTTTTTTTAATTGTTAACCAACTTCAGGAGAGGTTTCCAATTCGTTTTAATATCAGCAAGCTAATTTCATTTCTCAGAGGACCTTGAACGACATCTTATCAGTTATCACTAGTAAGTTGATAATAAAGAAAAACAACAACAAAACAATAAAAGAAGAAATTGACATTTTGCGTGTCCCAAGCCTCCTAACCTTACAGACAGAGAATCTTGCGACCATGTTCTGTCATCCATATCAACTTTCAAAACCGTAATCAATGTGTTCTTAAGACGTTGTCCAGGCTCTCAAGGAGCTCACTGTGTTGCCACAGTTGACAACAACGTAAATTATACGTACATTTAGGAACGAAAAGACAATAATTATCTGATAATACTAAATGCAATATGAGCGTTAATTTTGAGCAAACGGCCAGATGCATTCATGAAATTTTGATTTTTTTCCTCAATGAAGGGAGAAAAGGGAGAATATAAATTGGTGAACCAAGAAGACGAAGCGATAATAGTGCCACCTACACTTTCCATGTGAAATTGGTTGTCAACACAATATTGTGGCCAGTTCTGTATTTAACGTCTCACGCTAGATGGCAGTTAAGATGAATTTTTTTTATTCAGGAAATGTTATATCCGATTAGTATGCAAAATGCAGGTAGCTAAACAATAACCACATTTAAAACACTGAAAAAATAGCTTAACTGTCCTGAATTTAGATAGCGGTTTAGGCAAAAAGTGTTCTATAATATAAAAATATAGTTTAAAGACTTATTTTAGCGCCATCTATGAAGAGTTTCTTCAACTAGGTACACAACTTCAACATGGTGGAAGTAACGCATTCAGGAAAAAGAAGTAACTTCGAGACAGATGGCATTGCGACGTAAAAGTAAGAAACTTGATTCGCTGTTGCAATGCAAAACGGGTTTATCACGTGACCGGAATACTAAGCGTTATTGTTTAAGAATTTTTATGCTTACGGGTTTATTATCATTGGCTTTTTTGTCCACTGTAACTAATAGACTAGGTACAAAGTTTTACTGAAATAAATTTTATTTTACCGTAGATTTTAGAAGATGCAAAAAGGCGACAGGAAGATTAATAAAAAACACGAAAAATAACCTGAAAAAATTTATAAAAATACCTAGCGATCGTGTTATTTTGTGCGATATGACTTCATATGCTAAAATATCCTTGTCATGATGTAGTTACCTATATATTATTATGGGTAAGAGCTCAGATATAAATAACACTAAAAATAAACTAGTTTATACTAAAAATACGTTAGAGTTTGAAAATAACGCTTAAAAATTCTGTTACATATTGTTACAGAATCTTTGAACGTGCTAAATTAAAGCGTGTTGAAAAGAGAAAAAGACCAGCTTCATTGAACAGGCAATATTTTCAACTATTCAATTGATAAAAATATAGGTTATATAAATATAATATAAAATATATATTTAGGTTTTGCTGAAAACAATCTTACAAATGGAGATCCACTTCTTTTTTTAAGTCGGTTAAAATTCCAGGCTTATGTAACGTAGATTTTCAATCCTATTTTTTACTCCACCGAGGTGTGCTGGAATAAACATGGGTGGAAAGTGCAGCCTAACCTTTGTGTTCTTGAAAATAATTATAGTTGTAGAAGGTTACATTTGCATCATGTTACACTGATAATAATAACAGGTTTAATAATACCTATTTCCTTTGCCACAAGCAAATATTAATTAATAATCTATAACGACATTATAAATGCGAATCTTTGTGAGTTTATTTCTTTTTCACTCTAAAGGGATGTCGATGTAATTTTATATAAAGATAGCTTTTTAAACAAAATGATATCCTATCTTATCTTCTATGTTATAGCGGATGGAACGCTCAGCTTCCAAGCGAATTCAAACCTTGGCTATTCCACCAGCGATAGCAATCTTATTTAGACTTGTCAACTTGCCAGTGGATCGCAAATATACTTACTCTAGGAGCTACAATACAAATAATCATAACTATACTAAATTGATCCTAGTGGGAATGTTACCCGAGTTATCTTAGTCGCTAATGTAGTGATACAGGCGAAACTTAAAAGGGTTTAAATCTCTTTTCGGCTTAGTATATCTCTATAGACCTATATACAATACAACCTAAGGAACAGCTTTCACAATGGGACCAAAACTGAATTCGTGAAAAAAAATCAGCTGTTCCATAGAAAAAAGTTTAACGTTCGTCGACAAGATAGTAAAATGTTGGCAGCAGTTTATTTTTTCTAGAATACATAATTAGTATCATAGTAGAAGTTGTTCCTTAGAATGACCTTTTTTCGGCTTAGTACATCGCTAGCGGATAATCATTTACAAATGAACTAACATAAAACAGGGACGCGATTAGCTCGCTCAAGCTATAAAAGAATATATATTAATCTAGCGTAGAATTAATTGTACCTTTTTGTTACTTAGTTACTTCCTCTTCAAAAAAATAAGAAAAAATATTTTGCACGTAACATAATTAAATAAGCTTAAATAATGATATTTGCGCAGAATAAAACCTTGATTGCTTTTTGCGTAATTTGATGATATAACTTACGTCAATGTTTAACAAAAACTAACAATGTTAAACAGTGATCTTGAATCTTGACGGTTCTTTGTTTTATCAGTGTCGGTGACTAAATAACCTATTCAATTAAAACAATATTTAGCTTATTAACTATTAGGTAGTTATCACCTTGTTTATGAGATATATTATTTTATTATAAATTGTTGTATAGCATTTAACACGACTGTCTGAGAAAGGAGTTTAATGTTTTGAGCTTTTCTATGTATAATTTCTATATGTGTTATATTTGTATACAGGGATAATGACTAGGGGTCAGGGGTATATCAAGCTAAAAGAGGGTTTACTATAAACATCATATCGACAACTTTCAATAAAACCGTTTTTTTTTTAAATTTGGTAATTGATTGGAAACTATTACAAAAAAGACAAGAACAAATTTCTCATCAAGTGTGACAATAGCATGTTACGATCACAAATCGTTACACAAATGTTGTCCTTATATGTATTTCCAAAAGACTTTCGGCTTCTCAGATTTTTGAGAGATGTCTGGATCGATTTGCTAATTCTTTTTTGTTCGAAAGTGAAAGTTTACTTTCCAATTCTTCTCATGTAATTTTTTTCAAAATTGGTCCATATGTTTGTTAAATCACTTTCAAAGTCCATTGACTTAGTAAGTTTAACGTGCCTAATTGAGGTCGGTTTTAAAATTTTAAGGTATTATTCATTGTACACGAGTACCAAAAGCAAAAGATTTAAAAACGTAAAAATTTAAATTTGCAAAAAATTTGCTTTAAGTGTGCTTGACGTCGGGCTAAACGAAATGTGTGTGCACACATTCTTCGCTCGCTCGGTCAATTTCATTGTTATTTTTTGCAAATTATGTTACAGTGTTGACCACATTAAAGATTTAAACGTATAATAGACAAACTTAGATATTTACGACCTACAGTCAACATTCAAGTCTGACTCATTACGGGTAACCCCCTAAACGCTGGTGTTAATGATTCGAGTTCTGGGCAACCTGATTGTATACGTTGGCTTTTTAATGATGTTAACTTAGATTTTATGTCATGTTGACACTTACATGTGTCATGACGTCACCATTTCCTAGATGCTATTATAATATGTCTGTGAACGTTATGTGCTAACGAGGACGGTTACTCGTAGCATTGTGTGTATATTATATACCACTTAATTATTACAAAGGTTCTGTTGTGTATGAGGAGTATAACTAAATTTTGCTATACCTTTAAGTAGATAGCTTAATACGAGTAATTTCAATATGCGACTCATACCGGTAAAACGGCTAAACAGAATTGATGACAATATAACTTTTTTTGGGGAACATCCTTTTAAAATTAACAAAGTACAAAGCTGTACGAAGTCTGACTGACCTGGATTCGCTGGCGTCCTGCGTCGTCTGGCCGTCCTTCTCACCACAGTGGACACTAAAGAGTCAATTTCACTCCCCGAGTCCCACCTCGGTCTATACACCACTGGCCGAGGAACTATCCTCCCATCGTCCTCCGTGTCTCTATCACTACTAGTCGGCGGTAAATTCGACTCATCGCTCTCAAGAGGTGGCGGTTTTACTTTACTATTAAACACACCTAACACTAAATCGTCGCTAAACGAATCTTCGACTCCTGTAAAAGGATGCGTCAAAGTTCGTCTGATGTTGCTCTTCCTATGCTTCACTTTCACTGAGCCCTCGGATAGGGATCGCTTGTTGAGTTTGCTGTCCGATTTTGAGTCTCGCACGCATTTCAGATCGGATGGTGAGAGTGATTTCTTGCGCGAGTTGCGTCGTTTGTTAGAGCGCTTCTGCCGGCTTGATTCGCGTGCTGACTGCATGGCGGCTGCATTTGCTGCGGCTGCAACAAAGAAAATAATTGGTTGTATTTTAGTGTTACGCGAAAACCACTTAATGTCAGATAAATTATGACTCTACGACTTATTATCCATAATTCAGAATAATTGCTAATATACCTATGCATTATATTATCAACTCGAAAAAAAATTATCAAAATAAGGTATGTCTCTTTCATGGATACACTCGTAGAATTACAAGCATAGCATTTATTTTAGAATTCTAGCTCTTTAGTAATGTACTATTAATGTAAACCCATTAAGTATACAGTGAATATACGGAAAGACAATGAGCTACGAGTATTTTAGCTTTATTCAAACGACATAAATGATCGGTGTTTTGCAATCTAGAGCTAAGAACAGGAATAACTTGTTAGGGTATAATAATAATGTTTAAATACTCAGCTTCTTGCGACTTATGTTAGCCTGTTCTTAAGATTTTCGACCAGATAGAGAGCTACGTTGCCTTACCATCTAGTTTTTTACCCCCGACGCAAACACGATCATGTTATATGTTTGACGCGTCTGTACGTGTGTTTTGATCGTATAAACCTTTGAGTGTTTTTGTTGTACTTTAAGCTATGTTTGAAGAAAATCAGTCCCAGATGGCCGCTGAGAGTAAATGGCGGATAGTATATTTTTTCGTGACTCCCTGGCATTATGGGTATCAAATGAAAGGGCTTGACTAGTAAAATATTATATAATATAATATAAACTATGTCCAAGATGACTGATCCATAGAATAACGAATTGAGTACATTTTTTTACTGTCGGTTTTTGTTTTCATAAATGGATGAAGCATGGCCTTTCTCCGAAATTTTCAGACACATTTTCTAATACGTCGTTGTTTTTTTGCCATATGCATTTGAAACAGGTTTTCGTTAACCGGAATTGTGTCCACCTAATGATTCCAATAACCCGAACTTGACTCATTATAAAATCACAAATATCAAGTCAGGAGCTACAAGGTTGTGCAAAGTCAGACGTTAAAAATATTTTTTCTGCAAAATTATTATTAAGACAATCTACATAATATATTATAAAATGTAGCAGTTACATGTTTTATTTATTATTTAAATCTTTGTCTTACCTTATTGTCTCGTTAATATGCGTATTTTATGAAGGCTTATGATTGTTACCTTATAATATTTATAATACTACCAATAGTTCTCCGTACTGTCGATCTTGTGACCTTATACGGCTTTATAAAAAGAACGACAATCAAATGACCGATTTTTGTTAAGTTCAAAAGTATGAATGAAAGGTTGTTCGCTGAGCCATTATCCATGCCAATATCGTTGAGTGTTGTTATCACCTTCGTAGCAAACTTCTCTCCCTTTTTGGTAAAAATGTCTCAATCAATACAGTTGGAAACTACGAGCTGTACGCGAGTAGCACCATCCACCACTTTTAACCACTTTTTTATACTCAAAGTTGAATCGCTGCGCTCGTGCGATATATAATCTATATTATTAAAATTTTATAAACAGTACGAATGTTATTGAAAGAAATTTGCTGAAATTTCCTTATTAATCCTCTACTTAATGCCAAGAAGAGGTACCTAATTAATAACGAAATCTTATCGAATTCCATTGTTTACATTACTTATCATTTTATCAGCTTAGATTTGTATAAAGCTATATACTTTTGTGTACTTATATAACACCATTATTTTAGTATATACTATAAGTCTAACCACAAAAAATAATTTTAAACTTAGTTCAAACTATTTGTTTTGCCAAGGAATGTCAAATATATAAAAACCCTTCAAAAATATACAAGAACAGTCCATACTCGTACTAGACATCGAATGTCAACATTGGTTGTTAGACAAAGTTAAAGAAACATACTTGTGGTTGCATAAACTTAAAAGGGTTAATTATTTATAAACAAGTGATAGTCGCGGCTTTATATCCATAAAGAAATGAACCGAAAAATCTGGTTAATAGGCAGGTTTAAATTTTTTGTAGTAAGACTGATTAAGATGTAAATAATTCTGTCTTGTTAATAATTAACAAAAGAATTTACTTTTGAAAGGACTTCCCTATGGCGAGTGTTACCGCGATGCACACGTTAGTACTTACATAAGATTTAGAAAAAAGAATCAAAAATGGTAAAAGCGCCGTCGGGTAAAGAAGAAAATATTTTAAGTAAGTATTTACTATGCATCTGTTATAATGAAAATGCATCTATAGAGAATCTCTGCCCACGCTAGTCACTATTTGCGAAGACTACAACCCAAAGCAGTACGTGACATTATTTCTGACCACAACCAAATGATTGATATCAATAACTCAAACAAACACATTCCAAAGTATCTAACGTTACAAAAACTTATACCTCGGGAAGTAAACCGCACGACCGCAATCCGAGGAAATGTTATCTACACTGCATCGCGGATATCACTGTTTCGTATTTCACTAAACAAACACAAGATAACTGCGAATTTTAAATAGCTATAACACCTCCTTACGTGCATGGTCGATATCTAAACCTCCTTGAAAAAAATACAATTAAAAAGTAATCGTCGACGCGCGGTGCATTCGGCCAGTCACATTTTTTAAATAATTTAGTGTAAAGGTCGGCTTTATTCAAGCGACGCACGCGACCGCCGTCTACGGGTATTCACGTTAGACTAGCTAAGCTAAGCTAGGTTTATTTGTTTGTATAACTGTGTTATCGTTTGTCATACATTAGTGTTCATTGTATGTGAATTTACGCATGATTTCGATAAAAAGAAAATGTACTATATGCATTCTTATTATATTCATATTATTTTTATGTTTAAATACGTATGACATTCAAATAAACGTAAAAGTGAAAGACACTCTGCATTATAGGTTTTTTTTTCAGTCACCAAGCAGAAAGCTAAAAAATAGCAAGAAGACGAAGATACCTAAAACATTTCATGCTATTGATGTAGATGCCATTTAAAATACGTTTAGCTGAAAACCGATGACCTGAATTACGGCTCCACAAGAGATCGTGAATGGGTTATTCAATAAGGTTAATTGTAGATTGTAGTTCATAAATAGGTTTGATATATTAACCTTTACTAACAGTAGGTAATGTAATTTTTTTCTGTGTATAATGAATTTTCAATCATTGGCCTTAGAATTTATTTCAGACGACTTAGTTAGAAAGTGTTTGTGGGTTGTGTAAGTTACTACCTGGATCGGAAATACAGATTTGTGTTAAGTAGATAGATAGTATGATTTTTGTATATTTTTGGTACGGTTTGGTAGTAAGATAAGTAAAATTAAAAAAAAGGAATGATTATAATATAATTCACAGAATCTGAATAAGTATTTCTCTGCGGATCTCAATCTTAACTACTTATGTAAAAATCTAGTTGATTAATCATCGGTCTGCTTTGACTATTTGTGACGAAGAATGAACAAAGAATCGAGTAAACACATTTTCTGATTTATCTAGTACATGGGGTTTTGTATTCATATATAGTAAAGCTAGTAGTTTCACGATTTGTCGACTTCGCTACCATTATCATTTGATAATCATTTGACTGACACATTTCATACTCAGGAACTTTAATTAATGTTCCGCATATTTGTACCAAATATTATTGAAATCTATCAGTAAATGGCGCTGTAGTAAACTTTTCCCTATTTTGGGAGGTATATGTACACATTCAATCATAAAGCCCCGATAGCAAATTTTTTTAAATAATTTATAGTTCTCAGGCACCAAATTTCATAAAGATTGGTTTTAGACTACTACTTTCAGGATCCATTCTACACAGTATTCTAGAATCCTAAATGGCAGACGAAAGAAAATTTTGCCAGACCCGAAATAGAGACGTTTCTCTCTTTCGCATAATAACCGTATGCGTTAATGTGCAATAGGACATACCTATACATACAGACTTAATTAAGCATGTCCTTATTAAGTCAATCTAGATGACATCTTCTCATTACCTATCGATTCACGTGCGTTAGGATTCCAAATACTTTGAATAGCGGAGTTCACATTCCAATCACGTTTTAGGTCTAGGTTTAACTAAGACTTCAACGTTGAGTCTTACAAAACTGCGCAAGAATCTGTTAGTGGCGCAACCGAAACCAATGAAAGTGCTATGAAATCTTTGTTACTGTGTATAAATGTTAATATTTGTGGAAAATTCAATTTAATTTTACGAGCATCCATGACTTTTGCTAACAAAATTGCATTGAATTTGCTTGCGACAGGTGCACCAAAGCAACTAATATGGATGTGTTCCGCCGTTCTATTGGTTCTCTCCAGACATCAGTGGTCTAGTAAAATTATTATTACTAGATCTAACCGATCTATATTACTTACGATCACAAGACTCACTCAGCTCTCACTTCAAGCCCGTAGAATCCACGCTCACAGAAAAACCAAGGAGAGTTATTTGGATAGAGTTTAAATTAAATTCTCTAATTAGCATAATAACATAACTAACTTTTGCGTAGTAATACGTATTTGTTTTTCCGGAAAGGCTAAAGAGAAGAAGGACAAACAAACTAACAAACACACTTTCGCTTTTATAATATTTGTTGGGATGGCTCAAAGAATAACTTATATGCATAACGATTTATATAACAACATCGATACACGGTTTTAAAAGTCATTAACCATTAAGAGGATCATGACATTAGGTAAGTATCTTTAGTTTACTTTAATTTGGTGCTTATGTTTTACGCATAAATAACTGCAATTAGCAAATTTCTTTAGCACGACTCAACGCTAGTCGTGCAAAAGAACAAGTGCACTCAAGCAATAAAGGTTATACTTGTGAATATTAAGACCATTGTCTGGAGTATATTTCTTGCCTGAATGGTATTGACCACACCGGCCAATTGGGACTTTTGCTTATCTTCAAATAGTTTAACCATATTTGATATGTTATTCTTGTGACGTTACTGTCACTTCAAACATGTGACAAATTAATGCAATTGTACATGTTAAAAAAAGATTTGAGATGCAGGCTTATTGCATCTATAGCGTAGGTACTATTAATTCAACTGAGTTATGTCTTTCGCTTGACAATCGATCGTCCGCCAGCCGCTAATTAGTCTCAGGTCATTAAAAAAACTAATTAAATTGCTAATAATAAAATAGTATCCATTTAAAAAATATATGTACAAGCCTTCTTCTTGTTCATATTACTAAGTTAAAATTACTCAACTGATTTTAAAAATAATTATGCGAGTAGTTATATTATTTTTAACTGCCTAGGCTACTTCTGATCTCTGAAAAATTAATTATTCCCATGGTACAATCAAATCATCGCGGGTAATACACAGTGGGGTACAGCAAGTTTTCTACTATAAGAGCTTGCATTCTTCTGTTGGGTAAATCAATCTTGAAATGTAATATTACGCAAAGCTTCATATAAAGGTATTCTTTAACCTTTACGGTTCTCAAGGGACAGTTATGCACATCAATTTAATAAGTGCGTGAGGTCTGGAGCTCTGTGTGACGTTCCCAGCACGGTTAAGGTTCCCATGGTCCAAGACAATAGCGGTTTTATCAGCACGTTATCTACTTATACGGGCTGTGATAAAAATCTTGTTTGATCGACCAGTTTAATATACAAGTAATTTAATTTACTTGTATACCTAGTCATAATTAGATTATGACTAGGTATACAAGTTTAATCTAATAAAATATGACGTATCTAATGTTTATCACTATAAGTTTTAATTTTTTGGGGTAGCTGTTAAAGCGATTATAAGATTTTATTACAACCTGCGTAATTAAAATAAATAACGTACATGTATTTTTGTCTCACTGGATCACGTCATTATCTTAAAATTTCTATTATACTTTCTTATGAAAGGTTATAATTATTATCTTGTTATATAATAATAAGCTAGCGAGGTATTTGCTGTCCTTATTTAAAATGGAAGCCAATAGAATAGATGCGTGGAATGCGAAAATAAAATTAAGTTTTATACATAAATGCGTTTAAACACAGGAAATCGGTTGTAAGTTTAAGTTTCAAGTGCTGCAAAATTAAGTGCAGTTATGTTTGCGAAGTAAAAGGCTAACGACACTTGACACTTCACTTTTGGCTGACAGGTTAAACCAATCGAGATAAGGCCACTTTCGAGTTTTGTAAGCTTCCATACACAAAGTACAATATCAACGACCTCTTAACTTTGAGGCTATGCAATAAATATGAAATTTAACTCTTATGGGTCTAACCGTAAAGTTCCCTTTTATTTGTCAGAGTATGCAATAGACGTTATAGACATGGTGTCCCAGTTTATCATTATAATGATTGACAGTCGGTCGAGTAGCTTTCAGTTATCTGGCACGCACGTTCACTCGTCTCGTCGGGTTTAACTCACTTTAAAACTTAAACTATATGTACTAATAGATAACCTATATGTACATATATCTATGAAATGAAAGAAAGAAATTAAAGATATAAATGAAAGAGTATGTTTTGACTGGCTGACTGATATTTGCTAGGAATTAACCTAAGCGACTACGCCACTGAATCTTTTTTTTTAGCGAGGGGGAAATCTTCGTAAGGTTGTATTGGGGTACAACCGGATTATGTAGGATTGTACTACATTTACCTACTGTATTTTTTAATATTACTTTTTTAGTGTACTTACGTACAGAGTATATAGAATCATTTTAACCACATTACAATGAGACTAACTCTCGAGTTGGAAAAGTATCTCTGCTCAGCTGTTCGTACTTGTATTAATTTTGTTGATTAGTATTTATTTGTATACATACAATAATTTTAGGTCATTGACCTAAGATTATTGTGTGGTTAATGACTAGTATAGTGGTGACCCAGTTTTAGCATTGTAAAGTCTAGTCCGATTGCCGTATTTAGTGTTTCAAAAGAAAATCAAAGTTCAATATGTCAAAAAAAAATATATAAAAATAATAGAAGCTTTTAACACTAATTTCCTACATATTTCCTCTAACCCAATATCAAACAAGTAATACCATAAAAAATTGACATCCGACTTCAATTCGTCTGGCCTGTACGAGTACAACAGACTCATCATATTCCTTTGATTTACAAACCGAAGTACTGTAGCAATTATAAATAAAAAAATTCAACAGACAATTGTGAGCCGGACTCGCACACCGAGAGTTCCGTACTAACCTGGAGGTGTATGAATAAAATAAGCGTCCATGAGAAAGTTTAAAATTACTTACTAAAATTATTTTTATTATATGACATAACCAAAAATTTTAAGTTTTCGCAATTTATCTTTATCTGTGCTATATGACGTCAAAACCAAAATTTAAAAATTCTGAGTCTATGGGAAGTATAACCCTGTAGGTTTCGATTCCCTTGCGTATGTCGAAAATTTGCAACATACGGCTGTATCTTATAATTACATTAGCTTAAAAGTTTGAATTTTTCACATCTCTAAAGAACCATAGACGTGAGTATTTAATATGAATTTCAGCTTTATACCTCCACACGTTCGAGAGAAAAAGGCTCTTGACAGACAGACAAACCGACAAGAAAGTCATCCGATAAGGGTTTCGTTTTTGCTTTTGAGGTACGGAACCCCAAAAATATACACCTACGTGTGAAGTGACTCCCCGAAAAAAGATAAATTCAGAATAGGTTAAAAAAATTACGTACTGTGAACCTTCTCCTGTTCAAAGTCGGTTAAAAATGTTTGTATCTTCAATAATAACTAATTTCCCTTGACACCCATTGCTTAATAACTATCTCTGACCCAAAAGCAAAAAAACTAACAATTTTAGCGGAAGTTTAGCAAAATTACAACCTCTCAGCTTGGCAAATATTAATGTCTATCAATAATTCACGCTTATTTATAGTTTAATAACTAGCCGTGACAGACAGTAAGTAATACCTGGTAAATTGGTGACTTTCTTTCCTGGATTCCAAATGAACCACAGCCACACAGGGATGAATTCACTATCAGGCAAAAAAGGCAACTGTGGGGCCACATCGGGCCTGAGGCCCATACAAAAAAATATTGAAAATGATGCATAGTGTTAAATAAATTAATATGCGTGAGTTAAGACAGCTATTAGACCGCCAACTTGACCATACAATAAGATATAGCTCATTCCTACCTTTTAATATTTTCCGATTCCATTGGTTTTTTTTCTTCACATAGCTAACACATTATTTACTATTCCGTTTTATTTTTTTCTGTTTTTCGATATCACTTTGAAGTTACAAGCTTCCTTACCAGTCACATTTTTGCGCTGATACGATGCCTATTAAAAGCCCTTATAATTCAGAATTCAATAACTTTTTTCATAATAATAAAACGTGTAAGCCTTATATATATCATAGTGAAGCCATGGATATCAATAACAAAAAATTACGTTACCATTTAGGGGGTAAAAAGAGGTAAGCTCCGGAACGAAAATTATATCAGAAACGCGAAAACAGTGAAGGGTCGGTGATACTCTTAATCAGTTTATCTAGGCAAGAGAGCTACATCCTACGCCACATCTTCTTATCAGACGAGAAGCAGAGCCTATTTACTAAAAAAATAAACTATAGTTCGATAGTTCGATACAAATTGTATCCCCTATGGCAATATTATTGCTGCGTTTTGCCTAACAGAACCATCTAGTGTTTTGTAGTAGAATAAATAATATATTGTGTTACATAGCGTGTTGACTGATTGATTGATTTGTAATTTTTACAAAGGCTCTTCCTGGTAATTTGCTTAAAATAGAAACACAAAACATGAAGTTCTTGTAAATACAAGAGTTTATCTTAAACAGCTGAAAAGGGGCAATCTAATTCAAGAATTAGATCGCCCAGGGGCCTGAACATGGTTAATCCGGCCCCGCATCCTCAGGTTCATCTGACATTGAAGCAGCATCGAAGTGTGAAGATCGCGACAATAGATGCAGATAAACATTATTCTCGTGTTTAAAAACAGCTGTTCTTGTTTGGTTACGCTTCGTCAGCTATGTCCGTTCGAGATGAATGAGGATTTTATTTCCTTACAATAGGCCTTATGTACGCGATACTGATTAAATATAAAATTATTATATACCTATTAGCGGGTGCCCTTGTGAATTCGTAGCAAACCTAGTAGAACTTTTTCAGTTATTTCGATTTAAAAATCAAACAACTTGACCGTATTTGATTAAAATTTAAATGGATCCATGTCCACTGTCTTCGAGAAATCCGGTAACAAATACTAAAAAGAAATTCAGTCGAATTGAATACCTCTTCTTTTTTGGAAGTCGATAAATAAATATGGTCTTAGTCCATCATATCTTATAGTCCTCTAATTTCCACGTTTCTATTTAGCCTTGGGGCACTGCGATTATCATGACAATCAGTTAGTTAGTAAGGACATAATCCTTTAATAACCGAGCGAGCAAAACGTCTTTGCTTCATGTCTGGCAAAGTTGCTTTTCGTCTGTCAGTTTGTTTGTATGGATGATTGTATTGATTTAGGTGTAAGTCGGAATTCGTTTAAGTTTAAACTGTGTGAAAAATTATACATATTTAAACAGCTGATCAGCTGTTTGGAATACCAATATCTACACGATAGCGCTTTCGAAATATTTTATAATTTTTCAATAAAATTCTGATAATAAACGCGTTGTCATTGATTGTGATATTTTCACTTTGACTTGATTGACTTCAAAAAAAATATTTCTATTCTCAATTTTGACTTATAACTAAAACTACAGGAAAGACTTTAGTAAAATTTATGATATATAGATATTTCGATAAAATATCAAAACTCTGCGATTTTTCATAAAATTTAAATGGGATCAAATAGCAAATAGCAAAGTATTTATAAAAAAGGACGACCTTTACAAAAAAAAATCAAATCGGTGCAGCCGCCTCCGAGAAATCACTATAAAAAATACTATTGACTGAGTACCTCATCCATATTGAAAGTGGATAGAAAAAAAATGATCCAAGCGTGTCTGGGACATCGCATAATACACACATACAAAGTAACTTATTTTCCTCTTTTATAATGTAGGTAACAAGTAGTTTTGGAATTAATTAATTGTACAAAATAAAATTAAGTGCAGCTACACAGTTCCTACTATTTCATCTGTGGTGCAGCCAATGGCAAATATACAGAATATCGAATTATATCGAAGCTGTTTAATATGACTAAAATAGAAATTACATCAGTTCTCACATTGCACCCACAAACGAAAGCACATACACGGCATAGACTAGCCCACACCACATTGTTTACACCTAACATTCACGTCGCCTTGGTCGCGACTCTCTATCTACATGGCAAGGTTACTAGCAATATCGTCTTATAACTATACTATATTAACATATATTTAGATTAAATAAAATTTCACGAGTAGGCAAAAATAATGAAATATATGACAAGTAGGTAAATGACTGATTTCACGATTAAGTTATTTCCGCTCTACTATTTTTAATATTCTAGCTCGTCAATCCAAATCTAGACAATCATTCATGCAACTGACGGGACGGAATAAGGACAGGCAGAACTAATATTTAATTATTTAAACATGAATAATAACAAGAACGTTAATTAACGAAATAAATAATTAATTAGTAACAAAACATCTTATGTCAAAACAAATCTTTAAACATGTTACAATGCCCTGACTTAATAACATAGTAGTTTTAAGCGTAGGTATTGTCTCTACCTCCAAAGGTAATAAACAAATAATAAATCACAACGTGCAAAACTTTTTGCGTTTCTTTGCGTTAGCTAATTACTGTGGTGACAAGCTTACATTATAGTGAAAGCACATAAAATAAAAGGTGTACCATAAAAACAGCTTATTTTTCACAGCCCTAGAACCTAACTAAACTAGTATATTTTATGGGAGTATTTACTTTGAGAAAGTAGCACTTTCCCTGCGTCCGTGATCAGAATTTCCTTACTATTACTTACTGTATGCAAATTGTTTTAACTGTGTTGCAATGCCATTAACGTTGAAAATCCAAACTAAATAAGCATGTATCTATCACTAGCTGACCCGGAAAACTTCATACCGCCTAACAGTTATATATGTATGTTTGTTACCGTTTAAACCTTACCTGAGATTACACAAACATTTCAAAACTATAATCAGCTAAATCAGCCCCGCCGTTTTCGAGTTTTAGCGAGACAAATGAATAGCAACTGATCTGAACTTTTGAGTATATTTTTTTTATATATAAGATTAATAATCAGCTTAACTAATTTTTTATTCCTAACTAGCTGACCCGGCGAACTTCGTGCCGCTTAACATTTATGTATGTTTCTCATAGTAACTTTTAAAATTAAAAGTCACCAATATACATTTAGACAAATTTTTCAATGTGTAAAGAACTGTATGAAAGTTAGGCTTAATAACATAACCAAGCACCTTGAACACTTGATAATTATACCTGTATGTATATGTATATGCCTCAAGCCATTTGCTGTCTGTCATTTATCTCACGAGCACGACTTACGCAAATAAATCGTGATTCGATGTGGTCCACCTTTGTCTCCACTTTCTATTATGACAAACTGACGAGTATGAATACTATATAACAGATTTGTAGTCGTATTACTTCATCATAGTATAACTGGAGCAACTCTAGAGAGTGATCTATCTGAAATAAAGCTAATGAACTGATATTATAAATCTAGAAATAACGCTAGTGCTGTAATATCAAAACGTCATTTGGTATACAATACTAATAGTATATTTTTTTTAAATTTGAGCCTTAAGTTTAAAGTTTAACTCTATTATAGGATAATTCACACAAAGATCAAAATTTCAACAACGTAGGGGCTTTTTAAAGGATTATGGACTTGTATGCGCAAAGCTACGAATGTTATGGACTCTCGTTATATTCGTAGTTCGTATATTCGTAGAACTGTGGACTTTGTACACATTGTTTTGCGAATTCACAAAATATAACGACAACCGCTTGACCGATTTTTGTTATACAGAGAATGCTTACGATTGGTTTCGCATGTTCTGCCAAAAAATATTAAAATTAGCTCGTAAATAACGACTTCGCTCTTTTTTGCAATTAAATCTTATCCCAGTCAAAAGTCGCTGACAACCGAAATTTGCCAGTCGTTTTGCTCGCTAAGTCAATGACAAATGCAGAGGGCTGCAATGATTAATTAAAAAAATTAAGGCGGAACGAAAATATCCGTTTTTATCGAATCTACAAAGCAAATATTAATCTCTCAATCTAGTACAATGTTAACCTCGATAGATTCACTTCAACCGCATCCAATTTTCCTCTTCTATATATGCTGGTATTAACCAGCAGGTATTATCTATAGGTATTATTAAAGTGTCCATGTTACAAGCCGTCCTTGTGTCCATTCTGTCTTCCGGCCGTTTCTTAATAACTTCAACATAATCTAACTTGTATTGGACATATGCACCGGTCTAACGTGTATGCAACTTCGTCTAATAACGTTTTCAAATGAATACGAATTTTTATTTATATTGTAAGAGTATTATGTGAAAAAAAAGGATTTTAACAAATTATAATTAATTTTAAATAATTTATTTGAAAAAAAAACTAACCGCTAAAAAACACAATACTGTCACAATTATTTCAGTAATATTGATTTGAAACTAAATTATAAAGATTAATTTTGATAATATTTAAATGGGGCTAAAACAAAATAACATAAAAATAGCCTGATACTAAAATAGCACTCTTCAGACCTCGAACTATATCAGTGCAAAAAACATGCAGATCAGTCACTCCGTTGTAGAGAAGAATTAAACAACAATGAAACCAACTAACACACTTTCGCATTTATAAATATGTTTAGGGATGTGGGTATTACACGACAAGTCTTACATTACCAACAAAATAACTTTTCAAATCAGTGTAGGCGTCTATGAGAAATCTGGTATCACAAACAAAGAAAAAAATACGGCTGCTTACTCAAAGTAAATCAATAGATCTTCCATAAGGATCTGTCTACATTATAATTAAATTGATTTACCAATATAATTGCAATGATAAAAGTAACTTATTACTTATTTATTTATTAATACTTTTACTTGAACGGTGGAAACGAACTAACGAAGGATTTAAATGTTAGTGAGCTAACGGAGTTCTCTTGCCTCGAGTAGGTACTTCATCATGCAAAGCCTTATCAGGAAGTAATATTCATGCAGATACGAGTATTACTGAATAGAAAGGAGGAAGAAATGGCACCTGAACTAGATAAAATAAAGCTAAGTAGCCAGATGAAATGATTAAAATTATAAAAAATTAGTCCTGTCCTAAAATAATAAACCAAGCTCTGAAAACTTTAGTAAAAGTATTGTAATGGGCAAGACTAAAACCGCTATAATTAGACATTTTAAAGTAACTACGATAACACTGGACTATTATATATAAATTTAAAGAAACACAATTATAGTACAGTGAAAGAGCTGTAAGTAACGCATTATCAGAAAATAATGAACTATTAGCTGAGAATATTTAATAAAACTACGATATTAGCTAGTATTAAAAACATATTATTATTTTTAAAATTAATAATATTGTTTAAACTATTATTGGTCAAGGTTGATAAACCGTGAATAGGCACATACTATTTTCCGCCTAACGGTTAAATATTGTTGGTGATATTACTGTTCTGTCAATTTTTAGGTATTATAGTATAGAGTTCGCCCTGGTATCAAAGTTTCCAGGCCGCCTGAGATTTCTGACATGGCCTAAGATTATTATTCGAAGACAAACCAACGGGACCTACAATTAACGTAACATTGTACCTTAAATACCACTACACAGTCTATTTACCTGTTTCTGTACAAATAGTTGAGCCCATGAGAGCAAACTTCGCATGATTCATTCAAATGTCTAATTCGTTTAAAAACCTATTCACCTTCAAAGAACTTGTGTGTGTTAACTTCATTATCAATTACGCTAATACTGCTAGTTAAAGCTCAAGTGTTTGCAATTCCGTCGACTTTTAGGGCAGGTGTAAATTTGTCTAAGCGATTATTGTGTCCAGTTAAGCCTCTATTTAGTTGCTGATTAAAATAAGTGACCTATTATGTATTAGTATTTAATGAAGATTTATTTGACAGGGCAGCATCTAAAAACCAAAGGATCTTTCATGTAACATGCGGTGATTTAGGCGATTTTTCTAACTCCCTCTGTCCTTAGTGAGATGTCATAAGATTTTCCCCATCCCCTTTCACATATAAGATCTTTTAAAATTCCGTGTTGTTGTGGTGTTCGAAGCGTAATCAACCGCTATATATTACTAAGATATAACATTTGGAGTGGTTACGGTTTAGCCATATTTTTGTAGAGTATAATCTCTAAATTTGATCCTGTTTTCTAGCATTATACACTCATGAGCGAAATGTCTTACGGCAGTTTTATACAATTATTTTTATACCCTTTCATTTTTAATAGAGGCAGCTAAACCTTTGTGATCGCGAGGTCAACAATTAGCAGAACTAATAGTCACATGTACAAGTAATAGCTATTTTCGAAATTATATCAACTTAATAATGTATCATATCACCACATAACCATAGCCGTCTGACGTTTGGCCGGTAGGTAGGTGTGAGATATAGATATAGTCGAAAGGTTATAAAATAACCAATAAATGCATCCGATTTGCACCAGTAGAATTATAACTAGAAAGACGAGATTTGTGTGAATATGTTGCGTGAGTGAGTATGCGACTCGATTTGTAGAAAATAACGGAACAGACCAGTCGGTCGATGGGTGGGTGGGTAAAGTTCGTCTTCGATTCTAAGAAGATACACATTAATATTTAGTACTATACTAGTAGTTCTGTTCACCTCTCGACCACTGATATAAAAAAACTGTTGATGAAAAAGTCAACTGCGTGACAGTTCTTTTATATTTAGAACTACATACTATTTAAGTTCTATAACTTATAACTTGCCAAATATTATCTAAATGGCGTGGTAAATGGCGGCGCAGCTATTTTCTCATATTTCTGGGAGAAATACTCCCTCTATCTAAAATTCTCAGTGACAAAATCGTTAACTTGCTGTTGACTACGACTTGAACTAACGCACGAATTATTCAGATAAACATACAAACTGCCGAAATGATAAGTAACAGATAATAATAATAACTCGAAACAGAGATGCTTCGGTCGCATATGTCGGAAAAAGTTCACTAGCCCGTAACAGCAATGCCACCATGCGTTGAAGATCTAAATTTTATTTATTTTGCTGCAGTTATGGTCAGGTATCAATTGTGTTATTGGTACCAGTATGTCAAATTATAATATTTACGGTACGTGATGGACAGTCAGTAATCATTAATTCAGGTCAAGCTTCGCGATGTGAATGACACTCCAATAGTAGATATTATCGAACAAAATTTCGCACAAGTGTATCATAATCACAGCTTTATTTATACTCCTTTACCCATAACTTAAAGACCTGAGAAATACAAGTTAAGATAGGGAAACTCTACTTCTATAAACTGCACATTTTTTTGGTAGCAAATAAACCCAACAGGTTATCTGAAGGATATTTTTAGATCGAGTTTGTTGATCTTCTGATAATAACCCGTTTTGATATAAGATATTAAGCATAAAAAACTGTGGACACCGATATATTATTTTATAATTTTAAATATGAGTCTAGGTAGAACATAAATTGTATAAAACAGAACAAGAACAATTTAAAAAAAAATTATGACCTCTGGCCTTTATGGTCAGTCACTTTAGACTGGTACATACGTTACTACTAAACTTATCATTTGCAAGAAACACGACAACCTCTTAACCGATTTTGTTCATATTCTATAACATTCGCATGATCCTGCCAAATAATACGGAAATCTTAAGATTCTGTCGTAGCTAACTTTCATGTAGGACAACCAACTGTCGTCAAGGTTTGTCAAAAACAACGAGCTGTACGTAAGCACTGTAGGGATCCAGGGATTATTCTTGTAAATTATACAACACGTACTACTTTTACTCACTTATATTCAACATACACTATGAATGACAAAATGGAGAAATCAGGTTATAATATGTTAGTTGCACCAATAGACACTAGGGGCGCTGTATGCAAGGCGTTCGAATACACCTAATAGTTAATGTCATTTAAGTAAGTTGTTCGGATATACTCAACATCCCCCCCCAATTTCAGAACTTCAACCCCATTTAATTTTTTACAAAATACGACTATTACTATAAGTTCAGAAATTGACAAATTCTGATTCTACATTGTATATAATTTTATATTATGCATTTTCTAGCTACATTCAAGTAAAAGCTAAAGATTAAATTCTTAAGCCCCTTCATGTTACATTTCTAGCTAAGATAACTTAATTAACATTTTTATTCATCAGTAAAGTATGACATAATTTAAGGATTTTCTATATAATTATTTATAAACAATTTAGTCCTTTTAATGAAAGAAACTAGTACGGTTTTAGTTAAGAATTAAGTTTCACGGAGTTTTAATTACATTTTATTTTCTAATATTACAAATAGGTAGCTAATTTTAGTAGTAAGTATTAGTTCATAACAATAAAAAAAATAATAAGCAATAAAGCTTTCATTAGTTTACAGCAATACAGTTACAATAATGTACAATAATTATATAAAGTTCACCATAATAATGTACTACAAATAAGTATTAAGTTTAATGTCTCTAAACACATTTTAGTTTTATATTTTAGAGATAAAGTTTTTGTTGAAATTTTTACTTAAATATATTTAAATTTTTTTTTTTTTTTTTTTTTTTTTACAACAATTTAAGTTTTTCCAAAAAATACATATGTTTACACATTGGTAGAGCTTTTGTGAATATATCAGATACATTTTCACCTGATGGTACATAAGATACAGTTACAATTTTCTTACTAATTATGTCTTTGATAAAATGAGCTTTTATATCAATGTGCTTTGACCTCTTACTGTTTTCAAAACTTTCTATCATTTGTATGGCACTCTGGTTGTCAACTAATAAATGAGTCTCTATAGTAACTTGTGACATAGTCAGATCAGTTAAAATGCCTTTAAGATAAATAAGCTCACTTACTGCAACAGCCCCTGCAACATACTCAGCTTCTGCGGTGGAGAGGGCTACGGATGTCTGCTTCTTAGAAAACCAATGTATTGGATTACCATTGTAAAATATTATAGATCCGCTGGTACTTTTCCGGTCTGATTTATCCCCTGCCCAGTCTGCATCAGAGTAGCCAAGCAAACAGTGGTTGCTATTACTCTCGAAATATACTAAACCTTTGTCTTCAGTAGCCTTTAAATATCTTAGAATCCTCTTACCTGCTTTCCATAAGCTTGCTGTTGGTCTGTCCAGATACCTACTTAAGTATGAAACAGAGTAACAAATATCTGGGCGACTGTTTGAAGAGATAAATAGTAAGCATCCAATTAGTTCTTTGAAAGGTACATTTATAACTTCTTCATTATTTTCTGGTGTAAAGTGAGACTCCATTGGTGTTGATACACCGTTGCATTCTTGCATATTAAATTTTTCTAAAGTTTTCTGAATCATGTTTTTTTGTTTAATTACTATTGTATTATTTGTTCTAGATATCTCTAATCCTAAGTAGTCTTGAACTTCTCCTAGATCTTTTACTTTAAATTCCTTTTTCAGTTTCTCTAATATTTCTTTTTCTTCTCCCAGTATTAGAATATCATCCACGAATATTAGTAGTCTTGTGTTTTTGTTTTTGTAAAGACAAAAATCATGCTTTGATTGTTCAAATCCATTTTCTATCATAAATTGGTGGAATCTTAAATTCCAACATTTCGGTGCCTCTTTTAATCCGTACAGAGCCTTGTTTAATTTTAGTACATTTCCTTTCTTTAGGTTTAAGCCCTTTGGACATTTTATGTAGATATCACCCTCCAATCGTCCGTTCAAAAATGCAGTTGGTACATCAAGTTGTCTGAGTTTAAGATTTTCTTGTACCGCATAACTTAATAAGGTTCTAATAGTTGACATTCTTGCTACTGGTGAATAGTATGTCTGTTCTTGTCTATTTTGTTGATATCCTCTGGCAACAATTCTAGCCTTTTTGATCCCATCTTGTTTTTGTCTGAAAATCCATTTGGTGTCTATAGCCTTAACACCTTCTGGTAAAGTAGCTTCACTCCAAGTTTCTAATCGTTTATGTGCATTTAATTCTTTATCAATAGCTTCTTTCCATTCTTTATTTACAATAGCTTCTTCAAAGTTTTGTGGTTCTCCTGTCAATAAGCAATAAGCAACATTAATATTGTGCTCTGCATTATAATTTAGAAAACGTGCTGGCTGTCTTACTTCTCTTCCTGACCTTGTTGTGTGTTTTTGTGTTGTCATTTGTTGTTCTTCTTCTTCATTATTATTTAACTCTTCCTCTTCATCTTCTATTTCCATTTGACTTTCTTCAAAGCATCTTTTTACATATATGTCTGTTTCCCTGTTAATTTGTTCATCTTGGTTAAAGTCTCCGCTTGTCTGATCATCATCAGTATTTGATTGATATTTTGATAAATTTTCAAAATCTTCTTTTCCTATTTTATATTTTATTTGGTTTTCATCAAATCTTACATCCCTTGAACATATGACTTTATCAGTTTCAGGGTCCCAAAGCCTATAACCATTTACTGTGTACCCCACAAATCTCATCTCCCTTGCTCGCTTTTCAAATTTATTTTGTTTAGGTAACTGTACTACCCATGCTTTTGACCCAAAAACTTTAAGTTTTGATAAATTGCTGTCTCCATATCTTATTTCAGCAGGAATTTTAAAATTTATAGCTGATGAAGGACATCTATTTATTTGGTAAACAGCGCATCTCACAGCTTCACCCCATAGATGCTTTGGCAGTTCAGTTTCAATCATGAGTGTTCTCGCTTTGTTATAAATAGTGCGATTCATCCGTTCAGCGACACCATTTGACTGTGGTGAGTAGGCATTTGTAAATTGCAAGTCTATACCCCTTTTCAAGCAGTATTCTATTAAAATTTGATTTTTAAACTCTCCTCCATTGTCACATCTTACTTTTCTTGTATTGTTTCCTGTTTGTGTTTCTAAAAACTGTATATATTTTATAATATTTTCTGCGGCTTCGCTCTTCTTTTTTAATAAATATACAACACAAAAATGACTGTAATCATCTATTATAGAATGAAAGTAAACCTCACCTTCTTTTGTAGGAGTTTTTACTGGTCCAGATAGATCCGTGTGTAATAATTCACCTATATAGCTGGATCTCGGCTGGCTCACCTGTTTAAAGGGTAGACGTGTAGACTTACCTTCCATACATGGTCCACATGGAGTGTTAGAGTAGGGCAGCTTTAGAATCGCTAAGTGCTTCCTGTTGGCATGACCTAACCTTTGATGCCACAAGTCATTACTATGAGAAGTTGAGAAACATCTATGTGATTTAAGTTTCAAATCCATAGTGTAAAGTTTTCCAGTCATGTGTCCACATATTTCATACAAATTGTTATAAATCTTAACAGAGTTGTTAGAAAATTTTACACTGAGTTTATTTTCAATTAATTTTTGTACTGACAAAAGATTGTGTGACAAGCCTTCTACAAATAGACCATTTATTTTGATATTTATACCATTTTGTTGAACAAAAAGGTTACCTCGTTTATTAGCTGTTAAGTACTGTCCATTTGCCACATAAATCTTAGTTTCACTATCTAAATTTTCTACATCTGTAGCACACAATAAATATTCACTTTTAATTAGGTGCTCTGTTGCTCCCGAGTCAACAACAAATCGAATGTCACCTTTTGATATATCTTTTCCTTCACTATTCACACTAAACGCAGTAAACAACATCTCATACTCACTAACTTCTTCTGCTGCATGGCCATAATGATGGCCCTGGTTCTGACCTCGATACCTGCTTCTGCCGCTTCCTCGTCCTCTGTATGTCCGCCCACTTTGATATTGAAATTCTCCTTGCCCTTGACATATCTGCCCGCGTCCTTGTCCTCGTCCATTGAAAGTATTATGGCCTCGTCCAGAGCTGTATGATTGGCCTCGACCTTGAAATGATTGCCTTGGTCCATGATTTCCAATCCATTGCCGCTGTTGTGCACAATTTGAAGCTTTGTGTCCTGGCATTCGACATGAGTAACAGATGAATGATGCTGCTATTGTCAGCTCACTTCGGGAATGGTTCACTTTAATTTCTGCATCCAGCAGTCTGGCTTTAGTAAATTCCAAAGATATTGTTTTGTCTGTAAAAATGGTTTCAATTGAGGTTATAATGTGTTCATACGTGGACGGCATGGCCGTAAGCAACTGGCAAATTATATCTTCTTCAAACATTTCGCATCCTGTTGCTTTAACTTCACTCACAGCAGCGTCAAATCTGGAAAAAAAATCTTGCAATTTTTCAGACTGACCGCATTTCATCGTAATCAATTTTTTCTTTAAATGTAGTTTGTTTAAAATACTCCTTCTTTCAAATGTTTCTCCAAGCTTATTCAGCATTTCTCTTGAAGTTGCGCATGCTTTGATTATTTCTAAATGTTTGTCGCTAAGGCATTGAACTATAATTGATCGTGCCTTCGCATCATCTTTCAAGTACTTAGCTTGGCCGCCATCTTCGACGTTTTCTGATAGCGTGTAGCTCACGCCTTTTTCTTCCAATATTAAGCACAATCTAAATTTCCAATTACTGAAGTTGGTTTTCTCGTTTAATCGCGGGAGTGTATCCTTATCTCCCATTATATTGCGAAGTGGAAGCGTTTGTAGGGATCCAGGGATTATTCTTGTAAATTATACAACACGTACTACTTTTACTCACTTATATTCAACATACACTATGAATGACAAAATGGAGAAATCAGGTTATAATATGTTAGTTGCACCAATAGACACTAGGGGCGCTGTATGCAAGGCGTTCGAATACACCTAATAGTTAATGTCATTTAAGTAAGTTGTTCGGATATACTCAACAAGCACCAATATCAAGGCGAACATACCTGCTGACTGGCTGACAGATGAAAGCACTTTTTGTCAAAATCTTTTGGTTTATCTTTCAAGTCTGTCAAAATTGCTAGCTTTCAAACACATAGCTTTCGTCAATGTGCCGGCCGATTTCTAGAATGTACCTATGGCGGAGCTATGCGATATGCTTTAAATAAATATTCTAAATATGAACAATATGAGTTAAGAAGTTGTCGAGATTTGTCCCAAAATGTTCAACTATTTGCAGAATTACAATTACAATTTGCTAAAATACAAGTCCCTCGTCATGCTGTTACCTGTAAAGGTCATAAGAGTAGTGGTAAAACCGGTCCTAATTCCACGGTCTACTGCAGGATTCGAGTCCATTCGGAGAAAGTTTTATATTGTTATTTTCCCAAGTTTGCTGTTTGAGTGTGGATTAACATTATATAAGAAAGGTACTGTCCCAGCTTACTTTTTAATGCACACCTGCACCATGACTTAATTGTTTTTTGTACTTAAGGGAGACCCGACAAGATGCCCTTTTTAGAAGAAATACCCTCCTAATCAAAAACTCCTGACGATAAAAAAATCTGTAATTCATAGAGCCCACGTAAAGATTGTTTGAGAACGACTTGTGCGTACAAGTCGTTACGAAATTTCTTGCGGACACACATCCATATATACAAAACTGACAGATGAAAGAAATTTTTTCCATACTAAAGGCTGAGACGCTTCGCTCGCTCGGTCAATAAATACAATCAAAAACGCTTCAGAGCCTACATTAACTCAGTATAAAATTACTCCGATGTTAAAGGAAGACTGTAATAGGATCAGAACTAGATCGGCTCGGATAACTTTTATTGGAAAATTGCCACTAGTTAAGAGACAAGTGTATTCAATTAAATGTTATCAAAACATTATTGTTACAATTAAAATCGAGATAATGGCAATTAAATGACGCATAAATGGCAGACCAGTTAATTCCTTCAAAGCGTCAGATGAACAGGTTATTTCTTTGATAGCATTATCCTGAAGAGTAGTTTTACTTCCATTTTTTCAGAGTATTTTCCGATACCCATTTATAAAAAGAAGGATGTACTCAATACGATGGTATGTTTTTCATTATGTTTGTTACCTGACGGCTGGACCAATTTTTTTTGTCTGGGTTTGGTATTAATTGGTGTCATCAAAGTTTTATCAAAATCGGATCAGATGTTTGATTTTTAAATCGAAACGAATGAATACGTTCTATGCCAAAAAGAACTTCAGCAATATTTTTTTTAAAAACGTCGTTATTTTGGACGTTTAAAATCTATGCTTTTAGTTATAACACAACTATTTATTCGTTAACCAGCTTATAACACTTCTAAAAGAACATGCTAGATTTCTAATGGGGTGTCTCTTATTATTATTTTTAAATTGAATAACAATTTACTGCTCGTCTCGAGAACAGTAAAAGCACACAAAGATGCTTGAGTAATTACACATGTTATTTGTATCGTGTAAAGGCTAGATCTCGACAAAAACTGGTGATTCTTTCTGGTTACACACAAGTGGCCGTAAAGCCGTGTAGGGAGAGCCGGGGCAACGTCCTGCCGCTTTCTGTAAGGCTATGGGCTGCATACGTAATGTGCTCGGCTAAATGCAGCCTAGATATTGTGTGGAAATTATTAGAAGGTATTAAAAGAAGAGTTCAGTTTCAATTGCTAGCCGTGGTTTGGATTGATTCACTGTCTCTGTCTGTTCTCTTGTAATTTTGTTATTTTCTATAGTATTTTATTATCTATTTTTGACCAACAAGGGTGGAGAGGTAAATATTCTACAATTTCTTTCTTAGTGCACCGCTACACCCTATAACTACTACACCCTCTTAATTTCATGTCATTTGGGTTCAGTGGTTCAGGCTCTGCGTTGATTCCTAGTGAATACTTTTATACACAGAAAATACAAATATATGTATTTATGTCAACCTATTTATTCTATGTAAATTTTTTATATGATTATTAATTATGTTCAGTTTATGTACTAAACATTTTACATAAAATAAAATGAAAACAATTTCACCGAACGTTTGAGAGGGACAATTTTTAGCAATAACCTTTGCCTTACTCCATTTTACTATCTGTTCGCCGCGTATTTAGATTACGTACTGCTGATATTTTCATGCCAGCAGTAAGATTAAATATACCAAGTAAAGGAGACCAAATAAGAAATCTAAGTCTCTTGGTTTTCTGACTGGAACAAAGCTGTGAGTCAAGTCCCACCGGCAGTGACATATTTACCGTTAAACCAAATTGACTTCCTCAATACGAATGTCTACGCACCTGGTACCTTGCTTGATGTTATGTTAGGTAAAGAGTTAGCTGTGTTATAATGTAAATTTTTTATAGGAATTTTCAGACCGATATACTTAACGATGTAGGCATATTATGTTAAAAATTACGTTTAAGTATACGTGTTTGCGTGTCAACCAGTAAGGCATCATTTTTAGGGTCATGGGTCTCCTTATGGAGTAGGTGTAGGCCATAGTCAGGCTAGCAAATTTTAGATAGCAGGCTTTGATTTTATAGTACGATTTTTTTTTAAATTTTCTATCATCGGGAATTACTAAATCGACGAGAACAATTTTTTTGATCAGTGACTTACGACGACAGTTCGTAGAATTGCTAACACGAAGAACAAATTTCAAGTTAAACAATGTATACATGCGATTGATTGAATGATCCTGTGTTATTTTGTGTCTAAGAACAATATAAAGTTGGTGTAAGTAGATAACAAACAAAGCTAAAATATAAAATATCTCTCCTATCATTATAGATTTTAAAGGTTCATTTTGCGATTATTGGGCTAGAGACCATAAGTAAGATTTTATCATATCTGATCTTTCTCTTTAGATAATTTTGTATCTTTTCAATATCTATCCGCTATAATTGAATTGCAAATAATAACTGTAATGCCATTACATTTACATGTACCTATTGAGAATTCTTGTTACATAAGCGAATTGTAATGTTTTGAAATAGTTATGTCTAGACACTTTTAGGGGCACCCGTTTTCGCACCTGAGGCGATAATATTTCCAAAATTTAAATTGAAATTTTCTAGTTTATCTATCTATAATATAAAAATAAATCGCTGAATGTGTTGCTAAGTGCAAATTTCGAGAGCAGCTGAAGCGATTTGCTAATTCTTTTTATAGAATATTCCTTGAAGTATGAGTATAGGATGGTTCTTAAGGAGAGTATTTTTTTAAAAAACATTCCTATAATCCCATACAATCGATTCGTAATTATACTTATAAGTAAATTAAAACTTTAATAACATATCATAAAGTTTAAGTGTTAGTGGAGAGGTTCTGGGAAGGCAAAACAATTGAGTGACGTTAGTATCTTTTAAATATTAATGTCAATATTTGTCTATATTTTTACGATGGTAACATTAATCTTAAAGAATCGACTTTTTGGCTGTAGGAAGTTTGCCTAGTAACTAATAGAAAAAAATTAGGTTGGAAAACAAAATCAAAGTAGACAAGTAATAAAACGCGACTTAAAAAAAAACAAAAGAAAAATCTAATTCACGTTTTTTAACACGAGAACCCCCTCAGGGTGACAACGATAACTTTCGAAAACGACATCTTTCTGGAATGTCAACTTTCGAAAACGACAAAATCCTAAATCGACAAATACCTATATTGCCCTGCTGCAATTGAGATCTCCCCAAAACGACAACGCATATGTCTGACCCTTTTCTAAAGGACTTTTGCCGCTGACTGCACTTTTATTCATATTTGTCCTTTGTACCACTAAAACTACACATAAAATAAAATATTTATAAAAAATAATTAAAATATATATAATAAAACCTGGTTGTCATCTTGCGGAAACAAATTAGACATTTCTGTCATTATCGGAATTAGTCATTTTAGGATTTTGTCATTTCAAGAATTTTTCGTTTTAGGAATTTGTCGTTTTAAAATTGACGAATTTGAATGCACGTTCTAGGAAATTGTAATTTTCAGAAGTTGTCGTTTTGGGATGTTGTCGTTGTCGCCCTAAGGGGTGAAACCGCGGAATACAACCAGTATAGTCTATCAAAATCAGTTTACCGATGGAGGCTGTAGAGGATCACAAAAAGTTGGACATTACTCGTATTTGCAAGCGATGATGAGCTCAACAGTCAACTAATTATCGATAATTTTCAAATAATTATAATCTCCTACTTTTACAAACAGGTACGGACATAAAATAGTCTCAATTCCGTTGCTACTCGGTTACGAAATCAGTCAATGAATAAATGTATTATTAATAATTATGCATTATTAATTTTCACTTTCACGCATTATGTTTTTGTCTGCTGTCGAGTTTCGAAAGTAAATAACAAAATTACACAACATCATATTTACCATTTTAATTTTTACCTAAGATAATATTATGACCATATAAACAATATTTAGTAAGCGAAAGTGCTAATAGTAAATATAATTTTATTTACCAAAATAAAATAATGATATCGATGTTAAGCGACGATGCTGCCTTAGGTATTATAATTATCACGTTTGACTAGATTTAGTCGCGTCTTAAAAAACACAGATTATAGCTATTGAGAAATAATGGAACCAATAGCAAGGCCTGCAAAATGGCAGTCCGCACAATAGATTTTGACGCAGTGTTTAGTCCGTGAAACCTCTACTGTGACGTCGTGCAGTAAAACTACTACGTAACACGTAAATTATAATTTCTTATAGAGAGTAGAGAGTAAACCTGGCAAGGGTTGCCTTATCACGTATCATCTTTGGATTAAAATTTGATTTCGATTTGGATTTTCCAGACCGCAGCTATGAGGGAAGCGTTGTTAGATTTACTAGATGATACAATAGTTAATTTAGGATTATTCCGGAGTGTTCTTGCGTCACCATCTTCCAGTGTACCTAGGATGCTTTACAAATATATCTATGGTTTATTGAAATATAGGCCATAGATATTTTCAAATGTGAACCCTATGGGGCTGACATGATCTTTATTGATTACAAGTTACTAAATAAATGTATATAAAAAAATAATAATTAGACGCTGTATTTTTGAAAGGGACTCTTTAGCAGCCATTGGCTTACGAAGTATCCATATACCCTACAAGATGCTTATCATGCAAACGGTAATATGCAAACATTGTATTCTTGTTCCAAGGGCAATGATGTCACTGAAAAGAGCCATGATCGAAATTGATTTTATCCACTGCCCTGATCATCCGTTGAAACCGAACAGACACAAAGCAGTTGACTGTACAATGACAATCTTATAATGCCTTATAACCTAATATCCCATCATGTATAAACATACATATACTTCCCCTTCGATTGTCGATAAGTGACTGTCTTCATGAGTCATTTAAAACCTATCATTGTCCATGACGAATCAGTATGCTAATTCTACTCCAACGAGCAAAATCGTGGCATGTAGAGTTATAGAAAGAATAAGCGTATTTATCTATTTTGAGTTTATATATCTGAATAAAGTATAGAATTTTGTGATACCATTGAAGTATAAAACGATTATGGCTAGGTTAATATTCTTTAATATGTACAAGATTTTTTTTTACTTGAATGCCGTTTCTGTGTCTTTTTAGTCAAGGTTAACTCCCGACAGAGCTTCAAAAACCACATCACCCGTCGAGTTTTAGAAAATATTCTAAAATTTCTCGTATGATTTTTGATGTTATGAAAGATTAATATAAAGTAAGTATATTTGAAAATCAAGCTAGTACATTTGAACACAAATTTAGTCAAACAAACCGCACGATTCGAACCTGGCGCAAAGATGCCCATGACGCTGGCTGCGTTACCGCGCTTGATGGCGATGGCTAACCTTTGCACCAGAAACGAGCCGGAGCGAGAGTCACCACACCTTTCACTAATTCTAAGTCCTAACTCCCTAATTATTATTTTTGCCTCACTACCCCAACTGCCTATAGTCTCCACTGCAATGGTGACAAACAGATAATTCGGCTCCATTGCCGCGTATTTCAGGTGTTTTTAGTAGCCGCATCCTCAGCAGCCGGTGCTGGAGACCGAATCAAGCGACTCAAGTGAAAAAGATTAATTGGAGAATTCACACGAGTAAAGTATGAAGCGATTCATTTTTAGAAAATGAAAAGAGTTTTAGTGAATTTCGTAGAAATAAGCTAAGCTCCTACAAGAACACAATCTGTCTTTCTCGGTAAAACAATCTGGTTATTATGCTTACGAGTCTCCACATCTTAAAATGTTCTAAACTCATTTGTATTTATAGTAACACTTGTGTGCAGTGAATTATTATTGATTTATAAACATGATTTTATACCGGTTTCTCTCTGATGCTACTTATTATTGTAGTAGAAGTAGCTTTATTTAAATTTTGTTATGATATGAAAGACAAATAGAGACAATAAAATATACTAACTATAGCCCTTAGACAAATCCACAAATATGTTTGCTGCTAATGTAGTGACCCTCTTTTAATTCAGTTCCCCTGAACTAGCAACTATGTTTGGAAAAAATACAATAATATAAAAGTTTGCGGAAATAGTGTTTGGATTTGCTCTTTTGTTTGTTCTTTGTAACTTTATCAAAACCGACTCTACACTTCCGTTGTACTAAAATGTTAGGGCAAACAAGTATTCGGCAACAAAAACTTACGTTATAAATTTACGTGTACCTATCCCATCGTTGGTCGTACCCAAATAGGTACTTACCTTTTATAAGAGATGTTTCAAAAATGTATCGAGCACCGGACCGGACAGTGTATAAATGCGTTATTGATTATTTATAAGAACGTAACTTATTGCAGTGTACAAAATTAGTCACTAACCAAAATATTTCCACGCTCTTTACGCAAAAAGACGTTTTTTTGCGTTTTTGTGGTATCTATTTTGACATTATGTTAGGAAGGGCGGTACAATTCATAAACCAATGTGACCATTGGAGTCAACTTGGGATACAAAATTCTTCCAGTATTGCCGCAATTCCACTACTATTCAAAGAATTTAGACATGTTTGTACACAGTGGAGTAGGCAACTGATGCAGTTTCATTAATACATAATATTAAGCACGTCTTTTGGTATTTTTTGTTAGACGTACGTGTCCTGGCCGAAAATGTAACAAGTCCTTTATCCTTCGCTTACTAAGAACACTTAGCTTTTTATGCGGTAATTTGTGTATTTTGCACGAGTTTTTAGAATCTTAGCTAGGCAATAGAAAAGATAGTGCCTACCTATTAAATTAGACCAGTGATTTAGGTATACGTACCGTAGTTAATTAAACTCAGACGTTCTGTTATATATCTACCTAGACTGCTTTATAGGATAGAATCAAAATACTGAGAAATAAGTACTTAGGAACACTCTCATATCTACGCAATTAGTTTTTTTGCTATCAGTCATGTCATGTAGTAGGTACCAACACCAATGAATTAAAAACATGATTGGGTAATTTGTATCAAGTAAATACATAATGAGTATTGCAACATCTACCTAAAGAAAAGCGACGAAGCAGATTCTTTCATAAAATTCACACACTGAACTGTGAGAACGGTGACTTATAAAAATGCTTCGTCGAGCATCAAATGAGCTTTGTCTTTCTTTTTGCAATAATCTTTATAAATCTGTACAAAACAGTCACGACTCAAAATATACGAGTACATACCTACCTACTAGTTAAATCTCTTTGATTTTTCGATGAATTCCGAATAGAAGTATAGACTTAAACAAAGGAAACACCACAACGCATACCTATGCAGATTTAAAGATAACTTTACTATCAGCATTACTTACGCAAAATTAAAAATGATAGGAAAACAATTTTAATGAAAAATATCTAAAATAACTTACCTACTACAAGGTGAATACGTCGAAGTCCACGTTACAATATGTTAAATTAAATATATAAACAGAAATGTCTACACATTGAGGATATAAACTCAAAATCTGGTTCTGCGATACCGCTATGCACTTAGGACGTCGCATACCTATGTTTTGGAGCACACAAGTCACAGGAAATCACATACAGTAGAAGTTCTTAGCTCGCGCACTCACATAAATGATGTTTATGGTTAGAATATAATATAGTTCGTTTATGTGATACAGTTGTGTAGTTCGTTCGTTCGTTCGTTTTGAACCGGTAAGGCGAGTACCTGCGACGTCTCGCGTCGGTCGGCTCTGCCGACTGGGTGACTGTAGCCTGTTGTAAGGCTGTGTATGTGTGCGTATGAGAAGGCTTGATATTGCGCGCGAGTGTGCAGTGTAGCCAGTTTTCAAAACCTACCACTTTTTATGAGTAAAGCCTCATTAGAGTAGATAAGTCAGAACCCATGTGGCTCTTCAGTATTCTAAAGTTGCACTAAACATCTATAATTGACTAAAAGATTAATTCATTTAAACTCGTAAAATTACGTAGTCGCGGCCTAAGCTAAATAAACTCCACCTACCCAATCAAAATGACGCAAAAGCAGATTCTTATTATGTATAAAAATTAACTATTATATTATTCTGTCTTCGTTTATTATATTATTCTGTCTCGTTGTACTTGGCAGGTTGCATGTTGATTGAAATAAAAATCATGTAGAGTAACTGCAAAAAATAATGTTTACAACGGCTGCTAATTTTAAATTGGGCAACATTGAAAAGGTTACGTTTTCTGAGAAAATCTTTGCGTTGTTGGTGCCGCTGTATGCCCTAACTGATGTTATTACCCATTTCTATTTTAGTTTATAAATAGCCCAGATAAGATTTGAAGTTGGGTTGCCTGTGTGTATGGATAAGATTCATTGAATATTGTTTTTCATTGAACATTCTTTATACTCGTGTAAAATGAAGCATTTTAACGGGTTTGACAGGTATCTCTAGGTACCTAAGTCTACTAATTCTCGTTTTAAATCCAATGCCTTCTGCATACTTTGTTGCATTCAGAAGTGTCTTTGGATATTCGTAATATATTATCGCACAAATGGAAACAAAATGATTTTGTATTTCATATAAAAAGTAGGTATTTTAGTTATGTTTTTAGTACCTAGTTTTAAGCTAATTTAGAAATATTTCATATTTATTCACATTACTAGCTGTACCCCGCGGTAATTATTTGATCATTCAATGGAACACTTCTATTTCCGATATATAAAGTCTAAATGTTAATCCAAGGTAGAAGTTATCATCGTGGCAAATTTCATCTAAATCCGTTGATCCGTTTGAGCGTGAAGGAAGAACAAACAAACGCACACAAATATAAACTTACGCCTTTATAATATGAGTGTGATCTTTATAATTAATTTATATAATTTTCATTGGACATATATATTTTATTTACAACTAGCTGACCCGCCGAACTTCGTACCGCCGAACAGTTATGTAGGTATGTTTCTCACCTTTTAAACCTTCCCTGGAGTACGACAATCATTTCAAGACTAAAATCAGCCAGCCGAGCCGAGCTGAGCCCAGCTGTTTTCGAGCTTTAGTGAATATATATATATTTGAATTTTCTGTCATAAAAACCTTCTCCTGACAATAACAAACACAACAAAAAATATAGTGAAATCGGTCCAGCCGTTCACACATGATGTCGTGAACAAGGGATATAGGGATTCATTTATATATAGTATAGTATATATATATATATATATATATAAATATAGACAGAATATTACGAAAATTTTGATGTTTATAAAAATATATATTAAATAGGTACATTTTATCTATTAACTCGCTCATACAGTTTTTGAGGATTAGGTCATTCTATGTTGACATTATATAAATGATACAGGGTTATCGGTTAGGGGTATACTAAGCCAAAAGAGGTCACTATAGTGGTCATCATTGCGAACAACTATTATAATGGAACCGACTCTGAATTTGAAAAGTAAGTAGCAACTGTTCCTTACAAAAAGTTTATCGATTGTCGAAAAATTATAAACTGAAAAACTGAGACACTGAGAATTATTTTCTCGAATTCAAATTTAATCTCATGGTGTAAGTTGTTCCCTAGGATGATACCCTTTCAGCTTACTACACCCCTAACCGACAACCCTGTATAAGTCACTTAACATTAGTGAAAAGCTGTGTTGTCACTCGAAATATACATATGTATAATTACTGAACTGTATTTAGATAAATTTCATCCGTTAAATCTAACGGAAATGTATTCGTGCCAATTCTACTGATCTAATACAGGGTTATCGGCTAGGGGTGTACTAAGCCGAAAGTCACTATACCCATCCTATAGAATAACTTTCACTATGTTACCAACTCTGAATTCGAGAAAAAAAGTTAGCTTTTCCATACAAAAGTAGATCCGTCGCCGACAAAATGTATGAAACAGGTAATTGTAATATTCTAAAACAATTAAAAATACCAATGGGAGGAGCTATGAGGGGAGTGTCTTTGCGCGATAGAATCCGTAATGAAGATATTCGTCGAAGAACTGGAGTTCCCGACATAGCTCATAGGATTTGCAAACTGGAAAGGCAATGGGCTGGCCACGTCACTCGAAGAACCGATAACCGATGGGGAAGAAAGGTTCTTGAGTAGCGACCACGAACCGGAAGACGCATCGTAGGTAGGCCTTCCACTAGGTAGACCGACGACAAAGTAAAAGTCACAAGTAACCATGCCACCAAGTGGATGCAATAGCAGATTGTCGTTCGGAATGGCGTTCTAAGGAGGAATCCTATGTTCAGCAGTGGACGTCTTCTGGCTGATGATGACGATGATGACTTATGCCCCTGGACTAAACTTGTGTCGATAGTCATTAATTTCAAAGGTAAACTCAGACCAGTGTTTTCGTCGAAATTCATTCTGTTCTGTTAGGATTGAACAGACTTACTACTGGCCTGACTATTTTAAATTCATATCCATTCCAGGCATGTAATAGTATCTAATGTTGTTAATCTTCTTTTTTCACTCACCTAGCTATAGGTACCTATTTAATTTATCCCGTAAATATGGTTTAGTTGAGATCTTTGATAACATTATATCGTTGATAAATGAAAAACTTTCTTAATTTTTAGATCATTTTATTTTCAATAACATAAAAATGTTATTATTTTTTATATTTTATACATTTCGAAATGAATTCAGTGGATACCAACCTGATTGCTAAAATGTTCACATAATGTTCAAAATGTTAAATTTATAATTATGCTACAGTACAGTTTGGCTTTGCATTACTTTCGGGTCATGGATTGCATTTTACCTTATTTAGAATTCTCCTTTCACTTATTTCCAAATGCCATTATCTTACATTTGTACGAGCACAAGATCTACTTCACAGCAGTTCATTATAATAATCAACAAAATATATTGTAATTATATACTCTCAAGATGGATCATACGTCTCGGTTTTTGCCATCATTCATTGTGATATGCTAAACATTTTTTGTAATTATTTTATTTTATTACAAACAAATAATCAATTTTAAATCACCTAAAAGAGGCATGTACAAAATTACTATTTGGTCGTACAAAAACCCGTTACGATGATCCATCTAATAGCTATATTTACTATAATAAATAGATCTAGCTAACTGGAATTGAAGGTCCCTTAAAATTATGTGATTTATATGAAGCTATGGTCAATTCCACAAACTTTTTGGGAACGTCCCTCAAAATAACAGTTACATGTTTTAAAAAGTCTTAGACGTGACAACAACTAATTTATTCTGTAATTAAAAATGTTAGACTAATCGACTATGTACTTAAAAGTTGATTTAATTTGACAGATACCTCATATCTAAGATTCGCGTCGTAACTCTAGAGCGGCTGCGAGAAACAATGAGGTAACCATAGAGGAGAAAACACTCAAGATGTAGTTTCTCTTCTTCTCCTTCTTCCCTCCTTAATGACGTAAATTTACTCTGGACTTTATTATTACGATTTATTAACTAAATCGAATTGATATTGGCAGAGTTAACAAACAAATGAATAAATTGTTTGTTTAATTGACCACGTCTTCAATCATACTAATTTATTGTTTTCCGTAATAGATTGACTAACTCTAAAGAGGCGTCCATAATCATAGCATTTAGTAAGATGCGCAAATCCTCAATTGACAACACATCAGTAAAAAGTATCGTCAGTTTTACATACAATTACTAAGTTAAGAGTTATTTAGTAAACTGTTATTTTCAAAAACATTAAAGTACATTATTCCACCATATTATGGAGTAAGTACCTAATAATGTACCTATACCAAATTTTACGGGAACTTAATTCCATTTAGAAAATTCCACGATTGTTGACAATTTGCGCTGCATTACCCTAAATAGTATCAAAATTAAATTATTCATAACAATAAGTTATTTTATCGATGAGAAAGCTACATCATGAACTAAACATTTGAAAATACGTGAAACAAGTATATACTTTATCTATGCTCATCGCAATTTTTGTTTAATACGTTTTCATTAATATATTAAACAATTAAATTATATTGTAGGTAAATAATTATTTATTTAGAACACGATATAGGTAGTTAAGCACTTCATTATTGCTTGTTGGTGTTTTTTATTCAGAAAATTATGATGAGCAGAGATCCCTTACACAGAATTGATGACTGGAGTCTTCACGGTTACACTAATTGCGTCAAGTCAGTGGATAGTGAACAAAGACAGTTTTTTAGTAAGTATCTCTTAGATTACGCAATAAGTTTATTTTTTAATGTAACCCTGAAGTTTATTCCTTTACAAAACTAATTAAACTCATCAGATGACTGCAATTGTGAATAGAAAGGCGTTTCAGAGCACACCGGACAGGATACTAAAATACTTTAATATTGAATCTGAGATCTTTATTGCTTAAGTCACTTCGCTAATTTTCTAAAATATTTTTTATAGAAAGGGTTATTTACTAAACTTTGAATTTACTAATATATATAGGTAAGTACTGAATCAAATCAAATGATATATAAAGATTTTGAGTCATAAACATAACATGATCAAAAGAACTACGAAATTGTGAAGTTCGATCATTATTATACTAGCATCTCCGCTCGAAGATATAGAAACATAGATAGTATAATTTATTTAAGTTCACAATGAATAATGGTGGGCATGAAAATATAGGTGGGTTAGTCTCATAACTATTGTCCATCCTGTTCTGTATACTCTGTACGCAATTATGTAACTGTGGTGGTATTTTGTATGTACATGTAAAACCATGTGTAGATATTTAAATTTAGTAATACTATACTAAACTGGCCGTCATATAAGTATCTGCCATGTTCTCCTAATAATAACTAGATAATATAATATACTTATTCAAATTCATATTTACAAATAATACAGTTCATTACTATTTATATAGAAATTCAAATATATTTCTATCATTCTTCGATTCACATAACGCAAAATAATTTAACAGAGTTCATTTTTGCACTTAAATTTACAATATAGTCGAGTAACGCACGTTACATCTCTCCAGAAACAACTCATTTAGAATATATCACCCAATAAGCGAGTAGCGTTACTCACAAACCCTATCGTAGGTATCTTAATTAAAAATGCAAATATGCGAAAAGTTTAAGGAATTCTTTACTATACAGTAAAATGGCAATTGAACATTATAGTTCTCTCGCATCAAATAGGAACTATAAGATTCATAATGCCTCCATGAGCGCCGCGATGCGTCGAGAACTACCCTACAAATATTTACACCAAGACCATCGCCGACGCTGACACCAAAACAACTAGCACAAAATAATAAAACTCCTCTCTATATACACCCGGCCTATTCACAAATTATGGACACAAAAAACTCTAATCGATTATAGTTATACCGAAGAAGTTGAATGAATTTTTGTTACGGTTAAGCTAGAGTTTAGAATTATAAAGGAGCTCAGTGGCGCCACCGTGTGCGGCGGTGCGAGGAACTATACATGCACAACACCGCAGTGTCTATGGCCATTTGCCTCCAATACTTTACTTATACACCTAATAAATGATCTCCAACATCGATGCTTCAACGATGTGCGCCACGCTGAACATTGCAATATAAGATACCGCCTTTTTAAGACGGGAGATTCTGTCAGCATGTACTTGCAATGTTCAATTTGACTCGCGATGGAGAAGGAACTAAAATCTAGTATCACAATGTCGGGCTCCGCAGCTCGAATGCGAGAATCAACGCCTCGCTAGGCTTCTAACCTAAGCTATGTAACGAGTTCTCAGTGACCGGGACTGGTAAATTCCTTCAATATAAATACCTCATCCATTTAACTTTCTTAGGTACTTATCAGTAATAGATGCTGTATCTTAGCTGTCGATATTTAGCAATTTTTCAAATCGTTTAAGTTACAAAAGTCATAAAGTACAAAGTCCTAGCTGCTGCGTTATCTATGGAAGTGCAGAATAGTCGCAATATGGATGCCAAAGATGTTTGACGCTCCGGAAACTTTCCTCCTCGTTGCAAAAGCTCCAATCGGTGACTCACTCGAACAGCGCCAGCAAGTCATCAGAGGAAGGTGCCCGCGGGGGGTGAGATCCTGCTGATGACGAGGAAGATGGTGGCGTTGCTAGGAGCTCGCCGAGTGCAGGCGCATCCAGATACGAGAGCAGTTCCATCGGGTCTACGCTCGTTTCTGGCAGTAACTGGAACGAAAAAAGCATAATTTATCGGTAAGGCTTTGAGGAAGACAACATAGTAAAATAATCATAGTATTCGAGAACCTGATAAGTAACTATCATTTAACTTAAAATTGGTTTCATTGTTAATCGTGAATTTGGCTATTCGAGATGTAGATTTTTTACTGCCATCAATTAATAAATGAGTTATAGAATGAAAATATTATGTAGTAATATATAACGTTAATTTCATTAGTTACTAATAAATGAATAGCGTATGTGCGTAATATTTCAATGTAAGCACTTAATTCAAGGTTTCTATTATTGTACGTCTAAATATACATTCATACTTACATTGAGATTATCAGTGCCTTCGCCATCAATGACTGCCGCTGGGTCAAAATTGAGATCAGCTGGTATGTCCACGTCCGTCAGAGAGTGGTGGTCTACTGAAGGAGGTCCAGGGGTGTGAGAGGAACCAGGAGTGTGGGCACCTCCGCCACCCCCAGGAGTATGCGCTGAACCTGGCGTATGAGGTGTGTGCGGCGTATGTGGCATCTGAAACAAGGTGGAGAAAACTTTTAGCATTGGTTACTATAAGCCTTACCAAAGTTAAATATAGAGCATAGATCTGCTTGGTCCTAGTTACTAAAATACTCTTATCGAGTTGAAATTTAAAAGAAAATTAAGAATTATCTATTTCTATGGTATACTTTACATTAAAGACTAAGTATGATACGTTTGAAACTATATAATCATCAGGCTTTTATGTCGGACAAATAAAATGACTAATTTAGACGTTAAACATGGAATTTAAAAAACTTGGCAGCATTAGCATTATCATTTCGGATGACATGGACTATTTGAGATAGATTGAGCAGTATTAAGTTAAAAAACTTTAGCACTTACTACTACAACCTACTCACAAAATTACAGAAAATACTCACCTGATCATTCAAACTTTTTTCCATAGCATTAAGCGGGTCCAATGAGTTGACACTATCATTCAGATGTGATAAGGGACCGTTGCCTGCATACTCATTGCTTCCTGGACCATTATTCATCCCGAAGTCGTATTGTTGGTTGTTTGAACCAGCATTTCTGTTTTGCGAGCTTTGATTGTATGTGGTGATCATCGAGCCACTAGCAATTGTGTTCATGTCAGGAGGAAGGTACGGCGACAAAGCTTGGTTCATATCCCAATTGTTCATAGTCGGCATATTCATTGAACCAGGTGAATGCGCTTTCCCCCTCTTTCCAACACTGTTGTCGTTACTATCGTCTTCCTGCTAATGATAATAAAGTGGTTAATTAATATATTTTGAGAAGTTTGACTTAAAAGTTTGCTAGAAAAGCCAAATACAGTTTGTTTCTTTCTCTATTGATATTTACCTTAATGCCACTTGTAGATGGGCTCTTAGCTGCCTTCCAATTAGCCCCACTATCGATGGTGACTTCATCGACATCGGAGCCATTTAGCGTATTCAGGATACCCCACATGTATTGATCTACTTCTAGGCCTTCCAATTGTGCTGGTTTACTGCAATACAGTATAGTTAGTTATATAATATTTAAAAATATCTATTATTTCAGTCAATAAAAGTAAATAAGCAATAGGTATGTATGTGTGTTAGAAAAATGTTTCACTTACTTGCAAACCGGACATCGCCATGAGCCTCGTTCACAGTTGAGTTGTAAGTACGATTCTAAGTCAAAGCATTGTATGTGTTTACATTCGTGCCCGCGCGCCGGTAGCGTGATCTTCTTGAACGTGATAGGACATTTTAATGATACTTTTAAGGCTGTTTGTTCGATGCTGTCTCGGTCGTTCGCCGTGTTTGAACCGTTGCTTCCGTTCGTTGGCGTCTGGTTGAAATTCATCTTTATCTTTGCAATGCAATGGTCTGCCGTAAGCAACCGCTTTCGCAACAACCCTTGCAACACGCTTCGAACGCTCGGCCGATGGACTAATTGTAATACGAACAGATGCGACTGGAATATGAAAAATAATTAAATATATATTTATTCATATTTTTTTGTTCTCAAGATTGCGTGGTACCAAATTATAGAATAACAATATTATTTAATGTTAGCACAAGTGTTTCTTCATAAAGAGACAGTCTGTCGTCCATAGAATAGCATAATGAAGACACTTACACAACAGCAGGCGGAGACGGTGATCTGTATTGTGTTTCTGCCTGGTTGGCAGACTTCTTTCAGGTACAACGGTTTGTGTGATGTTTTGTTCTCTCCTCTATCGATCATTAGCGGCGTTGCGTTGACTGACACTTGAACACTCGCTGGCCAGTTTGTGTTCATCTGTCTGTCCTCATGGTGGAAGCATTTCAGTTGCAACTCAAGATCCGATCTGCGCAAAGCAAAAATACATGTCACTCCTGACACACTCAAACTTTGTCAAATAGTATGTACATCAAATGTGAATGGAATAATTACCTCCATATTAACGTTGAATGGACCGTGGGTTTTAATTGGAATACATGATTGCTAACAGCTAAATTATGTTCTAATCTAAATGGCGGTAGTATAATACCATCTCTTACAGGGAATGTTAACCGAAGCTCGTCATCTGGAAAAGAAAAAAAAATGTGAATAATTGGTCTTAGTTTTAGAAAAATCGTGTTGTAGGTATCATTTATGTAATTTTAAAACTTACTTTGCATGCCAATCGGTGGTTTGAGCTCATTAAAGTGAGGTTTGACATCAGCGTTTGGGCTGATGTATGGCGGCATACTGCTGGCGGGCGTTAGAGGCGGGGTAGGGTTTCCAGGGACTGGACTGTGCTGGTAACTCATGTTTGTTCTCATAGCGACCTCTTGTGCAAATTGACCTCCGTACTGGCCTCCATATTGGCCATTGCCGGCTTGGTGTTGAGGAAACTGACTAGGCACACCACCGTTGAAGTATTGCCCTTGGCTCGAGTAAGGCGGCGTCGTTTGTCTCATAGAGGTTCGCATTGTACCGCCAAAATTTCCACTAGGCCCGAGAGGTTGTTGAGGAGGATACTGAGCTTGGAAACCAGGCCGGCCACCGTAGCCCGCCGGATATTGAGTAGGACCGAATCCAGGCTGGCCACCCATGTACTGCGGTTTCCTTTGGCCCATGAGCATGGTTCCAGAAGGGTACGGCGTGTGCCGCCTCTGGTAGCCTGGCCCCATTTTTGCGTTTCCGCCCATCTGGCCAGGGCCCATCTGCGAGTTCATCATGTTGGCGTGCATGCCCATATTAGCCATCTGTGCCATTTGGTTCATGCCGTTCATGGCCGCGTTTCCCATCTGGCCCATGCCGGTCATTCCATTCATGCCACCGTTACCACCCATCCCCATCCCTGCCATGGCGGGGTTATGGCTGCGCTGCTGACCATAGCCATTCATTGCACCATACTGGGGATTGCCCATAGTCATGTTGTTTTGCATCTGCAAATCGAGAAACAATTAATCGTACAATCGCTACGTGACATTGCTCACGTACCTACTCTGTTTGAAATATGAGTGGTCTTTCACGTGGATAATGATTAACAGAGATATGATTAGTATTCATTTCGCATGAAGGCTGAAGGGTTGCGATTATGATTTGCAATTTGGTTTCAAATTTTTTGTGATTTGTAATGTTGCCATTATTGGAGACTTTGGAAGATTTATGTGGCGGATGTTTACCTGTGAAAAAGGCTGCGAGTCCTGCATCGCGGCCGTGGTGGCCGCGGCGACCATTGCGGCGGTGGCGCCGAACTGCGCGTTCTCGCCGCCGCCGCTCATCGCGCCCGAACCGCCGGCGCACCCATAGCCGCTGCAACAACCACAAATAATAATAAAGCATACCTATTCAAACAGACCTGTATTGAAACCTGAACAAATGTAATGTTCGAGATAATATATTTTGAAAATAAATTAAGTAAGCACACAATAATCGAAAGGTAATCGTGAAGTTCTCCTTGCAAGTGCAGAAATCGCCCATAATCAGGCGATGATTATGGGCGATTTCTGCACTTGCAAGATCTAATCAGACGAAGCAAGCAGGCGAGTAGGTACATATTATTAAATGTGAAATCGGTCCAGTTAATGTTATTTCACTCACGATACGAGCAGTTTCTATTGCAAGCGGCCTTGCACAGTCGAACATTCCACACGTTAACGCTTCGATTATTAATAAACATACGACTCAATATTCAACCCAAATAATACCGACGTAAGATCTTTTTTTATTACGCACTGTGATTTTATTATTTTACTAACAATGAGTGAAAAAATCAATATGGATGTATAGTGACGCGTTGTTACCCCTGTGTTTCTCTCGGGATGTATTTGATTTTTTGTACGGCGCCGGAGTGGGAGCGACTGCGACGCCATGTGAACCGCGTTTGGGGCGAATTCCCGAGCCTTCTCGGAGCCCTTCCTAATAACTCCCTTTCGACAAATGCACGACAAACTCTCGCACGGGCTATCCATTGTTGCTGCGTCTATGTAGTAGTGCAACAATATCGGCCTTTTGTGATCCTATATGAAATTATTATAATGAATTTATTTCTGCACACATACATACAGACTTCTCGCTTCCGTTACATATTTATGTTATTTGTAAGAATCTCGGTTAATTACAACCATAAGTATGGCATTACATCTAACGTGGGTAAATATGCAATCGTTGAATAATTTAAGCATTTTTTTCTTAACGCCAACCAATTATGTCATATTGGCATTGTGTCAATATTTATCGCTAATATATCACTGGTTTTCCACAAGTCCTTCTTAAGTATTCTCATAAATAGCTTACTTTACAGATACTTAGTAGCGTCGACAACTAATAAACAAACGAGTCAACAACGCTCCAGTCGACATCGTCTCTATTCATCCACACTGCAGATGATTTACAAGGGTCCTTCCTTAGGTAAACTCGGCCCGACCTGCACTTCTTTTTGTAGTTTTGTCTGAGCCTTTTTTTCATTTTGCCGAACGAAATGTGTGTCCGACAAAAAATATGTGTGTTCTGTATCCTGGCGCACTTTTTGTAAAAGTGGTACCACATCCGAATAATCACTTACTGCCTGTTCAAAATATTTGGGATCATGAATGTGAGCGTTTGGCTGAGGCATTTCTTTTGAAGCCGTTCTTGGAATAAATCTTTTTGAGGGCTTATCTCTTGCCGAACGTACGATGACAGACCGAGCGTCTACCTAAAGCATCATTGTAAGTTGCACTCGACTTTAGTTTTGTACGTGGAATAGGATACGACACGATCTATTTGTGTGCACATTAAATATCACCCGGTTCTTCGACATGCAAACTTCTAAATAAATCAATATGACTGAGTAGGTAAGCCGCTATTTCGAGAGTCTGGAAGGTGTTTGGCATAGTATTGAGAGATGTGCTAGTAACGCGTAGGTATTTTGATACATAGGCTGTTGTTAATTTTAGATTGGTGCGCAGACGTGTCGGATTCCTGGTTAATTGGCAGAAGAGATGATCGTGCATTGAGTCGAACAGCTATTGGATTTTAAAACTTTGTTTTTGTTCTTCTTTTCCAAATAATATTTACTTGTATTTTATTGTGTCCTATTTTCTGTACGTAGTCAAAACACGTAGTTTTATTGTAAGTGAAGTGTTAAATAAGGCATTAATTGTGAGCCTCGTATAGATTACTATCGCGACAACGCGAAGCCGAGCCGCGTTCAACCCCTGTGTTTCGTCGACAGTTGGTCACCCCTATTTAAATGCCACTTCACATTGTGGCTTGTGCGCGCATATTTCAATATAATGCGTTAAAGTTTTGATAATTCGACCGATGATGTTTTATTGATATACGCATTTTTACACAAAATTTTACGTAAAATTCAGCAGGTACTAAATAATTGTTAGATACTCGCTTACTATTAGTCACACTTGCTTGTGAACTTGAATAATGTTTGCATATTATCATTTTTAAAGTTATTGACTCCATTGTTGTCGTATTTTCGATCATGAAACTTTTCAATAACAAATGTAAACAATATAAATACAGTTTTAAATATTTCATTTACAAGTAAGTATCTCGATATCAAGTCATTTTTGTCAAATTGACATCGGGGTCGGGAGAGAATGAATCATGCTTCAAGGATTGGATTCCGGGGCTTTACAAATGGAGGCGAGCGTTCCGGGTAAATACGGTACAATAAGCGGGGAAGGGTCGCCTGCTTGTTCGGGGTAAGTGGGGCCGGTCACGTCAATATGGGCCTTTATTACCACGACATGACGCTTCTGATAATAATTTGTTTGCCTGTGATAAAATAGATTGTAACAAATTTTAGAACTGAATTTACTTCTCAGTTTATCATCACGTCAAATTATCTTCTATTTAGTTTGGTGCACTTTTCAAATGTCGTTTTATTATTTGTGGTAATTAATTTGATTATGCCGTAAAGTAACTTCAAATTGTTTAACGACTGGTTTTAATACAAAAAGTTTAGTAAAGGATTCTTGTTCGACCCCATTGAGCACGTGGTATAATGCATGTTGCCTGTATCCGCCCCCAGCCGCTTCGCCGCCCGTTGAAAACTGACGTTTTTTCCCACGATAACTTACTTTCGGTTACAAATCTGTTATTATTACAAATCTCTCGTGCTACTTGTGTTTGAACATGATATTCTTTTATTTTACTTTGACGATTAATGTAGTTGTATGTGTTTATTTTTAATTGTTATTCCAATATCACAATCTCCATGAAAATCGTTTTTATTTTTTAACCTTTGAATTTTAGGTCCATTTTCTACGATTCAATGGAGGTTAACTTCCTGTTTAGTATGTTCACACAATCTCGTTGCCGGTCCCTATTTTTATTGTTATTTACTTATTGGTTGTGTAAAGAGGCCGGCAGTCATCAACAATATGTCGTCTGTAAAGGTGACTACAAAACAAAGCCGTTGAGCTCCTTAGTTCTCGACTTAGCACCTGCTCAATATTTTTTGTTGTTTTCGTAAGATAATTGAGTTGTTTTTATTGGATTTATTTACCTACTAAATTATTTGCTTAAAATGTATACACGACGCTATTTGTTAGGTACTTTGTTAAAGAAACCACTTTTATTTGTTTCATTTAAATATTTAAAAAATGATATGCAGCTATTCGGTGCATTCATGTGTGTTGCTAGTTTAATGTTTGTTTGTTTGTGTTTATTGTAAGCGCTAAAGTGCAGTCACCGCGTGCATTCCCAATGCGGGCTTGTGTGTGTATTTCTCTTAGTGTGCGTGCCTTCGCCGTAGTGTGAGTGCATTGGTTTGCATTAGTGTGTGTGATGGGTGCCCTAAAGCGTTTGTGCGTGTGAATGGATGGAGGAGCACATTTCATTTATAATTGCAGCGATGCGCGGTCGACAATGTCACACTTACTTGTGTACTTTTAGTTACCCTTCGGTTATTAGGGTTTCTTTAGGGTTAGCAACTTATTGATTTATGTCTTTACGTTTGCCAGCTATTATCTAATTGATGTTTCGTATAATGTGAAACAATAGAGTTTTAGTTGTTATACTCTTTATTTAATATGAGTGGTTAGTACTAGTTCAATACAATCGTATTTGTACAGACGGTTTATTTTTCTGAATTTATTGCTTGTTAACTACGATAAGGTGGCACAGGTAAGCCAAGTCACGTTTCAGCGTTTTGTTGAAATGTAAACAAACTTGTTCCGGATAAGATAAAAACATGTATAGGCATTAGGTACCTACACATGCACTTAGTTGTGTTTTTGTCATCGATAAAACTACAAAATGCTGCAAATATATTTATTTTCCTAATTTTTTTTCTGGACATGCCTTTGACGTTTTATCAAGTAACGTTATCATTATCAGCAATGCAATTAAATTATTCCAGTCAGATAATTAATTAATTCTGTATAATTTTCATATACTCCTATTTACAACTCATGTGTAGTTCTGTACTAGCGAGCCGATCAATATATAATATTGATTAGTTAATATATATTATGTTTGTTTACGTTGATGACGCGGTGATTTGTGTATTTAGACTCTTGTCTTGGCACTTGTAAAGTGTTTATATTTCTTTATATACTATACGTGAATACCTACTATAGCTACCTAATTAACACTGTTCTGATCTTATCATCACTTTCATGCTTGTGTATTATAATATTTTTTCTCACGCTTACACTCGTATTATTCTCACCTAGGGGCGTTGACTCTGTATCCAATGGTCCCCTGCTGGTAGTGTTTTGTGTCGGGAGCGAGTGCTCCCACGTAGCCTCCAGAGGATCCGTACCCTGCCGTGCTACCAGAGTGCGCCGTCCTGTCGGCCAGACCAACCCCTGAAACAGGACGCACCGTCTTGTATCCAACTGCAGACATCACTTCATTTTCAAAGTTCACTTCTTCTACAATCTAAATTCGTTAAGTGAAATGTTCGATGCTTTCATAACTTTATTTTATATTTGCATTTGGCGCTGTGGCAGTTACTGTTATCGCGTGTTGCGAGTAAATTTCACTCTAACAGTCGAAACTTCCATAGTGAACGTCAACAGTTGACGAACTGTTCATCATTGCCACCTTTGCAAATCAACCGTGAAACTTTTATTTTCTGCACATTCATTATTTGTTTTATCGCCAGAAAATGTTTTGCTGCTTTCAACTTTCCAGTTTTTTTTCAACTACTATTGAAAATTTCTTTCTTTCGATCTTCAAAATGATTGTTTTATTTTCTACAATTTACTGATCTGACTACTATCCACTTCAGTTATATCAGCTGAGAAATATCCAACGCGAGAAATATTATGCGACAGGTGTGATGGTTTCGTACTATCTCATCGTTGTTGTCTGTTGTAGTTTGTACTAAATTATTTGTTTTACAAACTAGAAATTCTTTTTATATGTATGATTTTTTATCATCATATTTTTGTAAGTGTCGCAACCAATACAAAAACTTTATCAATACACTTGTAATTAATTACTTTTATCAGCACTTTCACGTAACAAATCCTTGGGTTCACTGCAGCAGTATTTTGTACATAATCCCAATTTTGTGTCACTTTGCAATCCTTTTTTTGGTGTCCACTTCACTTTAATTCAGTTCATAAATTATTATAATTGTCACTTTTCACATAGCATCAAAATAATCCAAATCCAGGGTAATGAGAGCCAAACTCGTCACTGTGTTCCAATGTTTGTCAGGTAATAACTTATCACTCACGAGTCCGACTTTGAAATCACCGAAACATCATAGACGTGTTCCACGAGCGTCGGCAGCGACGTCACTGACGGCGACGGCGAACGACCGCGCATTCGACCGTCAAAGGTAACACTGGATGATGGGGCGATGGTGAGCCGGCAACGGCGACGGTGAGTGAGAGGTTGCGGCGCGGGGCGCTCCCACCCCGCGCGACGTTGCCAGCTCGCTGCGATAAGTGGCGCACCCCCGCGTCCCCCTCTCGTAACTCGTCGTCTCGGCACTCGGCGCTCGGACGAGCTCGGGCGCCACCGTCGCCGTATCGGCTCCTGCCCCACCCCGCAAGCTTGACGTTTTCACGTAACGGTCCTCAATCGAGCGCGATACTGCGATCGTGATAGTTGCAGTGTTCTCGCCCCGTCACGTAGCGATTAGTTCAATGATCAAAGTAGAACGCTCTGTATTAAAAATAACGCAAACGATTTGAGTAAAATTAGTTTATATTGATGACGTTTAGCGTTTGATTTGATTTATCCGGTTGAAAGGTTTTTGTTGTCAGGTAGACATGTTGAGTTTTTGCGCGGTGCGGCGCGGCGGTCGAGAGCGCAGAGCGTCTGCGTTGAGGTTTAATAATTAGCGACGATAAACAATGGGCATGTCGTCCTCTGGGCGCTCGCTACCTGCGGCCGCGGCCGGTGCGCGCGGCGGCAGAGGACGGGTGACTTGTCCTGCCCTGCCACACGTCCTTGCGACGAGACGGTCGCGCCGAGTCGTCACCTCTCATCCACGCACGTCGCGCAAATATAATGCACCTCTACCATTGTTTTAATTTTGTTTCTTACCTTACGTTTAAATTAATTCATATAAAATCATCCTCTGCCCCAATATTACTTGCCGAATCGTCGTTGAATTGTTCAACGATATCTTTTAGACAATTTTGTTCTCGTACTTTTTTGTAAATATTATGGTTTTCGCGTTAGTGCGTTTATTAAAGTGACGTATAGTGACCCAAATTAATTTTTAAATTATAATTTATAAATTAATAGAAATATTTTAATAGCTATTGTAAAATCGCTAATTGTGTGAATGTATTAACGTCATTTAGCTGTTCATTTCGTGTCGGGAAAGTTGGGTGAGTCGGGAAAGTGGGCATGCGCGCGCGTTCTCCGCGTTCCAACGCTGTTGCTTGAGCTCGCGCCCGCGCCCGCGCCGGCCTACTCCATTCATAAAAATAATATGCACTGTTATTAGGATTACTGCCGTTAACATCAAATAAGGAATAGTTTGCACCAACCTCGCAATTTCCTTTGATTATAAATTATATGCTAAAATTTTTAATGTTCTTTATTACTTTGATAATAATATCATGATGCTAGAACATTCAGTAAGTATCATAAATGCCCAAGGTATGATGTTCCCTAGCAAATCTTCGTTTTACTTGGTCGGTTGGTAATAGAAACTCTCTAACCTCATACTTTTCAGGTGACTGAAGCTTAAAATTAACAAAACCTACATGCATATTGTATTTACAGTACTTACCTACCCACCTAAAGTCAAGATAACATACAAAAAAATTTTGCAATATACATCCATTTAAATTTGACTGGCAAATATACATGCTGCATACAAAAATTAAAAATTGAATAAGCTTAGATACTTACCAAAAATCAGATAATAAGTTTGTTACAAAAGCGATAAATTATAAGGAAATCAAACTATTCATGAGAGTAGAGTGGCGGCAGCTAAAAGCAAAGCACAATTTACTTATGTAAAACTAATCTATTCTAAAACTATATCTATACATAAAGTCGTATCTTTGCAAAAGCAAAACCTTTCCTCTTTGAAAATATTCCGTTTGGTAATTTTACTACATAGAAAACGTGCAAGACTCTGTCTTTATTTAAAAATCTTATCTAGTTGATAACACCAATGACGCAGAACGACTGATAATCGCTGTGATTGTGCATAATAAAGCACGTATGCTGGCAAAAAAATTAAAGGGATCTTGGTCTACTAAACCAAATGCTACTAACTTCGGCAGAGTTGAGGCTTTGCTTCTATTCCAAAGATTCTACTTCACCTACCTTTACCACGAAGGAGTAGAAACTACTACGAAATGTTTTCGTTCACCGAGTAGAATTTTTTTCGTCTGAAAACGGTACTCGTATGTAAGAGACATTTTTTATATCGAATGAAGAGCCAATATTACATTATCTGTCTTTATAATTTGTGTACTAGTTTCACATAATTATGTATTAGGAATGTGAGCATATTTAATGCGAAATAAAATTTTATAATTAAACCAGACCACAAAGTAAAATTGCAGGATTATATTTTTAGTATTTTTGCTTGTTATTAACACTCAAAAATAAAATTATCAATAGTGGTCGTCGAGAGTGTGTATGAAAAATTTTAAAACACAAAAATTCCGACTGTTTTCTTAGTGTAATATTAGTTAGTTAGTTACGTGATAAAGTGAAAAAGAGACTATAAGTAGATAGTCGTTCATAGTACGTCGAATGTTCGGGCAGTTTGTGGAATGCGCTTATCTTATCAGTATTTTATCTTTACCTTTGCTAATAACGAGTTACATGTTGAATCGTGACTATTATTTTATCAGTTTAATTATTATAACATTATAATTATTAAGGCAAATCTAAATTCACAAATTACTTCTAGATCAAAAATAAGCTCATAAATGTTCTATACTTAGATAATTAGTGTTAAAAATTAGTAATTTATTACATATCTGACATGAGAAAGCTAATTCCTATCCTATACATTATGCTTACATGTTTTGAAATTGGGAAAACCCTTGATAATCAAATAAATGATTTCGTAAAGATTGCATAATATACGCAATTCTTGTAAAATCTCAAGTTATCTACTTGTATGAATTCTCTTTATCTACGAGTATTGTCTAGTTATCGAACAATTTTTTGTTGGCAGCAAAAAATATAAACTCATATTATTATGATTTTGTTTAGAAAAAGAGTTGCTGAAGCCATTGTGCACAAAAAATTGCCGATAAAAATAGTATACAACAATAATTATGTTTAGCATAGAGCAAGACACAAGAAAAATAGGACAGTCCCAACAATATCAGACTTTTCTTTTACTAGTAAATTTGAACGTAAAAAAGAGATGTTTTTGTTTGAGATTTCAAATACCCTTCAATTAGTAACTTTTATTCAAAACACCCATACAATGCGTGGATCGCCGTAGATACTTCGCATGAGTGTGTAACAGAGCGCACGTTCGTCCCCGCCCGCCCCGCGCCGGCTAGGGCGGGCGGGCGCCAGGTCAGGCGGGCGGCGCGGTGTCCGTCTCTGAGCGTATTGTCGACGACGCGTTACAATTTGCTCGTCGACACTCATTTAGCTTTGGCACACGTTTGTCGCTTTGAAATTTGCTGTATTTATCTTTTTTTATCGACCTGTGACGTTCGATGTCGGCTTCTTACTATTATATTGCGGAGAAAGTTTATGGTAAAGTCAAAATACGAGTAAGAAATATTTTTCTTTTGAATGCGGCTATTATTAATCAAATATTGAAATAGATTTTTTTTTATAAATTATAGTAACAAATTACTTGTCTTGTGGAAGCAACAACTTTTGAGAAATTCTTGTTTTTAATTTTTATATATTTTTACGAAAGTTACGAAAAATTGCATGTAATAGAAAAATAGAATTTCTGAGCGTTTAGACCCTTACTAAAAAGAGGTCATGCGCTCGGCTTCCTTAACTATCAACTATCAATATTTCATGATCAAAGCGTTCGAAACTTAGAATTATAAATAAAAAAATTGAGTTTTTTCTCATACGTTGACAAGTGTTGTAAATCACTGCAGCCGTGTTTATTTTACGATGGGGCTATTATAGTCAACCGGCGGTTTTGCAACTCGGCTGCGTATCGTCGATGCGCGGGAGTTTAGGGTTGACCTCTTTAATCTACGCCTCGATTCATAGCAGTCCAGACAGGTGTCAACATCTCAAATTAACAGAGAGAGGAGTTTCTTTTTACAAAGCCCAACTCGTTTTGGTTAATGTAATAAATTATTAAAAATTAATTTTCCAAATCATTCCAGGCATTGCTGAGAAATTGAAGTCGGATTAAAGGGACAGAATCGAAATTAAAACAAATTCTTTATAACTTTTCGAATTTATTTCAGAAGACAACTTAATATAATGTTATTTTTATTATATATAAATTACATTATATAAATATAAATTATATACATAATAGTTAAGTCAGCGCTGTAGTAATTTGGCGTTACTTCGCCTAACTCGAGCAAATTATAAATAGAACAAGTGTCACTGCGTAAGAAACAAATTTTAATAACATCTAAACCTTTTTATAAGTTTGTGTTTAAACTTTAATTTGAAACCATTCATTGTATTGCATTGTATTCTATGCATAAGTTATTTCAGTCTCACCTACCTACTAAATAAAAATGGTATTAATAAAACTTTGACGTCGTTTTAATATCATTGACGACATTGTTACATGAGTAGACGTCTATACACCGAACAAAACAAACGCAAGTCAAGGAGCACGCGTCAGCCCTGGGTACATATAGGAGTCGTAAAAAGTAGATATATTGAAACATGCACAGAACATTGGCTATTCCTGGACAACGTTGTAGAGCCACTTCCATGCTACGTGAATATTCAGTTAATTATTAACCGAGTGAAGCGTCTTTGCTTCGAGTATGTCAAAAGGTTTTTTTTCTTCAGTCTGTATGCATAATGATTGATGTCGGTGCTAGCTTAGTTTTCTATTTTCAGTAAAAAAGACATACATTGGAGTTTACTTATAAAGAGCGCATTTGTTCTTAATAATAAAAATTTATTTAATCACGATGCATTTCAAAGACTTTTAACAAGCAATTATACCACGAAGGCTACTAGGAAGTGAATGAAAAATCTTCCTACATTATATTGCGGAAAAATCGCGTCATTTTAATTTCTTATCAGCTGTATAAAATACTATCTATGATGCAAATTTATAAACTAAAGACGCTATCTAAAAAAATTATAACATTTAAGTCCTGTATAAACAGTTTCGTAGACAATGAAATATTACAATCATAATTACTTGGTACTCGCGTTTTTATACAGTTACAGCGAACAACATCACATCATACATCTTCAGAGCTATACTTATAATAACTGTAGGGGAGGTACCGTCTTAGGAGAGACACATGCCCCTTATTCGTTCGACTGCTAGGCACGGGTCTTTTTTAAATAGTGTAAGACGTTTTCTTCACAGATAGAACAAGTAAGGGAACTAACGCCACCGTCTCGTTTAAAGGTAATAAATAGTTTCTACGACTAGATTACCTCTGATTTCGTCTTCCGATTCAAAAAATCATCATTTTATATAAAAATGGTATGTTAAATTCCTGACATAAACCGTTCTTCTTATCGTTACTAAATGTTCATCACCCCAATGCAACATTAACGGACGTCTCGTTCAACCTCGAAGTAAGGAGGCAAATATCAAGCCAGAGGCGTCTGTCCACTCTATAAGTAGCTAGACGTCCAGTATTCTCGATCTGATCTGGTCGCCTGCACTGGAATAGGATAAGAGTTGAGTGTCACTATGATTTAAAAGTGTTTCAGTATCAGCTTATAATAGATTCACTGCTAAGCACGAGTATAAAGTAGTAAGGGGTGTAGGATCTGTCACGCGCTGACACAAATTCGCGAGCGGACTCTACTTATATTCGGAGATTTATAACATTCTCCGCTTAATCGGCTATTGACTGTAATAATAATGATATAATACTAATAATAATTTCATTTAATTTAATTTACAATAAAATTCTAAATTGTTTGTATGGATCGTTCACTAAGTTACTTTGTCACAGTTCCATCGATATGGAGCTGGAATTTGAGTGGAGTAGTTGCATCACGGACGCTATACTCAGTCTATAAAAAGAGAATTTCAAATAAATGTTCCTCATTTTGTACCTTTTGTATATTTATTATATTTTGTAGTAATGATTGAATAATGAAAGGGTGAATAATTAGATTTTGTAACTTGAAATGAAATCGAACCTCATCGGTTCGAACTCTAGCAATTACTTTCGGATTTGATCTCACGTAAAACTTTGCATGGCCGTACAGCGTTTTTTAGTGCTGCCAACCTCAACTTGATAAACCCTGTCGCCAAACACCTAACGGAGTTTTCTGGCAGCTTACTTAGAGAGCCAGTATATCCTGACTAGGCATGCTCCAGGTAGGGCTACAGTGTCGCTGACTTCCGTGGTCGTACGATCTGGTGGTCTATTTTGGATAAAAAAGCTACCAAAATACACTTATGCTTACATATAGGAAGCTTGTGTTAGGTAGAGTTAATAAATAAACACCTTACTTGTAATGACCGGTATCTCTCATCATTTAAGGCCTATTACACAAACCTGTTTCGCTGCAAGTGGAAATATGTTGTCGCGCGTGCCAACCGGCTCACCGAACGCTCTTCTTCACGCACTATATTTACATTTTTTCACAATAATCGTCTATCTTTGCATTATGTATCTGGTCTGGACTGACTGACTGACTGGTCAATGTCATCTTCGCTGTTTTTTATCGATATTCGGATTCTTCACACGTTAGATTAATTTTTATTATGGTGCTACCAATAATACGTGGCCTCTGCGCAATATAACGCAATATGAGTTTGAAAGTATTTGTTACACTACAAGAATAAATGACAAGTTTTTATTATCACTTTTGTAAGAAAGTTTATACATTTAAAGTGCATTTTAAATTTACAATTCTATGGCGATGATGTGTTTTTGCTTCACAGTTCGTGTCCTGAAAAAGCCAGACAGTACACGAATAAGATCTGCAGTTTTTCTAAAAATATTTTAGTAACGTAGAATATGTACGTATTGGTTAACAAAGTTGCAGTGTGTCCGAAGATTCATACTTAGTTCTATAACTTTCTATTTATCTATTTGTGGCTGTTAATCTTCACTTGGTAGGTTAACTTCAGAATATTTTACCTGTATTTGCTCTTAACGAAACATTGTCTCTTCGTTGCATTCTCTAATATTCTGGAGCACTCCAGCTTCACACCTCGTCGTCTACCTATGGATCTTTGGCCGAGGGCGGAAAGTTGATAGGCCAAGTATAAATGTTAATGTATTATTAGTATTATAATAACTTTTAGTGCCGTAATTATTAATATCAATACACGATAACAGAACATACAATAAAGAGATCATGCTTTACTCTAGATAAATATTTTTTATATGCCAATGATTTTCCAAATTCTGCGTTAGTTGTTGTAAGCACACATTTTTTTTATTTACCTATCTCATTTAACTATAACTTTTTTTAGAATTCAAAGTTTTTAATAGAAGTAAGAGTTGCTAATAGGTAAGGTTCTGCACCCTGTCATAAAACATCATTAAAGAAGAGAACTATTTATTACCCAGTTACCAATCGTGAAACGAATATTGATTTGTTCATAATTTTATCGTCAAGGGCTCCTTATGACATCAACAAAGAATTAAACCTAAGCAACAACAGTTAGCAAGCGCAGTTCAGTTGTCATTGGTCACATCTCGCGAGTCAGTAACAAATAACTCTCCACCCGCTGACGCAGTTACCAACAATAAGCCAACGCGGAGTGCAAATACTTTAATTACCAGTCACATCGTCGAAACAATGATGTGCGCTTTCAAGTGTTTCTCTAAAATAAAGGCAAGTGAACCGGCACAATGACTCAGATGGAATTCAGCGGTGCCGCCATACTGAGGCTCGTCGGAATCAGAAATACAATCCTAATTATAATCGTACGCATCCGTCCGGAGCACCTCAATCGGTCGCTAACGTTACAAACCGCATCACTGTTTTAAATGTTTTTGAAATGTTCCTCGTTCTTCACATGCCGTAGATTTTTTGACGCTGCGCGAGCCTTTCTAACTTAAGGTCTAACCCGTGTTGAATGAAATGTCATTCTACGCCAATCCGAAAAAAAAATTATAGGTATATTTAGAATATTTGCCATAGTGAAGCAATCTGGAAAAATAATATTTAAGAGAAGGATTTCAGTGGTGGTTCTCTCTCAAACTTTACACCTGAAACGTGTTGTAGGAGACAGACGAAAAGTCATATCGCTAGATTACATGATTTTTTTTAGCATTTGAATTACACAGGTATTGAAATACCTACATATTTATATGCAAACCTAAAGTATTTTTTACTATGTATAAGCAAAAGCTAAAAAATTATAATTAAGTACTATTTAATTTCGGCAATTTTGGGACCATTGACGTATTATCCGAAATTATTGTCAACGAATGACCGAATCCAGCGGTTTTACGATAATTTAAAACTAACAAGCCACTTTCAAAAATAAATGCCACCCTAATCTCGCTCTTTCGATTCCGCGAAACCAGCCTGTTGTGCAAATGGAACCTTACCGACGGTTTACGAGTGGATGTATTAGCTAGTTGCGACTAGAGTGGTACATAATAACGTATATGTGTACATAAGGAACGCCGCATTGCGGTGGGCCGGCCACATGTCGACACATCACCGACTGCCCTTTGCTGGCGAGACTTTTACATTATGATTACCTAAGTTACTAGTTGAGTGCTTGATTTATTTAGTCTTTAGATTGAGGGCTTTTCGAGTTAAAGCAGCTCTAACTTGTTGGTATCAATCTGGAAGCTGCATACAAATCTCACCCTTACAAAGTGAGTTTAGAAGACTTAAGTTATTTGTAACCAGAGTGGTGCACCCAAAACAAATGTCTATGTGGTATGTGATTTAAATTCTATGACGAACTTTTTCCGCTGCCCTTTCACATTGTTTACAAATATAAGTAAAACATCGTTATGACTATTTCATATTTAACTACGCAAATATAATGCTTAACATAAATACAGTAAGTTTGCGTTTGAAAATTCTAATTCAGGAACTGTCCAAACATGTCATTCCCAATCTGACACAACGGACACAGAATATTCTCAGAACTGACTTAATCTGCCGTCTTTTGTCAGAAAAATATTTTAGAAAAACATTGTATCAGTTCATTTATTTTTTTAAATAATGTTTCACACTCATAGTTGCCCACAGGATTGCTTTTGTGTCGAGGATGGCAAAATTTACAAACAGATGCATAGCATACCTAGTCCCTTATCGTTTGAACATTATCAACTCCGGCCGGGAATCGAACCTAGGACCGCTGGATCACAAAGCGAGCATGCTATACGTTACTACTGAGTAACAGTGCGCATCATAATACTTCGAAGTATTAATAGTCGATGTTATAATATTAATTAACCAAGCGAGCGAAGCGATCCAAGCGTATCAGCTGCAACTCAGAAAAAAATGTATTTGTCTTTCAGTATGCAGTTTGTACGTTTCTCTATATGTTTGTACTAATGTGATTAACAATCGCAATATTAACAAACATGCTCAATTATTAAAATTAGGTAGCCCTGATCCTCCAATATACCGCTTGAACATACATTTTCCTTGTCAAGAAAACTCATCCAATAGGTGACAAACCCTAAAATAGGTCCAGGAACCTCAGAGAAATCGGGTAACACAATAAAATAATGCAATCGAGAACTTACACGCTAAAAACTTATACTGTATTATTATAGTTATTACAATAATAGTAAAAAAACGTTAAATATAACTTAAATACAAACTGCTACCTGGTAGAGTACACAGAATACTGACCCCACTGTGACCATACTGAGGCGCTGACCCAGACAAAGACCAGCATATTGAAGTTTGTTAAAAATACGTTCATAATTAATAAGCAAAGCTCCCTACAAACATGGAAATCGGTATCTAAGTGTGCGTGAATAAAACCAGCCTAAGTATAGAACTGCACTGAAAATGTACATACATACTCGTGTTCTTGTAATACATTAGCCGGGCGTTGATTTACACGCAACGTATCGTAGCCCCTGTCTATTCATAGTACTACTAATCTACTAAATATAGTAACTCTGTATTATTCCCTATTATTCCTCGAGACTGACTCACGGCGAGTTCCAGTTTTGTAGTCGTACGAACTTGTGCTTTAATTATTGCAGTACTTGAATTTTAGATACTCAATTTAAACGGTTCCAGAGTCAATTTACAAATTAGTTAATATATAAAGTAGTTGTTCCCTACAACGATATTTAAAGAGGTTTTTGTAGAAATTTTATTTAAGGTTGTATTTTGCATGTCTTTGTCAAATATTATTCAAACTTTAGGTAAAAGGCGCCGTACCAAACCTTTATCCCGTAATTTCGGGACCATCAAAAATCTCATGACTATCAAATTTAGTCAAGATTGGTTGAGTATCTTGATTTTGTACTTTGGCATATCTATTATGAAACGTACGACCTACACACGTGTGTATATGTCATATATTGTGACAGACATAAATACAATTGCCAGACTCAAACCAGAGACGATTGCCTCGCTCGGTCAAATATCACATTATTATCTTGCATTTGTAAAATTAGGAAGCAATAGCTTGCAAATTACAGATGGATAAGACAGAGTTTTCGGTTAGGGTTGTACTAAGAACATAAAGAGGTTAATTAATCAAGGTACCACGTTCACTATAAACTACTTCATAGGACTATTACAGTATTATGTAGGAAAAAACGTTTCTCTAATCAATTTCCATAAACGTAAGAAGAAACTATTGTATAGTAATATTTCTATCGATGATCTTTGTTCAAAACATAACTTACATAAAATGTATACCTATGAATATGCATAGTTAGATCACGTTTCATCTCATTTAATACAATTGACGATAGAGATTATAGACTCAAGGCCGAAGACCCGGTGTGTAATAATAACGTGCTACAAACACATATATTTACCTTATAATATTATATTATAATTGATCGTTAGAGATATATAGAGAAAAGTGTCTATATAAAAATGTTTTTCATCAGAAAAATACAAAATGAAAGTGACTGAGACAATACAAGAGAATAAATAAATGTGTACGTTTGAAAAAGGATTATTAAAGAGATTGCTATTGACAATATTTTTTTAAAGTTAATACAGCCGTCAATAGTATATCGTAACACTAAGTAGAGTGTGAGTTTTGTAGCATTATATCAGAATATATTTACGAACAATTATTTTGACTTCACATATATATGTATATACTACAGGGCCTACTGTTTTAAGTTCCGTTTTTCATTTCAACGGCAGCCAAGTTTTTGTTTAGTTCAGTTTTATTTACAGACGTCTATTAGCTAGACCTATTTTGGTAAAAATTATATGGGATCACTTGTGTACATCTTAAAAAAACGGTCTTGGTGTGGCTGAAAAATCGGTTACCATTTATAAAAAATAATATTCTGAATCATCTTTCTTAAGTAGGTTAAATGTTGTGGCTGGATGAATAAAACTAAGAATGTAAGTTTAGTTGTATTATTAACTATAAGTATTATTTACATGTAAAATATAAATAAAATATAGTAGTAACATGTTTACCTCAGCGTAAGAAACTAAGTAACAATTACTAAGTAGGTTAATATTAAATAAAAAATATTTAAGTTAAACCTTTCTGGAGTCAAAACATAGAGTTCACGAATAGTCAGGTAAGACATGGCGGGCAACTTGTATTAATTCTTGTCAGATGTCGGTATGACGACTGCCGTGCGTCTGCGCATCTGCCTGTCGGCGGCTGCGGCGCGGCGTCGTCGTCGGCGCGTGGCAACGGCATTACACTGGAAAACAGTAACTAAACTTTACTAGTTTCCATACAATATTCATAAAGCTACAAATATAATATATGATTTAAGATAGACAGCTGATATACAAAAATTTACGTCACAATTAAATTACTCGTACCTCTAATTAAATATCCCATCCCTGGGTGCAAAGATACCCATGACACTGGCAGCATTGCCACGCTGAAAATTGTCATTCTTTGGACTAGTCACTAGCCTTACCTATGAGCCTTTGCACTATTTTTGAGCCCCAACAGCCCAGGGTTTTCACAGCAATTGTCACAAAGTGGTGAAGAGGTTTTAGTAGCTTATTCGTAATATAATAACTTTTGGTTCACCCCATACTAATATGTTCTTAGACGATTTTTTACGAGTACTCATTCGAGTAATTCGAGTTCTTTTTGTTATCTATCGTAGACTGTAGCATAGAATATTGAGTAACAAGAAAAGACAGCTTCTGTGTGAGGTTTTACCACATTTGCAATACACATATTATGTTAAGGTGAAAAATATGTAATTATTCAGTGTTAAGTATATAGTCGGTACGTTAAATGTGACAAAATTATCGTATTATTATAAATATGGATAAATTACGGTACTGCTTCTCAGTTATTTACTATTATATACTAGGTCCGTCTAGCCATGATGTTAATAGGTAGCATCCAAAATCGATAGAACACCTGAAGTCTGTGAATACATTATATTATGTTCAAGCCCACACATGCTCTAAAACATATTTGAAATTCGGACCCAAAGTCGCGTTTGTATTTTATCTACTAATGGAAGCGATTCGGTGTCGATGTCATGTTGTTTGCACTTCATTTAAATATTGTATTTTATTTCTTAATATATTTTTATGTTGTGGCGCTTAGTTTTGAGATTAAGTAAAGCATGGTTTAATCGATTTAATCTAATAGTTGAGTTATAAAATCGATTCTTAAAAAAATATATATTATATTGACAGACACCGCAGAGATGAAATCATTGAACTTGCATTATATTTATGGAATTAAAATTAAAAATTCATATATCATAGGGAGTTGTAAAAAATATGTGATCCACCATTTTGTAGCGGCGACCATCATGGATCGATTTTTATCAAACATCGCTAAGAAAACTCGCGACTAATACATACATCAATAAAAAAAATGAGATACGATGCTACAGACACAAACACACACACATGTATACACACCCTCACACACACAAACCTTTCACACAAAGACACGCCAAACTTATAACATTCCGTCGTTTTTGCGTAAGGGGTTAAAAAGTACAGAACAAGTTTTATTAACCAGATAAGTACAGCTAATATTTAAATGTTATACAGGATAGACTAGCACCATTTAAAAATATCCTTCATTCACTTCAGTCATTGGTATTTAGCAAATAAATTTTAAATTCAGTTCTTTAAATATATGAGAGTTTTATCGACACTTCTAGAGTTTCAATTTTTGCAAACATTATTTTACCCTGGCCAAAGTAAAAGTGCTTTTAATTTTTTTTATTGAAAACACAGCTTTTTATTATTTATTTCAACGAGTAAGTGTAATCAAGTACTATATTAGCAGTAATAATAGCTTTCTTAGCAATAAACACCTACTAAATTACTTTCAAAGCGCGGAATCCTAACGCCCATGGGTGTGCGCTACGCCCCTTGCTTGGACCATGCGCAAGCGCAAGCTAATTATAATCTACCAAACATCATCGAGTGTCGTAACTTAGGGTCGTGCCTTCTGTATTTATAAATAAGCTTTTTTCTACGTCTTCCTTACGGTTACCGATTTAGAGTCACCGCTGTTTACACGTGGTGAATGAGGCTAATTTTGTATTTGATTAATTTATGTATACGGTGTTTTTCGAACAGCTTTGGTAAAAATATTTTTAACAGTAACGATCATACATGAATAATCGAACAAAACAAAACAAAAACTATTAAATTGGAATGTTACAAAAAGATAAAAGAGTATTATTCATTTAATACTTTAAACAATACTTCTTTAGATCTAAGCACATACGAAGATATTGTAATTTCCGACACTTAAGTACTAAGTATTAATAATTCTCCCGAGCATAAATGCTCCCACCAAACCGTCATGTACCAAAATGATTAAACGATATTTGACTTGATTATACAATAAACAATTTTCATGTTCCTAGGATATGTAGATAAAGGACCTAGATGAAGTAAAAATTACAAATAAATGTGGAAAGAGGCTGAAAAAAATTTGCCAGCAAAATAATCATTCTCAATACAAACGGTGTACTATATTCAATGGTGGTTAAAACTCCACACTAATTGCAATCGAGTTGACAACATGACAGAGATCACTTTATTTAAATGCAAGAATAAAACAAACTAATGTGTCATAATAATTAATCTACCTACTCGTGCTCTATTTAAAATAGTCTTGGGCATTCTGCCAGTTATTCCAAATACCATACGTGGTTTGATTCACATTTGTCTATAAGACGTATTTCATAGAACAATAAAGAATTCACATGAAATAGAAAGGTAATCAAATTCGTGGCAAATTACACACGTATTCGTATGAAGATAGGTAGGTATGTTGCATGAATCGTGTGAGCCATTGTTCAGGTACTAGCGTGAAAATCAAACTTCCGTATTGCTATTAAGGTTATTACAAACATTTTGTGTGTATCTATTATTGTTTTTTTATAGTGTGAGTTGAAACTGCGTCTAAAATGTATTCGGTCAAGAGGCCAGCGAAATTGAGTCGACGCTTCTCTGTACTTAGATTATACCTCCGCGCAACGGTGTGGTTTTAAAATTTAAAAGCATTTAATTACTTTGCTTTTGTATTAAAAATTCTATAAAGTCCACGTGCTGAGGAAAGTGCGTATCTATTCTCTTACGTGAATTGTGTAAAAGGGTCGCCGGCCCAATAATATGTTGAAGGCGGAGATTATCCGACAGAAAACCAAACGAGCCCAATTTTTTAATCCGTAGCTTTTTCTTTGTAAATCTTAATTCTCATGTTCCGTTACTGTAATTCAAGCGTGAGGGCAACGCGGCCATACATTTTTCTCTTGAAACATATCACCTTGTCGTTGGGTAGCTGGTTACTTACAATTAAAAAGCGAAAAGAGCGCAGATTCCTCGGCGAATTTCGAGAAATATCGACGGGGTCAACGAACCGTGTCGACGCATCGTGTCCGCGTCTCGTCGTCCAATTTTTTTATACATTTTGGTATAATACGGACAATTTTGGACGAGATTTTATTGATGGCGTGCTTTATTTGACGACCATTTGGCTTTCTTTTTATACAAATTAAGTGGATTTGCTTTATTAGGTAAGTATTAAGAGAACATAGTCAATCAGTAGCAACTGTAATGTTTGTTTTGAATTTGAATTTGTTAGAATTAGTCAAATGTTAATTTTCGTATATCTTATTCATACCTTTGGTTACTTTTGCCTGATTTAAAGGATGATTTTACTCAAGAACAAAAAACTGTTATACATATCTCATAGCTGCGATTTTTATATCGTGGTTCTCATCAATCTGCTCACACAGTCTCATTATACCCCATTATTTTCATAAAGCTATCGACCCGGCCTTTAAAGGGTTAAATATATTACTCATACTAAATTATTAAGCTCGAATCAACGAGTTATAATTGTACGTTGTTTTCAATTCGGTCGGTATGAGATTTAAGAATAAAGAAGCTGTATTTTTTTGCGTGCGCATGAGAGAGCCAGAGGTGATCGATTCTCAGTAGCATCACTGTAGAACCGGAATCTGTGAAAATAAATCGCCGAATTTGCCGAGAGTAGGTATCACTTTTTGAGCCTTCATTTACGTAACGTTTAGCTATATGCTCTTCATTTATAGATACTTTTAGCTGGAACCTTTCTAGACATAATTTTCAAATAAGTACAATATGATATGATTATGATTAGTAATAATAACTTGGAGAACTTGACTAAAAGAAGAAAACTTAATTAAACGAAGTAACTACATAGCACAGATTATCATACAGTAGGTACATGTATAATTTCAGGAGATTATATATTATTTACGATTATTAACACACTATTATGATTAAAACCTTTAGATGACATTGTGAGGTCAAAAACTAAGTAAAGGAAAAAATAACTAAGTAGTTACACGACTGCAAAATTGAAATTTTCTTAACGATTTCACAGACGTCCTCATTTCGCAACGATGCAATTTCAGAATCTTATCACCAGATATAAGATCTGGATTTAATCCACTTGACGATACATACATTATTATAAAGGTGCACACACTCGCGCGCTCATTTGCGCTCTCACCGACGAAGGTGAACAATAAAAATATCAACTGCGATGAAATAAATAAAAAGAGCAGCCGGTCCAGGTGTATCAGGCAGGTGGAATAATTGCCAATTCTTTGTCTCAACCAGCCAACTTCACCAACACATGAATGTCTCCATCTTATTTTACAAAAAACTTCAAATTCTTCCCTGCGAACATTCAGACATAAAAGCCGCGTTTTCGTTATCGTCGTATCGTAAAAGGTTCAGATTAAACAACAAGACAAATATTGCTTTGATAGTGTTGTAATCAGTACAAGAAACATTGCGCTTTGTCGTGATAATGTGTATACATTTAATTTTTATGATAATAATTATGTATGACCTCTACCTCAGGTGTGTTTTTATTGGTATGTATATGCTGATTATTATCAATATACAATTTTGTAACGACTTGTGTGGGTTAGTAAAGACATTTTTTTTAAAGTCAACTAGGTATTCGGTATCGTATAAATCTGCTGCTTTAAAATTGCCAATCCTCGTTACACAGCGCTCACATTATTGATTGAATTATGTTGTTAAGCTCCACTGATCGTTAAGTTGTAGCTCAAAATAACTCTACGTTTCAGAATTGGCAAATTCGATCATTGTATCACTACATTGCGACTGTCAACGTGAGTGAAATTCCGGAAGGCAGGAATGTGGGTGAGGTAACCCCATTCGGTCTGTGCACATGCGCCTGGCTCGCAGCGATTTCTGATACAACCTAACCATTTACAGAAGCATGGTTATATCAAAGCGAAAGTGTTGTAAATGTCTACTCGTAATTTGGTCGGATTATAACCTTGTTGTGCGAGTACAGAGCGCAACCCGGTCACTTAGCTAGTACGCATATTATCTCCATTTGCATAGTGCGGACAAGTAGCGGTGTAGGCTTACGCGCCACTGCCGCTTATAATGCCTTCAATTGCATCAAAAGTGGAATAAGAAACTTTATCTTACTCTAGATAGTCCTCTAACATCATTTTAATATTGCATATCATCGTGATCACTCACAGCGAACGACAGAATAAGTAGCTAATTATTTCCAGGTACAGAGGTTATTAATACGACCACGTTTGCGTTAGTTAGATTTGTTTCAGAACTCTTTTTATATCTCCGATACTAAGATAATTATCAATTTATTTGCTCATTAATTGAACAACTATTTTAAAGGCTTAATAAACTGCTAAACAAAGATATGCTACTTAGAAATGGATTACCTATTATAAATATGTAAGCAAATCTATTACAAAATCAAAAACAAATAAAAATTGGTTTCCGTGTACTTCTACTTAGTTCATTGGCAAGCGTTTCACAATCCCACGTTGTTGTTTTTCCCATTTTTATATAATATCTCCTATTCTTGTCTTCAAAGGTTGCAATCTTGATAAAGCGTAGGTATGAAATATTCCATTTGAAGTGTGACCTTTCAGAAGTCTGATTTTCCACATCAGTGGTAATATCGGCCCACCGATACTCTATTGAATGGAGCCCACCTTACGTGATATAATAAAGGTGTTCTTTCGGTTTTGGTCTTGCCAATCCAAATAACAATTTGCTACCTACTTTCTTATTGTCACTTCAATACGCATCAAGTCCTCCTCAATTCAGTTTAAAATTACTTTACACGACATCTTCAAATATATTTTTATAATAAAGTCTTCGAGTGGGTATCAAATTGATTTCGATTGAGCATTTTGACTATATATAATAATCTTCCATATTCATTGTGTTGACTATGACTATATTGCGTGTAAAGTATTTGAGTCCAACTTATATAGGTACCTACCTACAACATCCACAATAAATTTTACGCGTGACGTAAAATAGTTGACAACTATGACAACTACAAAATGAAAAAAACAAATTATAACGCGATTTGAGATAAAACTTGGTAGAAATTTTCCTTTTAAAAATGTATCACTCTTATCGCGTTTTTCTCGGTACAATTATTTGATGCAATAATTTTAACATACAATATACAATAAAAGCCAGTTGAAATGTATAGTAAGCACTTATTACGGTATACCTATATGTACTTGGTATATTATTAAAGGAACAATTGAATTCAGCCTGTGCTCGTACTTGGTGCGACATTGAGCTGAGCACGCAAGTACTTACGATTGTTATGAATGAATGTCGCTCAACGCATCGCAAACACGCGGATAATGATGTTATTTGCCTCGTTTTCCGTCATTGAAGATAGGTATGTACCTTGTTAATACGCCGCGCAGAGCTACAATATTTACTTAACGAGCTAATATTAGAAACCATATACCTATTTCTGAGATTACGAATCGCAAAAAGCGGTTACGTTATGATTCTGATCATACACTTATTAGTTTTTTATATAACGCTTAAAACACACGTAAAGGTGATTACTTAGCACACGTGCAGGGAAAAATTTATCTACTGTTAAAATACACCATTACCAATGTGTATCGACAAAGTGCGCAGTCAATTCGATTTAGGAATCGAATCGGATGGCCTATTTATATCACACCGATCGCTTCGAATCGAACTGGTCAATAAATTCACCAACATAATCTAACATTATAAATTATTGTAGACTTGCTTATTTTTCTGACGGATCTTGCCTTGGTTGAAAACCTTGGTGCTGATTGATTAAAAATATCGATATCGCCAGACTAACAAATAAATTTAAAATAGATTTGGTGAATATTGTGTTACAATTTATTTCGTTTACTATTTTACGTAATTAACGCTTATACTTCGGCAGGTGTGGTGAGTTTAAAATAGTATCATTATACATATAGTGGAAGAATGCCTACAATGGACATGCAACTTTAGCAATTTTTTGAACTGTAAGCTAGCATTTGACCACACTGCTTACCCTTGAGTGTGTCCTTGTTAGTTGACGAGGTGACAAACCTCAGATATAAAGATCGAGACGGCCCGAATATCGGTCACCTTGATACATTTCAATTAGTATTTTTGTCGATCACCCAGCTTCGTTGAATATTTTGGCACCATGTGACACGTTTTAATTGTAAACTAATAAACTGGATGTTTTACTTTCTCGATCTGTCACAACACAATTAGCACGCAGAATTCCAAACCTCTAATAGGTACTTGAGGTTTGCGTTATTGTCTTTGTTAAGTGACAAAATATAAATTTCTCTATTTCTTTGAGATGGATAAACAAGAATAACACCTTAGTGCTACAGGAATAACCCTCTTAGTTACAGCACGTGCAAATTTTAAGTATGATGAAAAAAAAATCGTTATCTTATAATAAATTTACATGGTGGTAGGGCGCTTTCTATCGCTCGCTTGGCTAGCTACCACCCTCAAGTTGTAAAATCTGTCGCCAAGCACCTAACGGTGTGTTCAGGCAGCCTCCCCTGAGAGCCAGTGTATTCCAGAGTATACATCCTCCATCTAGGGCTACAGTATCACTGACTTCCGTGGTCAAATGCCTAGCTGTGCAGGATAAAAAAAACCATTCTTAATACGAGTCAGATACTAAGAGAAAGGTAAATAACTAGTCGAGGAGTTGGTGAGGAGGAATCACAGCATATTTTTCGTCATCTCCCGTTGCCACCAAAACGTAGTGGAAAAAACACTCGAGATTCACTGAACAACATCTTATTAATTTAGGTTTCAGAACATGCCGCTGCATGGTTTAATAGTTTAACTGATTAGTAACATAGTACGATTCTGCGAGTAAAACAAATTAATAATATCATAATCATCATCAGATATTATAAACGCGAAAATTTAAAAGAATAAACGACTGTTACTCTTCACTCAAAAACTGGTGAGCTGACATATCAGCTCAGAAATTTGGTTCAGATATTGAAATTTGGTTCAGATAGATATAGACCCTAGATAAACACATAGGCTGTTTTATCCTATACTAACGCGGCTAACAGACTATTTCTTTACCATTTATTTAACGTTTTAGATTTTCAAATTTGCTAATATGATTTTTCAATGCCGGACAAGTTCAAGTTTAAGAAACAAGTTGTAAACGAATTCTTTAATGTCTCAATCGATGAGCTTAACGAGGCCAGTTTCAAATTGTTTGCTATAAAAACAGCACTTACTCTGAGACAAAATAATATTGTCATATTTCTTTCATATGTGTTGATGAAACAAGTGTTATGTCTGTTATACAACGAACAAAAGATATTTTGTGATTATTGCATTTTAATAAAGATTTAATATAACGTAAATTTTAAGTTGAAACAGGTGTGCTTCTACTACATTTGGTTAGGTAAAGATGCAAATGTTAAAGAATATTATTAATTTTAAGGATTTCTTGTTTTGTCTTGTAGAAATGTATCTAAGAGTAGTACCTAGTTAAGCGATATGTATAGTTATAGAAAAGTTAAGTATTAAATATTGTTTTGAATATTAGTTATTATTGCATTCACTACATTGTACATAAAATTACGTCATTTGTTTCACTGGAATACTCGTACATAACGTGATTTTTAAATTTCCACGTTGATTTAGACAAGATTTTTACATCATATCTACTCAGGGTCTTGGCTAATCAACTATCACCTAGACTGAAACGTACGGATAGTTAGCATAGTAATGAGTAAGACTTCTCAACAAATACGGTGGTCAATGACCGAAGCCTTACGCACCCCTTCGAGACGCGTCGAAAGTCCTAAATACACCCCGCTGTTTTATAACTTCTGGAACTTTGTTTCTACCTACAATGTGATACAATGTAAAATATTTGCCGAGGTATTGTCACTAAAAACTTCAAAGTTAAAACAAATTGATCTAGCTTGGATTGCGGGTAATAATGTTATGGAAAATTTGTAAGAGTGAAAATTGATTTATCTTAACGCATTCGGTTTCTGGTACATCAGATCGGTGACGCCGTTTTTTTAGTAATGTGCACAATTACAGCAAATTACGTTATTAACGTAAAATGAATTAAATAGTAAAAATTCATTTAATTTCAATTGAAATTGATGTCTTGAAAAAAATAATAATGTTATGTTAATATTATTTCATATGTATGTTAGAATGAGCATTACGAAATTTGTATAGCGAGCATTCGTGCAGTTAGTACCTAAGTTCGGGGTGCTCGCTGCAAGCGCCAATTTCATTTTTGGAATGCTGTTTATATATTTTCTTATGACCAAATTGTTTCTTTTACGTGATTGAAAGTAGAAGAAAAAATATTTATGGCAAAGTAAAGTCGATCAATTGTCTCTTAATCCTCACTCATAACAGCTCATACTCAAAATTAGAACTCAAATTTGTGCATATCCTGAAAAAGATTAGGTCGGGTAGTAATAAAGATATACTTAAGTAAAAATTAAAACAAAATAATTTGACGAGGGACCCTCAGCAAAGGATATCAGTTGTCGCCGGCCAGTCGGTCGTCGGTCGTCGGTCCGTATTTGCTTAGCAATACATTTATCTCTATTCTTAAAAAATGTGACCGCATGAGGTCATTTGGTTGTTTGGAAACATTTGGGTCCGCTGTGACTCACTAATTCCAAGGTATGATCCGTCATGTAGTGTGACCAAAAATAACGTTACTTAAGGAATAACAATGCATTGAAACGAATTATTACATGCTCTACATCGCTATACATTATAATGAATGCGAGAGTGTTTGTTAGTTTTTTTTTTTTACAACATAGAATTTATTTTGAGCGCATCTTGCGTGATGTAAAGCGACGACGCGGCCTAAAATGTAGCACGCTTGCCTAAACGAAATGGATTCACTTGCGATTCTTTTGTCATACGTTGCGCATAGTTCTTGTTTGGGTTTCAGTGACTGGTGTGGTTTACTGGTTAGCTTAGCATAATATATATGCTTCGAGAACCAATGGTCTCAGCTTAGCTGTGTTAGGCAGGTGTCTGTTATGTTAAATGTATGTCTGTTGATGTAGAATTACTAAAATTATATTGAAGCTAGGAGTTGCTGTTTCCAATATCGGGAAATTTGACAATTTTACTTCAAGTAGGTATTACTAATAAAGTAATAAAACCGACGGTAAAAATAGTTTTTTATTGTAACATCTCAATTCTCAACGTCGCAAAAACAAATATCGAAGAAATAATAATTTATTGAGTAACGTTAGTAAACAGAAAAATACCACAAAAATAAAAAAAAGACAAATAAATAGAAATGTAACGATACATTGGAAAAATACATTTCGTTCTTCTAATTTTTCAATTTGTTGTCGTAATAATCTTTGGATTAAATAGTTATAAATTAGGTATTATCCTATAATTACTGTTTTTGCAACTGTGCCAAAATATCGGGAACATTGACGCAAATCAATATCTTAGAACCGAACACAAATAGAACTCACGAGAAATGTTCCGTTTATGACATAAATTGTGCTGTTTACGATAATTTCAAATACCTTGAAGAACGTTAGTTAGTGAAACCTCAGAGTCTTTACACTACAGTTACTGTTTTGGTGCATTCTATTTTTATATTTTGTCTATGTTCTTTGTCTGTTGCGGTATTTAAAATCACCCTTGGTCAATCTTTTTTAGTAAAAATTACACATATTTAGTGAGGTTATAATAATAGTAATTCATTCATAACTAATTAAGAAATAGAAGATAGAAGATAGAAGAACCTGATGGGTACGTTTGGGCATGGGGACTCCTTGTTGTTAACGTGACCTTATAGGGCTCAAAATTTTGTGACTTGTTATTATATTTTATAATAAAAAGTGTATTTGACTGAGATTAAAAAAATATTAATATTCGTAAGAAATTAAACATCTATGTACCAAATACACCCGTGCAATACTTTGAACCGTCATTTCTATGGAGTAAAGCACAAGTAATGACGATAGTATATTTATGTTATTAAGAAAAAGACTAAATGCTAACATTTTGTAAGTATTAGAAAAATCCTTAAAACTCAATCAGATGGTGATCCGAGATACTCGTAGTAACATCAAACAAAACATGCGCTGGTTGACGATTGGCGGATACTCCACAGAGCGGATAAACTTATTGATTCAATGAGTGGACTAATTACACGGACGGTATTCTTGTGGCTTTACTTGATGCGTATATACCTACCACGTTCTCAATACCTAGGTACCTTTGTTTAATTCATATATTATATTTAGCGAGGCTCGTTGTATGTAGCGGTGGATAAGTTACGTTCTAACTTTTCAACTAAAAAGCATACTCTACTTTTCTACCGGATTTATAAAACCCACATTATTTTTCATAACTGCTGAAATATTTATGTGCTCCCAAATGTTGCCTCTATGTATTAGTATTTAGTAGGGCAATACTATTATTTTTCTCTGTGACCATAGAGTCCACGTTTTCATATAATTTGTATATTATGATTTTGATTTCTTCTTATAGTCAGATGCTTCTGCGTAAATTAGTATTATGATACATACATAAAAAAACGTTACTTACGAATGATATATGGTGTACTTTACCTAAGTAATAGAAGTGATTATTAAAATTATTCTTACGACAATTTTAGTTTTTGCTCAACTGCGTCATTAGTATGGCGAAAATTGATATTATTTTTACTTGTGCCTGAGGAATTTAAGACGTACATTGCAGTCAGTCTTATCGTAATAGAGTAAACTTGCAGTTGTAATTCGCTTTGCTTATTTTCAGTTGCAGGTTAACTTGGTGACAGTATCACTTCAACTAGGTGACAATTTCAATTTGATTTTATCATTATTATTATTTTTATTTTATTTATATATTTGGTGACAGCACTTCAGCTTGGTGCCAGTTACACTTTTGTTAGGTACTATTTATACTTTAGGTTGGTGCCAATTGCATTTTTCCTTGTTGCCCGTGGTACTTTTAAGAGGTACCAGTTCCACATAACTTGGAGACAGTAGCACTTTTACGTATTGCCGTTGGTACTTTTTTTTGCTTGGTGTTGGCAACTTAACTTTGGGTTTTGACCAAGTTTTACTTTTGCTAGGCTCCATTTTAGTTTTTTGCTTAAGTTTGACAGCCTATACAAGAACGGTCTGTCTGTTTGTCTGTGCGACTTCTGTCATATATAAATCATCTGCGACAGTCACTATTGACAGATAAATTTGTATCATTGGTATGGCGATTCGATTGAAACTTTTATAACGCAATTGAAGATTAAAAAGCCACCGGTTAACTTCGGGACCAATAAATAATGTTATGTTAGTATTATAAATTGTTCTAGAATAACGTGTATGTAGCATTTGTAGTTAGATATTAGAAGTCAAAGTAGTAAAAATAATAATCTCCACTCTCCAAAAAAAAAATAACATAAAACTCGGAAAAAGAAAAATAATTTAAACTTTAAATAAATATCTTTGTTGCAAAACAAGTTTTGACGCAGAAATTCATTAAGTACCTAATATGTATTTCGTAAACTGCAACAATGACTAAAACCGAGGATGGATAACGATCGTATGAGTAATGTGCAACCTGGTAAAGACAGGACTTCTTTGAAGTCGATGAGTGGCACTTATCAGAACTGGGTACGTAGTTTGGGCGCAATGAGTAGGTTCTATGATCTCAGAATGCGTGCAGAAGCTTATTAGGAAACTACGAAAAATATAGAGAAAGAATTAATTAATTAATTTGAAGAATCTTCACTTAAAGATAGGAAACTAACAGTCCAGTACTAGGAAGAACCTAAAATAAATATTTACTGTTAAGAGCCTCAGTTTAGTAGCTCGCTAGTAGCTAGTAGTATTTGTCAAGTATACTGGCGAAATTATTTTTCATCAATTCGTCCACAAGGTTTACAAAAACTCTGTGGGTCCAAAAATTTAGGGGTATCCATATCTTTAAATAATAAATGAAAACCCATACTACTACTAGGCTAGCACTAGAAAAAATCTAAATTACGTCAATCTAAATAAATATTTACTGTTGAGAGCCATACTGTCTATTAGCTCCAAACTCTAAACTAGTAATGCATATAAAAATAATTGTCAGTATTCTGTCATTTTTTTATCGTTAATTCGTTCACAAGATTTACAAAAATTCGGTGGATCTAATAATTTAGGGGCATTGAATAAACATATTCCTCCATGTCTTTATTTAGTACACCTAAATTGATAGCTTGTAATAACAGTTAATATTTTTCATTAGAAAATGGATCTGCATTATCTGGAGCAGTGGTATTTGGATGATCCTTCTACTATTTGGTAGTCATGTACACGGTAGTTTGGTTAATATGTTCAATAATTATGTAGCCAAGAAATCACCTCGCAAAACCATATATTCATTAGATTTACGGCATCAAAAATATATCACTTTAAATGTATTTGTTTAGTTGTTTTATTAGTTTCCAATTGCCCGTGTAAGGTTTACAAGTTTATCTTTAACGTCTCTGTTATCGTTATATTTTACGAGACTTTACACGCGCTTGTGTACGTTCAGCGGACGTAGGTAGTAACCGTGCTACGTGGTGATGATTGGTCATATATTAGAATAAGCACAGATAGATAACTCTGGAAGTATACTCTTAAACATTGTTTAATAAAAACATGTCACTCTGGAAGAACATAAACATTCGAAAAGGGTTAAGAATTAGTAACGGCAACGATTCTACCTCATTCTACTATACATTTTTAGTACATATGTTGATTCTAATTATTTTTTGTCCTATTTTGACACACTAATATATAATGAAAAAAAAATATATATTCAGTGTTTGAGCGTGCAATGCACGATCTTGACACGACTAAGTCTTAGCTGTACTTAGTATGTGTAAGAAGCAATAAATTTTGCTCATTTGTACATCAAAGACATAAAGAGTATGCTGTATTGTTATAAATTATTACTAAACATGATTTTCCTACTACTTCTCTATATTCTAGTCTTTTTCGAACGTAATTTTAGAATAAGTAGACAGATAATAAACTTGAAACTTGAGTAAGATTTTACGGTAATATGAAACAGAAGGGAAATAGAATAAGTATTAAGATACAGTTTCCATAAAACTTGTTATTCTATTTATATTCTACAATACAGTCACATAAGGATGGTCGATAATATAGTTCATGTTATAATGCGTACGTGATTGTAATATGTTACGAGTACAAAATTTGGACTAGTAGTTCAAATCATTTGCACAAAGCACGCGTTGGTAGATGCATTTGACATCTGTTACTATTTTTATTCTGCTATTCATTTTTCTACGCCATATCAAGCGCATAACATCTATAGCAATAGGTATATTACATAGCTACTCTAGTAAGCGTAACTTATTGGAAAACTGGCCTTTTACTGCGTAATTTGTGGCAAGTTTTTCCGTATTTCACTGACAGCTACATTTTCACTATGTTGTTTTATTTATAAAGCGAAGTAAATTCATAATTTTATGTTTATTTAATTGGATATAATGTTTTATGTTTATGTAGTCTTAGTTTAAGAAAATTTGTTCCATACCAATATGTTAAGGGCTTTCATTATCAAATTAGTTAATGTCGTCCGATGTGATTTCGATGTTGGTGGTCTACCAAGCTATACCTACCTACTTTATTATAATAAGTAAGTTTGTACTTGCTATTTTCAAAGTATACCTACTTACGGATAGTAAAGCATTTTGCGTAGACGAAATACTAATTATCTTAAATTAGTACACAGCGTGTTACAGAAAGCTGTGATAATATTAAAAAGTGTTAGTCTATACTCATAAACATTACTCCATAATTGAACAAATTTTTGCAAAATGAATGCAACTAGACCGATCACGTGAATTTTTGTGTGGAGACCCCAAGTTTTCTTGGGGCAAAATTGTGCTCTACAATTGGGTCCACACCTTTCTGTAACGCTTTGTATTTAGTAAGTAACAGGGGTGTATATACAACGTGTAATAGAAAGGTGTACCAATACTTAAGAGTGTTAGTCTTCGACGAATCAAGGGGATCCCATTGTAAAAGATTTATTTGTAAAATTCGAGATATAATATTAGGTTCTCCAAACAAAAATTAGTCACGTGATCGGTCAAGTTGTATGGAGGACGCAATAATTTCAAATTTTGCAAAATTTTGTTCTACAATGTTCTTATTTTGATGGGTAGATGACCACTCTTAAATATTGTCATACCTTTCTGTTACACATTGGATAGTTCCAAACCCTCAAAGAGGATGTAAGTAAAGTACTATGTATTTATAATGAGGCGCACGGGTCGGTGGTAGAGCACCTACTCGTATAAGGCAAGGTCGGGTACGCCGGCGCACGCGACACGCAATCACTTTCACTGCGCATCTCGCTCACTATTACCTAAGCTGTCAAACGCGCGATGCATTCGGTAACTCAGCACAGAGAAAATTAAGATATGTTGAGAAGGTACAAAAGTAGTAGTAATAAAATTAGATAAAAAATATCATTTTAGATTAACAAGATGGCTGAAATGTTAAAAAATTATTAGAATAGTGTTGAAAAGTTAATCGTTTACTTAGTCTACGTACTTGTTTTATATATAAGGACAGTAAATACTGTTTTAAAACTTAAGACCACCATTTGCTTAACCTTAAGGGTTTGAATTTCAAAAATTCAATCTGATTACACCCCTACATTTTACAATGAACTACACTCTCCAAATTTCATGTCTCTAGGCTCAGCGGTTTAGGCTCTGTGTTGATTCGTAACAAATATCAGTCATTCAGCCAGGAAGTCCTCTTTAATATTAATAGATAAATGATTATTATTTAATCCATGGCTTATTTAAATGGGTTACTGCAACTTAATTTTAAAAATCTGGTGCTTCATAAGTTTGTTCGATAGCTGATATCCTTTATCTTTGAAACAACGGGTTATTTTCTTGAATTGTAGGATTCATTCCATATACAATGCTATTTCTCATGATGGCTACAGTGACTCTCTTTCAACTTAGTACAGTCCTAACCGACAACCCTGTACGCAATGTCAAAACAAGGTTCCGTAACAAACTCCGCCTTAGTTTCAGTGATTTCGTAACTTGGTAAGCTCACCACACGTAATCGCAAATGGATGACGAACCTACTTGTCAAGTTATACCTACCTGACTCGTAATAATATAACTAGAAGGATGGAGGATACAGTTGTTGTTTGTATAGGGCTATCGGTTAAGGGTTATAAGCAAAAAGGGGGTCACAATACTCATCCTAATAAACAACTCTTAGAATGAGGGATAAAACAACACACTAGCCTTGAAAACAATAATAGAACAAAAGTTGTTGCGTTCATCATTCATCAGAAGCCACCCACCCTTAAGAAGCTTATAGTTGATTACTAGTTACCCTGTATAGAAAATAGAAACTGACTTTAAGTATAGATATAAACTGAAACCAGAGACGCTACGCTTGCTCAGTCTACTTAGAATGGTATTGATATTTATATATAAATAAATATGTATCTTTGTCCACCATAACGTGGACCCCCCCCCCTATATTACTTAAAATCGTTAATATCCAAGACGACAAAATAAGCAAGCATTAATACGTACGTATTGCGCTTTCATCCACGCGACCTGCGCGGCCGCATCCGCTGTTTCAGACCTCCAATTACCTTGGAACGTCTTTTTTTTCTCCTCACAACCTGCCTCTGGCCTGGCCACTCGGTGCGGGCGGCCCCCACGTGGTTTATTTGTTTAATTGTCAACGCGTTTTACAGGTTTTTGCGCTTGAGCATTGTCCTTAGCTCACATTCATGCATTGGGAAGGGTTGATGATCATCTCCTTTATCTAATAAGGACTGCTTTACTTACATTAGAAATCTCTTCTCCGTGTTTAACAATTTAGCAACACGCTGCCTAGAAATGAATATCTTGAAAATTAAACTTTGTCCACTTGCTATTCTGTGAATTTAGTTGTGCAATAATTTGAGTACTTAGAATTATTTCAAATTTTGATGATGGAGACGGAAATATATATGAAATTGTAGGTGCCTATGCCTAAAACTCAACAATGAATGAATGGCAAGATAAAAAAATAATCTTTGTCTTGATCTATTTTTCTTTACACACACGCTTTACACAGCTTTTTTCTGTAATCATTGGCACGCTTTTATCAAAATTAAGATTACAATAACGTGAACTTTTACAACCATTTCAATATTTTATGCTCGATATAAATTTTCAGTCGTACCTTGTGCCATTAAGTTCACAAAAAGGTTTAAATGAGTACAAGAATGCTTTTAGGCATATAGCCGCACGCGCAGATGTGAGGCGGCCGTGTCGACCGGTGCATCACCTGATATGTGCAAGCTGACATACTTTTTACCCGTTTTTCCATTGTCACTTCGCCTGGTGACTTAGTGACCGCTTATAATAAGAATTTTAATTTTATATTACATATATACAGCCTTCGGAAAGTAAATATCAGCTTACTAACGGCGACTTAAGTTTTAATTTTCTTTGTTGTGTACGTTTTGAAGTTGTTCTCAATTATATTACACTATGTGATAGACCTAGACTTTACTAAGTACATACTTATATAGACATAGTTCAACACTAAACATCAAAATGTCTGATGACATTTATCTTCATAGTCTGTTTTGTTTAGCTCTACGAGAATAACAATTCTCAACGTAGTCAATAATCGTGTTCAGTGTTATCAGTTCCTACATCGTAAAACGGCACCGAGTACCTACATACAGAAACATTTTAAAGTCATTGTAATGACCATGATTGTCATTTAGTCGCTGTTTTCATGCAAATCATCTAAACAAACTTCAATCTTGGTTGCAATTTGCTTGTCAGCGTTGCTTTGAATGTTATCAGTGATCATTGAAGTTTTAAAGGTTGATCTTCAAGGCTACAAACACCTATGTAGTTGTAAATATGTGGACTATGTGACTGATGGATAATTTTATTTACTGATAAACTTATTTATCATACTTATAATAGTTTTCATTTTATTAAAACTACATCGTTAATGCTCAGAGCTTCAGTATTTTTTTCTCTTATAGTCTTGACTCTCTCAGAATCTCAACACAAATCGAATGTTTGTATATTAGACACTCTGTGTAATTGTGTATTAGACGTAAGATATTGTGTCTATATTTAAACGTTTGTAAAGTATTATTATGTCGTTGTAACATCGTCGTAGTTACAATTATGTCATCTTTGCTTGGCGTTTTTTCCTTGTTTCTCTGATCTTTGAGCTCAACTTGAAGGTCACATTTATCTATTGTAGTTAGTTTTCCGGAGATCGCTGATTATCTGCTAGCCTTATCCTTACTTATAATTTATTTGTATGTAACGTCATCCGAAGTTTAAGAATCATTTTCGGAAAATCTTGTTTATAACAAGAATAAGTTTTATAAATTGAAAAAATTTGACAGTTTCTCTTAAATTAGATAGTAAGTCTGACTGAGAACTAAGAGATTTATTTCAGAAAACTAAAATTTATCCAGTATTTGATTGGTTCATTGTATTATTACATTAGTTTTGTATATAAATGATGTATATGCGTATAGCTCGTATTGCTGTTGTTTATAAAACACCTACCCCTAACTTATCCATGTATTGAACTACTTTGAAAACTACTAAAAATATTTCACATTTGAAACAGATATTAAAATAATTCAATCATCATTAATCATTTTTTTTCTATGAACATAAGCTATTAGGTATCTGACATAATGTTGAAGAGTGATTTTTCATTACTTACATATTTGATTTAATTAAACTTGGCAGCAATATATTTTATATGTATTAGTTACGAACTCTTTTATTGCAGTAAATCAATTATAACCGGATTAAGATTTAGCTACTGAAAACTTTGCACGTGCTTGCATTTAATAGGTTAGATTATTTTGTAGTGTAATAAAAACTCGCGCTATTTAATATGTGCACAGCGAGAGAACGATTAAAACAATATTTTAACTGTATACACGGAACTAGCTATATATTTATCATTAATTTTGCTCTAGTTGTATATCGGATAAATTAATGGTTGTTAAATAGGTACATAAAGTAGCATCATGTATAAAAGCAAAAAAAAACAACGTACAAAATATGCGAAGTTGAGTATCCAGGATGTTAAAATATCTGGTAATGCTATATACATTTATTTAATTTTAAATAACTATCTTATAGTATACTTTGATACAAAGTTGTTTGATTTCAACAAATGATGTAGCATGAAAATGACGTAAATGGCACATCCATACCTATACCTATATAACGCAGTTAAGTAAGTTAGTTAACGCAGAGTCTAAACCACTACTTACCTAGAGACATGAAATTTGGAGTCATGTGTTATTTATTATTGGGAGCAGGAGTGTATTCCATCCCTAAGAGGGTAAAATGATTGTTCATAGTTTGAAATTTCCTTAAATTGAATTTTATGTGGCGGGCAACGCAGCAGGTGACAGCAACTAGTATATTAATATTACTAGTGAGGATGTACTCAATGCCGGTATCAACTAGCTGTTATTGTCATTATAATTGCCAGGTAATAACGATGTGCAATGGTCACGTGTTGTTTCGAGGACAAGTGCCGTGAAAACTGTCGCTTCACTGATACACGTTTTATTTTTATCAGATAGGCATGAAACGTCACTATGGGCTGTATTAATTATCAACATGCATACTGATGATACCTTCATAATTGTTTCTGTAGCTGATTTATTATTTTCAGTATGAATATTCACGTTTCATACCAAGTTATTTTTTGAAAGGATTCAATGGCATGTTTGAATACAATTTGTGGTGTTTTTATTAATTTTGGTAAGTTTTACTGCAGTGCGAGATTAATTTTAATATTTTGTATGTATTGAAAGTAATTAACTTATCTTTTGTTGCTAACAATATATTTTTTAGTTAACTATATGCAGATGCAATATAAAGCTGGTATACCAGCAGCAGCAGCAGCAGCAATACAAAGCTATAGCTTTGTATTTCCCAAATCTTTGTATTTCCCACTGGTTCGTACGAAATGTCAAATATAAATAGCGTTGTTAGATTGGAATGAGACTGAGATGATTAAATCCGTTCCAGCTAAGCAGGCTGTATGCGCTCAAGTTTGTCAACCAAGAATTCTACATTCGCCGCATTACCTACCACATAATCACGGATACCACGATACACGTCGCCAGTTGACATTTCGCAATCAAAACCAGTCAAAACGAGACCAAACTGGTTAGCATACAGTATTCATAATGCAATTATTGAGCCGTTAATTTTATAGGTATTTTACTGTCTTGTACTGCAAATTGATATCGTTATAATTGAAATGTTTATTGATTGACACCTTTTGACGGAGAGCAGAGAGATCGGTAGAGATCCATCAATCTTCCGCAGTAATAAGCATTTGTGACGTTTATGATTTCCTTATGGATTCTTTGCATGCGTCTGCGCTTGTTTTGCATTGTGATTCTTTACAAGTATTGAGTTTCTTTAGTGATCCTTGTATGGTTATGATGCAGATGACCTAGACCTTTCTCACTACTGTACGACAGAAACTTCTCGCAGTATGGAGTTAATAATCATGGGTCTTATATTAAAACCAGCTGTTTAATAAGTTACTTTTTATTTTTATGTGACTCGATTTCATCTTCACTTCTATGCAACTACCTACTTTTCCATCTTAGTCTTTAAAAATTGAATCATAGTCTTGAGTAATATGTAGCCGATATCTCAATGTCTATAATAGTTTAATAGTTGCGAGTACAAATAAATTATTGATCGTCAGCCACTGACAGCGACAGCCAATCAACAAATCGTACTTTTCGCTCGAATGCCGCCTCAACCGGAATGCGGTCGAATTGTGCCGACGGCTTACCTAAAATGGCTCGACGTCTAAATCAAAATATTTATATAATTCTGGGCGTATAATGCAGCTACACAGATAAAGACAACATCAGTGTGTATTGGCAAATAAGTGCGCATTTGTTTCGGGGCCGCTACGTTAGAACGGGCGACCTCTCGCCTTCAGCTGACCACAGTACAAGCTAATGAGAATGATGGTTTTGCTGATTTGGCTTATAAGCGTCTCAACTCTGAGCATGATTAGAAAGTATAATATTATGACAGTTTGAAGTATATACACACGCGTATCTAAGGACCAACGTCTTGTCGATTATAATACGCTTCGTGGATGTCCGGCTGTTTTACTCTGTAAGTCACAATTTTGATACAATTGTCGTCGCTTTGCTAGAAAGTTCGACAATTATATATTGTTTGGAATTTTAAAACGGCGAAACCATTGGTGTTTTAAACCTAAAGAAGAAAGAAAATAAATAGAGTTATATTACTTATTTCCAAGTGTCCAACCGTTGACCAATGTTTAAAAGTATGCAAGATGTCATACTACGTGTTAACAACGTAACTGTGGCATGGCGGCGCTCGCTTTACCACTTGAGGTAGCATTGAGGCATTTACCTTTCTTAGGTCGGACTTGTCCTCAATACTAGAAGCGTTGATTTATTACGATGCATAGTGTGCTGCTCAATTTAGACGCACATTTTGTGCAATGCGCGCTAAATACACATGTTCACTCCTAACTAATGATAGTTAGCGACTGTTTAGATTTGTAAATCAAGTTTTAGGTATGATATAAGTATATTTAGATTATAGCAAAAATTTAAAGAATGCATCTGCGTCGAAGCTGACTTTGGAAAATATTAAGAATTTAGTAGGTTTGGTGACACCACAAAAAGTATGCCAAAAAAGACGTCTAACGAAACGCGCAATATTTTAAATAGATCTTATTTTGAGGGAAAATTAATAAAAAAACCAACAATAATGTTGAAACTGATTTTCTATACTAAAGAGTTTTTCAAGAATATTGCATTGTGTTTCTGTAGAATAATAAATTACCCAATCGTATATAATTTTAGTAGTACCTACCGAGTCATATATTTTTTAAAGTGCCATCAACTTCGAGCTGTGCTTGTGTGTTTTGTGTGTTTTAAAGAGCTTGAAAGGGTTAGGTTAGATTGGGGAATGTACAATACCTACACCTCAAAAGGGACGTCAGTACAGGGGCTGTATTTTTAAACGGCTCGTGTGAATTCATCACTCGCTAATGACGTCACAAACGTATTATATAAAAATATGCATAAAAAATATTGACGGGTAGTACCGAGCGTAGAAAATTTTTAGTCAAACTTTCTATCAGTAGAAATCAAATACGAGTGGTTTTCTTAAAAAAATTATATAGTATACATATAATTTTTTTAAGAATGCGCTTTTTACTACATTTGTGACGTCATTAGCGGGTGATGAATTCATACGAGCGGTTCGAAAATAGAGCCCAAGAACGTACTCGCCCCCACACAGAACAAAAATAAGATGTAATGGTGTATATAGAGCTATTTAATTACTAATTAAACTAAACCTGTTTTGAATAAATCCGTGATTTTTTTCTAGAAAACGATAAGTCATTTAATTAACTGAAAACGCTTATCTAATGGTGTATAGACAAAAACAACGAAAGACAACAAGCTCGTCAAACGAGAATAACATTACACAAGATAATTGTTTGTAAGAATACGTCGTAATACTTTTTTTAAGTATATTGTCCGGAAAATGAAAAGCAAATATGTACGCAAATTATTCTATGACCTAGAGAAAACATGACTCGTTGTTTACAAAAAATGACGGTCAAGGAGATTAGGCCTTGAGTATATAATATACCTATCTACTTCTTAATAATAGTTAGAAGGTAAAGTAAGTAGTTCAACGTAACATAGATTGATTACCTAATACCAATATTCTATACATTGTTTCTAAATGACATGTCAATTTATATCGTTGCTTCCTGAATTGTGACATTTCAATGGCGATGAAAATGTGTGTGGTCGAGATTGATTGCCCAATTTTGGTAAAAATTATCGGACAATGTAAGATCCTGGTTTGAATAATACGGAAGTTTTATATGTAATCGACAGACCGAAGTGATGTCTTAAAGCCTAATACGAGTTCGTATGCATGTATATATTATATTTGTTTATTTATCCAATGATAATGTGAATCTTGTTTATCGTCATGACACTTTACGGACAATTAGTTTATTTATAGTCAATCGGTCAACAGCATGTTAAGATATCGCAAAGTACAAACGCTTCATCATTATTACTGTGGTGACGACCAAAAATAGTTTTCTGAGTAACCTTTCACTTTTTGTCTCGAACTCTGGGTTTGTCTCATATTAACTGCTGGCCGGGAACAGTTCCCTATCATCAGTTTTGTACTATCCTAATCGACAGATGGAGATGTAATCTATCAGTTTAGTCAATACGTGTACTAGTCACATCAAGTGATCATATTCTACAATTCATTTTTAAATACCTCACACGGACAGCTGCTAGGTATGTACATAGAACTGGTAAATACGTATATAAACGTGTAATTTTTAAACCGGATCAGGTAGTGAATGCTCGCGTCTAAATAATGTATTTTACCTAATAGTAATTTACGTGTACACCGTTTTTGTGTGATTATTTAAGACACTAAGACATTTTCCCGCCAAGATAAATTCACGGTCTGCAGATGCCTTATGTTCCAGGCCAAGGGCGAGCCACTACGAATTAAAGACGATTGACGAAGAAGACAATGTATTTACAGTTAATCAAAACTGCAAGACTTCAATAGCCACCGACCTTCGTGTTCAAGTTTTTCACACAACACGACATCAGGAAGCGCACTAACTTATAGAAGTCTATTGCACTCGTTTCATACTGAGTTTATTGAAGCATTATGGGGTTACGTGAGCATCGTTGTAACCATTTATCGATATAATCTAAGGAAGCTACGACGCTAGTACCGTCAACTATACCTTGCTATACTTGTACCTTGTAAATGTTACTGATTGGTATGCAGTGCAAATCATAAGAAACAGCGATGTTTAGATACGTTTTATGAAAATTATTGCAATTGGAGTACAATGGGTTATTTTTATATTTCCTTAACTGCAAACTTTTTTACTTGACTAGGTTTGCCTTGTATTGTTTAAGTCGCGAATATAGTTAGATCTAGTAAAACACTATGAGTAGAGAAATGCTTTAAAGTTTGTAAAGCTTCCAGATTTCAAATATTATTTTCTTTGTATCACTGCTATATTTTATTTTTGAATTAAAGTGGAGTATGATGCATAGGAAAATAATATGAACTTATTTGATCGATTTGACGTGGGGTCTGACGGGTTAAGAGCCAGTTTAGATATAAATTCTCCTATTGATCCTGTGAGCTGCCAACCATCAGCTAAATTGTGCTTTATCACAAAGTTCTGTTGGTTGAAAACATAATTTAACTAGAAATGAGATTAATAAATTAGCACACATCACTTTTGTAGCGATGATGGTGGAGTGGTTAGTGGGGTTGCTTGCCGTGCAAAAGGTACGAGGTTCGATCCCATGAAACATACAAAAAGAGCCTGAGTTACCTGTGAAGGAAAACATCGTGAGGAAACCGTAGCATGGTAGTAGGGCGTTTCTTATCGTGCGTTTGGCTAGCTACCACCCTCTACTTGTAAAATCTGTCGCCAAACACCTAACGGTGTTCCGGCAGCTTTCCTTGAGAGCCAGTGTATTCCAGACTATACTCCATCTACGGCTACAGTACGCTGACTTTCGTGGTCGTGCAAACTTGTGGTCAAATGCCTAGCTGTGTAGAATAAAAACGTACGTTTTAGACTCGCCGTAGCTTGTGCCATAAGCCACACAATGACGCGGTTGACATTGAACGCTCGACCCGATTAAGCACAGCAGACGAGCCGCGAGGCCGCGCCAATGTCCACTGTCCTATACAACCTTATTGTAGCGTTTGCTCTAATCTACCATTATTTTACATTAAGGCAGCTATAGACCGCCAACTTATCCATACAATAAGAAAAAGCTCTTTTCTACCTTTTAATGTTGTCCGCCTCCAGTGGTTTTGTTTCATATAGCTATCCCATTATTTACTAGGCTTTACCGTTTAATTTTTTTCTGTTTTTTATATCACTAGAAAGTTACAAGGATCCTAAGCTGTCATATTTTTGCGCTGATACGATGCCTATTAAATCCTTTATTACGCAGAATGCAATCAATTTTTTTTTCGAAATAATAAAACATGTAGGCCTGAAATACATCATAGTAAAGCGATTGACACCAATAACAAAAAATTATAATTTAGGAAGTGAAAAGAGGTAGGTACGAAAATTCTATCAGAAACAAGAAATCAGTAAAGGGTCGGTGATACTCTTATGATAATGATAATTAATCAATGGGAGCATGAAAACCGTTGTCTATTCCTATTATAATAGTTTAGTAATTTCCATTTAGGAATAACAAAAAAGACAATAAATGTAATTTAAAAAAGATGGCAAATAGGTACCGCTCGTGTTAAAACTTATTTAAACTTACATGACTGTTGTACAGTTTCAGTAAGTAAAATATTATATTCGTAACAATGTAAGATGTTAATCTGAGTAATTAAAACATTTTTGTGTTGCTTAATTTTGTGAGTACGAATGTTCATGCAGGTATTTACACGTTGGTTTGTTTGTTACATGAATAATGTGGCAGTTTTTACCTCATTAGTCAAGGATACGTTAATTGGGGGGCATAAAGGTCAGTGGAAACGCATTTGGTTTACGTGGACAGCGGCTACAAAGTCCTTGTAATTTTTCTGAATTATTATGTTTCTTCCAGTCAGTCTTAGGTCTGTGGGTCGTCCTTTATTTTTTTATCCAACTCAGCTAGGTATTTGAACACATGCTTGCACGACTACGGAAGTCAGCGACACTGTAGCCCTAGATAGAGCGTGTCTCAGTCTGGAATACACTGGCTCTCAAGGTAGGCTGCCGGAAGACACCGTTAGGTGCTTGACGACAGATTTTTCATCTTGAGTGTGTGGTAACTGGCCAGGCGACTAGGCGACTGTTAGAAAAAACCTAACACCAAGCTATGGTTTCCTCGTGATGTTCTGTTTCACCGGTCGCTGAGGCTCTTTTTGCATATTGAAGAACCCCATACCTCTTGCACGGCAATCAATCCCAATAACCACTCGGCCATCATCGCTATAAACTTCCTTCGTCCTTCAACTAGATGGGGAAAAGACGGATTAATTGGAAGAAAATGAAACTAATAAGGAAGAAACTGTTTATAAGGACACCGTATAATTTACACCGTAAAACATAGACTAACAAAAAAAGTTTTAAATTATGAAAAACTGGCAAAACTATATTGATAAATATGATGATAGCTAATGCATGGTATCCACGTATAAACATATTTAATGGCGGTGTAAAGGTTAACCTTATTATATAAATTTACCACAACTGGACTAATGGCAACATTTAGTATATATAACAATTTAAGTATTTATTTTTATATTTACAGCTATATTTAATTTTGTGGCCAGACCTTTGACAATGATCGGATATCAGTAACATTATCGACACAGAGGAAGCTGTCCCACGTTGGCCACCATGGGTGGCCGATTAAATTCAAAACACGCTAAACTAGATCATCACTTTGTCTCGCGTAGATCAATTCGAGTTTAATGTAAATCGTTTCGATTGTAATCCGACGACCGCGACACAGTTAAGGCCGTAGTCGTAAGGCTGATATCGCGTCGGCGGCGGCGCCTGCGCATGATGTCACGTCACAGGCCTACGCTGCTGGGCCTTGTCACCTGACAATCATTGACATGATACTGTTTATGAAATGTAAAGGTAGTCTTTATAAGACATCGTGTTTAAACAGGTTAGTTCATAAAAATGCGTGATTATCGGTTCAGAGAAAAAGGGACAAGGGAGCTGAAGGGCTGGCATAGTGTTATCAGGCCACAAATGTATACGTTCCCTTGTCTATACCTAATTTTTGTTGGGTGGTGTAAGATTGTATGAACAATTCGTCTTTAAATCGGGACTTCTTAGTTATAATTCAACCTGGGCTCTGATTGATTTTGACTACTTGATTGTAGCAAATGTGTAGCCCCGCCAGAGTATCCAATATACCCTTGTGTTGACGTAAGTAGATCCAGAATAACTAAACCCATACCATAAAAAGAAAAATAAATATGTTCCGAATCTATTCTAATTTATCCTCATGCTGAAATAGTCTTCATTTCATTCATACCGGCTACTACAGTTTCGAACTGTATGCAAATATTTATTTCGTCTAAGCTTTAAGTTACGACTCAAAACTGCACATAAATATGTTAATTTGACAACTAATGGTGATATCGATGGTGAAGCTTAGCAAACAAGATATCAATTATAATAAAACGAAAGATTTATGTGAATTTAATGGCCACTGAACATGATATTGTTTTGTAAATAGCACTAGAAGTTTATATTTTAAAACACGATGACATACTCGCATTAAGGTGCGCGTTAATGACGTCAACAAATTCGTGCTAATGTTTCTAAAGTTCGTGTGTGTACGTATGTCTGTTTGTAAGTTCTTAGCTACCGAAATAGTAAAACTGTGTAATTATTATATCATAAAGTAATGAATGAATTGTAAAATATTTAACTTCTACAAAATAGGAAGTAATACTTTAAAAAGATTAAATAACCACGTTTTCATTTGAAAACCTTCAGATGATTCTCAAACTTACTATAGGTACAAATTTTGGGACAAACTGAAACATTTTACTATTTAATTTAAAAAAAAAATATTTTCATTTTCGGCGGTTTTAAGAAATCGGGATACACGTAAAAATCGACCAAGTGCGTATCGGACTCGACATTATCTATATACAATATTAGTTCAAGTTTCTACCTGTTGTCATTTGTTATATTTGAGCCCCCTAATATTTATTTCATTCTGTTATAGCGCCAAAAAACACATCATCTTTTAAAACTTGCCACAGTTTAGATATCACAGTTCATGAGATACAGCGTGGTGACTGACAGACGGACAGATCGACGGAGAAGTCTTAGTAATAGGGTTCTGTTTCTAACCATAGAAATAAATGTTCCGACGTATTAAGAAGCTCGTTATTACTAGTAAGTTATACGAGTACAAAGGTTCGCAATGGTTCTGGTAATTCACGCATGTAAAATCCTTTATAGCAAAAAAAACGAAATGACTAACTATAAAAAATGCAGATGGATTGTAAAATAATAACTAAATAATAAAAAAATCTAATAAATTTGTTGTAGGAAATCGGACTGCGAAATCTATTTATGCTTAATTGTCTGATGTCATAATCGCTACTTATTAAATGACATTGTATTTTTTGTACCTTTTTTGTTTTGTTAAATTATGTTACATACTAGTCTAGGCTAGTTTTGACAATAACAAGTTTTTATTCAATGGTGAACATTATGCGTGAAATTTTCCAACATTAAAGTTCTAAGACTATGATGTATCTATATTTTAAGTGGTACACAGAACCTCAAATACCATAGGCATAGGATACACGAAACTTAAGGAGCTAAATTCAAAAATCTAGAACGATATTATATTCTTATGTATAAAAATTAATTAGTTAACTGTTCGTTTGTTTCGATAAAACTCGAGAATGCCTGGGCCAATTTAGCTGATTTTGGTCTTGAAATGTTTGTCGTACTCCAGGGAAGGTTTAAAAGGTGAGAAACATAAATAACTGTTAGGCGGTACGAAGTGAAAATGAGATTTTTCCGGGCAATTTTTACGAATATTTGTAATATCTTGACCACAAAATAAAAATTACTATTTACAAGTTACATACCTACTTCAGTTATTATGTTGGAAAAACGAATTTCCTGTATTAAATCTCATTTAATAAAATGTACGGGGCTACCGCTTAAATCCCATAATCACCGAATAATTGTTAGAACTTCTTTCTGAAAATCCTAAATGTTAGTAAGTAAAACGCATTTACCTCCTTATGAGCCTGTAAAATTGGATGTGACATATCACGTGGCTTCTCATCACATCACGTTAGTAATTACTTCTCACTGACCTGCAAGTCGTGACAAACATTGCAACATTTTTGCAAAACAATAATTATTGTACTGACAATTTTATTTATGTGCAAGTGTGACAATTTGCAAGTGTGACAATTTGGATAATATTTGAGGAATGTATGTGTGCAATAGTAATTTTGGTTTTACTGAATAGATGGTTATAACGATTTAGATTTATTCAGACTTAATCAATGCTATAATAACTTCTTTATCTTATATTTTTTTAAATACGTATATGTGTTAGTTGTTAATAGATTTAGTTTAGTTGTTATTTTAATCCCTGTTTTTTTGTCTATCAATGAAATAAATAAGGCGACTTAACACTGATTTCCGCATAAGTATAATTTCGAGATTATATGTATGTTATATATCTTCTGTATCGTTGCAACAGAACCCTTAATTTGAGCAAAACAACTAGTGCATGTCTTAACATGCTCAAGATGTTATACTCCCATTGAGGTCCGAAAAGTGCTAAACGTTTCATATTAAAAAAATAAACTATCAATACAGTCACTGATTTCGGACTGATGAGCCAAAAACACTAAGCTTATAGCGCTTCAAATGTTGTTTACTAAAACATCAAATAACTAGCTGCTTTCCACAAATCTCTAACGAATTGCTCGCGAATCTCCGTTTTTCTTTCTAGTAATAAATTATAACCTATATATGTTACTCAGTTATAATGTAGCTATTGAACGGCAAAAGAATTGTTGAATTCGGTCCAGTTGTTTTTAAATCTATTCATTACGTACAAAAATACAAATATCTCCTCTTCATAATATTAATGTAAGCAGATGTACCCACACTATATAAAAAGATATAGAGTATAAATATTTTTTATTAAAATATCCGAATCCGCAATACTTTGTCCGATGATGACCAAGCATCCGCCGAAATGACTACGACTATATGCGGAGTGTATATCGTGGTCGACCCATGTGAGAATAGGGTGATCTTGGGATGGAATAGGGGTGAAGCGGGTCCAAGAGCAAATGTCAGAGAAGACAACGGGAGTTCATATGGCCAGACTGCGGGCTATGTCTCAACCTGAATCCGGTGGGTGGTCGCATGTCACATACGATGCCTTCGCCTCGGCACTTTACTCGACGTCGACTTTTTGGGCGAGTGGAGGTGGTTCTCCGTCTGAGCTGTGAAGTGTGTGAACCTCATATGTTCACCTGTGGTTACATGGAGCCCTTGTGTCGGCGTACGTCCTGCGTTCTTGAGCCTCCGAGTCTGTGCAGATCTGACGGTAAGAGCGACAGGATCTCTGATGAACAAGCTAACTCTGGTGTCCTGGAATGTGACTGGTTAGTGACGCTGCCTGAGTCAGCACTGTCACCAGGCATCAGAGTCGCAAACCCTTCACTCTCAGTCAGATGCCATATTGAAAAATAGGTTAAAGTATGCCGCTTTAGAACCGCTTTACCATTTCGCGCTTATTGTTGTGGAATCCCTGGGCTGTTGGGGCACCGAAGCTAAGAGGAAATTTCTAAGGGAAATAGGGTTTGAAACTGGTGACTCCCGCTCCGATTAGTTTCTGGTGCAAAGAATGGCCAATTCAGCAATTCCATCCTGTGAGTGTGATGAGCACCTTTGCACCGGAAGCGGTCAGAGTCACGGTCATCAAAATATATTTAAAAAAACCGATGGTATTAACTAAAATATAGCAAAATATATGCAAATAACACTTAATTAACACTTCTGCTATCTGTTTTGACTGGAACATGCAAATAATACAATTAAATTAAAATTTTATCAATACTGTTTATTATTACGAGTTCAGTAATTATTTGATATCAATGACCGGGATTTGAACTTTTACATTGTAGCTGATTTTATTACTTACCTTATTGGTACTTTCTTTATGCGTAGGAGTTTTATGTGTATTAAGTGATTAATTCTAATAGGTATATCACGTGAATATGACGTGGGCGTTGGTATTTTGTAATAAATACCGCCCATTTGGATAATACTGTATTCTTGTTGTCGAGTATCAAATGCTGAGAAAGTAAGAAATAGGAATGAGGTACCAATTAGTGAATGAACAAGTGAAACATTCCAAATAGTTTATTAAAGTAGGTAGTTTTTGACAAAAAATACAATATTTTTTTTAAAGTTTAGTTAAGCACAAATTTGGTGATACTTATTAATAACATTCATTACTATTAATTCTTCAAAATATTGGCATGTTACAAATTGGACTTAAGTATCAAAATCTGCATGTACCGTGTAATAGAAATTAAATATTATCTTTTATTAAATAGTATGAAATATTATACAATATTACAAAAAATATATCATTTGCTCAGAGCACGAGTACATAAATAATTATAATAGTATAGATATATTATAATTTTTAGAAAGCTCTCGGCGACTGGGCTCTATTTGCTTAAACTTTCAATTACATAGATATGAATTTACTAACAAGTTTAGTGTTATCTCTCTTGGTAACACTATCTTCAGTATATTAGAAAATAGGTGACCTCGGCATTTCAGCGCTACCGATAGTCAGGAGATACGTTTAATTGTAGGTTCCAGTTGTTTGTTGAAAAACACGGGTGACAGTTTGAACATAACACATTTGAAATAATTATTTATGAAGATACTATCACATATTTTACTTATTGATGACAATTAAAAAACCAAATACGTTATTTTATTATTACGTTAAGCCAGGCTTGAATATCTTAAAAGATAAATTATATTTTTTCTTTGCTTTTTACTTGATAATCATAACACAGGTGGTTGTTTACAGACACTATAACTGTATCGTCAGTGAAGGCGTTGAAGCACAAGATTAAAATTAATTCTAAGATAATCTCACACAAAAGTGTTTGCTTTTTAAAATGATACAAAACCGTGAATTACAGTAGGTAGTGCCGCCGGATGAACACAGAATATAGAAAACTACAGAAGTATAACTTTTATTATTCTCTTTGGTTTATATAAACGTGTTTCCATTATAATCATTAGGTTTAAGCAACATTCAGGCTGGTCAAATCTTCACTTTAGTCACATGACATGGGTGACAATAGAGTGCCATTAATGAATGAGCTCTACTATAGTTCTGATGAGTTGTTACATTGTAGATCTTGATGGCTTATCCGTCAACAATCTCCGGACATCTCTATAGCTTCTGGCGGTCAAAAACTCTTACTTTCCTCTCTATACAAAGGAGAAGAGAAGTCGAATAAGAATGATACTTAAGGTACATATAAATTAATGCTTTAAGAGTTTTATAAACAAATGTTTGCGTATAATGTGTGATGCTTAAGCAACAATAGTAGTATTTCTTGTTTTTGCAGGATACAATAAAATCGAACAATGCTTTTTACAGTAAATTATCAGTAAAATTTGTATTTTTTATTTAACTGTTTTTTGCCAAAATCACACAAGTCACAAAATCATGTAGTAGGTATGTTATAAAAAATAGAAGATACCTGCATAAGTTTATATTAATTTAGATAGACACAAAATTATTGTCAATAACTTAAATTCTGTATCAAAATAAGTCACACTTGTTATACTGAATTTAAAATGTCTCTCTCTGTAAGGTCCCTACTTTGTGTGTATGACGTTGCCGCCGGTATAAATTTCCCTGGCGTTCCCACACACCCACGTCACTATACTCATGCAGATGGCCACTACGCTTGTGTGAGTGCAAGTGTAAATACACTTGACTAAACGACCACGTGCCTCTGTATGCACTCTGTTCCATGGTAATAAGGTTCAACTTACTCTGGAGTGGTATTAGTAAAGTGAGCTGATAAACTTGTGTTACTGTACCGTATTGTTTCACGTTTACGCTTCTCTGTGTGGCGAGGTTAAGTAGAGCGGCGTTATCTCGGAACAGAGGTTCCGTAGAGTTTGTGTTGTTGATTTTTGGTTACAGAATATTTTTGAGGTAATGACATTGAGTTTCTACTAAGCAATATATTAGGTATGTCTAATGAAAGGCATATAGAAATAGCAATACTTACATTACATAATGAAAATAAATGTCTAGTATTCATCCATTTTATTCAGTTTTTCTTATTTATGTTCTCGTCCGCAGAATGTTAATTATCGAAATTACTTTTATAAGTAGCATTGACATTATAATTATCTTATAGCTCGAAATTACAAATCCATTTGGAGCGAGTGTACATCAAAATAGAACCTGCCCGAATCAGGTTACGTAATCGTATGGTATTGAATCCGAAAGCAACTAGGTTTCATAATTGCCTACCGTGGGTTTGGTTTAGCGCATTGTCCAGCGTAAATGTCATCGAACGGCGTTTCGCAAGCGTCAATCACGGGCGGTCACCTACTTTCGCGATCGGCTCGGGGCGATGCCGATTAGTGCCCACTAGGCTACATTCACCGAGGCCTCGATGCTCGAGCCTCTACGCAACAATTGTTTCTGTAGGAATCTTTTATTTATGGCAACATCGAGCTGCGTCTGTGTGCGCGCTCCGTACTCGTGTTTTACCTGTACTTTCCTAATTTCATCCTATTATGAATGCTATAATTGAGACATAAGGTCGCGATTTGATTGAGCGCGGTAGACACAGAAACGCTCTACCGGCAATAAGTCAACGCTCGAACTTGCCTGTTTGACAAGATTCCAACCGCATCTGTCCTGTTTGTTTATTGTAATCGGTTTGACAATGAGCTTAAGGTGCGGTTTCGAGTGATCTCACGGCTCGCGCTCCTCTGTGATTGTTCTCGGCTACTCGGTGTGAGAATGTGTTTGTGTTTGTATGATACGTCATGTATACCGGCTTACTGTAGATTCGCCTCTTAGCATCCATAATTGCTTGGCGACCGAGCAGCTCTTTGTTGATTAGTTTTTATTTGTTACGTTTCACGCTGCGATATTTTAAATAACTCGCAGGTGCTTTATTGTAACTGAACCGAGTAGGTAGGCGGCTAATTACGTAATAATTTAATGACGTCCCATAACATTCTACTTAGGTACTACTATATGCAGTTGTATTTATTAATTTAAATCATCAGATCATCCACACGCGTATTCAATTAATGGCCGAAAATTAATCATCGGGTTAATTACCCGGACGATAAGTGGCGTTCGCACGCCCGCCGATAACTCGATGACAATCCTAGTGTGCAGTGCAGATAACGGAAGGTCAACGGGGAGACGTGAGACGTCAGACGGTTGAAATGGCGCGCGTCGACTCGTCGCGTCGCAGGTCGCGCGCACCGAACGACCAAGCGTGAAGCCACTTCGGCACACGAGAACAAGGCAGCTGATCATCCGTCTCTCTCCCTCGCATTCTCGACCGACTCCGACCTCCTTGGATGCGCGGCCCGCAAGGTCGGCCGCCTTAATTAATAAACTCACCTTAAAGTATTTTGAGGCCAATCCGATGACTACCTACAATCTCATTCGAGCTTTTGTCTAGTTATTGACCCGACCGTGTCGGGGCGATAAAGGCTTTTTTATTTGAATTATCACGAGGACCAATAAATATTCCGGTCCCACATCATCGACCGAAACGGGCGAGCTTTTTTCGTAACGCTCCGAGGTGATTCGATGTTCTTTGACAAATTATTTTACGACGCGGTGACGCAAGAAGTTAACTAACCAGACTTTACTTGAGAGTTGCTTCACTATCGAACGTTTAGTGCTCTTAAACGAATCATGTTATAGATTTGTTATCAGTCACTTGCTGACAGGTGTTGTGATTGATCATGTTAATCACCGCCTAAAGTGTTGACGGGTTTCAATAGCCATTGACTTTTCGTATTTCGGGCGTCAAAAATTAATGTTACATAGGTTGCACTTAAATTAATTTATATAGGTAAGTGTAAACACAGCTATTAGACTAAATGGGACTTGTGTCAGTTGTCCCATGAGACATCTCAGTGATACTAGTAGGATAGAGCCATATTTTAGTATTTACAAACTAACTTACGTTGATTGACATCAAATAGAAAGTTATGTATTAAACCCGTCTTTCTTATCGGTATATCTAATATTGTTTTAATTCTTAGGTATCTAAGCCTTTCCGACGTAGGTACCTTGCATTTTCCAATTGATGTCAAAAGATATAAAAAAAATAACTGCATCGAAAGCTTCGAAATAAATGCCACTTCCAGCCACGGTCACCTATCCGTGGTCTGACCACGCTGAAAATTCTTTGAATTATGAATAAACTAACTATGTTATCAAACAACGCTATCATCAAGCAACTGGGCTATCGGCTATAGGTTATGTAGGCATTGAAAACAAGAGCTAGCAACAGTTTACTGTCAAAATGAAACCAAGATTGCTTGCTCCTGTTTTGACTTTTTTCATGCCTAACTCAAGCCGATAGCCGTGCAGGAATCTGAAATTCCTTGTAACATTGATAAACTTGCTCCACTCGGTCAAATAGAAATCTCTGTGAAATTAATACAAAATTGATCTGTAAGTGTGTCTGTTTGCGCTTATGGGATTGATATAAATAGCGGTTTTGCAAATAACTGGATCGTACGCCGTGGCCGTGTCGAGAAAGATGCCGAGACGTGTATTCAGTAAACTCAACATAGATTACGGTACACTCAATATTTATTATACTACGGTTACGAACGTAGTTTAGCATTTATACTGTGACGTATATCAACATAGCGTCTACTGGGTCTAAGTTATGAAGGGCTGTAGACTATTAGGCCACCATGGTGGTGGTGATGGTCATGGTAGAGGTTCCAAGGGCTCTCACGAAAAACTTCGTCTATTTTTATTTTGCGAACTGCTAGATTGTGGAACTTGATGCTGGCTTTTGTATTTCCTGATAGCCATGATATGGATCTTTTCAAGTCACGAATAAATCGATTTCTTCTATGCAAGCATACCCCATATAAAGGCTGAATCGTCGCTTTATATCAAGTGAGTTGCGGTCGAAACTAAGGCCGTTTTCTAAAAAAATGCGTGTCGATACTTTACTCAACTTCCAAATCTATGAAGTACCTAGTTAGTATAAGTTCTAATATTCGCGTGACTTAGAGATACATGCCTGAACCTTAGTTCGAAGTTCTGCCCTCTCACTTGAGAGAAAAAAGGCTATAAATATAATTTTTGGATTTGTTATTTACCTACTACGGTTACGAACGTATCTGCATTTCTAAAAACGTACGTATGAGAACTCGACGATGATAAAAGGGGGGGCGCAGGCGCAGAGTCTGATGCCTGTGGTAGTACCTAGACAAGTATACCTTTTTAACAATTAACATGATTTTATGACCCAACATTCGACATATCCATATGACGCGTATATCAAGTAGCTCGCACCTAATCTGTGGCTCCACATTGTCGGTCGCTTATGTAAGCCGGAGCGTCTTCCACTTTCGAATCAAGTTTATTGACACGGCTCGACAAATGCTCGGTTCACAGTTACATCGGCGACTTGCTTTGATTGTTGCCTGTACCATACAAACTGCACTGCAATCTGTGTCGTCCTATATACTAACTGTGTCGTAATCTGTAGGGTTAAACTAACTGGTATTCTGTGAGATTGTTGGCTAAGAGTCCAAGACGGAGATGGAAACGCGTGATTTTGATTCGAATGATCGTTTCCGTTTTGATTCGATTCGATTATAGCAATTCGGTTGTGTTGAAGTGCTTATTTACTATGTATACCAATTGTTTTTTATTTACGTACATTTAAAAAAAAACACAAAAATATATACCTTCATATTTAACTTACTCAATCTTGTGTGATTGTTTAAATTAGGGCTTTCTGTATTGAAACATATTTTATAGTCTACTAACTCTTTTAACTTGTCATGTTAGCTAGTAAAACTAAAATAAATTGTTATAACTGATTTCAATTCAGCAGCAAATTTTTTTCAGTTATTTTTTATTTCAAAAAAAAATATGACTATGCAGAAAGCTTTTAAAATATTAACCTATCCACCTTCTTCGAAGTCAGTTAGTAAATTATAAAGTAGGATTATCTTGCTCCTAAACTCTCCATAAAGTTAAGAATAGTTAAATACTAATTCATCTTCCTTCTCAAGTAGGTAGGTACTAATCAATGTTTACCCAAGCCCTAATAAGTATGTTTCGAATTTGCATACACCCGTAAATTATTTGCTAAAACCAACACTTTGGCTATCAATAGAGCTATTAATCATTCCGACGACTAAAAGTGTTAATAAATTAATCCGGTAACAATTTATGTACAACTATAGAGATGTTTTATGATAATTTTATGTATGGACCGCCCCCGAATGTAGTGCGGAGGTCAGTCGTCAAGTTTTATAATAAAAGCTAACGATTAACTTATGTTCTTATTATCTTTTAGCTAAAACTTGCGAGAAATCAACAAACAGTACATTAGATAATCTGATTCAAGTGTCCCGTGCCGAGCGATGGGACGCTGTGGGTTGATACAAAGTACAAAGGAACGAGCAAATAATAATTACTCCTTCGACAGCCGGCAGCTGTCAAAGTCAGACTGATTTCTATGAATCATCTCCTAAGATGAAGCACGCAGAGCGATACTGCAACCCTTCGCATCATCACACTGCATCAGGCAGATTATAGTCAAACGCATTCATAATCTCATTTAAAACAGATAAGTAGGAACGATTGAAACAATTCAATAACTCTTTTACTGTTATGTCTGCCCACAAAAAATCTCCTAATAAAACTATGGACAAAATATATTTTATGATACATAAATACATGCACAATACCCTTACATTCATACCAAAACATTTAAGCTCCGATGAGCTTGAATGTTTTCTAGTTTTCGAGGGTATTGTGCATGTATTTTAAAGACTGACTGTCGAAGGAGTAACTACTACTTAGGCAAGACAAACTAACGAAAATAAATTAACAAATAAATTTATAATGTAGCTGATTATACAAACACCGAAAACATTAAACACAAATTAGCTCATAAGAGTACAAGAAAACATTGTGAAATATAAATCTTTAATAATGGTGTTGTTTAGCGCGAATATAGCGAAAGTGTTAAAAATAGTTAATTCCTGACGGCAATAAAAACACGTGCATTCTTAGCGTTTCTTTTTAACGGGAGCGTAATCAAAAACATAATAATATAACTAAAAATACAAAACCGCTCCACTTTAGGAGTATACAAAAAAAAAACGATCGCATAATACATTATTTCTACATAACAGGTATATAATTATGTACGCTACCATACGTTTTTAGTAGTTCTTTCAAACGTGCCACATCTTAGGCTACATTGCAGTTTTACATCAGAGGACCTGCTATCAAACGCAAACGTATTTTCTTTATAAAATATGTAAGAAAACATTTATGTGTTAATTAAGTACTTCACATAATTTCTATCCGACACTGATAATTAAACTGCTTATTGTAGTTTTTTTTTTTTTAATTACTTAAACGGTCCGTCAATTTTTGTAAGTACTTAGGTATTTTTAAATGAGAAACAATGTATTGTTAGTCATAATATTTTTTGCAAATGTTAAACTAGGGTAACCTGAAGGGCAGAGTTCAATCTTTAATTCTTCCGATACCTATTGCCCGCCGATTCGGCTAACGTTGACATATTGCCATCTGAAAATATTAACTGTGACTAAGTTCTATCTCGAGATAATTTATTCTTCTTCCTATTAAGTTTATTCAATAGTTATTTTCACTTCACGTGTATATACTATACTACTATATTATTAGATAGTTATCTCATTTAAATAGGTAAAATACTATAACTCACAATCACACACATACACACCATTCCACAATCATATCGTCTAGTCTAGGCGAGTGTGTATCAACACTTCACATACACAATTACACACTCTAGCTACTTAGTAAACTTACACATGCACACATTCGTTCAATTAAATGTAGACTCTATTTTAACGAAGTTAAGGAACACTGTTAGTCGTTGTTGAATGGCGTTATAGTTTCCGAGGTGGAAGCATGTTTGTAAAGTAGACTGTAAATCGTTAGTCACCGACATCAGTACAGCAAAGAATAAATAAATAATCAGAAGGATAAGGATATTTCTTAGACAAAAAAGAATGCCTATTTACTAGTCGATTAGGTAAGGAGAGCTTGGAGAGCTGATGGAGTCGAGTAAGTACAGTTTTCGGTAATGAACAATTTTCTATTGATAGGTCGAGGTTTTGTGCTTATCTTTCGTGGTATCAATGTGTTTTACCTTTTCGTTTAGCGGTTTTATAACCTGAATTATTCTATTAGTTCGTAATAATTTTCCGGGAATTAATAGATTCGTGTTTAACATATTAACGATATCACATTAGGAAAAGCTGTAACATATGTTACGTTACAAAATAAACGTTAGGATATTGTTTGTAATTATAAAAATAAAATAGACGTTATTCGCAGTATATTTCTTACGGGATTGAGAATAATTCTGTAATAGAGGATTAGAAATATATATTTTTTTAATTTCTATCTCATTTTTACATCTTTGACAATCATCTCGAAAGCGTACCAAGCGACCGTGCGTGTAGGCATTTACATAGATCGCGCCCACTTCATACGCGTCGATTTTTGCTCAGATACCGCCATAATACGACCAAAATACAACACTTTGACTCCAATACGTACCACTCGGATATTAGGTACATTTTAACTCGTCCGGACTACGAAGAATACTGGTTCTGGGACCGGAATCCGATTCGTGGTATACAGAGGTTAATAAAGCGCACTCGCTACTTTACGACTTTTTGTTGTAATAAATAAGAATAATTTCGACTGGAAACAATTTATGCTTTATTGGAACGATGAGGTTGTAGACACCTTCGGATCTTTTTGAATTGTGTTTTTTGCTAATGAGATAAATTTTTACTGTCACACAGATAAAGCTAAGATTTACTGTGTCGGCGATGTCTTGCGACATTCACTAATAAGCTGTTTCTTCTGCGTCTCATTTATGGTCACGAGTCTCCCATAAGATGTACGTAGAATTAACCACACGATTTCTACGTTTTCTGAGTAGCCGATTTTTTTAGAGATGTTTTAGCAACGCACGTGAATAAAAGATGATTGAACCCAGGATTGAACTGACGTCTGCTTGCTTGACAGGCAGGGCATTCTCTGTTTAGGCTACAACAGCTAACGCTACCATAGATAATTCAAGATAATTCACTGAATAGATAATTCACTGGTTAATTTGGCGATGAAATCTCAATGAACTGTATGTGATGATTGGACTAAATCCTTGTCATCAAGTTAGGCTCCGCTGTAGTCAGCTTGACAGTTATTAATGCATACAGAATTTGACTTCTATTAAGATTGACTTAACACCTTCTAACACTAGTAGGTATGTGTAACCTCACCTGTCAAGAAGACTTGCAGAACTGTCATCGAGTTTAGGACTACATTATATCTTTCACATATAAGTAGGTACATAATTCATATATCAAATTTAAGTTATTCAAATTATTTCTATAAGCACTTAACTGAATAGTGGCATATGTTTCATACCTTTACCAAAGCGCTTTCACCAGTAAAAAAATACTTCATAAAATTAAATACTTTATATATATAAATCCTAAACAGATAATCTCTAAAACTTAAATACATCAAAACTCTTTACCACAAAACACCTACGTACATTAGTTTAATAACAAAATAATTGAGAGCGATAAGAAATTTTACTACGGAGTGGGATGGGTGGCAGGAAGCTTTTCTACTTGCCTACGCAATTCGTAGCAGTCGTAGCGTAGGCCGGCGTTGGCGTAACGATGACGTCACAGCCCTACGAATGTCTACGCACAGCGAGACTGATAAAAATCGGCTTTAGAGCATAGAAAAATGACAGCGACCTTATAACCGACCTTTCAATAAATAAATCAAAAGTACAAATGGAAAGAAGTATATTCCTACAAAGCTTCTTCTATTCTCGTACCTAATTTGCTCAAGGTGTGCCTATTTAAAACTTTCGAGCCACTATTAGAGGTTATATAAAAACGATTTGCTATATACCTACAAAAATCAGCTGAACGTCAAAAAAGTTCATTAATGAATGTACGCTTATCATACAGACATAACCAATTTCTGCAATGTATAGCATTAATTTTTGTGTTTAAGGAAAAAAATAAATAACTTGTTATACATAAACTCAAGAAACTTAATCCTAGAAGGAGTTCTTTATACTTTAAAAACAGCGAATGACGGACTTAAATTTTCCGTTAATTTTGATTTCTAAATCAAAGTAAGTACTGGACATACGAGTATTTTGATAAATGATATGGGTCCAATTGAACATGATGCCCTTTTTCACAAAAAAATGTACAAATCAGATTAGGCGTCGGTCGTTAAAAAATTTGAGAACATACTACATAAAAATTGTATTGACAATCTTTCCCTTTTTTACCCAACTGCGAGAATTTTTCGAGTAAATGCATGTATATTTCTTTGACACACCCTAGAGCGTAAACGGCTTGTCGTATTTTTATGTGAGTGGTGTCAATAGATTCGTCTTAGTCGTGAGCGTGAGAGTGACACAGAATACATTTAAAAAAAATTAGGGTTTGTTGGCGCCAAAAAGTAATCTCAAAATAAAAAAAAAACAAAATTCATCGAGTATGGTATCAAAATGAAGGATTTTTAACTGTGATTACGAATAAATATATGAACGTATAGGTTTAAGACACACACGTTTAAAGATTTAGTGGTCAGGTTTTTTTGAAGTCGCTCTAACCACTACTTTCATTTCGGATAAAATGTCGCTCGAAGACGCGCGTCGTAACATACAGTTCATGTGCGTGGCAACACTGCATTACGCAATAGCGTTGTTCGTGCTCTCCTGCTCTACCCAGTATGTTAGAGAGAGAAGGTACGAGCACGCGGCTTAGCACGGGGCAGTCGGCGGGGCGGTGCGGAGCGCGGTCATTCGACCGCCGACTCGCCTTTCGACCTCACGTCACGTGTTTTACTCTTAATTAATTTTACCACAAAAAAATGTCAGGCTTACAAAATGAATACCAACAAACCCTAGAAACTCTGAATCATGAAGATAAACACTGGACGCAGTTTGAGTTAGATCTCATCGATTGCATAAGAGATGACCATCCAGTAATTTATACGAATACTGGCGATATGACAAAGCATCAGCGGGCAGGAAAGATTAAAAGCGCTTGGAAGAAGATTAGTGGAAGATTTCCAGAATTGACTGGTAAGACATTGTACATATGTATGAATGATATAAAAAAATGCTTTCCATTCTGTGTATGCTTTAGAAGTTGTACATCCATAATATTTATTGCTAAGTGTGACATCTTTGACCTTCGTTCGTCACCAAATTCGATGTTATGCATTTGATCCACGAGAGAAATATCCATATATTCATATGGTCCATTGCTCTCTGTGCCACTTGGATCTTATGTGTGACCTCTTCTGTAAAGGTCCATGTTTCGGCAGCATACATAAGGGTATGCAAAACACATTGGCTAAATTCCTTAGTCTTAAGGCATTGCGGGTTTTTTTATTATACGTCATTTAGTTTTCCAAAAGAAGGTCATTGCATTTGGATTCGTCTAGCGACTTTCTTGACTTGAGAGCCTAGGTCAAAGTGGTCAAACGACGAAGCAACAGTGTTTAAGATATATAATAATCACTCACGACTTCAGTAGGTCTACCACCTACAGTTGTTAAGTGTACGAATATGGTGACTTGTGATGATCTAGGTCTTGGACATATTCATATGTAAATCGAATCTCAGGGATGCCTCATTCAGTTCGGTTAGTATACACTGAAAGTCTGCAACATTCTCAACCAAGATGAACAGGTCATCAGCGAAACAAGGTGCGTCATGCATATACGTACCGTTAATGTTAATTCCTCTAGACCCCTCTATCTAATCTCATACCACTCTAAAGGCTTCACGGCGCCTTCTAGTACATTCATGAAGAACTTGTTTGAGGGGTGGTCGCCCTGTTGGTATAGTTGGTTCGTGCATAGAAGGTAAACTAAAAAATATAGATCGTATTTATTTATATCTTTTTGTTATAGTGCCGCAGCTCAAATCAAAGTGGAGGAGTATACTAGATAACTATCTTAAAGTAAAGATATTTGACGGTTCTTATTCTGAATATAACGAAACGGTGTCAACTAGCAAGTATATGAATGGTTCTTTGAAATTTTTAGAAGGAGTTAATATTGATCTTAGTACGAGTGCATATGCCGAGACGAGTAACAATCTAGGAACAGGATCTTACTCTACTTATAAAAACGACCATAAAGAAGCAAATCCTTCATATTGCGTCGATATAAGAGAATTACTTCACGAGGAAGTTGACCTTGACGACGAATTAGTTATTAAAGAAGAAGTGACTGAGGATACAAATATTACAGATGTCACTTTTGCAGTTGATACTGTAGAAGTAAAGGAAGAACCAATAAAGAAATACACTGAAGAGGAATTAATGAATGCTACACGTTTGACTAAAGAAATGATTGACGAATTGATTTTGATAAAAACAAGACATTATTATATGACTCCAGTGACCGAAACTAAATAATAGTAATTGCTGCAGAATGATAATACGTGTATCAGTCACTGGTTGTTTTGAATTGATTCCAGGAAAAGAATATGTTTATGTTAACGCCGCCCGCCGGAGATAGTTTTCGATTATTTGTTAATTTAGACACAGTTAGTAGGTATTTGTAATTTTCAAACCTAGGTACTCTACTATCTAGAAATATATTTTGAATAAAAAGTGCCAAACAAAATATTTTTATCTTTTAGTTGAATTGTTACCCTTAAAGCGAAACCTACGGTTTGTAATTTTATAAAAAAATCTAAATTTAATTAAATCGGTCAATCAAAACGGTTAAAACATTCCTAGAATTTATACACCAAGTTTTTTTAAAAGATTTTCTTTAAACTACGACCTATACGCGAGTACTAGCTTTCAAGAGACATCAAACATACAGACATCCAAATTGGCAGACGAAAGAAGAAAAATGCCAGACCCGAAGCAGAGATTTACGCTCGGTCAGTTACGAATTTGAAAAAAGAAATCAAGACGTTCTCTTATTTTAGAAATTGCAAACAAATGTGAAACCAGTTCATGTCAACAGTTCGCACATATTAATGAGGTGTATCATTCATAACAAAAAAAATAATGTTTTATCTTAGCGCACGTTTCTTTCTTATTACGTGTCCAACCAATTTCTAAATGTATAGCTTTAACTATGACTATGATATCAACGGAAACAAAATTTATATTTCTCTAATTGCGGTTAAAATTACATAACCTAAAGTTGTAAATAAAAAAATAAAAGAATCCTTAAAAATGTTAGAGCACCTAAGGTAAATAACAAATAGCAGGAAATTGGCGAAACATCAGTCTAACCTAGTTGATCTCGCAAGCGGTATGGAACGAGCGAGGTACATTCACAAACAGCGTGACGGATTGGTCACCGCACCGCACAGACTCTCGGATCGCCGTTTCAATTGTACTGAACTGGTTGCGACTTAATATTTGTGTTACCAAATTTCTCTGCCCACGGACAGACTCGCATGTACCGTAAGCGGTATGGTTCAGAGATACAATCAAACGTACTTATTTTGAACGAACTTTCTAGATCATTATTTCGTCGAATTTAAGAAATGTTGACACTCTCTATATCTGTCGCTTAATTTCGACATTTATTTGTTTTTTTCTCATAAAATATAGATTTACGCAAATAAGAAATGCCGCCGGGACATTTAATGTTTAACGCGGTTTATTCCTTTTATATCACTTTTTATAACAAAAAATGGGACCAATAAAACCAGAGTCAGTCAACCTGCGATTAAAAAGATAACCTCTCATCCAATCTCCCCCGCATTGTGTGGGGCACAAGATAACGCGGCACTAGGTAAATATTTTCCGTGATAAATGTTTTACTTACCTGTCGCGACCGCAACGCGCGCTTCAATAATAACCGTGATATTGCGATGATACGGACTGGAAAAACTCGTTCGGCGGATGTCGATATCCTTATAGGCCCACGAGTCGAAAATACTGCTGAACTGCAAATTGTTTGATACACTTTCCATTGCGTTAGCGATACTGGTTTCGTCGAAGAGTGTCTAGCACAAGCCGCACTGTATGCGGTCTGTGGAGTGAAAATCGTTACATATTTTGTGGATAAGTGGTCTGGATCGAGTATAGTACGTTGCCAGTGAGTGGCTTTCATTCATACCGCCTCGAGCCACGTTCCACACGAGATCTCATCTTCCAATTACTGACGACATTCGTGTGCTGTGTGCTGCGATTTTTTTGTCATTGTAGTCAATATTCGTGTGTCAGATCTTTAAAAACGATAGGGTTTGTTTGTCGAGCTTCTGTTTTGATCATTCAAACAGCAAATTTCTATTGTAAATCTGGTAAACTAAAAATCCTAAGCTACTGTTAGAACAGATATTATTATGATTTATGCCATTAGATGTGGCTGTAGCTGCCTGCCAACAGAAAGGTCCATCGTGTTTTATCTTAACGTTAAGCTATTGTTATGAAACAAACTTAAGTGGAAGGATTCTCATAAGCACCACTTATTGAAGGTAAGTTTCGACATATGAACATTTTCGAGGGCCAGTCGATTTGGCGAAGCATTGTGCTGGTGTATTACACAAACAGTACTGAACGCAATCGCTCAACGTTTCACAATCACGGGTTCGGCGACCGACACCAATACCTAAATTAATTTTCTTTTCGGTCCCGCGTCGTCGCAGTTCATTGTTCAATTTGAGACTACGATTTTGGAGCAATGATGTGCTATTTGGTGACACCGTATAGAAAGTTATCTCTAAACTTGTTTACGGACTGTGATACATTTCGCATTAAACCTTTCTCTATACGTGCACAATCATAAATGTAGAGATCATAGGTCGCTAGGTGTACAACATCGTCGAGGTACTTAAAGTATGTATCAAATTTTCTGTAAATTGTACGTAAAGTCTTGATCATTGGGAAACAAAGGTCGGAATACACAGTCTGTGATTGTCGAATAACAATACATTTATTTAGGTGTGTACGTGAATGTAAATCAGTACTAGTATATGATAGCACTAACAAACCAGTCGGAGTTGCTCAAACACACGAGTATGACATTTTATAACTGTAACAAGGTCACTTACCGTTCTTATTTGGGAATATAAGTATGTATTGTACATGGTCAAAACGAAGAGGTATGATAGATGGGAATGTCAGAGTGAAGGTCGCCAATCGATTTTTGTATCCGTTTGAGAGGCTACGCGGATAGAATACTAAAACAATGCAGTAGAGGTATCGATTGTTTCGCTTTAAATTTATCTTCAATTTGTATCTCTATATTTTGAGGATAAAGTTTGTTGAACGCTTTCTTGCCCTCTGTAACCTTATGAAATATAAATGAATCGCAATTTCGATGCAGACTGAGGTAATCGCTTTAAGGTAGAAATAAACTTTAAAGCGATTAAGATAATCTTCACTTTAAGAAGCATGTTAGGGCAAGTTAATAACATACCTACTCTACTCATGATAATTATAAGTGCCTTATCAATAGCGCCTGTGCTGACATAGTATAAATATCAAATAATTTAATAAGTAAATTGACACTGAAATACGTTGCAGCTCCTTTTAAATGAAGAGCAGCCATTATCTTCGTGTATGCACAGAAGAAATATTAGTACAGTGTAGGCAAAGTAGTTGAATCTAGCATCTGTTTCTGAGTTGTTCAAAGGTCACTGATACAGTTCGGACTTTGAACTGTATTCGTGTACTTGCACAAGTAGCTATTTTATATCATTTTCTGTCCCTAACCATCTAAATGGAGAAGCGAAGTAAACAAGGTATTGAACTGACAAACTGCACGAAATAAGCACTAGTGAATTGGAATGGTTTCCATTGCATCCATTTCTCAGATAGTCGAGATTCCTGCGTGATTGCAGCAGCAGTGGTGCTTTGCTTTCCCAGCGATCCGTCAGTTGCGCTTGCGTCCGAAGAGTGCCTACGTGATCCACGCTTGCGACATTTTGACAATACGCCAGTTTACGTAACGGTTACTCTTGGTTTACTAACTATTCAGTAATCTGTACTGGTTGGTACACCGTGCATTCTTCGCTTTTTGTTCCGGGATGATAAATGAACTCGAGACACTTTTGCGCCAGTTTTGTTTGTCACAAATATCTAAACTTTCTGTGTACTGTCGCGTGACTTCACCTACTTGTGTAATCGTACTTTTTCTTATTATGCATTTAGTGGAACGATTTTTGTTATTTTACTATTGAATAGTATACTTTCAGGTGACTGTTTTAGTTTAAAGCCACAATCTAAAGAAAGTAGCAATACTTTAGTAACCTTGTTGTAACTTATAAAAAATAGCAAGACACTAAAATGACGAACAAAACATAATGATTGTGATAGATCATAAAGCAGCTATCACTTCTGCATTCCGCGAACGTAAGGTGAAACTAACAACAAATGTTCGTTAGTTTCCTATTCAACTAAAATTATTAGTTCCATGTGGAAATAGGAAATAGTGCGAATCGCAAGTAGAAATAATATAGCTAAACTTTCTCCGTTTGTTTTGATGCGAACAGACTGCGCGGGCGCTGAATGACACGCGTTGCTGCCTAGAAAGAGCACTATGGTAAGTAACACAAATAATAACAGTTACAAAAGATGTACATGTGTTTGTGAATGTACTTTTATATGTATAGGAAAAACTAGTTTGAACATGCATGAAAATATGAATGACGAGGAGACATGTTTGGGAAAAAATCTGTCACCTGAATGACCTGCAAGATGTCATTGATGACTAAGGCCAATAAAACAAAAACCTGGTCAAAAACTATTGATAACGATTATAAAATCATGATGATGACGAGATAATAAGATTTGATTCCCAAAGGAAAAGGAAAAAGAGATAGTAACAGAAAAACGCATCTTGTCATGATTTTTTTAGTAATATTCTTGCATAAATATATATTTAGTTAATAACAAATCAACACAGGGCAATCAAATTATTATTAACAATTTAGTATCGGTGCGTACGTAAGGCAAGTAGACAATACTAGAACAGAATCAAACAGGTGATTAGACAATCTTGTTTTGTTTCAGCATCTGGTTGTTCATTGTGTAATCGACCCGATTTGATTACCTTCCATCGAGCCGTTTCATAGCGATTGTTACTTTCATTTCGACGGCGGCGCAATAGACAATTACCACATTCCACTACTACGTTGATGTGCATTACCATTTTTCTCTAAGATAATTACTTTCATGGTGGTCGAGTGAATTTGAACTATGTGGTTTACTTCCTACAGTTATTTGAGCGTGTATCTTAATGTCTTTGCTTTGGTGTTAGTTGTTGCTTGCGTGTCGAATATTTAACTGTCGATGGTAGCTTATGTAGTTAAAAGTATTCAGTTATTAAGTAGTCTAATGAGAGTGAAAAAGTTATCTCCAGCGAGGAACTTATGAAATAAGCTTCACGTTTGATTAATATTTATAATAAATCTTTTTGAACCTAAAATCTTTTTCGAACCTAAAATTATCATAGTTCCTTTTTGAAAACCCCTAATAGCATAATTTGAATTTTTGGAATGCATGTTCATCTGTTGCATAATCAAACACTCAAGTATTTACGGTAAAAATATGCAGATAATTTGATTTATGGCAGGAGTCTATCAAACACATGCTGATATTGTTCGCCCGACTCAGTAATTGTTTATACATTCATTCTGTCATTCGTCATAGTTGCCAATACCGGCACTCGTGTTCGGCTTTCTTCAAGGCTGCTCACAAATATAGCTCAATGTTCACGTGTTTTCAAAATAACAAATCTTACCTTTATTATAATGAAGTTGGAATAGTTTCTGAGCATGCTTTGTGGACAGGTATGTTTGAATAATGTTTGAGGCTAAAGTTTTGGAGTTTGTTAACAGAGTTTATTGATTAGCTTCTTATAGCCGTTGTGTGCTGTATATAATCAGATTCTTATATGGGAATTATATATTTAATTAATAGTTAGACATGTGGTTTTTCTAATAAGGCCTTGTATCAATATATTTTACTGAAAAACAATAGAAAAGGCATAAATAGAAACAAACTTTATTAATTTCAATTGTTCTTGTTTTTTTTATCTCCTGTGCTTCGAGCATTTTATTTTTATTTTATCTTAAGGGTTAATATTAGATATATCTGCATGTAATAACTAATTAAGTAATAAATATTGTGAGTATTGAGTATTTTATCTGTGCATGTGAAATCGAATGTGAAGTTTACCTGTTTTGATCCGAATACGACTACTATTTTTCAAAAAAAAACTTTATAATGAAGCTTTGAATTATAATATCATCATAATCAGTTTATCATAATCCACTGCTACTATAAGCCTACTACTACACTACTACTACAGACCCTGATCTTCTCGTTCCCAACATTATTACAATTACTTTTTACAATGTCTTTACTTAGGTTTCTTAACTGTAGTACTGATTCAATTAATCCAACTTGCACTAATCAATCCCATCGCAAAATAATTCAAATTCTTAACAATTTCAATTTTTGATTCATTGACTCATATAAGAGTTAGTTAGCTTTACCAATCAATCTCCATCACTAAGTGATCCAAATAAGGTATTAAGTTCCCCGTCTCTCAGCTGAGGCACTGCTCTAAAATACGGCCACCAGTCAAGCTGTAGCGTTTAACCGCGAATGGTTACCCGATTAGTCACTGAAAGCATTCCTTGGATGCCAGTCTGCAGTTAGATACCTACTGTCGATTGAATCGCGGGGGAATCTGATCTAGTGCTTTGTTCACATTTCCTTGTATAAATTTATCTAATTGACTTATTATCATTTTATTGACCTATTATCATTTTTGATTTTTGGCTGCAATCAGTAGATTATACCTAATTTACATCTTGTTACTTCTTTTGTCTTTTTGGCGTAGTCAGAAAATCTCGTTTATAGTCTTTTAGAAGTCGCAAACGTGAAATAATATTATTACCTACACTTTTTTTCCTACCAGTCAAAACAAATCTGCAACTGAGTGTCAAAAAACCAATCTTCAAACAAAAAGCAGATTAAACGCCCGTTTTTACCATCACTAAACATTTGGCTTCAAATAATCTGCAAACAAATAATCAGTATAAACTAGAGCTTTCGACCAACACAATGGTTTAAATACTAGATAGAAGGGACCAAAGTTGCTTTAAAACTTAGAGGCTGTTAATTCATACCTACTCGTACTAGTTATCCTTTACTCAGTTAAATTATACTATATACCCAAGTATCTTTGTCAAAAGTGAACCACAGATGCAACAAACCATGAAGGCGACACACTGAGACAAATGTTGACGACGACGCGCGTGGATGCGCCTCGCTTCAATTGCAACTGGCAACTGGCTGGCGCCGCTATTGCAGCTTACCACGGAACATTCGATGATGGAAAGGACACTAAAGCTAACATTATCCTTATTTATATCTGTCACTTGCGGAACTACGAGTACATATGTAATTTATATTTCTGCATTTGATTGAACGTAAACGCAGGTTAAAGATGTATAAACTATTAGCAAACTACATCTACCTGATAATATGTAATAGTTTGGGCAGCAGGCACGAAAAAAATCCAACGACAATTTTGTGTAATAGGTATACACATCATCTAAATGTACAAAATTCACAGAAGTTTGAAAATGCTCATACTTTGAGCTTCTTTTTATTTCCAGTCACAGCCCTTCCATCCATCGACTATCTTCCAAAAGGCGTCCGAACATTTAGCATGACATGATGTTGACATATGGCGAATAACCTCAATACATGCCAATGTTCTATAAAGTTTAATGCAATGACGTCTGTTAACATTAAGTTAATAATAATGTACTTAAGTCGCTGTGGTTTTACTGACAATGGACAAAGGCATGGGAAAGTACGGTACCTATGGCTGTCCACTTTCTTTTCCATCGCCAAGTGTGTTGATAGTTTTCTTCTTTGACTTCATTATACTTTTTGATTAGGCCCAAAATAGCTTATTTTTTGCCGTTCCTGAATAAAAAATCTAGTTTAAAAATTGAATGTATTGGGTATATGAGTATTTATTGTCCAGGCTCCTTACATTTTACAACAACTAAGATTGTTTCAAATATCTACATCTTGTTAAATTACCGTAAAGAGCAAGCAAATAACTATTATGTCTATGCATATATAATTGTAAAATTTTATATTATTCTACGGAACATCACAATTCCTTGTCGTTATTATGACTACTGTCTATACAAAGTTCAACAACTATGAAGACGGTCAGGTGTTACAATAATCACCTGAACAATCCATTGTCCCTCGCTTCGCGCCTACGGCAAATCCTCTAAAAACAAATAACAAAGTTCAAGCATCTAGTTCAGCCAACCTTTACCGGCATCTGCATAACTGAGCAGCGCGTTCTCATTAGCCGGCGTCCGTTACTCCGACCCGACTCCACTCCCGCGCACTCGCGCAACGGGATCGCACCGACCGCGACCTCGCCCTCTTTACTATTTGAATTTAGAACTTATATCATTTTGGTAACTTTGGCTTTTTTATTGTCTGGTAGTAATCTTGCGGGCTACTTGCATATAATCTGACTTCTTAACAGATGTTGAAGATTTTAATTTAATTGCCCGAGGAATTACTTAAATAGGCAAATACGGATACTAGCTAAACCAACTATGAAGACTAAAGCAACTATAACTAAGTCATGACTCAACACATTTAATTTATTAATCGAATTCAGTCCCATGAAAAAACAGAATATTAAAGAATTACAATACTTTATAAGAATTTTTGTTATTTTTGTGTAATACAAGTTTTGAATGTGCGTCTTTGACATTTTATAGAAGATTCATGAGAAAATTGTCGAAACAGTAATTTTGTCAGTTAACATAGTTCACATCAGAGTTGGCGCGGCACCGTCCGTTACTTTGCTCTTGCGCAGCTTCCGCGCAACGGGACCCACCACCGATCTTGTTTGTTTACTATTCTGACTAACAGTTTCAACTTACTTCTAGTATTCTGTAAATTGTATATCTTACTATAACGACGTCTTGAACTAAGTCGGCGAAGTTTAGCCATTGAAAAAGCTCGTTGTCCCGATACTGCTCGATCCCTCCCCGATCATCTTAGCACGAAAAGTTTGCAAAAGCTTTCCAAGCGTTTGCACCACTCTTTTCATTGTTTCCGTAAAATCTATATTGTAAGCCCCCTAAAAAAATAAAATTGTATAAGTGCAGACGGTTGTCATATGCGTATACCATCCCAATTAAATCTATGACAAATAACTTACAAGAGAGACAAGGAGCAGTCGTTAAGGGCAACATTTATTTCGTTTTACTATAATTAGACGCTTAACTATGAAGCTTTTAAACGGAATCATGAGGACAAAACAAAATATAATTTTCTTTTTTATTAGTTATACAGTGATAAATAACTTTTCTATCGAACGAGCACGTGTTTTCAATACAGCTGGTAATGAAACCCTATGAGCAGAGGTCAAAGGTTTTCTCCATGGCCACTTACACCTATTTAACGCGGAGAAAAGTAGAATGAGAAGGGGGAGTGATCGAGTCAGTAGAAAGTCCTTCGCCATTGTTTTCTTCATTACGACACTCGTATTTATCAGATGTCACTCCACGGCTCGCCGGCTTATTGCATTCTGTATGCTAATGAGTCAGACTCATATTGAAGTTGAATTAAATGCATACAATGGAATATTTTGATAGCTTTTCAACTCGTCGCTTGTGATATAGCTATACTTACCTTGGCTGTTACAGATGCTAAAATAATCTGAAGGTTTTTATTACTGTTATCCCTAATACATCGTGACCATTATTATCACAGTATTTCATTACTCGTATAATTAGTATTGTAAGTGAGTGTGTTCATTATCTATTAGTGTAATGACTAGGAACTATGATACTCAAGATTTATTAACAGTTCATGGTTTTGTTAGCAACAGATACCCAGAAAACAAATTTAAATGCTATTTATTTAATTGATAAATTAAGAGTAAATAAAAAGTAAGGTCAGTGGATAGTAAGTAGCCCTGTGGTTTCAATTACAAAATACTTAAATAAAGAGAACATAAATTGCTCCACAGACAGAAATCCAGGTGACCAAGATCTATTTGCCCTTGTCTACTATACGATTTGTCCATTCCGAGTCATGGGAAACGATCGAAATAAAAAGGCCATCCAAACACTGTGTTTAGATCTCAATTCGTTTGTTCTGTCGCATTGTTGATACCTCTGCGCACAGATTACTTCGAAGTTAGTATAGAAATGAGACAAAATAGGGCATAGTTTGTATTAAGATATCCGTAGAATAGCAAACAGTTGGTACGGGCGTCTTGACCATAGGATTTCTAACACATCATTTGTAGTTGCCAAAGCGATCGGGTCATTCTTTTGTCCGCGTGGGAAAGATGCAAATGAACTACTTCGCTATTTCTTTGTTTGATTTCGTGAAAGTTTACACGATCGAGTAGGAAATGCGGTCGACGACGGCCCGATGTGAACGCCATTTTTATGTAATTGTTACGTCGCGATGTTTGTGGTGGTCCATATTGTAAGATAAGGCGGGAATATGTTATAAATAAACATTCTGCTAAAGCTACTACCTTTATAACTTTTCACAGAACAAGGTAGTGGAGTAAGTTTAAAACTAATACTATAATTGCCGTTTGTTGCTCAAACTGTCTATTGTTGTAATGGTCGATGTCAAATCTTTCTACACGCGGTATTAAAATAAGAGAGCAAAAATAATGCATATAGAAGAATACATGTTAATGCAATGTTTATGCTCTGAGGCAAGCAAAATTAAGTCTGATGAGATTTCTTTCCATTGATATTTAAAATTAATTATTAATTGAAATTGATACTGAAATGTAAATAATACAATGAAGTTCATAAGTTTCCAGTGACTACAGCTTACACAGGGTTCTTCAGTCAGTGCTCTTAATCACCGAGAAAATAGCGTACTTTGCGTACGTTGTCGTTTTTTTGGATAGCTATAAATTATACATAAGAGACGCTCGTCTCTTATACCTTATAAATTGCGTGCTACGAAGGGGAACGCCCTTTATGAAATCAACTGCACTGCACCCGGGTCAAGCAGATAGAAATTGTATTCTTTATGAAATTTATATCTTTAAGCGAGGTTTGTACTTACAAATCAAGTACCCGTTAATAATAACGCTGAATTTAAATTACAGTAAGTGTTAATGTTGTTATTTGTATTGCATACTTGACTTTAAGTTTCACGAGAATGTAAAGAGAAACTTCTAGTTGGAGATACTGCACAGAAACATCAAAAGTGGCTTATTTAATTAATTGTGCATGATATTGCATGAATTGTGTTTCTCGTCCGAGAAGTTCCTGGTGATCCTGGTGTATAATTATAACATCTATCATTGCTACTAAAGTTGACACGCTAAAGCTAAATATTCAAACGAAGTGCTCAATGTAGATCATGCTATTTGAAATGACAGAACTTTAGTCGTGGTTACTGAGTGCTTGAATGCTGAGTGCAGAGGTACCTACGTAGAAAAATAACAATAATAGGTAAAGGTAAGGTATATCACAGCATCCATCTACTAATGTAATTTGTATGCCTCCGGCACTTGATTTTGCAACTATCTGTCCCTTTTATCGAAACTCGAGGCTACCATGTTCACTTAGTTTTAAATATGACACAAAATCTTTTGTGCATTCCACAAGTCCGAGTTTAAAGGTTAATACGTTATGAATTACATTCAAGAGTACCTCTACGAAGGAGAATGTCTCTGCCGTTGTAAAGATTTCTTAACCGGTCGGCCTTTCGTGATAAGGTCGAAATATTAAAGATGGGTAGTCACTCGTACCTACAAAGTAAATATGAACAAATGGCTACGCACGAGTTATTTTAAGGACAACACTATAAATAGACAAGAAGGTATACTAGTAGCTACAGCGATAACTTAAACTGAGGAGATAAATAAGTTTGAACAATACTGTAATTAAGATTTTATAAGAGAGTTGGCGGTTAGATTCTCTCCCAGAGTTAGTTGTGAACTTAAACGAAAGGGTCTCATTGAGAAAAAAATCAGCTGTTTCATAAATTTTGTCGACGACCGATCAACTTTTTGTATGAAACAGCTGGATTTTTCTCAAATTCAGGGCTGGTCTTATAATGAGAGTTCTTCGCAATGATGAGTACAGTGACCTCTTTTCGGCTTAGTACCCCTTATCAACAACCTTGTATAGCTAAAGCTACAATATGTACAGTATCGTAGGTTAGTAATAGAAAATGTAAATTTATATTTTAATAAGAAAACTCCCACATACTTAGATCGCTGAAAGAATAGATCAATAAACGAACTTAAAAAAAACAGAAAACCGCACTTTGACAGCTGAAAAACTAGCGGTGTTCACATAACTTGACTTTCTATGAATGCTAAAGCGGCCTCAATAGCATGTAACCAGATTTGAGCCAGAATTTTGTACATAGGCATCCCTTTGCTGAGAGGTTTTTTTTGGAAGTATCTAATAGATAATTCTCTGTCAATTATCATTTGACTAGCTTTGCCAACGATACGTTTGCTTTTCCGGGAAAAAAGTAGGCTATGGCACATTACGATCCTCGAAAATCTACTCTGTGCAAAAAATCTAGTAGAAGCACCACTCAGCTAATGATAACAAGAAGGACAAAAACAACAAATATACATTCATATTTATAAATTGTTTGGGATACGTTAATTAAATTTATCTCAATGTTCGTTGTAGTTTTCAATTAATCTTGACGAAACTCAGTGCTCAGGTTTTGCAAATTTTTGGATATTTTAATCATTGGGTTTGGGTTCTTGTTTTAGGAAGTATTTTAGTAATTTTTGGCAAAGACACAATCCTCAAAATCGGCCAAGTGCCGACTCGTGCACTACGGGTTCCTTATCATTATCTATACCACATTAGTTCAAGTTTCTACCTGTTGTCATTAATATCAAGCAAAAATCGGTAAATAATCACGTTTATTGTATGGGAGCCCCCTTTACATATTTACTTTAAACTATTTTTAGGTTTTTTTGTTATGATGTATTTCTGTTGCCTAAACAGAAATACATCATCTGTTAAAATTACAACTGTCTAACTATCACGGTCTATGAGACAACAGCGTACAGACAGATGAACGGACGGAGTGACAACGAAGTCTTATTAGGGTCTCGTTTGTACCCTTTGGGTGTACAGAACCCTAAATATGAGTCGAATTAATATCTCCTTTTTTGAAAAATCTGTTAAAAAAAGATACGTTATAACGTTACCCCTTTTATCCAAAGGGGCAAGGCTATAATTAATTTAAAAAAAAGAGAAGTTAGCTCCTACCTGACCCTACCAGTAGGACCCTAACTTTGGAGGAAAAGAAAAAGAAAATATGTACAAATGAATATTTAACTTACAAATTACAAACTGCAAAAAAAATAAAAATTAAAATACTACCTTATAACTAAAGGAACTTAAAACTACTCCTAATTTAAACGGCCGGTCACAATACACTGGTGGTAGATCACAGACGGAGGGGGTAGTTCATAGACCGAGAGGTAGTTCTCAGATGAAGGTGACAGTCCTCAGATGAAGGTCGCCATTCACAGATGAGGGTGGCAGCTCGAAGATCCGAAGGTGGCAGCTCACAGTATCGGAACGATGAATATAATATTTCAAGGTTGCACCGACCTTAACTTTAAGGAATGCTCCATCCATCCAAATGTATACTGTGTGTCTATGTCACATTATCCACATTCTCTTATATTCCTGGGAACTTGCGATGGTTTGATGAAAAATTCACTTTAAAATAAAACTGGTCGCGCCAACAGAATTCCCAGGCCTGCCTGGCCCAGGTGTGGCCGTAGTACGTAGTTGAAAGAAAACTTGAGCAGAACTGTCCTGGGGAATGCCTCGCGACGTCTTATATAGTCGCGCGCCCGTTTCCTAAAATCTATATTCTTAAATTTAAATATTATAAATGGCCAATACAAAAATAAGTAAAACTAGACTATTTAAAAAAAAAAATACAACTTTTGAAAGATATGACGTGAAATGAAAATTATTGACGTTGTCAACAATATGTAAACAAACAAATTTTGATATAAAAATGGTAATTAATACATTTAAAAGTAATATTTTCAGCACCAAAAGTATAACGAAATCATCAGGAAATTATTGCGGATATATTGACCAGGTTTTTACAAAGATAAATGAGAAAATTATAAAGTATGAAAGACAACGCAAAACGTTAGTAAAAAGGGCTTTATAATATAATACAGTAGTATAATACAAATACTACAACGTCCAGCTAAATTATTATGGTCTCGAGGTCAAAAGTTCACATACTAGTTTTCATTCAACGTTCAAAAGCCCTCTCAAATCTATTTTTGAACACTACAATACTACGGGTATTAATGTAATTACGAATTTTAGAAACTCTAACATCAGGGCAACCCATTCCGGCTACCTATACGAAGAAAGAGAAACGTAGATTAAACTCTAAATGTAACTTACAATGTTAAAAGTTAATTTGGTAGATAACACTAAATTCTCAATCATCACACAAAATATACGAAGTATCCATAAAAAAAAAAATAGACAAATTCCTTGTGTATCTTGCCAGTTTTGATATACCATTAGACGTAATGTATATTAACCAAATGTTAGACTTCTAAATATGAACCCTCAGAAATAAATAATTACAATATGTTTTTTACTAAACGTAGTTGTAATAAATCCGATGGAGTAGAGGCGTATTTTCATAAACAGCATACTGTTTGCAGTCATTAGATCTCATTTTTAACTCTTGAAATAAATAACAAGCAGTCTATTATTTGCACATATCGTCCTCGTGTGTTTCCTAATCCAACTTTAATTATAATTTTTTATATAATATTCTAAACAACTTTAAAAAGTTTGTAAGAATGTATGGATGTATTATTTCCTGTATTATTGCGTGTAACACCGCTGGACGCAGCTAGTCTTACTTCTTACTTATCCCTAGTAATATTATAAATGTTAATGTAAGTTTGTTTGTTACGCTTCCACGCGAAAACTACTGAGCCGATCATCGTGAAACTTTGTATACATATTTTTGGAGGTATTAGAAGTAACATTAGATACTTCGTATTGATAACTTTTTTTTACGAAAGGTAATAAAAATTGTCCACGCGAGTGAAGTCGCGGGTAACAACTGGTAATATCATAAACGCGAAAGTTGCTGTTATTCGTTCACACAAATACTGCAGTACCGATTTGAATAAAATTCAATCAAATACAATCAAAAACTTATCTTTTAATAACGCGGGTAACACTGCAGGCCGCAGCTAGTAAATTTACATTAATAATTTAATTAGATAACATTCGACGATTATTTCGATTCTATTATTATCTTGCCTTTATATTTCACACTATACCAGCCAGCAAAAAGCGGTAATCAATGACAGACGGGATCGGTTATCGATTATCGATTATTGGATAGCATCGTTATCAGTTATCATAACAGGCGTTGAGCACGTGTGCACGTGAGGTAACGCTTATCAACTATGTATCACGACTTTGTACTCTACAATAGTAATTGAATACTAAAAGTTTTACTTGTTTTGCTAACAGCTAGGTCAACTTTTAGAAGAACAAATGGAAGTGATCGGCTGAGTTGTATGGAGGAAGCAATTTTTATTTATTTTTTAAAATTTTGTTTTACAATGTGTTCAAAATGATGGGTAGAAAGTAGAAGTAGAAGACCGATAAGTATTGTCACACCTTTCTGTGACACATTGTATACGTAATATAAGCATATAATGTTGCTCAAGAAAAGGTAAACTACAAAGACGAATGCTTTAAATATTTATTTATCACCCATTCGTATTATCCGTCAAATACTTTAATTGATTGTGGGAAAAGCCATTTTTAATAACAAACCAAAATTAATGCACCCCATATCAATACATGTAATCTTTCATATCTGTAAATAGATAAAGTAAATATAATTAGATTAATATATTGTTGTGGGATCGATATAAATGTACCTACGAGTATATGAAAAATACAAAAGCTTGTTACATATTTTTTCAAATGTTTAGATGTTTGATCAGTTAGCCAAATCCAAATTATGTGTTAGGGTCATCCGTATTTACAAGAATGTTGTTTACTATGATAAAGATTAGGTTTTTTTCAATAGAACAAATCAAAATACTGGAACTATTTTGATAAAATATGAAAATGGGGTTAATCCTTTAAAATTTATAAAAATATTTTATTAAATATTTTCGTTTTACACATTTGGAAACATACTTCGAAAGTATAATACTTAAAAAGGTTACAAAGTAGACAAATTATGCTCAAAGTTGAGAAGCGTTTAATAATAAGATGCTGACTTCTTGATTCTGGTTCACGACCTACCTGATTTATATCACTTATAAGTAAGCTAGTAAATCTTAATTCTTCCGCCTAGAGGACTTTCACTGGTCTATATAGTACTTGCTCTATGTTACCGACTCTTGATCCAGGAAGTAGACCACCCAAGTGGTTTTATGCAATTAATTTCACTTGTTACTTAAACTCAGCTTGGTTGTGATTTTAAATTAACAGTTTTTACTTTGCGAATACTTAGTATGGGAAGATTTGGCTAGAAGCATTATTATTCTTTTCTTCATAATAATATCAAACTCCGTGATCAAACCGAATCAAAAACTCGATGACGTATAATTTGAGAAACTTTTCTTTAGTTTTAATGGAGATTGCAAGTGTATGTGATTATTATTTGTGCGCTAGTACAGGCATCTAGACAAACATACTTGTCAGTATGTGTCAGCGTAGGTTGATCTATTGCCATTCGAACTCGTGCACGAAAAGTTCCGCACCTTCTACACTACACAACATAGTACATGCTACTAATAATATTACAAAAGTTTTTATCCTTTGGGTACGGATCCTTTGGGTTTGTCCTATTGCAGATTCAAAGCAGAGCCGCTTCGCTCGCCAAGTCAGTTGGTGTAATTTTCAATGCAAATAAATTTCCGCATTAAATAAAATCTATCTAGCCTAGACCTCTAAAAGCTGTGTAGTAAATACATATCTCTGTCATAAGTATGTGGGAAGCGGCAGTTTAACGCGTGAAGACCGTTTGAAATGATTACCGACCAAGGTGCCTCGTGGTCGGTATAGCCTTGCAAATTAACAGGCCGAGTAATGCAGCCACTGTAATTGACTAAGGGAGCGAAGCGTCTCCACTTAAAATCTGTTAAAATTGTTAGCGCCGATAGAACTTTTTTTGGAAGTCGGCAAAAATACACTTTTTTTTAAAAAATATATAAACGTGCTGATAAAAATGAAACATAGGTAATTGTAATCCCGTAATATGATTTTGATAATCATATTACGGGATTATCTAGATCTAGATCTTTTGCAACATTTGGATTCCAAAGCAAACAAATACAACAACAAGGAGTCCACCGAAGCTGATACATTTTCACTGCACAAATTGCACGGAACCGTTTCGCCCAATGTTCTCGTATTTAGCCACAATTTGTATTAAACAAAGACCCCGTTACGATCAATCAGTTCCATCTTGAAAATGCAGTTTAATTTCCGACCTTATTCCTTTCTAATAAGGATGTTTAATTTGAAGATGTGCGGTTTGTGGGAGCGGAATAAGTGCGTGAGAAATGCACATTGTTTTGTAGTGCGCCCGCACATGAGGTCATAGTTTGATTGTAGATTCAATTGTGATTTTGAGGGAGCCCTAATAAAGATAAATTAATTAGATGACGTGAGAGTTCTGGTTGTTGAAATTGATGATGTAGTTACTATAGAGCTTGTATTTGTACGCTAATTATGTACAGATACATAAGATTAGGCTTGAACACTAAGTAGAACTCTTACGCTATAAGAATGCGTGTCTGAATTTTATTTAATTTCTAGTAAATATTTTCACCTTATAAATTGATGTTTATTACTGGTGTCAGAGTTCCACATCTGTCATGGTTAATTGAACATTATCGGTTTTTGACATGGGCCTCTATGTTTAGACAGTCAATTAGATTATTTCTACATACTTTCGAACTGAGCTCAGGGTCACAGGTGTTTAGATCAATTGTACCGTGAGTAATGAAATGTATTGTTTTGAAATAACGAGTTTTCTATTGATGTTTATTGCTGATTTTATTATGTGTTGTTGTAAGTGGCATAGGCACATTTAGGGATCATTTATAAATTTTATTGAGATTTGTTATTTTAACATTCGATGTAAAACAGAGGGTTGTTATAAGTTTGGCGTTTGTAAATTTTAACCCCTGACGGTAAAACGATAGGCTGTTATAAATTTGACCGGTTTGTGTGTGAGTCTGTCTGTGGCTTCGTAGCTCCAGGAAGAACCGATTTTGATTTTTTAGTTCCAAAATAGCCGTCGCCACTTAATGGGGAAGTCAAACCTTTTTTGAAATTCTCGATATGAGTATCAAATGAAAGAATTTGACTAATAGAATCACTATGATAAATTTCAAATCCAAGATGATCCACCAGAAAAAGGCGAAATAAAAAAAAAACTTATTACTTTGTGTCAGGTTTCATTTTTTACTAGTGTGCCGACTGAATAAAGCAATGTAGGGGAAGGGGTTCTAAGGGAAGAAACAACTCAATTTTTTTTTGTTTTAATAAGTGAGAGTTACGTGCTTTATGACTGTATTGGTGATAATTATTCGTCTGTAGATCTTAAATGTTCTATAGGTAATCTTTCTGCTATAGTTTTTTGTTGTCGTAGTTAGTCATTTAGTTTCATTTTGGTGTGTAAAACAGTTTTTTACTAACTTAGTAGTACATAACGATATTTTTTTTCTACGCTAACAATCTTATTTACAGAGGTTGTGGAGTTGGGCAATTTTCACCAGTTTTTTTGATACACACCAAAAACTTGAACGATTAATCATACAAATGAAAATATTGAGAGTACCATAATTATATATTTGTGTTAGGTATCACGTTGTAGGATAGAAAATAGGACGATTTTAACTTGATCGTTGGGTGTCCTCATTGCCTAAAACGGATGAATTTAGTTATATTTACACAAGAAAAAATAACAATTTTCATTGTTTATCAAAATCGCTTTCCTCTCGTGTTTCAAAGCCTCTCAACCCCGGGTTTGAGGTCTCGGGGCGGCCATGACCAGGCTCCGAGCTCCGTATGTAGGTGACCTCCCGCGGGCAGGACCTTCGGATTTTGCTCGACGTGTTTTGACATCTTTATTATAAAGTCATTCGCTTTGTTGTGGTTCATATAAGGTTTGATGTACTATGATTTGTTTTTATTCATTTTGTGTTATGATTTGGATAACATATTTTTTTTCACATCTATGATTTTCAAATCACGTGTGAGTTAAGGTTGGGAAAAGTTACGAATGATTAAAATTAATGACAATTAATGATGGCAAATTATTTGTAAGTTCGACGACTTAGCCAGCATTGAAAAATCAAGTTTCGTGAGATAGACAAAATATACCGTAAAACTCTTACAAACTAGATAAGTACAGAAAATATGGTAAGGAAACCTGCTTGTTGGATAAAGTTAATGTCCTTCCATCCCGAAATTTCGACTGTGAACTTAAGCTTTCTTCAAGGAGAGACCCGTGTTTAAGAATAAATCAAGATAGGTTCATAAATCTAATTTAAGAGTAAAAAGATAATAGGAAGATTAAATAAGCTAAAGACAACATAAAAAAAAACTATCAAAAAATCACAAAGTCACTCTACGTTACGTATACACTGAACAAGCATTTTTATTATCATTACCCGAGAAAAATAAAAAGGCCTTGAACGCTAAATTCTTTGGATACGACTAGTTTCAACAGTACGTAGATTATATATTATCTAAGATATCATTTTAATGTAGACATTATGTCGATTAAAGTACGTATTCTTGTAGGTACTAATTATGTACTACGGCGTTGATAATTATAAAAAAAACTCGACTTCAAAAAGGAGGAGGTTTTTATATGTCGGATCCTTTTTTTATGTACTCGAATGCTCCCATATTTTGATTGGAAGACTTATTATTTGTTTGCTAGGGTATATTTTCTTTCCGTTTAGTCTCATATCAATTTCATCAAAATCGTTGCAGTAATATTCTTTTATCAATATAACTTTTAATTTTTTATGTGTTTATATATGTATTTATACTATATATAACATTTTTGTATTGCAAGTTTTGCTGTAGAATTGACCTGTAACCAGGTCAAATAACATAACTGAATCTTTCAATTCAAACGAAAAAGAAATATTTTTCAAATCGGCTTAGATTCATTGAAATGAAGTATGTAACACAAAAATATATACTCGTATATTTAATCGAGTTAAGAACCTTATTGTTTTGAAGTAATTAAATATATATTTAAATTCGTGTCAGTAATGTCACACGCGGCGAAGGAAATGGAAATTAAAAAAGTTTCAAACTTTGAACTTATTTATATTCTTTATCTGTTACCCGAATTGAAACCTGTAAAGGATACTGCAAAAATGGTTATGGCGTAATAGTCGGCATCTATTGATTTATTACCAAACATATGCACAATTTCAAATAACAATGCAGTTGTTAGCTTAGTATAACAATGGCGTATCACATCGGTGTTTAGTCTTTTTAGAGTTCCGTGGACTGATTGATAATCGATCCATTATTTTATTTACTAAAACTATGATTATAAATATTACGAGTATGACTCATAATTAAACACCGGGCTCCTGTGGCTGTGTTATTTTTTTTTACATTACTAATTTCAATGTCTGTTGCGCGGTTACTACACCAGTAATGAACCGATTTTGATTAAGTATCATACTGACTGATACATCACACTTTTGACGTGATTCATTATAAATTTTTTCAAAGTTGGTTATCTCTGGGGAAAGACAAAGACAAAATAGAATATGGTTAAATTGAAATGTCACCACGACAACTGCTTAGAGGCGCAACGAATGACGCTTAAAATTAGAAGTATTTGAATTTTGTCTACTATATTACAATTATATTTATTATCCACAGCCGATGCTAGCCCAGCAGTAGTCTGGTCTATAATCAAAACTAAACAAATATGTAAAGACGCCAGCCGAATTTGGCAGGCTGTCACCTTTAAAATTTCTATACAGAGCCCTGGCCCATTTCTCAGTACTCGCGTTTTAGTAGTTTTTAACCTTCAATTACTTTGAACATGGCAAAACGTTGCGGCGAAGTGACATGTGATAAGGAAACGTGATTTTCATGCACGTGTTATACCGTAATAACCGTAGACTTGCTGTAGCGTTCTCTAGAAAGACTAAACCCTATCATACAGAGTTAAGAGCTATATATGTATAGTATAGAATGGAAGAAACTTTATTAAAGTTTATTCCTGTTTGTCACCTCAATCTGTACCTTCAAAGGGACAAACACGAATATAAATTCAGTCCCACTGACTTATTTTGATGGGAACAGTTTTAAAGTAGAATTATCCTGGAACGGGACGCACGCGTTTATAATTTTTTCTGTTATTTTTGAGGTATATTTTAGGTTTGATAAAAGGTGGGAAGTGCCTTTATTAACATAAGCTAAATGACTAACTACGACAACAAAAAATCTAGCAGAAAGATTACCTATAGACCATGTAAGATCTACAGATGATCCAAATGCTTCAACCCACCGCCAGAGGACAGCGTGCCTAGAATGCTAGCCGCATTACCACCCTGAATGGCAATGCTTATACGTTGGGCCAGATTAAAACCGGCATTCTGGTCACGAGTCGAATCGATCAAACGCTCAAATAAGATGAGCTCCCAGTCCCACGGCCCTAAAGTCCCGACTCCAAATGGCTCAAATATATAACCTCTACCGAGGCTAGCATATTTCCGCCATTGGTGCTGTTTTTTTTTGTTTTTGCCTTATTTCTTTTTTGATAAAAGTGAAATGAAAAAAATAACATTTTAAAATTATAATTTCTTATCTGAAAAAACAAGTAACTTAGATAAATAATATATACTGGTCTTAGATAGGCCTATTTTATTGTAAAGTAGGCAAAAATATTTGATAATCCTTAGGCTAGATCCTCAGGAAGCGTCCTCCTCCGTCTCAGTGTACACTTATATCCCTGTATAATCATTTGAGGATAGTATCGCCGTAAGTACAATTTACGATGTTAGTATGTTTATTGTATCTTAGTTATGCATTGTAAGAAAATTGCTTGAGACGGTTTCGTATAGTGCAAATAAACGATCGATATACTTGATTTTACGATTGATTCCGTGCTCATTGTTAAATAATATTAACATATTAATTTAGATCTTATTCGAAGATTTGCATTTTTGACTTTGATTTCCTTGTAATATAGAAGCCATAACAAAATTTTAAAATGACGAGGTATCACAGTTTACTAAAAAAATCACCTTTTCCGACGAAATTTCAATGGACTTTTTTGTTAAGTAATCGGCTTCAAAAAGGAGGAGGTTCTCAATTCGTCGGATTTTTTAATATGCATTTTTCCGGCTTTTAACTATGTAGGCCGATTTGAAAATATCTGTTTTTATTTGAAAGGGTACTTAGTTTATACATCAAAATAATTTAAATATTTGAAGCCGGTTTTTCATTTGTATAACTTGTTTTACATTTAAAACAGGTTGTATTTATATGATTAATAATAAGTACTTAAGCACAAATCACGTGCATAATCTATTTATAGGTGTTCTTCTAACCAAACTTGGATAATGGAGCGTGTATGTAGCGGTTTCCGCCAAACAAAATGGCACGTCTTTTAACGAATTACACACCAACTTTTAGGTAGTTTTTAGGTAATCAGGCGGTCGTGAGGTCTACCTAGAAGCACAAGTTGATCTAAGGAAAAATAATTTCTTCGCGATAAGTAGATATGTAGCACGTGTCAGTCGGTTATAAAATTAGGTTACCGTTATTATTATTTTGTGAAGTCTTAATAAGTCTTTTGCTTTTTCTACTCTACTTATATTTATTTCGAGCATTTTCTATGCACTGGTACTATAATTGAAGCCAGTCACGTTACGTTAAAGTGTGTTTTGAAAAATATGTAGACAATCACAAACAAACGATTTATTCAGTTATTGTTTTTCTTTACAGTGAGATCTATCGATACTGTGACGTGACGTAGGTATCTACTGGTAATCAGCTGTTTATTTAAATGTGCTTCTTTACACTCTTAAACAGAATATTTTCTATAAAACATCGTTTTTGTTTTGTGATTTCATGTTGTTAAATATATATTGGTGTACGTGTATTTGTTATATTAAGTATGTTATTTAAATATATATTGTATACGAGTAAGTACTTACTTTGGCCATAAGTTTCCAACTGAATCGTCAATAAAACTAAGTGTTCATATTTGATAATCCTATATACATTTTTCGGAACATTCTCAATTATTATAACAAAAGATTTGGACATGCCTATTAAGCAGATGTTTTCGTTCATTTGTTTATAGAAATCCGCGGCTTTAGAGATAACCACCCCGTTTAAGTCTATGCAACCAAAAAACCTTCTATGTCCAGTCTGACAACACACCAATTTCATGACATTAAATCTCTAGTGTTTGGTTCTAAGTAGTATATATTTATGAACGGTGTTTAACTTATTTCAAAATATTTTGTGTTAAGACTGACAATGCTCGTCTAAATTCATATATCACGTGTTTCGATAGAAAAATTGAATTGTTAAAAAACTCGAATATGAGTTTCAACGTACTCATAGAACGGTAAATATTTAGACAACAATTATCAGTATACCGCGATCCTCTAATAACAGTTGCTACCTTTCCTTGATGAAAACAAACTTGCAATGTTTAAACTCCAATGCGGTTTCGCTATTGAAGCAGAAAATTAGCTAGGTGCTAAACGAGTGTTGGTCGTCTTGTTATGCGTTTGCTTAGCGTAGTATTAGTTTGACGATGATGCGGTGGACGGGTTGATTACTGCGTAATCGTCTGGTACCGGCATGATATCATTTGTTGTACATCGTAGTCACGCCCGAGCCGAGATTTCAAACGTGGAATCCAAGGCTGATTGGTAGGTTAGGCACTCACTTTTCTGCAATACCGATGTCACGTCTTAACTAGCCAATCCTGAAATCGGCACTCAATATTTGCTTGATTTTTTTAAAAGATTAGTTACAGTATTTGATTTAAAATTTTCAATGCGGATCGGATTCCCTATAGGTTTCGTGTCTGAATTTAAATAATCATCTCTCCTACAATTTAAAGAATAAAACCATTGTTTAGGTTCTGAGTTGATCCTGATTTGTTAGTCAGAAATTACACATACGTACACTAGTAATAAACAAAAATACTACTTTTGTATTTTATAGATTTAAACAAGCAGAGGAATTCATTGTTATGTTATCAGATCTAGAGCCTCGGTAAGCAATCAAATTCATGCGCAGCATATTCACTCGTCGCGTCGTCGGATCGCTGTAAGGAGGCCACGGTATGGCCTGTAAACATAAAAAACCGGTCTAATTTCAGCAACAATTTGCGATACCGTATTTAGTACATCTATGTGTCGTAACTTCACTTCTGTTAACGTCTCAGTTCAATGATAAGTGAAATACAAGTCTTATCGACATCCTGTCGCGTGTTTCCAATTTAAAATTCTACAAAGGTAATATAAGTAAGTGTATAGCTGCATTCTAATACAGCTGATCATTACTCCTATACTTTCAGTAAAAAAATTGACCATAAAAAACCCCTATTACCAAAAAATGCTATTTTTGCCAAACTAGTAGCAGTATTCTGTCGAAAGCTTTTTTGTAATCAATGAAAGCTAAGCAGAGGTTGTTTCTGAATTCTCTATACTATTTCTCACAAAGCGCTATGGAAACAATTCTGACATAGACATATTTAAAAATATTTACAGGAGGAGCAAAATCAAAATCAGGCTGGAGACAATAGGACCATCAATACTAATTGGGGGGTTAAGCAGGGAGATCTACTATCTCCAAAATTATTCATAGCTACACTTTAATCAGTATTTAAGACCTTAAATTGGAGCAATTTTGGCGTAAAAATAGATGGTAGAACCCTTACACATCTCATGTTTGCCGATGACATTGTCTTATTTCAAATTTCAAAACTTGAAAACAATGCAGGAAATAGTAAATAGTCTCAACACAGCTAGTATACAGGTTGGCCTAGAAATGAACTTACAAAAAACTAAAATAATGACTAATGTCACCACATCACAGCAAATATCAATAGAATGTACGGTGCTTGAACGTATAGATACCTACATATACCTGGGAAAAAAGATAGCCTTCGATCATGACAACAACCTCCACGAAGTCGAAAGACGCATTAACAATACCTGGAACAGATATTGCTCTCTGAAGGAAGTCTTCAAAGGAAACATTCCCATACACTTAAAAAAGGTCGCCATGGACTCTTGTTTACTGCCCTGCCTTACATACCTGGGTGTATACTGAAATTGTTCAAAATAAAATATCAATCTGCCAAAGATCAATGGAAAGAAGCATATTGAATCTGAGACTGCTAGACAAGGCTCGTTCTACGGACATAAGAAACAAAACAAAATTTATAGATTTTGTATAGCATTCTCTAACTCTAAAATGGCGCTGGACGGGACATGTCGCTAGGCTATCGGAAAGGAGATGGACGAAGGCCACCACCTGCTGGAAGGGGCCAAGAGGCAAGAGACGACAAGGACGACAACAGCGCGCTGGGTAGACGGCGTCTGGGCGCTGGCTGGTCCGGCGTGGATGGCGAAAGCGGAAAGTAGCGAACAGTGGTTAGCTCTAGAGGAGGCCTATACCCATCAGGGGTTCTCATCTCACCACAGGAATAAAAAAATCATTAATATTGTAAAAATACATATCTTATAATTCTTAATTTTATTACATGATTAACATTGCTAACTTATACTATAATGACAATAAAAAAATAATTACATTAAATTACTTTGTCATGTACACACAACATTTTTTTTTGATGGGAATATGCAATTTTTCTTTTTATCCGTGCCCATTCATTTGATACCGATATTGAGGGAGTTGTGAAAATATATTATGTCATCATGAGGTACGGAGGCACAGAAAGACACCCTAACACGTCAAACTTATTGTTATGACCCATCATTTTTGCGTTTGGAATTAAAATTTTCTAATAGAAAATTTTAATTTGGGAAATTTAATGTGGTTTGTGTAATTTATATAAATATATAAATTATATAAACCCCATTAAATTGTTCCATTACAAACGCCCGAGAAAAAGAAATAAACAAAATTTATGTAATCTATTTTACATCTTAAAAATTAATATTTGCCTGAATTACTACTTGTATCAGCGCAATGTACATTCTGAGACCTTAGTTCCTTCCAGATATTAATATTAGGTCCTTACATATGAAATTGGCGTTTTGTCGTACTGGCCACTTTGATCTCAAATATCTCTTCTTTGGTTAGGGATTCCAATTTCAAATTTATACAGCTATTTATTCATACATTTGTATTTCGAAAATCGTAATTTATTTGTTTTGTCCTCGTTTGGTTTTTTCTTTGCGACACGCAGTTTACGAAATGGAAAACTTGAAATATCGCGTTATTTACGAGTACGAGTTCCACCGTGGTACCAGTGCTGCAGAAACAGCTCGAAGGATTAATGGTGTGTATGGCGGCGGTGTCGCAAAAGAAAACACAGTGCGTTTTTGGTTCCAACGTTTTCGTTCTGGAAATTTCGACCTGCAGAACAAGCCCCGTGGACGGCCGGAGACTAAAGTTGCTAGTGAAGAATTGAAAGCTATTGTGGAAGCAGATCCATCGCAAACCACGTCCGAGTTAGCTGCAGGCTGTGGTGTTAGTGATAAAACTGTTTTAATCCACTTGAAGCAAATTGGAAAGGTGAAAAAGCTTGAAAGGTGGGTACCTCATGAATTGAGTGCAGCAAACTGACAAACGCGCGTCAAATGCTGCGTTACATTACTCAACCGGCACAATAATGAAGGGATTTTAAATCGGATCTTTCGGATATTTCAAGTTGTCCATTTTGTAAACTGCGTGACGTAAAGATAAAACCAAACGAGGACAAAACAAATGAATTACGGTTTTCGAAATACAAATGTATGAATAAATAGCTGTATAAATTTGAAATTGGAATCCCTAACCAAAGAAGAGATATTTGAGATCAAAGTGGCCAGTACGACAAAACGCCAATTTCATATGTAAGGACTAATAATAAATAAGAATATTATCGACATATAATTGAGAACAATCAAGTTATGATATCAACGATTTATGACAGCAATAATTGGTCGAATTAACACAACGTTGAAATAATTTGTCATCGATGATCGATTATATTTATTAAAATATTGATTGATTCGTGTAACTCAGCCGCGTGGTATTACATGTGATATATATTAACTAAACGCTCTATTATTATTTTTATATGCTGGGGCAGACAATTATTATTTTTTTATTAATTTTCAGAAATTCTTGTTTCTTCCTATTCATAATATTCAAAACCGCGAGCAGGTAATTAAAATCTTAACGATGCCCAAAAATTTTTCTTTCATTAGATTTGTAAGTATAATTACACTGTGAGTGATTCTACATACGTGATTCTAATAATATTTTGCAGAGGCATGCGAGACGCAATAACTTTAGATGTGCTAAAAATAGCCAAGTCGTATCTTTGAATAAATTACAAAAAAATTGTGGTCGCTAGACCCTCAGTTTGGAGTATGTACTCGTACTACTAATGTTGGTACAATTTTAAGCACAACTTTTGCTAACATTGTATAGGTAAGAGCAATAGCAAAAAATCGCCAGTCTTTTACACAATAAACAACTAAAAAGGAATCATTCCAAAGAAAAGCGGCATCTTTGACGTATCCCACGCTGGTCTATAAAGTTTTAATTTTTGTATAAAGGGAGCAGGTAGTAAAAAAATGTCTTACCGAGATGAGACCGGTGTCGAACAGTATACGGAAGTAGACAGTTGATTAGTTTGCTCACTATCTTGCTTAGCTTGTTTTGATTGCACTATTTCGAAAATGGAATCGTGTTTGAGTCATGGCAATTAGATAATAATTATTTAAATATCATATCATACACAAAAATATCCATTATAATCTGAAAATATTTTATCAATACACACATACGAGTAAAAAGTCAAATAAAAAGTTTAATTTGAGATTTTCTTTTGTTTATAAGACGTTTGCTCAAAGAAGCAGGTGTTATTTTATAACATAGCATGAAATATTTACGCTAGTATTTAGTAGACAATCAGCTTATAGTTAATAGGCCAGAGTTAGTTTTAAACTCATTGTTAACAGATTACCAAATATGTCAAATTTGACCATTATGACGCAATGCAATCGTAATTCTGAAACAATTCAAATATAAGATTCGAGCCCCAGTTCTAGTTTTAACCTAGGCGCATCCGTGATTTAAACTAATCCCCATTTGTATGAGGGATTCTGTTAAAATAGTTATATTCTTAACCATATATCAAAGTTGAAATAGATTTTCAAGTAAAAGTTAAGGTACTGCGATACAGGACTGCTCCAATGTCGGCACCCATCAAAGTAGTTACCAACCATAAGATGCTCCCACGACAATATTTTTAAAATATCAAGTGATTTTTTTAAGGCGAACTCTTTTCATATGATGTATGTGCTTGTCTGTGTCTACGTCTTTTTATTTGATTGTGTACATTTCTAGTGTAAATATATACCTATATATGTATATACACACCTTGTTTCTCGTATGCTTCTTGCTGACCTTGTACGTGTGTGGATTATTAAAGTAGCTATTAAACTGATGAAAATAATGTTACAAATATAAAATTTCTGAGATAATACCTCCTTTTGTGGCTCTTGTATATTTATTCTCTTATTTTGTATTTTGCGGTGACAATAAGGAGTTTTGTAATGCAAGTGTTCTTATGGTTTTCTTTTTACCAACATGTTTATTCTGTCATATTTCAGTTAAATTATGACATTTAGTCATATCACTAAATTTTAGTACAGTGTATATTTGTTACATATTAAATTCTAAAAGAAATTTAGTAAAATGTTTTGACCTACTTATGTAAGTAGGTAGGTAATTTTCAATTCACAACATGATGTTTATTCAAACATGACGAAACAAACATTCAATCTAATAACAATTAAAACGATGCCCACGGAATGCCACATTATAACTAGTGTAATAAACATAAAACGTCTAAATCGTACCGTAAGGTTCATCACCGTACATAGTCTACAATAAAATAAACCACGGTTACTAATCGTCCCGGCTAAAACCGGCTACAAATGGTAATAAAATAAAGGTACTTACACACATACGTAAAGTGTCGAAACGCAGTTCTCTCTTTTCGATATAAATAGTGCAAGGCGAGGTGCTTCGTCGGCGCAGTGACCGAACATCGACAGCGTTCCCGATTATCGGGCGAATGTTTGAGTTTCTCTATTTTCAAATCGAGTCTCTTCGAGACTGTAGCCACTTTCAATGGTAACGCTTCAGCCGCTGGGGCTTATTCTTGTGCTTCACGATAATTTATAAGTCTTACTATATTCTATCGTTTCGTATCGAAAAGAGTTACAATTAGACAAAGCTTGGTTGATTATTTCAGTCGCTATTTCGTCGATGTTGTGAATGTTGGACTCGGTGAAAATATCCAGTCAGATAAACTAGCAACTGGATGGAGCTAGAAGTAGTTAAAAAAGGTGTCAGCGTCATCAGCTTACTCTATTCCGATTTCCGAGGCAAGACAAAAGCCGACGAACAAGTCATCAATTTAAAGGTTGCGGAGGCAAATGGCTTTATGTCGTTTTTAATTTGTTTATATTTTTGGTGTACAATAAAATAACATTGTATTGTAAACGGGTCCGCGGAACGCACTATTACCTATCACATGAGGCGAGAATAAGGTCTCCGGTTCTGTGAGTGGTCGGACAGGTTAACGCTCGTTATGCGGCCGGCGCGCGGGAGGGCACCGATGCGCCCGCGCCGCGCGCCGCCGTCCGTGTGAACGTACCGCGTTAATTGGCGTGCGGACTGTCCGGCTGTCTTCCCGCCACGCGCCTGCTCGTCCCTCATCTCGACGGTTTCGATTTGAATTTAGAACAATGATGGTTTAAATCGATTTACGTTATTTATACTTGGAACGTTATATGGTGAAAACGGTTGCGTTTAATATGGCAATTATACGAATTCATAGGACAATCATATACTTAGAGACGGGCATTAAGAACTTCATATTCAGTTGCTTATGAAAATAATTAAAAAATCCTAATTGTTATTTGAAAATTAGTATCATTTTGAACAAGAGTAAGAAGCAAATGAGCCTGATCCTAACTGTGATGTCTTACTTAAGTATGACTAGAGGTGTACTAAGCCGAAAGGGGTTTCGGCTTAGTACACCTCTAGCCGATAACCCTGTTTAAACCGTTTTGGTGCAAGGGAATTTTTATTTATTAGATAATTTATCTTATCAACGTAAAGCGGCAAGGGTTACCACCAATTTGTCTTAGGTCAAGGAGTGTAGGTCAAAGTCCAACCCCCTCTGCCAAATTACAGGTTGGGGACTTCACTTATTTTCGAAAGCTATTACGAACCTTCTCCGCAAAGCAGGTTTCCTCACGATGTTTCCTTGAACGTTAGGGTCAGTGGTAAGTAAATAAGTGTAATGTATAACACACATGAGTGCAAAACTCACCTAACCCTCTAACTAACCCTCTGACATGGGATCTTTAGCTTGACGCTTGACAGGCAAGGGATTCACCTACTAGGCTACCAAGATTTTTCAAGCCCGTGCTTTAGCTGATCTATCTATGTATGCCCCTGTATGCCTGGCCTACATGTTAACGTATCCTAGTCACGTCAAACGCAACTGATTCGGACTTCAGACTAATCAACGAACATACTTAATTTCAATATTAAATTGCTATTATTATTAAATTGCTATTAAATTGACCTTAGCCATAAATCTAATCTAACCTACGTAGTATATACGCTTTAGCTGCCTAAGACTTCAGATCTCCGGTTATTTCATCCACGGCAATTGGCAAAAAACGTAACACTCGAATGACGCACATCGCAAATCGTCAATTTAATTTAAAACCTTCGTTATTCCGACTCGCGTCAACTTGAAATAAACCTGAACCCAAAATAGAATTACGTCATTCGTTCCTTTGTTTCACAATTTCACGTGAAACCAAGTGTTACGCACTGGCTGTCTGTTATCAGTGTGTTATCGATGCTAAGTCGAACAAGGACGGTTATGGCGCACCGCAGTTGTCCTGTTTATATTCAAATAGGTAAATTTGTTATTTACGACAATCGATATCATTAACTGACTTAAAAAACGATGTCCTCAATTTTTCAGAGATGCCCGGAGCAATTCGGTTTTTTTTGTTTGATAAGGAATTCTGAAGAAGTGACATATTTTTTTGTCAAAATCAGTATAGTAATTTGATTAGTAATTCAAAATAACTTTCATGAATGCACAGAGGCCTGCCGTACAGTAGAGAACAAAACTTGTTGAAAGAATTGACCATTCTTTAGATTTTTGAGTACGAATTATCCTTGTAACAAAAAGTAAGGATAAAAATGCTTTGTCAATAATTTAGCGTTAATTTATATAGCAAACTATTTAAATTAACGCTAAATTATTGACTGCGAACATGACTGAATTTAGCAACCTCTGAAAACTTCTCAAGAAGCATAGTAAATAATATTAATGTACATGGTTTTACGATCGCTTGTGCTTACGTCGGTGTAGATAAATACTTGTTGTATACTTTCTATACAGGGCTATCGGTGAGATGTGTATTATGCCGAAAGTTGGTCACCATACTCATCCTAAGGAACAACTTTCACTATGGGGTCAACTCGGAATTCGAAAAAAAACTGCTGTTCCATACATATTGTCAACGACCGATCAACTTTTTGTATGGAACGGCTGTTTTTTTTTCGAATTTTCAGTTGTCGGGTGTCGGGTGTCGGGGTATTCTGTGATATATATTTTTTTGGAAATTTAACTCCTGAAGGTCAATTTATATCGCTTGTAACGCCGCGAGTGATAGCTAATAGTATGTATACAGATATTATGTGTCGCTATGGACATAAGATAGCATCTTCTTTGTGACTGTTAAAAGTTTGATGAAATCAAAAACTTTATTATATTTTTTATGCTAGGCATTTGACCACATGTTTGCATTACCATGGAAGTTAGCAATAATGTAGCCCTAGATGGAGCATGCCTAGTCTGGAATACACTGGCTCTCAAGGAAGCCTAGGCAGGCGAGCGATAGGAAACGCCCTATCACCATGCTACGGTTTCCTTCACCGGTAGCTCTGGCTCTCATTGCATGTTTCGCGGTATCGAACCGCGTACCTTTAATAATAATTTATAAAAACGTATTGACTCTGATATCATTGGTTTATTTTTCTTAGGCATCTGGCATCTGGTAGAATTAGGAAATATTGCAATCAAATAATTTTTTCGTTAACTAACTATTATGTACAATTGATATGATAATGTTGATGACGGCTGCTGTTAAGAATTGAGCTCGGGTCGAGACAGGCGATCGTCGTTTGCTCAAACACCTATAATTACGTATGTATAAGTATGTATATTGTACTCGTATGTATATAAATCGGTTACTTCACATATGTTATCGCTCACGTATCAGCGTATTCCTTACAACATTGAGCACTACAAGAATTTACAACTGAAATTCTATTTCTTCCATGTCCAAATAAATATAATCATGAATAGTTAATAGTGTAAGATTTTTTTCAAAACAATGCTGTAATAGTCTTATTACGACACAGTCCTACCTTGTGTACAATATCGATGCAGCCTTATCTCTGAGTAGGTATATATGCAATATCTTTCGTAATAGGAATTTTACTCAGTATAGAAAGCAATGATTTCTATTCTCAATGCCATTGTTATCTTAATAATGTTAGATAAAGGAAATATTTTACGCGAATAAATTACTTTTTATACATTGGCCTCGTACGTAAACTGCATATTGTCATTTTTCCGATAAATTATTTGCATTGAGAAAAAGAAAACATAGGCTATCATTTTAAATTTTTATTCCAATTCGGTAGGTGCCTATATATTTTTTTAGTTTCTTTGATTTTCTAACCGATGTTTTTTACGAATATACTTTTAACATTTAGTTTCATTTCGAAACTTTCTCTGTGTAAACAAAACAAAAATTGATCAATATTTAATCGCGACTATAGTATTTTAAAATATAAGTAGAAATTAAAGGAAATTCTTCATAATATTTACTACATATACTCATCTGTAGTACATTCGTTAAAAAAAAATATACAGTAATTATGTCAACAAAAATGCGAGATAAACTTATTAAACAGAATTACCGAGTTATGTGTGGAATAAATTAACTTAAGTATTAAATTAACCGATCTGCGATCTATACTGTAAAGTAGGCTAAGGCTCACCGCTATCAAATAGACTCGCTTTGCCTTAGCTAGACCGATGCGTTCAAATACATAATTATTACATTATTAGGACTTAGTTAAACAAGTTACCATCAGGTCATAATCTGATAGAATGCTCTTCTTTAGCACTTAAAGGAACTAATGACGTGTAATAAAATAATGTAGATTTATTGAACGAGTAATGGGTATTAGGTACGAACGTGTATCAGAAAGGTGTGACAATACTTAAGGGTGTCAGTCTATTCATCAAAGTGAACCCTTAACTATTGTCACAGCTTTCAGTTACCCGTTGTATAACCAGTGGATGCTATTTGTCGTCTAACGGGTTGAATACCCAATTTGAAATGCTGTTCAAGGAGTATGTCAGCATTTTGGCTTAGTTACAACCTTAATTGCTATCCCTGTAGTTATCGAACTATTTTAGAGAAACAGAACATCTAGGTTTTTTATTATCCATTTCAGCAGAGTGAATAAGCAAATATTAAAATCAATATCAATGCTATTGAGTTTTATTTGCGATTTTCACTCAAGGCTATTATTATTTTACAAACCTTATGAATTGTAATTGATTTGCATTTCTGTAGATTCACTGCATGAAATTAAAGTTTTTCTGATAAGTATTACGAGTACCTAATAACACGTCTGATGTTACTTTGCTTTTAACTGACTTCAAAAAAGAAAGATTAATATTTTTAGCTTCTGTGTTATAATATATATTATTTTATATTAATTTAATCCAATATTGTCTTAAACTTAAGCATTTATTTTGAATCAATAAAACACATTACAATTGAAGGAGTCAAGCGTTACTTTGCGGAAATCCATATATTAATAAGATGAAATTTACCAAGACGAGGCGGGAAAACACTAAATATTCTTTATATACCATCAAAACACATTAACGTGTAGAATATGATATCGGATTATTTTAACAGAGAATTTTATAAGTTCATATCTAACGATAGCTTTATTGACTTTAAGTGAATAGTTGCATATTATGATTATGGAAGAATGATGAGTGGCAATGAGTGCTTTTATTAACATAAACAAAATGACTAATTACGTCATCAAAAAATTATAGCAGAAACATTACCTATATATTGGATAAATTAAGGTAATTTTAAAGTTATTTTATTTTGAAATAGGATTAATTGAAGGTAGTTTCAAGGTTATTTTATTTTGAAATAAAATAACCGTTTTAAATACCTAAAAGTGACAAGCGACTATAATTCAACAGGAGCCGATACAATGATACCGGTTATTTTAATTTTAAAAGCAAATGATAAAGTTTGAAAAAAGAGACAGGTCCTTAATTCGTTGGAATATGTTTTTTTTAATGTAACTTTTTATATTCCTCAGAGACGCTTTGACCGATCAATATCTAGAAAAATCAGTTGTTCCGCATGGCAGTACCAAATTTTATTGAAATCGGCATATAAATGGCGCCGTAGCCAACTTCATCCCTTCTGCGAAATACCTCCAGTACAAAAATCCATACACCAAGTTTCGTCGAGCTCGAACTTGCAATCTCTTGTGACTCCATCCACCCTTAGTGTTTTTTATTCTCTGAAATGTAATTGTATATGAAACACATAAAACAGAATCAAAAAAGCTCCTGTCATTTTTAAATGCATTGTTACATGATTGTATTCATATGATGTCTCATAATTATGTAAGTCGTTATGGCTATATATATAGAATCATGAGAATACATTGCCAGCATTTCAAGTTAACGATTCTGTCTAAATGATGATACGTCATTTAGACAGAATCGTCCTGTGACGTCGTGGTGGTGTGCATGCTAGTCCAGATAAATATCCAGCTGTTGTATTTCTATCCTCAATGAGGCAGCATTGGATTCGTCCAACTTGACATTTACACTACAGGTTCGTAGGATTTGGTATATGTGCTACCAGGTACTATTTCTACATATAGGTCTCTCCTAATTAACGCTATAGAGCTCGTTTTATCCAGCTCATACGCCCGCCGATTTCTTCAAGTAATTCTTCCCACCTGGCCATACGGCATCCAACTATACTTTAACCTAAATCCATGAACACACTAAAACTCGTTATTTGGTTCTTTGAGCTGCGTCAGTTCCTTTGATTCTCCGTCGGATTATTTTGTTACGAATTTAGTCTCTAAGAGAACCTGATAAAAAAAAAAAAAACATGTAATCATGTTTTTTGTTTGTGCTGACCTGAAAGGATGAAAGCAATTTTCCCGAAAGTCTCATAACATTTTATTATTAAGTTCCCTTTTTATTGGTCGTTGGTCACATATCGTCACGTATTACACGAGGCCTTTATGTGCTGCGTACCTCATAATATTGATGGTGAGTTGCGGCGGAAAATCTTCTACTTACTCGTAGAAGGAGAAGGGGTGGTTAGAATTATACCTACTGGCTGTAATAAATGTGACGATGAAAAATCGAGTTCAAAAAGGCGATTTCATATATATTTTTCTTGATTTTCTTGATTATTTAGAGACCTCCGACCGATTTGAGATGTGGAAATTTAGAAGAATTATGCATAAGTTTAAAAAAAAAATACATTTAGTGTTTGCCCTTTTAACGCCGTAAAAATATCGTAGCCTTAATTAAGGCCAACAGTTCACAGAACTAATTTAAACTTTTGTCAGCGTTAACAATTAATCAATTGCTGATATTTAAGATTCAATAACTGATCGTTCGAAATATGTAAATTTTCGTCAAGAGAGCACTTTCTTGAATTGCTTAGGTTATTAAAAAACATTATTTAATCTTTTTACCTACTTTTTCTCTAATGCTGGGCAATCATATTACAGTAACATATTATTAAAAGGAAATAGAGTAGGAGTTATAACGCAGCAGACATGAGACTTGAGTTGGATCTCTTTTCTGCAAGTGTTGCATCGGCGAGGCGGCGGCTGAGCACAGAATTTTTTGTTTAGATTTACTTTATTTTATTTATTATGTCTTAGTTACTATTTTTTATTTTATTTTATGAGAGCATTTATGTGTTTATGTTTCTTTGTGTGGTCTGTATTGTTTGTAGATATTTCTATTTCCCTATTATTTGTTATTATTCGTGTTGCCCTTTCACTGGCTCTAAATTGCTAATTATTTACCTATTAGTACAAGTATAGCTGTTGGGCGACCTATTATTCAATAAATAAATAAAAAAATATTCTGTGACATAATACGGGGAATTCCCTAACAAAAGCAGTGTTCATATAACTTTGTTAAAAGTCAAACACGTATTATTTTCGTTCCAATAGTCTACAGTTGTTAGTTATTGATGTACCTCTAATAGAAAAAGGTTTAGCCTCATTTTGGCTTAATACGTATCGTATAGACTGGCCAGTTGGCGCAGTTGGTAGCAACCCTGCCTTCTGCGCCGCAGGTCCCGGGTTCGATATAGGCCGGATAGGTCAAACTTTTGTGTGCATGAACATGTCTCTTTTATCTGTGTCTGGGTGTTTATTATATATATAAGTATGTATATATGTATTTCTAAGTATGTATATCAGTCATCAGGTTACCATAGCACAGGCTTTGCCTAGTTTGGGACCTGAAGACCTTTGTGTGGATGTTATCCCATATTCTTATTTTTTTTTAGGTAAAATTATTTTCTCTCGAAGTTTTAAGAATTTCGGTTATTAAATAAAAACCACGGGCCTAGACCAAGTGGAGTTTTTATTATTATTATTATTATAATTGATTAGTTTTTTTATTTTACATCCCGTATTATCCACTTATTTAAATTTACTCCAAAGTTTGTCTGGAAGTTCCCTTTAGTGATGGGTACGGCCGATATTTATTTGTATTTCATGTCTTCTGTGTCAACAATCAGCATCTGCAATAAATAATTAATATCAACGAAGGTATTCTTACTCTGTGTGGGGGCAAAAATGTCTTGCACTGACAACCCGCTTGGGGTGTATTGTGCATTTTCCAGCGATAGCCTAACCCCACAAGCTGAGCTCCTTAAAATAACGGAGTACAACTCTGGGTCGCTGGCACAACAGATCCACCCCTACTGCATCAGGTGTTGTAGTGAGAGAAATAGAGTCGGATGTATGATTTTCATCGCATTTTAGTACTCCCAATAAAGGTACTACTTGTTTCTTCACACGAACTCTGCATGTTTTTTCAATACGTAATCGCAGGCAGTAACAAAGAACAGTCGACATTCTGTTTTGCTTACGAAACCTAACAGTTAATGCATATATACCTAGCTACGAACTGTTACGAAATCTTATATCATCCAACAAGCAGTCGGTATTACATAACTGTACGAAATTAACCATCAGAAGTGCAGGTAACTTATAAGCTGGTAAATAGGAGTAGCGTAATACGTTATGTACCTTAGATTACAATAAGTATAACTATGTACCTAACTGTAAAGGTTTTGCAGTTACATATTTCTTATTATAACTGTACTGTAAAGCATTTCTAGTAAAATTGAATGCACTAAAAGATTAATATTCATAATTTATTACTCTTACTTAATTTTAATTAATTAAAATCAAAGGGACCTATGTAACGAAATGCTTCTGAAGTATAAAGCTTTTCGTCGAATTCAAAGAGAGAGAAATAGAGAAAAATTCTGAATCCATAATTTCTTTTCTTTTGTTTTTTATCTGATTTCTTAGAGAATTCTGTGACAGATTTGTATTTTTTTGTTTGATTGTGTATTTTCTCGTGTAGTTTCATATAAATTTATCAAATTCGGTTCAGTGTATTAAGTGTGCAGTTAGTTGTACCCTTTTGAAAGAATTAACTAAACGGAAGGGTGTCAGTAATTTTATTATTATGATGAATAACTTTCACTGGGGCCAACCCTAAATGATACAGATAAAATAGGTGTAAAAATGTAGTGTCTAATCAAAACATTTACTTTTTCCTCGATAATAACTCCACACTCCCATTCGGCTTAGTACCCCCTTGACTTATATATAATCCTATGAACCGAGTAAGTGAATATGGTCATATGAATAAGTCAAAAGTGATTACTAAGTTATGGAAACTAGGTGAGGTACATAATATTATGCATTGGAGACCAGAAACTGTCTGGTTTTTCGTAGAAAAATACACTTGCGATTGATCGATTTCTCGAATGATGTTAAGCGACAATGCAGCCTAGAATGTAGCATGCATGCCTAGAATGTAGCATGCATGCCTAGATACTTGCACGATCCTAAATAAAAATGCGGAAAAATTTTCATATAATGTTCTCACAACACAACACGTGTTTTGGTGTGGTTGAAAATCAACGTAATCATAAGTAAAAATATTTGTTTAGTCTGGGTCTGCTGACTTCATCTTCACTAGAAAATAGAAGGATTAGTAACATTCTGTGAATTGAGATCAATTTTTTAATTATCTTTACATTGTCTTCTAGCAGTTTTCAATATAATAGTATGGACTTACTTAGTGCACGTGGGAGTAAAATCCATGAATTCAAGTTTGCTAAACTTCTTTATAATTTCTGTGCTTGAAATTTCTAATATAACCATTTTATATCTACCTATGGTTACAGAAAAGTTTTACAAATAGGTAATGTATTAATTCTTACAAGCGTGAAGCCTGCTAAGTACAACTAATACTTAAAAAATGTGACTACCAGCTTTAATCCTACAGGCACAAGATAAATATATACAAGTATACACATATTTTAATTATATTGATCAAAAACTAAAGTACTTAATAGATATCGATAACATTTATATGAGACCACTTCCAACCCTCTAGAACAATTTTTTTTTCTAAGTTAATCATGACGTCTTCGAGTCGTAGGAACATACAAAAAGATTCCGAGTTCTGAACCTCTTTATTTCTGACGTGTTAAAAGTTAACTGAAGTTAAAAAAGGAAGATACAAAAAAGATAGCAAAATACAACGATCATTTTCTCAGCAACCGAATTATCATTATCAAGTAAACAAATCTCGTAAACAGTGTCCGAGCAGTAAACATTGGAGAGCGTCGGTTTGCGTTTCACCGTCGATACAAACGCGATCTAATTCGAAAGCGATACGCCTTTCACCTTCCGACCGACGAAGAACGGGCGGCTGCGTGCGTTATGCCACCAACTAGAAACTAAACTGTGGAATTACGGCGAGTAATGAGATCATTTGCCTATTTCTATAAAGACACAGAATCGATAATAGTATTTAATATAGTAAGCGCACTTACACACGAGATGAAACGAGACGTCATAGACGACACCGCAAAATGTATGTCTCAAATCAGCTAGTCAGTAAACTATACATTATTATGATAAGGCAGATCATGCGAGCCCATAAAAAAGCTTTCTTTTAGAACTTGGTAGCTTTATTAGACGATTCTTCTGGGTCAAGTCTCTGATGTCAGTATCAGCCCATTCTACGTAGGCCTCAGAATATATATTTCTATTAATGTTTTCTCTTACTACGACACCGTAATGCACTTTCTACGAAAAAGTCAGCCAGAGTTGTTGGTTTGACTAGATTAGATAGTGATAATTTGGACAACTTAGCAGATTTATGAAAAGTTACGAAACACGGTTTTACGCTCTGCACGACAACTATGTGACACTTTATTCAGTTTTCACTTCATCATGATGTAAAGAAGTTCTCTGAATGTATTCTTTTAATTTAATATAACACTTCTTGTTATCGGTCGGGACTTGAAACGACTAGCATCGTCTACGGATGGAGGTCTCTATAAATTTTGTCGTCCAATGGATAGTGTGAAAACGCACTAATTGGAGTTTACTGGATGTTATTCAAGCAGGAGTGACTGTGGCCGAAGTGCAAGTAGGAACTGGGTTCAGAGAAATCTGTTGTACAAAATGGGGTTGTTGAAATGGTTGAAATGGTTGTACAAATACTTGCAAAGGATTCAATAATATATGTACTTGACCGTGGAATGGCATTTAAATTTGCAACTGAACACTGCCGTGGTTCGGGTGACACGTTGATTTAAAAGACCCGATTGCTAAAGAATAGTAATCGGAGGTCTAACTTTCTAGTGAGTTAGACACTGAAAAAGTACTCTGCTAAAACTAAGAAAAAAGTGTACTATACTGTTTAATCAATGCATTTTTTAGAAATTTTGGATTTGTAACATCACCATACCTATAGATAAAAAAACAAAGTTCTTCTTTTCGGTCGCTTGTGTTTTCATAAAAAATTACCTTGAAAACAAAAAAAAATTAGCTTAATTGATTATTGAAATTACTTATAGTGATTTATTACAAATATGAGAAGGTCTGGATAAGATCACATCGAAATCTCAAATATTCTGGCAGGTAAGACACGGAGACGAGCCAAGTTTTATACTATATCCAACAACTGAAATTAGCGAAGGTGTTTTACATAATGCGTAAATAACTTGCCTCACGATCAGTGCAGGCCAATGGCGGGGATAATTCGTCTAATTATAAGACAAGTGACGTCGGTACTGTTCATTGTTGGATAAATGACTCGATCGTAGGAAATTTGCGTAGGAGGACACACTCGTGGAAACTCGGTGACAAGGTTAGCTGCATACGAACTTAACAACCTATGTTTATATTGCAAGTCTTTCTTATTTCAGTTCAGGATCTCTAAGGACGGCTTCCAGTTTTGGGCCTCTACATAAGACAATAAAGGAATCAGCAACAGAGGCCTATATTATCTTACCCATGTGTCTAAAACATCGAACGATTTCATTTTGCCAAATATGCTGACCGGTCTGGGATCTCACGGTTTACTTATCTTCCAACTGCCCTTTCCTGATCGAAAATCCACACGAATACGAGCATTTAGCTGACCTACAAATCACGCAAAGCCGGCCAAGCGCATCTTACAAAACTAGATAGGTACATAATTACTACAAAACAAACCATTAACCCTCTTCGCATCCTACATAGACGAAAGCACAGGTTTAACTATCAGTTCGAAGCATATTTCGTTTCTGTTTAGTACCAGTGCAATAAATCTTGGTTGTTTACTGCTCAATAAATGTGGCCCTTTGACAGTGCCGGACTTTTTGAGTTATTGAAATAGACATAAGAATAACATTATTTATTTACGTAGGTAAATAAATACGAGTACAATACGAGTACTAACAACCAAGGCTATGTAACCAAAAGAAAATCAGTTACTCTACTTATCTTTTAATTCGAACTAATCTGAAAAATAGAATTTAATCGTTTTTCACAAAAATTTATTATATAGGTAGTGGCATATAAATTTTCTGTAAATATGATTTTTAATGCAGTATCAGAACAATAAAACAACGATACGAAACTCTATACTAATCTGCAAAATTTGAACCTGCGATCTAAGGCAAATCGGAAATAGCTCTTACTGTAATTTAATTACTAATGGTAAATTTGTAAACTTTCCAAAGGTTAACCTAGTTCGGTTCTAAGTGACTAGTACCTAAGTCCGGCTCTGTTGCAGCAATCAAATGAGGTGTGATGCAGTAAGGAGCAAGCATCGCTTTACAGTGAAAGTCTACTTTCGTGCTGCCTTGTCTCTGCGGTAGAAATTATGTTAAACTCAGCAGAAGCGACAATGAAACTAGATAGTCATTTGTATATCCTAACAATTTTCTTTACCATAAACATCTAAAAATGCAATAGAAGTTTAGTCACAATCGATGTTTACCACGATGATGTATATATTAAAAAAAATAGACTTATTTGCGCGTCTCTAGTCTGCAAGCGACAACAGTTCTGTTCGTAAGTAATTGAAGGAATTCCTCATCAATTCTTTTGACTATTAGTTACCAAAACCCCTCAACATAGCAAATATTACTCTAGCAACGGTTCGTTTTCGTACCGCAGTCGCTTTGCCTCTCACTAGTGAATCGCTAATTCCACGTTTGTTAACCCACTCAATTTAATCAGACATGCATTTTAGATCTAATTCTCTTCTGACAAGACGTCCAGTTTCACTCTCGTGACTTGCGAATCAATTAACGTACTGACGAACAAAACTTTTCTTAATTGAAACCCAAGGTCACCTACGACCTGTCGATTCGAACACCAGAAAAGATGCCCTTCCCCAAAATAACTCAGACCTGGTAAATTCTTTAAATAATAAATTAACACAGTGTATTCGATCCAACAATCATTGGCAAGTATTCAAGTACGCACAATGCACTAAATATTTACCTGGCTGACGTTATTGGATGTCAGACCAGTGGATTGAGATCACTCTTGATTTGATCGTTTCATGCTCTGACGCATTTATTTTTAGTTTTTTTAATACATCGTCTCGTGGAAAACACGGAAAACAAACCGTTTTATACGCGCACTATTAGCAAAGTTTTCTATAAGAGTTCAGGTTGGTCATCTCATCCATCATATTAACATAAACGGATCGTGTTCGTCTATTTTAAAATCTCGATGATTTAATTAACTATTCATTACAGACACATAGGTAACCATTAAATACAGAAGAAAATATGTGACACAAATGGCGGTCTTTGTTAAATATCAAGCCATGCTCGAGTAAACAAATATTAAGTATTTCAGTTAGAATGCATATGCTACTTCTGTACAGCCAGAGTGCATTTTTTTAAGCATGGCATTTAGACATTTGACCACAAGAGCACGGAAGTCAGCGACACTGTGGACTTTGATGGAGCATGTCGAGTCTGGAATACACTGGCTCTCAAGGGAGGCTGTCGGAACACACCATTAGGTCCTTGGCGACAGATTTATCAACTTGAGGGTATACAACAGCGGGTAAGCAGCAACTGGGTAGCACAAAACAAAACTTATAACTTATTTAACAAACTTTTTTTATTTGTAGTATGAAAATATGGTTAAGGAATATTTTTTTATACCTGATGTATATCTATTTTGACAAAAATACTCAAATAGCGCTTGCCTAGCTGATACCAATTCACTCGTGACCTACATAACAACCGAGATTATAGTTATCAGAAATTAGATAATACGGTATCGGCATATTAGAATCTGCCCGTAAGCAAAAATACTGAAGAGATGCATGCCTTATACCGTGGGATCAAACCGATGCCTGGAAATTCACCAACTTACCTCAGATTTTCAATTGTGTCACTAATTTGTATTAAAAAGAAATACGACAAATGGAATGGATTGTAGGAATCGATGGACATCGAGGTTACCGTGGGCCGCACAGCCAGTAAATAAGGTCGGGGACGCGGCCACACGGCGCCGGTCGACGCCCTGCTTACACTCAATGTGTATTTACTATGTCTCATTGTTTAGTTATACGTAAGTAGGCAAAACAATGTTTAGATTCTATAGCTCTATTAGTGACACGTATTCAGGCTCTCAATGGTCAGTCTGTCTGGATAGGCGTTATATATTAAACTTAGCTTTTCAACAATTAATCTCCGTATTGTTCCCGCTCGTAAGTAAATTAGAAGTAACTTAATCAATCAGTCAAGTATTTAACGAGGAATGTAATAGTGGATAAGAAATTTGTTTCAGTAGGCATAAGGCAGATGCACAGAGGGAAAATACATTAAAATTAGGGGACAAAGACCAGCGAGGTGGATTATGACCTGCACCATGCTTAATGCTATTTGTTAAAAGTCAAGAACGAAAGTGTTGCTACTAACTTATCACGTAAGTCATTTTCATTATATTAATTAAAAAATGCACAAAATTTAGCGCAGATTACAGTTTGCGTACCTACCCATACTCGTAGGTAGGTAGGTTGTGCCACAGCAAAATAATAAGAGCAACCATATAAGTTTTAATTTTTTTTTAATATATATGTACAATTTTTAGATTGTTCATCAATCTAATAATCATTGTAATAATAATCTTTAGATTGTTCATATACATGTGAAATAAGAATGAAAAAATATTTTTACCTACCGAATAGGACTTTTCGATTAAGAGAAGACATTTATTAAAATCTCTTTCTAAAAACCTAAATAGCGTTGGCGAGAGTCCAAATATACCAAATCAAAATATTTATACAAAATAATATATTATAATTACTTAATGCTACGGAACTCTACACAGAGAATATCGACACGCACCCAACAAATTAACTTATTTAATAATTCAGTGAAATAATCGAATTACGTTTATAGAGCACGGAACAATCGCAATGTCTGTTTGTAGATTCAATGCTAGGCGCGACTTTAACATTGTCATTCTGTATGTATTGAGGCGACTTGCAAATAACATCTACTTACACACAAATATGAACAGTACATAAGATCTTATAGCAAGGTAACGAAGTGTGTTTTAATAACATGGTTTTTATGAAATTTTAATTGTAAAAAATATAGCTAGAGCACTCCCGACTATTTCATGTTTTAAACAAAAACAAACTAAATCAGAATCGGTTTATCCGTACGGGAGCTACGAAGCCAACAGACACACACACGCACACACACACACACACACAGATAGGTTAAATTTCTAGCACCCAGTCGTTTTTGCCAAGTGAATTTAGTCTCCCTCCCCTTTGAAGTCGATTTGTAAAATGGTTATTATATTATTTTATAAATATTTATAAGTATGTACATGCCATGATCAAGTGCCATGATGCATGGTACAAGTTTAGTGTCCTATCGCTTTTGGCCGCTTAGGGTAATTGGCCATATACCGAAAAATTTAAAAATATTATATTAAAATAAGAAAAAAAAACTATAAACTAAATAGAATGAAAAAATCGGTGAAGTGTTTGTCGTTTTCCATTGCCACAACTATTGTGTTTAAGGTCATGTACTAGTTATTTTATACAGGGTCATAGGTTTGGGTGTATTAAGCTGAAATAAGGTCACTATATTAATCCTAAGGATCAACTTCCATTATTATTATTGTCCATAAAGGTAGACCCAACCTCAAATTTGTAAATTTAAACTGAGATGAAATAAACGATTTATTATTATTATTAAGATAAACCCTGAAGTAGAAAAAGAGTCTGCTGTTCCATATAAAAAGATTATCGCTCGTCGACAAAACGTATGAAATATCTGATTATTCTTTCTCGAATTAATTATGTACTCGTATAGGCAAGAACCTACTCTACCCACAAGAAAGTCAACATGACGTACTGTTAATACAAGTTTAGTGTGCGTACAACCGTGGCGTGGCGCGGGTTCCATGACCTGCAAGACTCGACTTCCGGTGAGAGATCACTTCCGGCGAGCTGCTGATAATGATAAGAAAGTAGGCTATTTATAGCCACTTTTATACTTGTTATACAGGTTTTGAGTATGATGAGTAAAATTTAGGTCAGTTACTTTAAAAGTAGTGAATAATAAGATAAGTAATTAATTGTTTGGGCTAGTGGTAAGCACTTTTATAACATACCTTCTCGGTAAGAAGGTCGTGCATATTATAACTTCAAGACCGGGTGGCAAAGCAAAGCACAGTCTATTGTTAGACTACTAAAAATATCAGCGTACAATTTGCTTGTCGGGTAATAAATATGCCAACAGATACTTCTGCCATTGCAAAAATGTGCACAATGAAAAAAAGAAAAATCAGAAACATCAGTTGATGACCAAAACCGACCGCACTTTTTGACTATTTTAAAATAGTCAAATAATTAATTGTGAATCTCTGGATAGTAACGTTAAATATTCTTACTATCTATTTTCTCAACTTCAAATACTCGATAACTCACTAGTTGTATCCATAATTTTATTCTAAATCTAGTTAAAATAAATAATACAAAGTATGGTCTAACCAAAGGACGAATGACCTCTACATTGCGATGATTAAATAAACGTGACGATCTTTACCTCCCGGAATGGATATTGTAGTAAACCCTGACTCATTTGGAATAACATGAATCTTGCCCATGAGTAATCATGATTATCGACATTTTAATTAAAAAGCTAAGTGTATAGTTATCGATTTAACTAAAGATTTTTTGGCACAGAAGAAAAATATTCATTATACTCGTACCTACACGGTATGGAAACGGGTCTTCCATATGAAAAGGATGTAGGCCATTCTTTCGCTCATTCTGTCTCTTGCTTTCTTCCCAATATTATTGAAATCGTTCGTTCAATATCACCGCAGGACACACTCTCCTTATTGAGGGATATACTTTTATATACTACTCGTAGTATCTTTGTACCAAAGTACTTCAAAACATGATGCAAAGTACGACCTACAAGGGCTATCAGATAAAGCATTTAAATTTAAGCATTAGGTGAAAACAAAATCGAGAAAACTTGGTTTCATTTTATCAGTTCCCCGTTTCTACTCTTGTCAAAATGAAACCAAGTTTGCTTGTCCTTGTGTTCACCTCTTTTATGCCAAACTCTAGCCGATAATCCTGCTTGTACACGGCTTCAAAAATATACAAACAAAATGACAATGGAAACAATAAAATGTCTAAATCTAAGCAGAAACAGTCTGGGTTATAATGGATAAAATTCCCTAATAACCCCATGTATCCCAAACGTAGGTATAGTACCTACGTTTATAAAAACGTAGACACGAGTAACCTTCCGATTCTATTATTGATTGCGGCTTTTATCGGTATTTTAATTTGTCTTATCAGTATACCTAACCGATAAGGAAACCGCAATTGTGACGTTCACCTCAACCTATCGTTCCGCTTGGTGTTCATTAGATAAAATGGTAAAAAATAACTACACTGACGTAAACAAGAAATAACTTTACTACTAATACAATTATACAATATAAAAAATAACTACACATTACCGAAGTAAATAAAAATAATTTTACTGGAACGATATGGTACGATAACAAGCTTATAATCACCATTAGTATATTTGGTTGATGACTAACAAACAAACCAATGAACCAACAAACACACTCACAATAATGATTATGTGTGGGGATAAACCAAAGTGTAAGGAATTTCTCATCAGAACAATTTTATAACGGTGTTATTTATCCGTCAATTTCAATTTTAATTAAGAAAAGAATATAATTATACCGATAGAAAGCACTCATCGTTATAAATATGAAAAAAATTCTTAAAAAGCAACCTTATTAAGGATTTTTTTCGAGATGGAAAGTAAGTTGTTTATAGAACTAGTTTGATTAATTTACATGCGTTTAATAATGTCTCTCAAGCTAAGAATCAATTTTCTGTTCATTCCCGGATTCAGATATTTACCTCTGAGTTTATCGCTCGCCTTTAGCTTTAGCGGAACTTGCTTTTCTGTAATGTTGGCGAGCTTTATGAACGCCTACAGGAGACCCGTGCAGTGGGACTTATATGGGCCATACGTGTAACAAGTGGAATGTTGTTAGTAATCGAGTAGTACAAATTCGTTAGATGGTTCGTTACTGGATAAGTAGATATATTACTAATGTAACAAAGATGTATTTGTTTTTTGAAATCACACCTCTAGTCAGGATTTTAAGTGCGTTTTTTTTTGAATACCTACATCTTGTAATGTGCAAACTAGCATTCGTTTAAAATTTCCGGTAGACACCGATAATTCGTATTTTTCAACTATTCAAATCACAACAAGCAGACTATGCTAGTTAGAAATAACATTTAATTTTCCATGATAGTTATTTTTCGCCCATAATTACGACGTCAATAAACAGTATGTGCGATGTACGATTGTATCAAGGATGACGCTTTCGTCACGTCTGCTCGGACGATTGACTCATGGCTAGTGATGTTTAGTCAATCCGTCATTTTATCGACAGTAGCATCGATAGCTGAACATAACTGAAACCGAAAATTCAAATTTAGAAAAAATCTAATCATGCATATTAATTAATTTCTTGAATAACGCGATGTATTATTATATTATTGTAATGCATTTGTAAATATGGACCCTTGTACATCTGGAATGAATATTCTCAGAACAAAACTTCGTTAATCTGAAATGAAACACGGGAAGAAAAATAATAGACCAGAAAAAATTGGAAAAATAAATTTAAATTAAACTTCACCGTATCTCATGATCCAGCTTAAAAATACTAATACAATTTAATGGATTATAATACTAAGTAGTTTATTTCAATGACATTTACTTAGTTACTAAAAATTCAATTCTAGTGCTTCGGGTCGTTTGCCTACGAGTAATTTTCGGCTTTATTGAAATTATGTTGTTAGCAAAGAACCATAAAGACTCTTAAAACTTTGAATTACTTTCTATTACAATTTTTCTTCCATTGTAAGTTTGTTTAAAGTAGTATGTGCTGAGCAGATAGAGAGATACGTAATTAGTACTAATAAATAAAAAGTAATCTTATCGATGTTCGACACCTCGTCACGTCCCTAGTCATGGCTTGTCGAGTTCGCTTAAACCGTGTCAGTGCGACCGTCGCAGAATAGAATCAAGGCTGTAGCAATACGGATTGACAGAACACCTGAGTACGCCATTTTTAACATTAACTCCGTTTTTTTACTTATCTGTGTATAAACAGATTTTATCAGTTACATGTGCGAAGATTTGAAAAAGTAGGGCAGATTCCATCACGAATCTTTCCTACTCAGTAGGTACTTTTTGACTTTGTCGCTCTTCCTTGACAGAGTTCTGTCTCCCTGTTAATATTTGAAATATGTAGGTAGGAGGGTATTTATAGATATTTTCGGCGGGAATCCGGGTGGCGGTCGAGGGTCCTAAGATTTATGGCGAAACGGGAGAGTCCCATCCAACAGGGATCTTCGGGATTGCACGGCAAAGTATAGGCGAACGCGGGAGCGGGTGGCTGAAAGTATTGATTTCTGAGGTTGAGCCTCCATCTGTGACTTTTCTTTGTTCTTATAGGCCAAAAAGTTGCGCAAACTGAAGGGTTTTTGTGATATATAATTCTAAAACTGATGAAATTATGCAGGTAATACATTAGTATATCAAGTTGGTTCTGTCTGGCTTATTAACAATTGAAATAGGTTAATAATAAACAGATATAAAGGTTTTGAGGGGAAGGCCTTCGAATCCTCTTGATATTAGGCTGAGTTACTAATTGATACTGTGAGAGAACGATTATGCACTGGACATACCTACGTATTGTACAAATTCTCATGAGGCCTCATGAAGCCTTTATTTGGTCCAGTCTAAAACATACAAGATAAATCTTGACTTAAAAGAATAGTACCCAAATCAGAGTTTTACACAGATAAAAAATATGTTTATGACCTAAACGAGTTAAAACAATAACAATACCTGCTTTGCTATTGCTTATGAAATAGTCTTACAATTGCACAACAACTTTCTCCTGATGTTTTGGTGTCAACCACCCTCTTCCACCCTTTCCCTTGCACCAGCAGCCAATCTCAACTCGCCTCACACCCCCGCATCCGAAGGGCAACTCATTTCGCCGCCCGGTTTAGTACTATCTACGCTTCGAGATATTTTTCTTTGTAATTCTATTGTTGAGAGGAATCGACGGTGCCTATTCATTCGAGGCTCACCTTCGGTTTGCGCTTTTTATGTCGAGGTTCCTTTTGGTAGGTAGTTTCGGTGTATTGTAGCAAGACACTTCGTCTTCATTCTCTAAGTTTTTGGCCCGTGTCCTGCATTCTATGTGCCCGTCGGTTACCTTCTATAGTATCATTTCATGAACTACGTCTTCTTAATTAATAAGAGTTTTGCATACTTACACTAATCAGTAGTGATGTGTGTGTATCCTCAGTTTACATTGTTAAAAAACTTTGTATGCACACAGAATAAAAACAGTACTTTCAGCCAAACATAGTATTGAGAGCACTGAATCATAATAACAATAGTTAATGTTACTGAGTTCAATCGCTGAAATATGTATCTTTTTAAACTTACATAGCAATTATACTGAAAATTTAGTAATTGTCTTGAAGAAAATACATGGGTATATATGTCTACTTAATCTAATCTATTATCTCATTAGGTACATTCAAGTTTCATATCTCTAAGCAATATGAATATTGCAAACGTTGTACTCGTACTAGTCACCTATGATTATATTGTCAAATAATTAATAGCTATAAATTTAAATCATTACTTTAAAATTACTTATTTTTCATGATGTTAAAACTGATAAAACAAACAAATGAGTAAACTACAGTCTCCTGTCATGAATCAGGTTTGCTCTGGTACAATATCAGCTAACAAGTGTTAATATAATCCAAATGATATACGTTTCAAATGGGCGATACTCATGTCACAGCCTTATTTACAGAACATTCTGTGATCATAGACAATAAATTCTAATATGAAATAGTGCACACAAAGCACTAGAGTTATGGACTCTGTCACCGTAATCGCAATACTGTATTAGTTTACTTAGAGAAACTTCTATTTCGGCATTTTTATTTTGACAAAGCCGTATAGAGTTATCATTTGGAGTCGTCTACAAAAACAGGAACGCAAGCTGCTTCTCGCACGTGGCAAGGGTCCTTTCCGCCGTTTAACAGCAGGTAGTGGTTTTTTCGAGCAAATTAAGAATTATGGAATATTCCAGAATATCCAGTAGAGTCTCGTGTTGATCGGCAAGATTGGCGCTTCATTCAAACGTGGTTTTATTTCAAACCGCTTCCCACGGTCGCGTCATCGACTTCTGAAAGTGTGATTCATTGAGCATATTACCTTGCGATGATGTTACTGGAGTGATAATTTTATTATAGGTAATGGTGATCTGATTCATACTAACAATGCGGGTGTAAGTCCAGAAATTAGATTGGCTAGATATAGATCAAATATTGGAAGCAATAAACAACTAAGGAAATGTAACACAAGGGTGTGATGTTAATTTTTTTCATTTAATATTCAGGAATCTTATTGTATGTTGCGATCCACATGTATGTACCAAATATTATTGAAATCAGTCAGGAAATGGCACCGCAGAAAACTTCTTTGGATACACCATACATACACCAATTTTCAGCAAGCATTGGTTGGAAACGAGTACAAAATTTTAGAAGACACAAAAAGACTGTGAGACGAGAGAAAAAAAACCAGTACCAAAGCAGAGGCGTTTTGATAGCTTAGTAAACAAAAATATATTTTAATGCTCTTGTTACTCATTTATTTTTAATAAAGCCAATCCTACATGCAAATTGCCCGCATTATTATTGTAAATTAAATCATATTTGATTTCAAAAGTATTTTTAAAATCAACCACGTAAAAGAAATACTCCAGTCGAATACATACATCGAGTTATAACTTTAACAGTTTATAAAAGCCCTTAGGTACAATTCACGGGTGCAACATTCCTGTGCCTTAATTTGTGGTCCTTTCTGTTTTATGTTTTTTGCCCTGTAAGGGTGGCGGAAGGTTCACTGAGGTTTTTTGCTAGTGATCGACAAAAGATGCCTAACGGGATATGGGGCTGCGTCTGGTCTTTTGCGCCGTTGTCGGACGAGTTTATGGGATTCGGATTGTTGTCGTGATTTTTATGTCAGGATAAAATTAAGATTAGGCGAGGACTACTGAATGATAATGACAGGATGTATTTAATTCAAAGCTTAGTGATTGGCAGTAGAGTCAATTCAGAGAAGAAGGTTAGCATGTATTATTAGGTTTTCGATGATAGACGTTTTTCTGTTGTATTTATTATGTGATGTTCTTTTTTTGGTGATAATAAAAAGTTATGTAATTGTATGTATGTATAGTGAGATTAAATAAAAGAGATCAAGTAAAAATTTAGATTGAAAAACATAAAAAGTAAGCAAATTTATATAAAACATGTGTTTTTCATTAATTGAGATCTCCAAAAATGAACGAAAAGGAGATAAAATTATTTACCTTCGGGATAACCAATCGGATTCGAGGTATTCCCAGTTGTATCGCCTTCAGTCTAGACAAAATCGTTTGATTTTATATTCCACTTTCAGTATAAATTGATATATTTTATACAAACATACGAGTATTTGCTTATTATCCATGTCAGGATTAATAACTAAACATAGGCATGGAACATACTTAGATTTAAAATGCATGGGTATTATTATTTTAGGTTGGTAGTTTTAAAATTTCTTAAACATAGTTACAGATTTTTTTCTAGAATATTAGGTTTACTCGTAATAAGAATTACGTTTCCAGTACCATGACGTTATTTTTCAACATCATTTCTCTTTGTCCTTAACTGACTATGAGGGGTTACATTGCACATCTGGACTATTATAAGACTGTCATGCTTCTTTATGTCATAGATAGACGAATAAACTATTCTCTTTATTCTCCAGGAGCAAACGTAACATTGGCGCTATATTTGAAATCTACGAATTTTCTCAAATCAAACTCGACCGTTTGATCGTTTCCTCGAACCGAAGGAATCTCGGTCAGTATTAATAGAAATCGGTACTCGATGAAGTTTTTTTGTGTTATTTGTACGAGAAATCCATCACGGCTAGTCGACGGGAGTAGGTTCGGCTCAGTCCGACGCAGCACCGATCGGAAGCCCTGAAATAGCTTTATTAGTTTACGAATAGACGCCGAGTGATCGCCCTCTTATTACTATATTCGGATTTAGAAAACATCAGCGTGTTTAAAAATATCGTGACAAGGCGTGAGTGCAACTGGGTTGATACATTTTCTCTGGTTAACGAAAATCCGGGTATGGATGGTTTAAACGTGAAATATTAAGGTTGCGTGTTTATGATTAGTGTGTAATTTATATTGTTCTTCTAAAGCGTAAACTGTCTTTGTAATCAAAGTGTAATCGAATTATAAAACATTGTCCAATTTTATTAGCTGTTAAAAAAGTTTTCATTTCATATATATTTAAAAATCAAAACAACAACTTCACTAGAGTGTTCCATTAGGTAGAACATCTTCTTCAAACTAACTTGTAAAAAGTTGTCACCGTTAATATTTCATTCCCAAAACCAAAAATCAACAAACAATTATTTTCAACAAGTCTTAACTTTCTAAAGCAATATTTCACAAGTCAAAGTAAAACGACATGCGGACTATTGCCGACGAACATTGTCTATGACAAAATGGTAATTAAAAAAATAAAGCAAAAGCTGCCGCTTAAGCAATGCACAAACAAGCTCCACGGGTGTCAGGGTAAATTCAGTGGATGCTTACAAACGAGTTGGTTCACGTTATGAGAAAAGGCGTTTTGTAGGTACAAAATCTGATATTATAAGAAAGTTTAGGTGGTTCCACTCATCAAGATTTTACATAAATTGATATCAACAGAATCCAAAAGTGTTGTTGAGGTTCACGGTACACAAACAGCTTTGCGTTTGCTTTATTGTGCATACCTTGTTTTTTGTATGCTGTCTATATTTATCATACTTATATTTTATCATCAACAATTAACTTAAGAAATTAGGTATATTGGCGTAAATTTAAGCCCATGTATAATTAATTAGTGATTGCCACGACAATACGTTGTAGGGCGCCTTTATTTACCTATCATTCATCAACGAACCTTTTTATATTTAACTGTATTACAATTATTTTTATTTGATTAACTGGTGGTGGTGGTTTGTTTAGCTGGTCAGAAATTGAGCGGAGTTAATTAAAAAGGATTCCAATGTCGATGAGAAGTTTCCCATAGTTTAACTCCATTTCCCTTTTTTAAACTTTTCTTCCCCGTTTTTCTTCCTAAGTGACTAAGAGTTTAAACCTGGCTAAAGGCAAAACATATAATAAGTATAAACATAGTGTTTATACTTTCTACTCTACTCCAGTAATTTAATTTACGTGTCTTAATGTAGCTACTTTTCCTAGTGTCTTATGCTTCCAGGGAAATTAGGATTACTTCCCAGGAAAATACTAAAACGTCCATAACACTATTTTAATCTTATCTTCTAAGGTTAACAGAAATAGATAGCTTTAACCACTTATACATTGATGTAAAGACTTAAATAATATTTCTGCTTTTTGCAATGAAGAGGTAATATATCTATTATTTTGCTAGATCTGGAATCCGTAAAATAATATACTCAATAGAATCAGATCATTATGATAAACACAAAAACCTAAACCTTTAAACTACTCCACCAATTTTAATAAAATATATGTGGGATCACATATGGAAAGTCTTTAAAAATATCATACCGGTCCATACTTTTTGGCGTAATTGTAGAATATACATAAAAACAGATTATGACGAATTTTTAATAAGCGATAAATCATGTGAAACTATTTTGATTTCAATCTCATAGGGAGTATAGTACGCGTATATTCGTCACTTCTAAAAACATTTTGCACTATTAGCATGCTAGTTATAATAACTCTGTTTCAACCGCTTGTATCTTAAACCTCACGCGAAAACGTCTGCTTCACCGGACATGTTGTAAAAACATGCTGATTAGTAGGTCTCAGTTATTGTCACAATAAGTATTCACTGCTGTATCCCGCTGCTAAAGATTTTTGACCACTTTAGTACTTTATCAAAGTAAAATAATTTAGCTTTGTTTTGTCTGTACTATAAAACAAATCGAAAGGCGACTGTGAAATGGTTACAGATTCCTCAAGACTCAATCAAGGCAGTTTCTTCTTCAAAATAGAACCAAAATGTCTCTTTGTAACTTTAATAAGTTAGTTGTAAAACAGATTGGTTTCATTGTTAAATGGACCTACAGCAGCGAAAGAAGCGTAACCCTGGATTTTTTTTGCTATAGTCTGTCAGTATGCATGTATTTGTGGATGTTTGTACTCGCGTTCAGGTCATATTACTACAGAGCTGCTACTCGTAATCTTCTGAGATGGCGAAGTCTTGGTAGCTTATATTTTACTAATAAGCACTTATAAATATAAAACAAATCAAAACGGATACTTTTAAGACCAAGTTATTATGACGAGTGACTACGTAACGTCATGTCTAAGCAACTATAATAGATCTATTTAATATTTTGTTTTTTTATTTTTATTTTTGGCTGTGTAAGTAATTAAATTGTCCGTGGCCTATTTAGCTGAAAATGGGTTAAATTAAGGCGCACGTCTCCCTTATAAATATCAGTAAAGTAAAGATTTAAGGGCCAGTAAACGCGATAAATAAATTTTAATTATGAACCACCGCTACGGTTGCCGGAAAAACGAAAGCTAAATAGGGCAGAGAAATGGGAAGCTACCTAATTGTAAATTAAAAAGTTCGCGGAGTTACGACACCACAGTCCACAATGACACCCCACGGCTGCGATGAGGTAGGGAGGCCCGCCCGCCCTCGTCGAACCGCCCGCCCGCCCACGGCGAGGGGGAGACTCGTGGAAAGCGTGTGACATTTTGTTTTAAAATATTGTCCGCGCGAATACATTCACGTGGATCACTTTTAATCGCCTCTCTGCTTTTTTTTTCGTAAAATGCTTCCGCTTTTTATACGTAAATAATTTAACTCGCGTTTACAGCGTATTACATGCAGCGTCTTAATTACCGATGAAGAAGCGCTGGCGCATCGAGCGTGAAAGCTCAATAAAACGGACATATCAAATGTTTCCGGCTACAGACTACTGACAAGGTTATGAAATGTATTTAATTCTGGCGTTTCATAGTCAGATTCTGTAGCGAGTTTCTCTGTCTGTGGTTGTTTAAGTACGCACCAAATACTGTCGTGTCAAGGCCGCCGGCTTTCCTCCGGCATTCCGTTACCGCCCACCGGGATGATATCTCACGCTTGTGTTATGTAACATTCGGGATATTTGGTTACGATTGCCACAATAAATCTACCGCTTCCCGTTAAGAGATATCGGCTGGTTTACTTAGACAAAATAACTAAAGCTTAGTACCCACGCGCTAAGTTTGAGTTACCATTAACGGTTTCCGGTAATGTGATTATTAAGTAGTATGAGTTTCTAAAAGTCACAACTTGCATGTTACAAATGTTACTTATGTTTTGAATGCTTAGAATATTCCAAGTTATTTGTCGATTTATTATTTTACAATCAATTTTTTTACTTAATTAAAGAATGTCAACATATTTCTTTTATTACATAAATACTGGCAGGTCAGGGTAAAAAAGAATCACAACAATACTTTAGGCACGAAAAATTACCATCAATAAGTTTACTTTAACCTAAATCAAGTTAAACCATTAGGTGCTTAACAAGACAAGTAGTTAAAATATGAAACGTATCGTATCCAATCATAAGCCCTGCGGTGGTGGTGTAAATAAAAGACACAATTATCTCTAACGGTATTGCGTCGGCGCCTCTTCGCACCCTCCGACCCGCGGAGAATTTCATCTAGTCGGGACTTTTGGGTTGCCACTTTGAGAAAAATAAATTCCCAACTACACCAAAATATATTTAATTTACAGAACTAGTGAATTTGATATTTACGAATAAATATCAGTATTTCTGTTATTGTATGAGCGAAGTATCGCGAGTTGCTACTTCGATTCTGGCTAAATTATCATTCATCTGTGTCATATGTTTGTGTGGATGTTAGTACTCGTGTACAAGTTATAGGTTCCAGCCAATGATAACCACTCTTGCCATACAAATTCTACGTTTTATTAGAATATTTTACTTTTTCAGGGAAATTTCCATTAGGAATGTATTTCTTCAAAAAGAGGTAAGTTATCGACCGTGTCACTTTCCGCCGCATCCATATTGTAGTTGACCATGTATTAGCGTAAGCTTTCCATCTGAGAAGATAATTATAAAAACCTCCGTTTCAGCTTGGCCAAAAATGCTTTCGTATGTCTGTTGTAATATCCGGGTATCACCAGTACCAACAGGTCGAAATTATCAATCGTATTTGAAAATTTAGATTTTTTTTCTGTCTAAAATATGGAATTTAGCTTTTGTGTTTAGAAACAATGAGGGTGAAATCAATAGAAATATCATATTTTAGCAAATACTAGCTCACAAGGTTGTTACTTTCCTTAATTGGATCACAATTAGTTTGTTTTCCCCGATTTCTGAGGAATTTTATAATCTGGCATCCCGGGTCCAGTGTGACGTCGAATAGGCGACTTGGGGCGGCCAATGCACCTTATTGACTGAGAGCAACCGCAGCCGACCTAACCCGACCTTTTCCGAACATTCTCGACGAACGTATGGTTGTCAAAACAACTGTTAAAAGTTAGTCGAAACTTATCGTAACCCTGATGGTTTGAATTACTAATTCAGTTGAGTAGTTTGTTAGGTCAGAATAGTAGGTTATTTGTTGAGTTTTAGTCGTGTTTTGAGATATTTTTAAAGTCTAATAAGAACCTAGTATTTTTTTTTAATGTTTCAACGCATCTGCTTTACATATTTAAAAGGTAACGTTGAACATGAAAACATGTACAGGTACATTTAAACATCTCTGTAAATGTTTCTGTAAAATTTTGTAGATCAAAACATTAGTCCGTGTTGTAAAATGCAATAGCATGTCATAAATTTGTAAAATACATATACTTAATTAAAACACAATGGCTCCATTGCATAACCACAACTCAGCAACACGTTAACTGATCATGATCTTAAGAATTAATAAAAATAAATCAACCCCCAGACTGAATAATGCACTCACACCGCTCTTCTTATAATTCGAGATTCATAGCGGCTTATTCTCATAAAAAGTTGTTCCCTTCAAAATGTAGTAATTTCGCCAAGAGGGTGGCCACCCCACCCCCGATCTCGCCGGCTGGCCTTTTAACGCCCGCTATATTGTCTCTTTACTTAGATCTGTATTTACTGCAGTATACGAGAAAATTTACGAAGCTGCATTAAGTACATAGGTAGAGACACTTTCGATATGTTATTTAAAATAACATATCGAAACTCAAATTTCAGGGGTCTTGGTTTTGAGATGTAACTTTTCTATTAAATTCAAAGGTCACGTGTTATCTTCATTGTATGTCTTCAATTATATATATATGTAGTAAGATAAAGAAAAAAGTGATTTACAAATTTACCAACATTTTTAATTATTTTGTTTTACAAATGTAAGACTCTAGAAGTGCTTTGGTAACTGCAGTTTTTAATTTTTCGTAAGGATCTTTTGACAAAAAGTTTGTCTACCAAACTTTAAAAAAGTAAGTACATACCAGTAATTTACAGATTAAATTAGTAGATGAACTAACTTACCTAGTTATATTTGCTATAAAGTTAGCTTTTTTAAATCAGTACTGAGGCTGGTAATACGTTATTGATATTTTGTGAATAGACCGGATAATAATATTTGTATGGTACTAACCGATATAAGTAGACCTCCCGCGTTTTTGGTACAGCTTCTACCGCAGCGATTTCATAATTTATTTACATACATATTATTATACGTATTGTATCGTTATACAGATATGTATGAGTATTATAATATGAGTTGTTTTATTTAGCTCGAATTACTAATAAAAGAAATGAAAAAACCAAAAGGGGTAACTTACGAGTACCTACTCTTGTTGAATTTACGAAATGACGAAATAGACGTCGGGCAACAATATTAACGGTAAGCTTTATCATTGAAAAAAAACCTGATAAAATAGCTAAAAATCCTTGAATTTTACAATTATTTTATTCATTATTTTGTATAAATGTTTAGCCTAATATTCTCGCCAATTTAGTACACTTCGCAACAAAGAGTGTCAAACGGCTATTTCCCCATGGCTCGAGTGACGCTGGTCGTATCAAGGGGTTCCCACAATGGCGCAGGACGTCACAATGTGCCCCGCCGCGTGATTGTTTAAATAGACTAGGGTTGCCTACTGCCAACTGAACCGTTGTTTGTAATTAGTGATGTTTTGCTGTTTTACAAGAATATTATAGTAGCGTACATAGGAACGGTTTTTATAACATGATTGAAATTGCTACTTATTTTTTTTTTAAATCTTATAATGACATAGCTTTTTAAATTTTTTTATATACGTATATTGTTCGACAGGCTCGTAGTTGTAGCATAAGTTGTGTACATATTTTATTAAATAGCTAACAGTCTCGATCAAAGACTTCTTGAACTGCAATAATAGTGAATAAGCACACACTTAAAACAATGGAACTACAATATACACTAAAACGCTTTCAATAAACACGATCGTTACCTTCCCAAAGCTTGAATGAAACTAAGTGGTCTGATACCAATCACAAACTGCCGCTCCACAATACACTTCATCCCTTATTAATTATTTTATTGTAAGCATAAAGGATGCCGTAATCGTCAAAATAATAATATCATCGCGCGTATAAAGAACCCCAAGTAGCGGCAACACAAGCGTAAAAATGACACGGCGTGCCACCAATATGTTTGTGTGTAGCGTTAGATTTATTCGACTGGGTCACGCATACAGATGTACAGCTACCCCAAATCGAGGGGTTTTGTGGAGGCAACACTACTACATGTGCAGGGTTGCCACCGCCCGCCAGATGGTTACGCACACACGCGAGCGCGAAAGGGAAAGCTACACTGAGTAAACAAATCGCGGGAGCGAGTGCCGTCCCTCTCTGTTACAAAGCTCGTGTGAGTCGTATCACATCATTGTGTGCTGTCGAAGCGATCCGACGTGGATTGTTCTGTGAAATTGCCAGGTAATAGGCCGTGGGACTATAGTATTACACTTACTTATTGGTTGGTTTAGCCGCTCAGCGGTCTAATCGAATTGAATATTCGTTTAGTCGATTGATATATTTGAGATAGTATTTTTATCTGAGTAGTTAGATTGATTTTGTATAACATCTCGATTGCAACTGCAACTTCAATATGAGGTTGAGTAGGTAAGATAAAATCACCTTCAATGTTAGTAAACTTTGATGACAAGTAAGGTATTAGAATAACAAGTTCAAATATATTACCAATTTATATTTATTTTATTTTTTAATCGTATTGATTTAGGTATAAAATTTTTGAATATAGGTAACCTATCATGACTTTATAAATCTTCAGAATATAACTTGATGGCAAAGCTAAGGATGTAATGATATACACTAAATAGGGTCTGTTTTTTTTTCGATTCAGGAATTTCTAAAAAGATGATGAATACATCTATTTTCTTAAGCAACTAAAATTTAAATGATACAAAATCTAAAGACTACTAAGTCAGGTTCTTAAGAGACATAAATAACTGTTTCAAAGATGACGCATCGCACATTGACTTAGCTCAAGTACACTTGGTTAATAAACAAGCAACAAATAAAGTGGTTAACCAATGGCGACAAACAAAAGCCGCGTTGACATGAATACGTCCACGGTTGACGTGACGACTGCGCTACGGGCGGCGTGACGACAGATTAGAAATTGATCCAAATAAGACGCTAGTCAGAGCGACACCTATTCGCGAACGTTATTGCTGTCTGAGCAGTGCCACCCCTAAATTGAGTGGCGTAACCTATTGCTAGTGATGCGCTTCTAAAGCCGTTTATGTCGATATAGTTTTCTTGTTTAGTAAATGTTTGCAGTAAGGTCAAACTAAAAACTACGGTTAAAAATATTACTGGTTAAGAGCAAATCACTATTTGTTACAAATGTAAAATATATCTCAGTAGTACATAATGCTTTTTAGCTATTCACTTACTATATAAAACTATATAAGTCTTGTAAAAAGTTGTTCAAATTTTTAAACTTATATACTTACTTACAGTTGCAGTGGTATTAAACAATTAATTCTTATAATCGACTGTATATTAAAAAATAATAAATGTTGCATATTAATTACTCTAACCAGTTAAATATAATCAAACAAAAAACCCACATGATCATTTGTAACAAAATCTCACTAATGTTTTATCCCAGTCGTCAAACATCGCGATAAGTGTCGAGACGTGCTCAAGTATTATGACTATGGTATTGTTAATTCCGAATCACCCCAAAATTTATTATGAGTTGCCAGAAAGAGACAAAGTCACGTTATTATAAGAGTGAACGAGACACAAAAGCGTCTAAATGAGGGGGTGTCGTAAATAAATTTCTGCACTTACATCGACAATATCCTTAATCATAAGCTTGATAACAAAAAACAGCTCTATCTGTACTGAAAATAAAGCTCAAAATCCTATGATAACCTAGTAATAGAAGAACAATGTGGTTGACTAGAACGAGGAAACGGATTACGACGGAGTGTCGGAAGCTTTCATAGTATTTATTTACAGTAGATTAAAATACTTTGTCGATGAGTCCTTTGACTTATCAAATTGGCAAAGGTGGATTTGTCAAATTAAACAAATCGTAAATCAAACTTACTACCAACTTAAAGAGGAGCAACTTTTGTATTTTTTCGTTTAGGTATCAAATTTCATCATCTTCATCAAGTTTTTTTTTAAGAAACAATACAAAAAACACCATATTAGAGTACTCATTAAATTCGTATTAGTAAAAATGATTTTGAATTTAAACCTGAAATGAGACATATAGGTAAATGAGTTTGCACATGATTGCAGGCCAGATCAGAAAAAGAACATCTCCAGAGCACTATTATTATTCCTACTAGTTACAGTAAAACAGTAAAAAATCGATGATCATCCGATCATAGACCTACGTAAAGAACAGACACTAGAGGAGTATGTTTTCTTCAGGTAGGTTCATTATAGAAAATCTGTAAAAAAAAAAAAAACTTAGAAGTTGTAATAGAGTATATAATTCTCCTACAACCCCGTCAACAAAGAGAAAACCTCTGTCACGGGGGTCGATTCTGCAAACAGATAGATGCTAATCATAATCGAATCTACCCGGATTCAAATGAGGCAATCAATCAGACGACAGCGCGTGATGACAGCGACAGCACACCTAGAGGACGAAGTCTTTTGTTACAAGGAGGTTTTAGTTCAGAGGGAATTTTAAAACGACCGATTAATAGCTGTCAACCTAAAATCTCATTCAACGCATGTCTGTTTGTTGTACTATGTAATTAAACAATAATTATTAAGTTTATTCTTATGAAAATTATGTAAGTACCTATAACGAATTTTGTGACTAATTCAGTTTATGGGTCTAGCTTGATTTGTTAGTTTTATTAAGTGTTTACGTTTGGGTTTAGATCTTTACTCAATTAAGAAGAGTTAGATTTTCTAAGCATCAAATTTATTTAAATTAATTTTGTTTATAAATACCTGAACTAGCTGAAATAATGCGTCTAGCGCCATCTAGCGTAGGTAATAATAACTATTGCGCTGTGCCCTAAAACTTTTGTCTTACATGTGCTACTTTATAGATTAGACCTATGGCTTAGACCATAAATATAATATAATATGTACCTACTTTGTAACAGTATACATTCGTGATCATGAAATAAATGTCTTTTCTGAAAATATGAAATATATTTTTAAATTTTCTTTATTTTTCGGGTTTTACACACGTTTCAATCAATTCTATGTTTCCATTTGGACGTAATTATAGTTTCTATTTTAGTTATATTTTTGTTATTTTTGGCGAATAATTCAACTAGCATGTAAAGTTCTACATCGATTGAACTACAAACAAGCAAATTGGTGAATTCCATCAATGATCATCAGTCCGTCACAGACCGGCGTGTGTTTGTTGGCTGAAAATAAAAAAGGCTTCGTTGATGAATGTCCCTATTTTGCAGTATGACGGATATTTGTGAATATAGTTAGTTGGATACAAAGTGTAACAGAAAGATATCCCATCAAAGTGAACCCTGGCGGAGAACAAAATTTTGCGTCGTCCATACTATGACCGATTACGTGACCCATTTTGTATGGAGAACCTAGTATTGTTTCTCGAATTTTGTTTTCTCGAAGTTTTCTTATACAATGGGTTCTTAATTGATAGACTAACCTTTAAGTGTTGTTACACCTTTCTGTTACACATGAACAACGTGTAACAGAAAAACCAAAAACCAGTAATAATGTTTAGACAGTCCAAAGATGCTGTATTGCTATGCAATTATACTACAAAGAGTTTACTTTTCAAGAACAAGTATTAAAATAAAAAGTGATTACCGAGTTCCATTACGGCAGGCGCGTTATTTGGATTTTAAATACAAACTTCTTAAGCGATCTTAATAAAATCACTCGAAAAGTATATGTACTCTATCAAACATTTTTTTTAAATCAGTCCAGCCGTGTATTTGTATTTTATATTTTAATATTTATAAAACATTAGCACAGTGCTTAGTTACTCATCCATCAATCGTCCCACGGTAACGTTTATCAGATATCGATCGGTTTTCAGAATACGTCCGTAATCTGGCACAAAGGGTAGATAAAGTGATTTCGTCGAACGCCACTGTCATCTAGATCAGAGTAATTGTACCATTTAATAGATTGGGCTTACTTACTAACCTATGCTAGGTATTCCATTTTTATAAGGGTTCCGTACCTAAAAGGTGAAAACGAAACCGTATTACTAAGACTTCGCAGTTTGTCCATCTCTCCGTCCATTCGTCTGTGTATAGCCAGGCTGTTTCTCATGAACCATGATGCTAGACAATTTTAATTTTCACAAACGATACCAACACGTTTCTAGATTTACCGTTATTGAAATATTTATTTATATATTCACCTTAAAAATAAACAATGAATTCAAAATTAATATTAATATTATTCCATACAACAAAATGCTTTTACCTTTTTTTTTGGATGTTAATAACAACAGAAACTTAAACTAATGTTGTACGGAAGTTTTTAAATCGCACTTGGCCGATTTTTTTAATCTACATTGATTTTAATATGTAATAAAATGATGCGCAGTTCTAATAGCGAAGAATTGCCTAATTTTTAACGCGTTTTTACATAAGCAGTAAAATTTAAATGAAGTCGAAATCTACATTGTTATCAGTTACACATAGCTAATCATGTAAGAATGTCAATGACACCGGTTAAAGTGAATATTAAAAGAACAGAATGCAGGTATCGTAAGATAACGCTATTTATGGTGTTTAAAGTTAACTCTACCCGAATTCGGGTTATTTAAATAATATTGCAAATTTATTATTTCGTTTTTATCATTTTAAAGTTTGGTATTAATTGTAAACACCTTTAGTCGACTACCCGATGTACTCGTAGGGTCATTATATTCGACATTTAGGTGTTGGTTATTATATATATTAATAAAATATATATAAATAAAAATAATATACCTAACTCAATACATCTCTTCTATTTCTGTATAAATTCTGTTAAAAATATATATAAATCATGGATTAAGAAAATTTATAGTTAAATCAATGACACCATATTTCAATTTCAAATCATTATATACCTAGCATACATATATTTTCTTATGATGAAAATTAGTATGTGTCGAGAACGCGGTGATAAAAATATCGATTAAATGTGAGTTATGAAACAACATCGTATCAGTTTATATTTTAATCGAATACTACGCCCATATTTTTCCCAATCCACGAACTATATTCCGATACTCTCGTGTACACGCCAGGGTATATTGTATCTGCACAACCTTCTCCCCAAGAGACTATACCAATTAAAGTATTGTTAGCTACGAGAGGACCACCGGAGTCTCCCTGGCAGGCGTCCCTTGGCGGATTAGATGCTCCAGCACAAAGCATTCCAGATGTTATAGTGGCCATTCGAAGGTACGAGCGAGCGCATGATTCTTGGTTGATAATCTGCACTTTGGCTGCGAGAAGTACTGATGATGACACTCCCTCGAACTGAAATTAAAAGGCAAAGCTCATCATTATCTAGATTTGTACTGAGACGAAACTTCTGGATGATATTTGAAAATATTGATAGTAATAAATACTGTATTCTCCAACTGACTCCCAACAGATCTATAGTCGTCATAGATCAAGTCAAACAAGCAATGTAACTTTCCATCTACAAAATAGTAAATAACAGAAATCAACTCACTGAAACAGTTCCAAATCCAGAAACTAATGCCTCAGCTCCATCAGGAAGATAGAAATCCGAAGATGCAAATGATATTGCTCTGATACTTTGGTCAAAAGTAATTCTTTTAACAGTTCCTAATATCGCGATATCGTTTTCTAATGTTGACGAGTCATACAGCTCATGTACTATCACTTTTGCTACATTGTATGCTTTGCCACCGGACAATCTGGATCCTGTACCGACTATCACTCTCAGTGAAGATGGTTCATCCTGATATCTGCAAAAACAAAAAAACTATGGGACACACTTTTTAATGCAATTGTAATAAGTTTATTTTTTTAATTTTTAAGATAAGATAGAATCAAGGTTGTTGCATGATTTGTACATCGTGACACAATAAACACAAGTCAATGAATATTCGTACCAACCACACTTACGTATTTTCTCCTTATAGAAGGCACTCTTTTCGCTAAACAATTTATTGCATACTATTTTTGCTTCTTTGTTATTAATTATATTTGTCCACAATTTACTCGATGTCTCTTAGAAAACTACTACGTATTTTTTGTTAAATATGTTACAAATGCTTAAAAATCACCTGTAACAGTCAGTACGTACCCATTAGCGCAGTGAGCTGCAGTTAAAAATGCTCGATTTTTTATAATAACTGCGCCACACATGTGGCTCCAAGCAACAGACGACCTTCTTCTCAGTGACGCCTGATATGGAACATCATCAATGTTTACTTCAAATCCGTTTACTATTCTTGCTGGTGTATCTAAATTCGAGGTGTCAGCAGTTACATTAGCTACTGATGATAATGTAGTAACGACAAGGAGCCCTGTACAGAACAAAACAAATGTATGGGTATATAATTATGACAATGTATGTATGTATTTGAAAAGCAGTCGGACAGTGTTGGTAAAAAATCTCTCCTCGAAATATAAAGTCAAGTATTTTGTTTCGTTTTTGGTATTTTCTGATGTTTTTGATAGGTATGGTATATTTTTTATCAGATTAACAATATGATAGTAAGGTGTACTTTACTTAACTTTGGAAACACTGCACTCAAGTGAAAGTTTACTAAATTGGTTAAATTTGTTCACCTTCGAAATAGAAATTATTTTTATTTAGTAAAATAATATAAGAGTAGAATTGAATGCCAAATCAGAAGTTACATATCAAATGATCGCACAATAAACCACCAGACACATAAAAAATACAAATCGAATGATTTTTTTTATAATTCTCTCTTGTTTTACATAAAACTCACCAAGGTAAAGATATTGAACACTTAACTTCATTTTGTCACATCAACAAAAAAAAATAAAACAAATATCGATGTTTAAGCGTGGGCTTCTGCATTCTTTGTAAGATGTTTATCTTGAGTAGTTGAAATCAAGTACTTGTTATCTTTGAATATGCCAAACTAGCGCAGTTTTATCTATTGATCCACCGTGCTACAAGATTAAAGATGTCGTGAAAAGAAGCCGAAAAACTGTAACGACGAGTATTTTCATGAGAGAATCAATCAATCAATTAGTTTTCATTGATAATTAAATTAACTTTATGCAACCAATGTTATTAAATGATAAAATACTTATATTCAAGAAACGGATTTACGGAATTCTTATTCGATATCGTGATTTAAACTGATTTAATAAATGACGTGTAAATAATATAACACTATGCTTTGGTAACTTTTGTAATCCTATAATCTTGGAGGTACTTATAATAATAATATAATGTAATATAGGACAACATCCAGACAAAGGTCTTCGGGTCCCAAACTAGGCAAAGCCTGTGCTATGGTAACCTGATGACTGATATACATTCTTATATACATAAATACATACTTATATACATATAATGAACACACAGACTCAGGTCAAACAGACATGTTCATGCACACAAATGTTTAACCTGTCCGGGGATCGAACCCGGGACCAGCGGCGCACAAGGCAAATTTTAAGCCGCTGACCATTAAATTTGGAGGGTGTATTCATTATAAGATGTAGGGATGTAACTACTAAAAAATAAGTTTTGGAAATTATACCCCTAAAGAGATCAAATAGAGGTTCAAAGTTTTATGTCGCGTGCAACGCTGCTGGCGTGAAACATTACCTTTTCACGTATACATTAATGAGCGCAATAATATTTTACAGCCATTACAGGAGATCTTAGCACGTGTCACTAAAAAACTTACAAAATTATTATTGTTATTAACGTTTTTATGCGAAAGTACAATGATGTGGAACTTTAGTGAGTATCAAACACTGACATTTTATTGGCTAATGATACATAAAAAAATTAAGTGAATTTGCATATTATGTACACACGTTTTCGTCATTAGTTTATCTAAGTATGTCTACTATACAAATTATAAATTTTTAATAATTATGCCGAGCTATGAAGCCAAATTAAAAAAAAAAGATGTATTCAAGCACCCCAAACACTAAAATCCAAAAGAAATAGCTGCACACAACGCTAAGTACTAAACAATCAATATTATTGCCAGTGTGAATTGTCTGCGATGAGCAACAATTTTAGTTAGGTTCAGTGATAACATTTGGTTTACTTTAATTGCTGACACTATTTTGTATGTAAGTAACTACCTCATTTGTTTTGTAGGTAAGAAATTATAACCAAAGGTTGACGACAATTTCGACAGGTCTATTAACTCATTTAAAAAAAAAACAGTAGAGTATCATCAGGCCATTTAAAATGACTACATTTGTATGCATAAGTAGCTCATTATTTTATACACATTATGAACGTTACGAAACCTAAACAAATTAAAAACCAATAACATTTTTCGAACAAAAGATCAAACCGATCTAACAGTAGATAATAATAAATTTCCACTAAAATTAACCCATAAAATACACGAAGCCGCGTAAAACGAGCGTATTAACCGTATTGGGACTATTGGGCAAGATAAGATAGCGTTCATTAAATCAATAGAAAGCGTCGTGTGCGCAGCTCGGTACACCCACACGCTGCATTCCTTCGGGAGCCAAAGACCTCAAGGCGGGCGTACTAAGGAGGTTGAGGATTAGACAAACGTAGGCATTACATAGGTAGATAAAGTTTTTTAAATGATGTGATAACTACTATACTGGTTCCTTAAAAATATCATGGAAGAAATCGTCCTCTCTCAATTAAGTTTTTATCATAAGTTACGTATTATTTCTCACAACTGCCTTTGTGTTCAGAGCCAATTTGCGATGTCTTAGATCAGTATTTCCTTACCACAACTTAACAACCGTATGTTGATGTCCCGAAACATTCTGGATTATTTATGTTTGTCACCTCAATCTGGCAGGCTAATAGAACTATTTAGTCGAATATGTAAATATTAGTCAACATCTTGTAGAGATATCGTTAGGTGGTTTGGGGCGAACCATACCACTAATTTCATGTTTCCAAGCACTTATGTAAGTTGTTATCTACTTAAAACTTATTGCCCCAGTGCTTGGCCTTAGTTACGTCCACCCAACTTCTTCCTGGATCGCACACAGCCGAAGATCTATTTTAACGATTTGGAAAACAGGATTGTTTTCTTGCTTGCTTCGAAGCTTCGGTGTTTTATTGTTAAGCATAGACTCAGGATTATAAGTTGTCGATTGTTGCCGATGTAAAACGGCCGTAAACATTGTGATTAGAAATTTACACATATTGCTTTTGGTAAAGTCTATTCGTAAAATTCATAAAGCGTATTTGATTATTTGTAAAAGCTGTTTTAAGGTGTAAGAAGGTAAATGTATCTATTGATTTTGATTCTAGTTACAATATAATTTTTCGGTGTATTAAAATGGATTAGTTGAACATTCATGCGTTGATGTAATAACATTAAGTGCCTAGTTGAATATAATAATAAAGTGACTCTTCTCTGTAATATAAGTACGCCCTTAAATTACCTTTTCACCGACTATAGAAATAAGCAGACAAGATAAACTCGAGTATGAAATATAATTCAGGTAATTATTCAAAGTTAAGTCTTGAATTCGTGAACTGTCAAATTAGTCACCTACTAAAGTCTGTTAGATACTTCAATGACAACCCGCGTCTTACTTGATTGTTCGTCCCAAAAGACGCAGAAGACGCCCCAAAAGTCCCGAGGAGTGATAGCTAAGCTAGCTGACCTTTGAGTATCTATTACCATTTACATGTCACTATTGAAATAAATTCCTTGAAGTAGTAAATAATAAAAGAGCTATGTATCGACGTATCGCGTTGCTAAGTGCACCGTTTCGCGCGTCGCCTGCTCGACCGTGAAGGACGCGTGATTTGACGGCCGACTTCTAACCACTGGCTATAACAATGGCGGATCAAGTTATGAGAATGTGGAGATTTTATTTCGCCTCTATAAACAAACAGTTATTAAACAATTATTAGTTGGTTATGAAACAAGCGGTTATAATTGACTTCGAAAAATCCGACTGTTAAAACGTAAACTCTACTGTATCTTAACGAGTGAAGCCACTGGATATAACTAGTAAAGCGCGTAACTATCAGCAGATATAAATCTACCTAATGACAACTCGCACCTCAAAATCAGTCCACAGGTTTAGCTTACACATAGATACTTACATACAAATATACACTCGAAAAACATTAACTTCCTTTTAGGCAATCGGATAAAAAAACTAAAACCGGCACTACCTGCATAAACTTTGTAAAGATTTTTACGAACGAGTTAATACGTACCTACTCGTATGTATTACGTCAGCTGACATGATGCACGCAAGTATTCACATATAATAATACAATAAACTAACAAATAAAACAAAATTTTGCCCAACCATATTGAAACAGAGCTACTTTACTCGGAAGGTCAGGTGATAAAGAAGCTGTTGTAAAAATTAGTCATTTTCAAGACTCTAATATGGAAAACAAATTTGCGTTTACCGCGCCAGAGTACTACAAAAAAATATAAATCTTAGGATTAAAGAATAAACATACCGTACTCGTATATTAAGGAGTATAAAGAAATTTATTAATTAAATAAAGTAATATCTCTCAAAGTAATCGCTAAAGTATTATGACCTATACCTACCATATAAAATATAAGCACGATATCGTATGTCCAACTTTATCACTAGTTACAAGTACAATATTATTTTGACTATATATTACTGACATTGAATTGTCAAAATTACTAATGATGTTGTTGATACTTGACTAGTATTTTTTGGTATTTTATACCTACAGTGGTGTAATAAAAATGCTTTTTATTTAACCTAAGTACTAGGTAAAGACATAACTGGGTACCTACAGAGAGAAGAATAAAATGTTACGTTCCGCCTCATGGACGTAATGTGCTGCCTACACAAAGAAGATGAAACTAATACCTGAAATTGAAAAATCAACAGTTCCATATTTGACCGAGTGAGCGAAGCTAACAAATCGTTTGCTTCAAGATTGACCAAATGTTCTTTCGTCTGTAAGTTTATTATGTTTGTATGTGGGAAAGATTTAGCTGCGGCGCCATTTACCTGCTAGCCGATTTCAATAAAATTTAATACATACATGAAGAACACAAAATTGCTTAAGATCCATGGATATGAAAAAATTCAGTCAAGAGGTTGTCATGTTCTTTTCTAAAGTCACATAAAATATCGTCGTAGCGGTTATCCATATGAATTTCGCTCGGTTGTTTTTTATGTGATAGTTTTTTTTATTATCAATATTAAAAATCTCACAAAACAATTGCAAGATGAGACTTCAACTCTAAGCGATAAACAAAGGCTATCGCCACAAGCAGTATATTCAATTTGCATATAAAATTACAATTTTCATGTGAAACTAAGACTTGGTGAATTATTCGAGCCAGTGGAGCGACGATTTCCTATACAAGCCGCAGTTGGGGCCTATTGTGCCTTTATTTGTATCGAGGTAGCGAGCGGAAAGAAAACACTACGTGTAAAGTAATCCGAGTATATAGGTATGTACCTTACCTATCTACTAATGTTACTAACTATATAGCTCAGCTATAGCGTTGAAAAGCACTAGAGGTTTAGCATAAAATATAACCTTATTCACTTTGTCCTTCAGTACTTATTCTTCTAAGTTATTTGACCGAGAGACCGAAGCAAGCGAAGCGACTGTGCTTTGAATCTTTTTTGAATTTTTCTGCATTTGTCAGTTCATGTGTTTGTATGTATTAACACATACTGGAGATATACAAAAAAAAATTCAGGAGGAGGAATTAAAACTCAGGAACGAACGAAATTTCAAAACTTTGTCAAAACAAAGTCTTATAATAAAAATGGGAGAAAGTTTTATACGGCGGTATTTACTTGTCGATTTTGATAATATTTACTACAGACATGTGGAGCAGAATATATTTTAGAATCATGAATATATAAAAAATCGATCGTGTGGTTTTAGTGTTTTTTCAACAAGTAGCAAAAAAGTCGCGATGAACAATACAAGGAAAGAAAGAAAGTAAGATTTTATTTGTACCAAAAAACTACTAGCACTAACAGAGGGTTCAAAAATATATAAGTTTCTTGGCACAAACCGGCTCCAACTCAGCATAATGCTGGTAAACAAGTGGAAAGGAGGAAAGTGTAGAAACAATAACATTTCATACAGAGAGTCAAGCGACGTCAACACGCCCATGACTTTTTTTTAAATATGCTCTACTTTAAAATAAAGTATTTATATTGTAACGGAATTCATTTCCATTTTTATGTCATACATGTTTCTGTTTTAGGTTTTCTTTAAATAATTCAAATGCTTTTACATTCTTCTCAGCCTGGCAAAACCACTATTAGGGACGGTTAGTTAAGTTACGGTCCTCAACAAAATGATTTAAAAACTATGGCTTGAATACAGTTAACGACAGTTTTATTGGTTTTTGATTTATACATATAGGCAAATAATTATATGTATATTAGTGAGAAAAAAATTATGCTGTCATAATTTTTCTGAGATAGGTCTAAGAAATAGGTTAATAGGTAAATAGGTTCTCTAAGGAATTGGGTAGCACGCATTAAAAATACAGTCGAACTGTCCACCCTTATTTGAAGTTATTCAGGATAGGTCAGCGTAGATAGTCATACTAAGGTATGGATATAATAATATGTAGGTATGTATTTGATATTGTTATGCTGATATAATTAACCAATTAATTAACTAAGATCTACATGCATTAAATTTCCGCTTTCCACATAGCTTCCCGCATTTCAAATCGTCTGACAGTCTCATTATTTACATATAGAACATCGCGGCACACGTTTTCCATTTTTCAAACGCGCCGTTCCGCCTTTCGATACTTTCCTACACTAATAATATGCACTAGACCAGTGTAAATTGAACCGCTTTGCCTCTCTTAATAAATTCTGATGTGGGTAATGAAGTGTGAAGTATGGTAAAGTTAGAGGTCTCTGTTAGGTGGTGGCAGGTTGCGGAAGGCGCCTGGGTCCCGGACAATGGCCGACCGGCGATCACCGCTTCGTTCTCAGCTCATTACGTATTTACTATAAAACTTCCATTACTTTTGACTCGCTATGTCATCCATGGATACAGCCTAATTAATTTTTTTGTTTTTTGAAATATAGTAAGTTTCGCTTTTGAGTAAAAATTAATGCAAGTTCATAAAAGTATCAAGGTATACGAACGAGTTGGCGGGGATTCGAATCCTACTCGTTGTGGTATTATGAATTGCTATCATTTTTCATACACGGCGGTTCAGAGTTTGAAACTTCTTTATATTGGTAACACCCCCGACTGTAACGGTGTGACTAGTTGGCACCTAAATAAAAAAAAAACAAACCAGTATCATTCTATGTCACATATAAAACTGCGGGTGATACGCTTAGATATCTATAAGATAGGTAGGATAGGTTCTGGAACTGTACCCTAAATCCATGTCTAAAATAAATAGCAAAGAAAAGATGCTTCATAAATAAGTAGGCACGTCAGTACTTTGTTTCAAATAAACATTCTAATCATCGGATATAACGAAGTTGAAAAAAGTAGTCAAAATAGTAGAAATATTAAAATGGCAAGTCGTGATTTAAGAAACCATTGTAGATACTCATCATTAGGGTCAACTTTTACTTAGAGATTAAAACTCAGCATTCAAGTATATCTTACTTTTAACTCTAATTTTCTGTCCTGATCTTATTTTTAAAAGCTAAAGTTGCTAATTGCCTTGTATTTTCACATTCTCCATTTCACTCATACATTATGCAACACACAGTCGAAATGTACGTACGTACGTGTGCTTTTATTAACCGTACATTAACTAATGGCATTTAACTAAACTCACACAGCTATTGCATTGACTTGATTGAGTCGGCTGACATTTCTGACTTATTCAAGTGTTGGTCAATTGGTTTCGATTTGATGTTATATTGCATGTTTTCATAGATACCTAGTCAGTATCTTGATAGGATTATTAGTTAGCTTTGCAAAAAATTCAAGGATATGAGTAAGATTATCGAAAACCGGCGCACCAAGCGGAAACGGAGTTACTGTATAGGGTTATCGGTTAGAGGTGTACTAAGCCAAAAGGGGGTCACTGTACTCATCCTAAGAAACAACTTTTACTATGGGACAAACTCAGCTGTTTAATATTGTCGACGACCAAATTTTTTTTTGTGTGGAATATTAGATTTTTTTTCTCGAATATAGAGTTACGGTATTATATATCGGACTCGTCATTGTTAATAACTTTTTATGCATTTCCGTACATTTAAAATATATATTTTTATTTATTATTGTTAGATACAAGTGGGTACCTCCAGTATACGGCGTGATTTATAATATACCTATTTATAACCAGACTTCGATTTAGAACTTTATTATCCATTTTTATTGACACTAAATATAATTAAAAAAAGACGGACTCATCACATAATATTTCTTTAATTTTTTTAATTAAAATTAATTTCATCTAATTAACACATTTACGTAGGTACCTGATTTTATTCTGCGACTTTTAAACAGCCTAAATAAATTTAAATGTATATGGTGGTTGCCACTTCTAACATAAATCTAATTATGATATTCCTACATGCTCGTAAATATAGAAACCACTTATTCTGTACATGTGTGCTTCCTACACAACCGTTATAATAAGACATTATCCAATCAAGGGCCACCAAAAACAAATAGTATTACAATCTAACTTCAACTAATTATTTAAAGCCTACGCGGTCCTCTACAATAATAGTTATTTAGGAAGAACTCATTTTCTGGTCGGTAATTTTGCACTCAGAGTAGCATTATTATTATAGGTATATTCTTTGCTCTAAGCTTAGTAAATTTCATGTTACAGACAGATTCGTAATAAACTTATTTCAACAATACATTTACACTTAATTCTTACCCCATTGCAAATACGCTTTTTGTCGTTATCCTACAATGAAAAGGAGACCTTCTAATAATGTTTATCAAAGATTTTACAGAAAAAAACATACTACGTATGATTAGACTTAACCTCGAATTCCGAATTTTCATACAAATATATTTCTAAATTTACTCTCTGGACCTTATATTTTTATTGAAACATAAAAGAAATGTTGTGCTCTCCCATGACGAGCCATCTTTCACTTTGTAATTGATAATGTTTTAGAGAACAAAAAATATTCAAACACTTTGACATATAAATATAAATGTAGCTTTACTTATAGATCGTCAGCACAGCACAGCACAGCAGTGAGAAATGGTGCTTAGATTTTTAGATGATATGAATAGTTGTCGATATCTTTGTCATAGTTAATGTGGACCACAGAAAAAATTGAGGGGTACATTTATATGTAAACCCAGTGGACTTGGCTTATAAATAGTACGAATTGCTACCTAAAGATAAAGTTATCAAGTATTTCAAATAAAGTATAAAGGCGTAGAGCTAAGTGCCACCGTGGGCGGCAGTAGCCAACTTAATGAACTACATTGTCTTATTACTTAAAATGGTAGTGTCAAGTTTTTTTTTCTGTCTGTACATTGGACGAATGTAAATAACCTGGTAGGCGGACCGCATCCGCTATTTTGTACCCGTATGTCGGTGCGTTGTTTCGACAATTTAGCTCAGAAGTTTCGAAAATTTGCCGCCAGAAAATACGTAGGCTAAGCTTGAGCAGCTTATTCGCATATACATAAAGAAGTTAGCAATACACATTTAGCATCCAAAATCTCAACGAGATTAACATTAAGCGGTTGTCTCTGATATGATTGTAAGCACAAGCAACATTTAATTCTGATTAATTCAGGTCTGACTTAATTGGTGCCTTCTTCGGCCATCTCCGTTTCTATGACCTGGTTATATTTGATAACAATCTCTCCATCTCTCATCTATAATACCTACGTGTTCAATCATAGTGTTCATACATCACATAGTAATAGTATAGTTATAATATTTTATTATTTCATGTTTATGCCGTCATGTAACATGATCTCTGTAGCATCACCTATATTTATACCACTGAATCAATCCAGAGCAATTTGTTAGACAATGACAAATGTAAATCACCAACATAAATCCTTCATCAACCTATTTTTATTGATTAGTTACACGGTCTCACATCACAATGCCCACTGATGTCATCGTGTGAACCAAACCGATTCTAGTTTGCGTTGAGAAACCTGACATTAAAGCTAGGTCTAGTCACCGCGGTCTGTCGATCTTTATCTTTAATTTGTGACGTATAAAGAACTGCCGCCGCTTTTATTGGCCGATAAAGTTAACAGAGTCGGTAATACTATGTGGGGTATTGGTGGAGTGAGACACAATTTCGCCAAACATGGTGATGGTCCTTGGTCGCCCACGCGGCCGCTATTGGTTGTTTTTACGCGGATAATTGTGTTCTTAATAAGAATTGTCGAAGCTCTACCCACGGATGATAGTCTGATTTAGCTTTACTTTTTATAAGCATAATTTTTTTGCACATGTTAATGAGTGAGGCCTTCGCTTACTCAGCGGCGGGCATCGTCTTCTTCCGTAAAAGGGAGTGTAATTGCATGGTAGTCGGAACGTCTTACTTAACGCTTGTTAATTAGACTGTTCAATTAATTTACTTGCCATTGATTGTAATAACACTTTCCATTATTGAATAAACATAAGTACTGTGTATGGCGCTTAAGTTATGAATATGAAATGACCATGAATATGTTTCAAGGGTTAAATCGATTGAAATGACGAAAGAACGAGTTCGATTGTTTAAGTGATACCTAAAATACAAAAACCATAAAGATATTGTAATAAATAGTGAACCAATCCCGTGCATGTAGTACCTTTATTAACAAATGAAAAAAACTAGTTTGATAAAACACATTCGCTATGACAACTTGTTCGTGCATACCACCAAAGATGTACAGTAAAGATATATCTCGAATATATTGTGAATAACAGAATTACACGTAAAACTTAAAATAGATAAATTAGAAAACCTATTGATTAAGAACCATGAGACGCTTACATTCCACCTAAACCATATAGTCCACCTTTAATTTAATAACATTATTCACTGAGCCTTTACAAGTGTATGATCTGTACGAGTAGAGCCTGTATACGTGATGTCATTGTATTACAACACTCACATAAAGGTCGAGTAGCGCGGCTAATCAGTCAGTCAAGCGTGATTATTGCAAAAACTAAGATACAAAATACCAACAGCCTGAGGTATTAGTAACTCGAGAGGTGTTATAATTATCGTTGATGGGTTAATCGTCGCTCGCAGGACAGAAAGTGGAACATTAGCTACAATAAGGTTACATAACGATCATGAAGACGTTACCTTGTCTTTAGTTAGTTACTGTTTTTATTGTGCACCTTGTCGCATACAGGGACATTACTAATTAGGTATATTACTACTTATACATATACTTTTAGATGTTTACGGCAATGGCTACTTAAGTATTATTTCTGTAAATATATAGTGTGCTCTGTACATTTTGCTTATCAACGATAATATATCTTCAATTATTGTTTTATTTTATTTAATATCTTCAATTATTGTTTTATTTTTTTTATTCAATTATTGTTTTTATACCATCTTATTATTTTATTTAGCTAGTTATTTAGCTATTCCATAGGAATAGAATACCTGCGAATAGAAATTAAATATTGGAAGGATTATCATTTAATTATTTTCGCAAGTTTTTATACACCTTATTGAAATAATTCGGCAAACGTGATATAAGCTATCGTCAAATCGTAGACAAAATCTTAACAATTGTCAACCAATCGAAGCTTACCTACAGTCAGTCTGATTTAATGGCACGCTTATGTTGCGTGTACTTGTATCTCGAAATTTATGAGTAGAACCTTGCAGCACGAATAAGGTGTCTCCAATGTTCGACAGTAACTAGGCTGCGATTGTGAATCTCTGATAGCCAGAGTTCTGTATAAACAAGAAGCCCGTTAGCTTCCTTTACAAAGCAGTAGGCATTCTAGGCTTATATTTGGGAAATACAAAGTGTCCTAGTTGAGACTTATACTGATTGCTAGGTTGTTGGAACAATGGTACATTTAATTTCAGATAGGCTGCGGTAGTCACTAATATTATACTGCATATGCATCTTACTATTGCATGCGTGGGTTTTCCCTGTGGCTGTGGGACGTCAAACTCACCGACAAGCAGACTCCTCCGATGTTCGTAACTAATCCAGTCAGTTATAGTCCACACTTATCTATCGTCTCTTATATCAAAATTAAATTGATGTAATAATAGTCTAAAGGAGATTCAAATTTGTGCTAGCTACATTTTAAGTTACAATAAATTTAAGAAAAGTTACGACTAAATCAGTTTCTTCAGTTAAATTACTAAGTCACAGAATCCAAATCGACTTGAAAACTGCCGAACAAACATCAACGTACAAAGTCGTCGGATATGCTCCTATCGAAGACTATAAACTCGTTCGCTGGTTTATCATACTTAACAATAATCTGTGGTTTTAGAACCTTATTCTTAGACGAAACGTTATTTTATTAAAAATATCGAATACGTCTATAACAACATATATAAGCCGTTTTTCTTACACTGCAGGGCAAATTTCGCAGAAAAGGGACAGTCAAGTTCGTTTCGCCATTTCGTTCCGAACGTTGATATTAAATATAGTGAGCGAAAAAATCTTTAGAATATGTAGCACATCTAGATCGGGCACAGAATAAATTACACTAAGTTAAGCAACAAATGCTTATACATTTGGTATATTAAGACGACCTTCTTACATAAAAAAGTACATATAACCTATTATATCTAATACCAAAAAAGATATAATTAGACCTTGCTACTGTCCTATTGTTACAGTTGATATCGTGAGGCTTGAGAATAAGGTCCCGTTCGGATCTTTGTTATGATCCGTGTGTGAGTTATGCTGCGCTCAAGTGTACATCGTTTTGTGTCATTACCTGCCGTTGTCGACCCACGGGACTGTGTGACCGCCGCCGACGCGTCGTCGCAGTCTTTCACATTGGTACAATAACCGGCAAATCACCAATTGAACCAATGACTTTGGCGGTGCAGTGTAAATATTTTGGTCTCTTTGGCGGATTAGGGTGCAGAGTAATTTCGTAAGACGCGAACGGTGATTCGTCAAGTGTAAATTCTCCTACTACGTCGCTTTTGACTCATATTACATTTTATATTATGTAACTATACTAAAAAGATCTCCTAAATGCTTCACGATTCCTTATGATAACTAACTTGATAATCAACTCAGATACTTATGCACTTTTGTATATTATAAGTAGGTATACTTACCTTTTTCGCATGTGTTTGGCTCCTGACGCTCTGACCTCTGTCAGATTAAATTAGACACAAGACTGTCAGAGTCCAGTTAAAACTCATTTAAGGCTTTGAAAAACTCATGATAATGATTTCCTAGAAATACGTGTATCATAATAATTATAAGTAAAATAGCTTTTCGTTGAACAATAATTGGTTTTCGTTTTGCTGTTATTGTTGTTGTTCTTTACTTTTAACTGTTGTTTTTCTAAACATATTGTAGTATATACTTTTTTCATAGCCCAAAGAGCAAAACATGAATGATATCAGTAAATGTAACATTCTCAGGTTCGGTGGTTTAAATTATTGGCGATCTTCGAATTCGTATTTTGTCAGCGTTTCATCGCGCAAGTGTATATGATCTGATTTTGTCTTATTGGGCAATGAGAATGATATGCAGCAACAAAAGGGTTCCAAGAAGCACCCGTCCCGACTTGTCCGTACGTCCGTCCCATTGACTCACTCCTTACGTGTCGGTTAATAATACCCATGCTTCCTTTTGCAGTCATTTTTGGATCACCTAAACTCGTGTCGTGCTTAAAATTTTGTGTCGCAAAATGATAACCAATACTGTAAATTTGCAGACGCGTAAAATTCGTTATTAGCAAGCGTAAGGTCAATTCAGGTACTTAGTTAAATATCTAGGAAGTGTTACTTTACTTCTGTGGTTAGTAAAAACAAAACTTATTATAGGTATCGTATCAAAAAATTTAGAGTAACTCAGCCCTCTTATCGGTAAACGTTACGCTTGAAAGTGACGAAGACAAGAGCAAGCAATGGCGTTTATTCATTTATTTGACAATTCGACGCTGTCGAATATCGACGCCATTGCTTGCTCTTGTATTCCCCTAATTCACGCCTAACGTTAGCCGATAAGGGACTGGTCAGTGGTCACCCAACCACTAAAAATCTATAGTGTACATTAGATTGCACACTTAACTCTGATTAAAATCCTTAATTATTCAAACTGCTGACATTTAGGTATTACAATATACTCTGACATTTTAATTTTGTATATGTGTGAGTAAAATAATTCAACCAGACATCCCGTCAATATTCTATTTATCGGCTGTAAGTAGGAAGTTGATAAAATCAGATAAATATGCCACGAACCTGTTATGTGCTTGTCTGAAAAAGAAGGCTTGCGCTTGCAACCAACGTCGCTAACTTCCAAAAATTGAGTACCTACTTGGAACAAATTTCTAGATCTCGTAAGTAGCAGTTATGTAAGAGGACTATTAGCTAGTAAACTTTGTTCTAAGATTTCCAAAAAATCCTCAATATATGATTCACAATTATATATAAACCTAATTAAAGAGCTTACAGTGCACTTTTGAAGAAATTGATGGAATTTAGTATTCGACAGATAGTTACAAAAATATATGGGTCCTAAGGGGACCCACATTTTTCATTTACTAAAATATTGAACACTTCATAATCACTTCATATCATTGTAATAAAGTGATAGATAAACTGCTGCTATGCGTACGAAATGAGTTGGTTAAGGAATGTTACTCATAATGTTGCTATCGTCTAATTTTCAAAACTCATTTCTCGGAGCTCGAACTAGGTTCTTATGTATGTAACCACGGAAGACGACACGATTTCTTGCGTTTTATCTCGGTCGGTTGTCTTGTCACAGTCTGCAGTGTATTAGCCAACGACAATTTTCGAGCTAATATTATGATTGCTTAAGCTTCGGACAAATTACATAGACCCACTATAGAAATAATATTAAAATTGTTAAACACTTTTCATAAATTTTGTGATTTATATTTGCTAGTTTGGTCTACTAATGAATGTTTGATGGATAGATACATGTCGTAATCATATTAATATTATAAACGCGAAAATTTGTATGTACGTTTGTTACTCTTTTGCGTAAATACGGATATGGATGAAACTTGGCAGTAAGATAAATTATGTCCTGGATAATTTTCATTCCTTAAAAATCTAGCATTCACGTGGGATAATCAAATTTCCAAAGGTAACTCCGCGGGGCGCAGCTAGTGTATAATGTAGAATAAGTCAATTTGAGACATAAAAAACCACGTAAACAAACTTAAAATCTGACAAAAACAAAGCGACACAAAAAGTAATAGAGTTCATACTCGTATAATTACTTAAGCCATTGTAACATTTTCATTATGTTTGGAAATAACTTATGGAACTGTGGCAAAAAGGTTTAATCATTCTAAACTTGTTCTCTAAGTTCAGTTCAGATCATCAATATACTTATGAAAGTAATACAAATGACACAATAATAAACCAATAAAAAAATTAAATTAGTGTTACTCACACTATACAATCATTCCTTATTAAAATCTAGTTTACGTAGGGAATCCGTATCACATATAAAATCTTCCACACTAGAATGAGCTTCATGAAGCAAGAATTCTATTAATTTGGTTAACCATGTTACATTTCATTTTTTCCCTATTCGTCCACTCTAACAATAAAACTAACGAATTCCTATTAAAAGATTTCATACTACAACAGTAAACATCGAAACCATAACAGTTCTCATAATGAAGTTGGTCAAAAACTATGTAAGTAACAGTTCCCTATACGTAACGTAGGTAGATAATTCAAGTAATCAGAGCACAAGCTACTCTTGGCTCAATTCTGTGATTTGCGGACTTTGCGGTAGATACAGGGCTGTTATGCAATGCACTTTCACCGTGCGTTAGAGAGTCCCTCAGATTGCCTATTACTAGATTACCTTGCGAACTCGGGAAAATAAGAAAGTGTGTAATGTCCCCGCAGAGTATGGGACGTAGATTTCACTGGACTTAACAAGCTACAACTCGTGTTGAAGCATTTGTGTGATTAGTTGAGAATATTGTTTACGTCGAGTCTCGGGCTTCTAGAGAAAGGTGCGAGGCCTAACTGGCGTTAGTGCAGTTAGGTCAAAGTAGGTTTTTTGATATTACTTTCAAATTGTGATAGATACGAACAGTAAAAATATATTCGTTTATATCACTGAATATTAATTCCTTTTCTAACCGATTTCAAAAAGAAATAGTTTCTCAATTCGTTGAAGTCTTTTTTATGTATATTCCCCGATTTTTCAGAGATGTCAGATTTAGTTTGAAAAATTCTATTTTTCTTCATATAATTTGAATGTGTAGGGTACACATTCAAATTGGTCCCATATTTTATCAAAATCGGTCCAGTAGTGTTTTTAAGTTAATATAAATTTTAATTTGCTTTCTCTGAAAAATATATAACATGTTCGGTTTAATTTGCTTTTTATACTATATACAAATTTATTTATTTTGCCGCGCAGTATTTTAAACTTTCACCCAGCTGGTCTTACGTCAATATGGTTGATGAATTTTTTACATTGAGTCCAGCGCTCGTTGGTTGAAATAATACCGATCCCTCGGAAGTCGTAGAGAACTCCTTATATATTGCTCGTTCCATACTTACGAATATACCTTGATAAACTACTTATGCAATTATTTTTGATGCAACTGACAAAAGCTTGAAGACAAAAAGAGTTTATTTGGGAGGCGACCTCAGCTGCGCCCGCGCAAGGTTTTTCCGCTAAAGGAGGAAGGAGGAAGATAGGTCGCCATACGCGGAGGCCTTGCTGTGACAATGGTCAGTAGAGATTCGCGTAGGCTTCTTTATTTAAACTACAGCTTTGTATAATGTGTTGTGTAATGTTTGATATATTTTTAAAGTGAAGGGGCTCCATATAATAATTTCCTATGAGACTGAAATATATTTAGTTTTGTTATACACACGTTATTGCCTCATCTATACGCCATTTATTTTCATTTGTTGTAGAGAGTACTTTGGATTTTTATTTCGAGAAAATAATCAGTTACAAAAAGTTCGAAGTCCAATGTCCAGATAATGATAGAAAAAAGTGGTTAGAAGAAACTTAGCATCACCCGACTGCTAAGGGTTTAGATCACTGTATCTTAACGAGTGAAACCTCGGGGTGCAACCAATATAGCCTATACCCAGTTGCAGATAAAGATAAATCTAATGACATCACGCACATCAAAATCGGTCGACTGGTTTAGGCTGTAGACGATCACAAAGAGTTCGAGATACTTACATGTAGGTAGACATAACGAATTAACAAACATACTAATATACAATCGAAAAACATTACATTCCTTTTGGGTAGTCAGGTAATAATATATCTCTTCGAAGATATTATGTGATATCAAAAAACCAGCTTTGGTCAGCGTGGTAGACACCATATCTATAGCTTACACGCCTGTTGGGAGACCCTTGTCTGGCTTTCTGGCACGTATATATAAAAGTTAATAGATAGATAATAGAGAGTTAATAATAGAGTAGATACGTACAAACAAAACATTTATTTTCGCAAGACAAAGCAAAATTCTTTATGAAATCTTTAAATATTGAGTAGGAATTATTATAATGCTTCATTGTATTGTAAGTGTGTAATAAAATAACTCGTAACAGTAAACAAGTAGGCTACTTACGTCAAGTTCGGAATCAGATATGACAGAATAATAACCTAAATAATAGTGATGGACTTACAATTTATTCGTTTAATTTTCCTTGTTGCTTCTGAAACTGTTATTGAATTAAACAATGAAATATACACATTTTTATTCCCAATAAGTGTTATAGTAGTTTGCTTTAAACTAAATTTTGCGATGTATTGATAGGTTATTGGAGGATTTGCCGACAAACGCTAGATAATAATGAATAGTACGTAACTTTAAATAAGTATATCAAGCTAATATGTTCTTACCTTTTAAACTATTATATACCTATATATGTGAAATAAGAATACATATTTCTATTGAAAATACCGATTCTACGGCGGCCTAAAGCAATCGACTAAGCGGAAAGTTTGTAATTCCAAATTTGAATTACAATCGATAATCATAATGTAGCATATAATTTACTTACAGTAAGTAAACGGCAAAGTTTTGTTTATTTATTTAAATATGCGTGAACTGAGCTCGCCCTGCTCCTTTGTCTCGGTGCATTGTCTTACTAATACGCCCGGTTTCTTCCTCGTACTCGTATTGCTACTTACTGCACTTCTTATTTTGTAGTTTTCCTTAATAATTTACGTTTCTTATATCTTAGAAAATTATCATTTCCTTTGCTTATATGCAGCGTGTTTAGATGAATTACTAGCAAACTTAAAGAAGTTAACCACCATAAAGGCGTTCAATCAAACACTGGAATTCGAAAAAAATCTATCGCTAAATTTTGTCTCCTGTCCATAAATTATGTCCAAGACACAACATTTTGTAATATGGTTTTCTCTATTTTGGTACAATAATCGGCTTTATACACAGCAAACCTACAACCCTGCCCAAAACTCATTCTCAACAATATTTATGAACCTAATTAGGGAAGTTATTCACAAAAATTCAAGGCGAATACCGATTTTGAAATGTGGCATTCGAGGAATGATTTTGAACACAATAAAACGCGAGAGACACGCAAGCCTCACACAGTCGAACTGTAAAATGTTTCGCATACCTTGAATAAAATAAGACTTATTGGTCGAAAGACCAATATTAAGAACACGAAGTAAATGAACCAAAACATTTTTTTCCGTTTTTGAAGAATATCCAATAACTTTTAATACGATTGCGTAGAATGCAAAGTTCTTTGCGTTAGTTGGGTTACATCGAGGGGTGCGTTTTTTGACCGTGATTTTATCATTGTGTCTTACTTCCCAGGCAGTGGTCACAGAGTTTTAAAGGATTTCTGAGTAGCCGTCCCGTAAATTAATATGAAGCTTTACGAATTGAGCGAATGGAGCGCTGGAGATGGTAAGTCATCGGCAGATCTCGCTCGTAAAACGAGACGTGGCGTTGATTGCTTGACAAGTCTCTACAGTGATCTTTGCTTTTGTTTTTGCTCAGTATCTATATGGAATAGTAAACAAATAGAGTTTTGCTCTTCCAAAGATTTGACTTTGTACGTTTTACGTTTTGCCACCTTCTTATTTTTATTTTTCCTTTACAGAAGCATGCTTTTTTATTAATATTATGTAAAATGTTGTAATCTATATCATTTTTTCCATATAGGTATAAACCAGCAGATTTTTTACGAATTACCAAACATCGCAGGAATAAGTCATCGTTGCCTTTAAAAGAACACTATTTAATCACCAGTTTGTATGGTAAATGTCTTCAATGGTATCTAACAATATTCTGATTTGAATATTTTTATGGTAAATTTCAGTATTAGATGTTGGTTGGTAAAGCCATTTCCTTTTACAAATACAGTAATATCTGATTACTAAAATAACATTATACAGGTAGAGTTTTTTATTAACAAAATTATAGTTTCTATGTAATAATAGCAAGATAAAAACGGTCTAATGTTAACAGTGGGTGTAGAGCCATAATATACCCATCAGAATTAAATAACTGGAATATAATTATAAAGTTGGACCTTGTTTTTGCTCACTACGTGTTTCGTGTCCAGTGATCTATGTCCGGGTCAAATACCTACAAGTCTATGATATGAAAAAACTAGGTTGTAATGTATTACAACTTCATTGTTATCTTCTTGGAAATTATGTGGAACAGAAATGTAAGGATAGAAAAAATAAGCTTTTGATAATACTCATCAGACTGGCGAAATATTGGGTTTTTGAAAATTCTGAGCATTGAAGAGTATATGTTGCATCAGACAGCTTTTAATTTGAAAACTGGTATAAAGTTAACTATAACGTGTTAGGACTCAAACCTTAGGACGAGCCTAAGCCGAAATAATAAAAAGTAACATCATAGATAGCAGCTTATGTACTCAACAGTAACATCTTACCAAATCAAATCCCTACTAAGTAAGAATCTAGACGAAAAATATGCATAACTAATAAATTACTTTTCAGAAAACACGGACACTTATAAATAATATTATTTTAAAAATTAGCTGCGTAAACACCAGATATTTACAACCAAGTAGACGAACAAGCCAGAAACAACTTCGACAAATACAAATTACTTACCTAATATTCATTGCAAATGTGCATTAGAATGAGTAGAGACGCCAACATTCCCGGCTCGGTTGCATCACTATTCACAGCCTTCCTAACGTCACCTATTCGCTTATGTACCTACGTCTCACCATAAGCATAAAATCTTCAACATTTATCCAGGCAAATGTGTGGGTGAATATTATTGGCAGAACTGCGACATGACGAACAAAAAAGCTGACCATTCATGGTGCGATTTTCATAACGCAAGGACCGCGCTTACTCTGTTACAATCGCAGTATCCATTGCAAAATACGAAGTCGGAATTATCCCTAATCGCATCATGCATGGGTCGCTTTAGACTCTGGATGCAGGAAGGTTTTGCAAATAAAATATGTGACTCGAAGGCGACGGCGAGGTACACCAAGAAGAGGTTTCGCACAAGCGAGAAGGAAAGAGAAACAAATATCAATCTTTCAAGGATAAACGAGAGAGAAATACATACGCTTGGCTATCTGGAGAAACGCGAGCACCTCATTTAATCGGTACGCGCTTCGTTTTGTAGGATAAAGGAAAATTTGCGATGTTTAGATGTACTCGTATTCTTCCAGTATCGTGTGCGTAGTAGGTGCATAATAATTACAATTACTATGACTTATTCTGGGCTGTGGTAAGTCATACAGTGTCTTATTAAAGTAAGACACTGTATACATACAATACAACATACAATAGTAAGACACTGTATGACAATCGGTTTCCCCCTCTTGACTTAGAGTGGTGTAACATACCAGACTTATTTAGATATGTAGTAAGAAAATATATATTAAAAAAAACATGTAAATATAAATAAACAGATTTAAGATAACAAAATCTCTCATAACTTTCTTGAATGACCTTATAGAGTACCTAACAATTTTATTTATTTTATACTAATCATAAACCCATTTAGAGTAAGTATTCTATAAAACATACTTACAAAAGTGAGTTATTACCGATAACTTGGTCTCAGACATTGAGAGACAGACGGTACGTGTAACTCGATCAAATGAAATTATAAGAAAATTAAAAACCGCTTTATTGTAATTCGAGAACAGTTAACCTCCGACGCAAAAACGAAGGGGTGTTATAAGTTTGACGTGCCTGTATCTGTGTGTCTTTGCTTTTTAATGGATGAACTGATGTTTATTGAAAGGAGAAATAGTCAGGAGCGTTCTTAGCTTATTTGATTAAAATCAGTCCGAGATAGCCGCCACCACAGAATGGCGAATCGTCGAAGGTTTATCAAAATTTTCAATTTTATTTGTATTTAACTTTGTTAGCAAGATGATTCAAATTAAATTATTAATTAATTTACTTATTTTGTATATACTAAAGAATCAAATAAGTAATCAAAAGCAGATAACTTGTCATTAATATTGTCTAGGTAAGACATACGACTGGTTTGTATACACAGAAATTGAATTTTACCATTATAGATAGCGCCACCTGTCGCGATAGAGAAGCAGTTTTAATGAAGTTTGAATGCGATCGAACTTTAACGTTTGGCAACACTTTTCTAGTCTTGTCTCGTTTTTAGGGTCCCGTACCCAAAGGATAAAAACGGGATCTCTTTATTTTATATGGCTAATCAGATTAAAAAACCAGTCAAATGAGAGTCAGACTCGTGCAAAGAGTGTTCCTTTCAAACCTGTAGTTATATTAGTTTAAAATTATTAAATGTATTGTTTTATATAATGTAATAAAAATGCGTTTTTCGCAATTTTCCCTTTATCTGTGCTATATGACGTTGGTACGAAGCAACGTCATATAGCTATAGTCATATAGTCGTGAACTCAGAACCTTGAAATTTGGTACGAACCAAATTTCAAGGTTCTGAGTTAGAAAATATCCTGTAGGTTTTAATTCCCTTGGCAGTGTCGTCGAATATGTGTAATATTAATTAAATAATACGTAAGTAATTAAAAAAAATACTGTATAGTTTGGTTGAAGTCTGCTTAGGTTGTAAGGATAAAGTTTAAACAGTATCTACCAATTTTTCCTCAAAGCTAAAGAAGAATAAAAAAATCTTAGGTTACTTTGTCTGTTTCGCAATTCATTGTTTCTAGAAACTGAACCTCGGGAATTTACAGTTTCATTCGCAGGCATTCGTTTGCCTACGCTTAGCATTCCAGTCCGATGTCCAACGTTGGACAGTTGTTTACCACTTTACGATCCCGTATTTCTGTCGATTACTAGCTAAGTTATCGGCCAGAATTAGGCATGAAAGAGGTGAAAACCAATGTAGACACTTAAAAACTTTGTTTCGTTTTTAATGTTCGCCGCTTCAGCGCTGTCAAAATAAAACAAAGTTTTCTTGGTCGTGAATATATGAATAATAAAACAAAGTTATTTGTGCACGCGTTCTTCAGCCTATAAGTAAATTGAGCTCAAATTAATATTCCTCCAAATGTTGGCTGAAAGAATCTGCAAGTAAACTAGTCATAATCTCTTTTTATATTATCACTAACTTTTAACTTCATTATTACATCATCTACATGGACATAGATAAAAACCTTGAAGAAGGTAAATAATCTAGCTTTCATTAGATAATGTTGTACGAAATTTCCCGTTCCTAAGCATTTTTAAACACGTTTAATCAAGTCAACACATGACTCAGCAGTGAATTCCAATAAATTATCACCCAATAACCGAAACCGTATTCAATAACAATATTTACAATGGCAACAAATATCCACTTTATACGTATAATAATAAGGTTATTGTAGTAATCGTTTCACGAACCGAGCGACGAATAAAGGTTTAGGTTGAACAAAGAGGGATCAACGCTACCTATATTTTTATTATTTATTTATTTAGTGCTTCGGATGCATGCTAATGCGGGTTAAAATACTCACATATCGCAAAGAGACTCCACGCTCTCATGCATTTTGTGGAAGTCTGCATTTCTCAAGGGCATTTTTGATAAATTGAATCGATTGATGCTTTTCCTCATAGTTTATATAATTTAGATTCCCAGAACGTAGCATTTTTGTGTAATCAGATGTATGCATGACATAAAGGAATATTGTAACTTTCTACTGATTATTTTAAGTCGGTTCGTAGTTCAAGAAAAACCTCTTTTATTACCAACTAAAATAATGATACCTTACGAACTGTACCTTGTTTATAATATTGATAAATAATAAAGTATGGATTTATGATAATAATGTTAAAGTAAAGTATGTACGTAATAACAGTTGATCCTTTTCAGTTGGTTGTTTTATTTGGTCGGATGAGAAGAGTAGGTAGTAATAGTATTAAAGCTTTTATTCTTAAGTTATCATGACTATAAATATGATACAGTAGCCGAGGTTTAGGCATACTGCTGCGGTACTATCTATCTGCCGTAGGAAGAAGACAACGTAAGTCGATCATGTTGTCGTACATTAACGAGGCAGTATGCTGCTGTTAGATGTGCTGCAGCACGAGCCAGGAGGTCACCAATGCGTTCTTCGTAGATCTCTGTGCCCTCCGTCACGTACTGAGGTATGCTACCGGGGCGGTTTTAGTAGGTGCATAACCCGATTATATCCCAATACTGCCGGGTATCTTATGACGATTTCTCCCGTAAACACAAAAGAAATCAGCTCTGTACTAGAAAAGCTGTAAATGTGTTTTGTTGCTACTTGGATTGCGTCTTTTAAAAACTTTTTTGCATTGCCACAATAACTCTCCAAAGTCCATTCATCGTTCAAACAGCTTGTATAATTTAGCGTATATCGTAGTTACATTGTATCCACTTAACTCGACATTGGCCTGCTCTCAGTGCATTGTAATAGGCTATAACTAATGATTTAACACATTGACACAGTCTTGACGTAAGTGCGATCTGTAGGTAACGCATTGTTTACCACACTGCGCCCTTGACCAGATTATAATGAGATTTTCCTTATGTATTTATATAATTTATTACCTACTTGAATAAAAAAATGCTAAGGTAAACATGAAAACGAAAGGTGTGGAGGTTTCTATAGTATACACGAAAATCGTAACAGAATGACCGAGCAGAGAGAAGATTGACTGAGCGAGGCAAGGTCAGAAAATCTACTCAACAAGGTGTCAAATAGGTATCAATTATAACAAAATAAATCAGCATCGTACGAAATTATGCGAGCTGCATATTATTATGCCATTCGCCTATTATATGCGGCCTAAAGCTAAGAACTATTTAGATCCTGAAGTTAACACGCGCGAAAATGGGTTCGATGACATAATTACGAGTATGTCAAACTTATCTTCTTATTACGTTATGTCCTTTGTTTAACAAATTGCAGTTTTAACCATTTCGTTAAGTCTTCCAATAGTCAAATTACTTCTACGTTTATTTATTTATTAAAATTTCATAATCTATTCACTAAAACATAAATTCTAAAAACAAGAAAATAACTTCTTATAATTTTTTTTTGTATTTGTATGGAATCAACCAGTCCTCCAATACATTGTGAGGCCCAGTTCAGTTAGTTTGAAGTACTAGTACTGGTATCAAATTGACGCTCGTGACACGATATCCGTTTAAAATTTCGTGTGTGGCATATGGCAAACGCTTCTGCTTAAATATCAGGTAGCAAAATACGACTGCATCCCTTTACACAGCAAGCAATGCCGAGTTTACTCGTACTGGTTGTATCGTGTACTGAATAAAAGCGGCAATGTGTAAAGAAACGAAGAAATTCATTTAAGAGATGGGTTAAACGATTTTGCGTCTGAGCCTTGCTCTTGCGGTAACTTCTTTTTTGTCTGTTTTTGAGGACACACATTGCCATTTAAACACATCAAAGGTCCGATGTGTTATTTTTTTCCTTTCTTTCAATTTTACTCGCGAACGGAGAAGCTTGTTGTGAAGGCTGATTTGTAGTGGAAAATAACCTTGTCGGTCCACGCTTCGCATAATTTATATATACTTACATATATTTTATACTGGTGTCACATCAGCGCCAGTACGTTCATATTCGCTTATATTATCTAGAACAGCCTAGAAATGTATTTTAATCGTTGTAATTTTTTTTGCTGATTTTAATTTTCGTTTTATAAAGACCAGTCACGGCCACTTATAAATATACTGTAATAACGTTCAAAGGTTTGATTGTTTGTTTGTTTGTTTGCATTGAATAGTATGTGTAACTTACTGTATTTGATTGTTTTCGCCGTTAGAAAGCTACATCAAAACTGAGTAACATAGGCTATAAAAAAATAAAGATAACCGCGGAGTCCAGCTAGTATTACCTACCTATATAATATTGTAATATAAATGAGAACTGTATATTTCGTGACGTCAGTTTTAGATAAATATTTTTTATTACACAAAACCGTATACTACATATATTTTGTAAATGTAGTACAAACCAGGCAGTCGTAGTTTATATCATAGTAATCTATCTATCAATTAATCCACCGCTACCTCCGCAGACGTAGACAGGACGCATAAATAATGTGAAATACAAGCTTTTTATATGTAAATACGAGGCAAGGCTCCCGCCCGGTACGATATTCCCGACAATGCCTATCGAAGACAATAAATACCTCAGTCGGCGCCAGGTCTAATTCACTATGCTTGCAGCGCAGAGATCAATGCTACCGTGAACTGGTCAGAGAAGTTGAACTAATAGAGCGAGCGAAGTGTCTCTGCTGCAAATCTGAACAGTGTTACCCAACGGGTAATATTATGTTTATATGTCTGGATGTCAGTAGTTTTTCCATTAATTTCCACCAAATCTTGACGAAATCTAATTATAGATGCAGCTTGTAGAAGTATTTAGAATTCAAAAGTCTTCAGACATTTGTGACTAGATAAAAGAAAGCAATTACACTGGTATTGCTCTCACAAAATTCGGAAGTTTGTTACAGGTCTAATAAAATTTGGTGGCTTACATAGCTTAGTTAAACTTAAACACAATTCATGTTACTTTCCGAGATAAAATCTTAAATCTTTATTAGACATGCAGAACACAGAACAATTGTACAATAGACATATTTACTAGATAAAACACTTGAAATAATAATCTTATAGGTAAAAAATTGTACCTACTAGAAAACAGTACAATAACTTGTTTATCTCGCAGAATTTAATTTAATTCTATTGGACTCATTATCCAGCCATCACCGCAGTCACCATTAGTCTCACCACCATCCCGTCACCGAAATTTACTAAATCGATAATAGTGTTTTTATCTGTTTTAAAATTTATAAACACTATTCAAGTTTACCAAATACTTCATTTAAAATTTCTCGGTACCACCAGCTGCTTTGATCCTAAGTCGCGATTCTGTATTCCCAAGTGCGGCTGGGTCACCGCGTTCCCTCAGCCGGCTACGGGAGGCAAACCAGTTTCATTTCAATATCACACTTGCATGTATATGGCATACGACTCGACTGTCTTCGGATATTGTTTTTGATTTTGTTTGTCCAAGCTTTGCTTTAGATTAATATCGATACGACTTGTGTGGAGAGAAAGTAAAGACCTTTGTCCACTACAACGCATGTGTGATGTAATTGGAACACATCAAGCCAAAAAAAAACAGAAACGTATGCGATAACTAGTTACATTTATAGCACAGTGTAGTTTCCCAGCGTTAAAATTTACAATATATTCATTCGCAATCTTCTTAATCTCTAATTAAAAAAAAAATTGATTCCTCTATATATCGCAACGGAAAATGTAAACAAACAAAGTAAGGAAATTTTTCAACGTTTATATTCGAGTGGGATAACTAGAACGTTTTTTCACCACGCAAAAAATCGGTTCGGTGCGTATCGGCACAGGCAAACTATTCCGGCAAACGACTTGAACCTATGACCTTGCCAGTGACTAATTAAGGGCAAAAGCGGATCGCAGGTTGCGGGACGTGACAAGTGATTTGTCAATCAGAAAAGCACATGCGCCCTCGATGTCGCTTACAGGTCAGGCAAGATGTTTGCCGGGGATTGCTTTATCAGACGCTACTATTTGATCTGATGAGTTCATATTTCGATTACTGTATGGTGCGTTGTAGTGGACAAATACCTTTAGGATGCGCGGCAGTATTAAGTGGTTAGGTAGTGTTTTATATATAAATCAATGAAGTGAAACTGGCTCGGGTATTTTTAAACGTGCCTTTGAATTTTTAAATAAGTGAGACGTTGGATTTTACAAATGTTACAAAAGTTGAGGACTGAAGCAAAACTGAATATAAATCATAAAGTATGTGTAGTTCTTCACATACACAATGTTACTGATAATATTAGACAGTTCTAAGTGATCTACTCTAGGTACCTACCTACCTTACCTATACTTACCTTTAGAGAACTTACCTTAAGAACAGTCTAATCTTTTTAACGAGCCGGTTTCCTTGCGATGATTTCTTTCACAGTTTAAAAAATTTTTTACATCTACTTTATTGAACCTTAGTAAAAAAACCTGAGGTGCAGGGTTTTATCCGCGATGCAATCAAACATTAGATCAACCTGTTGATGCCATCTGGCTTGTGACGCAATGTCAACACTGCTTGTTATACATACATACATACAGTTAGCTAAGGTACTAACAAGCAAATTTATAGAGATTATATTAATTAGTCTTAAAGATACTTAGATGTTGAGTACCAAGAGTCAATGCAAATAGTAGAGTCAGGTTAACGCGCTCTTCTAACAAATGAGGCTTCCCAATCGGTCGGTTTTATCTGCACTAACAGTCGGTGATTAATACCAAATAGTGTTTGTGGGTATCATTTAGTTAGGGCTACCTTAGGGTATAGGCATAAAGATTATTTTTATTCTGTTAATCACCTCTTTCATAATCTTATAATCTATTTATTAGTGTTGTGCTTAGTAAGTCTCGATGAATGCGTGACGATCGATCATAAATTTGTGACATTGCAATTCGAAATTTGAATAGTTATACTGGGGTATCGAAAAATAAATAAATTTTTAATTATTATTTATTAAACAGTAATGACATAATAACAGTAAATAGTAGAGAATTTTTATTTAATATTCGCCCAGCAGTACTAATATTTAAGTTGGATAGTTACTTACGACTGAACATTTTTACTTTAAAACTTCCTTTTAACACTGGGATAACATACTAAGACTAATAGAACAGACCCCGAATTTATAATAGCTATAGTAAACTTAAAAGCAGGAACAATCAGCAATGTTCGATTGCTTTAATCATGAAAACATCTTCGACAGCCCTATACACTCCCACAGACTAACCCATACAACTCTCTCTGAGGCCACAACGACGATAGTTAAAGGAATGTCGGTGTTATTAAAAGCCGAGCTATTTGATCAACTTTACAACTAGTTCCCATTGATATTTCAGATGATCGTTCACATCTTAAATAGTCGTATTTAAAACTTTTATACCCATCTTTCGTCACTTGACGTTTGGGAAATACACCTACCACATGTGATGCAACTTGATGCAAGTGTTTGATAGTAAAAGTTTTATTAATTTAAATTAGTTTTGTATTTTAAATGCTAGCTTAGCGGCCATATACCTACGTTTATGGATGCTTTTCTTAATATGAATAACAAAAAATTCTATAATAAGCTTGTGGTTTAAAAAGTGACGGTAAGTACTCGTAGATTGTATTATACTTTTACCCTTGTGATTTACTCTATAGTAGCTATTTTTGTGTGACCTAGCTTAGCGGCCATAGCATCGTACTGCTTGGTACGAGTCTCCTCTATAAAGGGGGATGTAGACTGATAAGCAAGTTTTCTCACTATGTTTTTTTTCTACCGATTAAGCAAGTTATTATTGATCTAAAATCTGAGGCACGTAAGTATAAAACTGAGAGTTATTTGCCTGAACCTGAAATTGAACCCGCGGAGCTTATTTTATTTCCATTGAAGCTTATTTTTTTAAATAATAAAATGTTAAAATAATTAAGCTCCACGAAGAATACAATAGCATAGAGAAGCGATGAGTAACATCTTAACGGTAACACATAATTGATGGCATGGCCTGAAAAGACTTGTCTACTACAAACTGTACGTAGCTGTAGGTACTCGTACCTGATGGTTACAATAACGCAGTTACAAAATTTGATTAGCGGAATGGTCACGTCGGAATTCAACTGCGGAGCACATCGTGAGACTACTGTTTTTATGGATGTGGTATTTACATATATGTACATATCTTTATTTGGCATATTAAAATAGGTTTTCTTCTATACCCTGGCTCCGGACTAGTTTGCACTGTATTTCGGTAGCCGGTGGCTTTGCTCATAAGAACATTTTGCATGTTATGTCCAACGAGCTATAAATCAATTTATTCCTTTAGCACTGTTAAAGAAGCAAGGCTTTTTTAAAAGAACTAGTTTATTATAACTAGTTCTTTTAAAAAAGTTATTGCCGCCTTAAATTCAACAGGCGCCGGTGCTTTTTTTTCACTTATTTTGATTTAAAAATCAATTCCCTGGAATTATAAAAGTAACAAAACGGAAAAGGACTTTTTCAAATCGGTACGTTAAGAAAATCTGGTTGAATTGAGTGCCTCTTTTTTTGGAGTCGTTTAAATAAAATAACAATAAAAAAGTACTACATAACAACATATTCTTTATTTATTTCTTTCATCTTTCATTGTTCTACAACTATTCTTTATACGTAATTGTAGTCATTGTGTAATTATTTTAATTGACTGTTTTTGCAATTAGAAATCAAATTTTACACTTTTTAGAATTGGGAGTTCAACATTACAACGCCAGCAATAGTATTTTGATTAATGTCGAATATGCTCTACTCGTTTAAACAGCTATTTTATAAAATCATCATGGAACATGTCTTACAATTTCTTAACGTTACTACGCTGGATAGATAGATTTTAAGTAGATAGAAACCGTTGATGCTTTTTAGCTGCGACACACAATTACCTACATTTTCAGTCTGTCTCTGTATCGAGTATTAAGTTACAATGTACAATTATCTCTTAAACATAACACATGTAGCTTTATATTACTTTGGATATCCCCGTAATACGTAGTATGTACCAAAATAGCCGATTATTACTAAATGTGTTTTCTGCCTCAAAAATCGTAGAGGAAAATTTTTCACTACAGTTTGCACGTGATTTGCAAATAACTACCTACCGTACTTAAGTGCTTTTAAGCAGATGGCAAAGACACGACGTCGTATAAGATTGTGTCCTCAATAAGTGAGAACCCTTGATACTTTTCATATAAAATTACCCTCTTTACCGTATCCAAAGCACCTTGCTCGTCTGCATCGTACATCTCCGTGGCTAGTTTCGTCGCGTTCAGGGGCAAGCGGAACGGTACCGCGGCCGACGACCCGAGATCTCACCGATAACTCATCGCCGTGTTTATTCACTATTATCGAACTATAGAATGGTACATGCGCTGTACTCACGGAGCATGAGATTTGACTGCTTGTCTAGTAGAGTAGCTCGACTTGTTCAAAAGCGACATCTGTTGCTGCTCTTCTGGAAGTACTATCTACCCCGGTTCAATTCTACTATAACCTTCTACGTATACGTCCCCTGAAAAATTAGAACCCTCCGCTGCAACTTCAATTAATCCTGACAAAGGGACTTTGATAGAATTTACCGTAGTTAATTTTAAGTTATGTTCGCTTTCATCATTTTTATCAAAACTAGGACTTCTATAGAAAAATAGTTTGCTATGGTCCTTGAAGACAGTTACAGAATCTAGTTCGGTAAAATTTTGTCCTATCAGTAATGCCGTTTGCATAACATCATCGTTGACTACAAGGACTTCAACAGTCGCTTCAACATCATCGATTTTGATGTCTACGAAGCTCCTATAGACGGGTGTTACCGTAGCGTTACCGAACCCCTTGATAATTGGCAGTTGTGTATAAACTCTGGTTAAACTCAATTCCCTAGCATCAGATTCTCGCATCAAACTACATTCACTGCCAAAATCAATGTAGGCATTAAAACTTTGATTATTGACTTTTATCTGTTTGAAAAACTTGTTATTACCGTCACAAGTGGTCGAAATAGTCAACGTTTTTCGTTCTTCACGGTCTGTTGATTGGGGAACCGAACGAGGGCCCAATGGTGTAAGTTTACACTGAATGTCATCGTGACCTACCCTATGACATTTCTGGCACTTGATTATTGGCTTTAAGCATTTGAGATAAGAATGTCCTTTTGTCCGACAATTGTAACAAGTCAGTGAGCTATTATTCGATGTAGAAGTTAAATTCCCTGCGCGTGTAGGAAAAGAGTCATTACGTTTCCTAATAATGGGTAAGCTATCAGTCGTAATGCGTTGTGAACTGAGAAAATTCAACAAATCTTCGGGTTCCTCACACTGTAAGGCTTGAGCGCTGTTTCTTATAGATTTATCAACAATACCATGGATTATACAGTCTGCGGCTTTTTTTCCGCTGATTTCACATCGGTTAAGAAGTACTAGCTTTTCGTAGAAATATTCACGCAAGTTTTCATTGTATCGTGTATTACGAGCTAGCATTTCTTCCAGAAGCCGACCATAATTTTGCTCATCTGGAAACGCCTTCTTAAGTTTTTCTTGCCACTGGGGCCAACTGAATACTACGCTCGGAAGGGCTTCGAACCATTTCTTTGCGAGGCCCACGAGTTTTTGTAGAGCAAAATGTATGGTCTGCTTCTGGTCCCATTCATAAATAGAAGCGCACTCGTTAACTTTCCTAACCCAACTGTCAATGCTCTGCGATTTACTGGAAGGGTCAAACTCCGGTACAACATTATTCAAATTATTGTTGCTCAATCTGTGGCTATCAAGCTTTCGATCTTTTTGCACAGTATTTAAAATTTCAGCTATATCTCTAGTCGACCAACCTTTGGACGACTTCATTCGACGCTTGGGCGCACGTGAAGAACTCGACGTGGTGGAACTCGACGAAGTAGACCTGCGCCTCTTTCTTGATCTTCTCTTCGCACGCTTAGTCTTGCTTGTTGAGGTTTTCCGCCTCCGTTTAGGATGCTTGCGTGTAGATGGAGGCTGTTCCTCCGGAGTCATGGCATCGTCGGAGTCCATTGCCTCAAAACAAGATTTACAAAATCATTATAATATCTGGGTAATCAAGTAAAAATTATTCAAAGTTATACACTAGTGATCGTATTGAATAAATGAATTTGACTTTGACTTTGAATTTTAATTTACTTTTGGCTAACTGTTGCTTCCACGCAGTCCATGTAATTTTGTGACTTACTTAGTCACGTACAGGTACTGCGCGTAGCTTATAATTAAGCTAGGTATTCAAAACTTTAGGCATACATAGCCCTCTTAACTAATTTTTATTTCCACGCAGTCCATGTAATTTTGTGACGTACTTAGCCACGTACAAGTCCTGCGTGTACCTTTAAATTAAGCTACCTATTTAAAACTTAAAGCATACATAGCCCTTTAACTGATTTTTACTTCCACGCAGTCCATGTAATTTTGTGACGTACTTAGCCACGTACAGGTCCTGCGTGTACCTTCAAATTAATCTGCTTATTTAAAACTTCCACGCAGTCGCATGTAATTTTGTGACGTACCTAGCCACGTACAGGTCCTGCGTGTAGCCTTAACATAAGCTACCTATTTAAAACTTCCACTCAGTCCATGTAATTTTGTGACGTACTTAGCCACTTACAGGTCCTGCGTGTAGCTCTAACATAGGCTATTCAAAACTTAAGGCATACATAGCCCTTTAACTGATTTTTACTTCCACGCAGTCCATGTAATTTTGTGACATACTTAGCCACGTACAGGTCCTGCGTGTACCCTCAAATTAATCTACTTATTTAAAACTTCCACGCAGTCGCATGTAATTTTGTGACGTACCTAGCCACGTACAGGTCCTGCGTGTAGCCTTAACATAAGCTACCTATTTAAAACTTCCACTCAGTCCATGTAATTTTGTGACGTACTTAGCCACTTACAGGTCCTGCGTGTAGCTCTAACATAGGCTATTCAAAACTTAAGGCATACATAGCCCTTTAACTGATTTTTACTTCCACGCAGTCCATGTAATTTTGTGACATACTTAGCCACGTACAGGTCCTGCGTGTACCTTCAAATTAATCTGCTTATTTAAAACTTCCACGCAGTCGCATGTAATTTTGTGACGTACCTAGCCACGTACAGGTCCTGCGTGTAGCCTTAACATAAGCTACCTATTTAAAACTTCCACTCAGTCCATGTAATTTTGTGACGTACCTAGCCACTTACAGGTCCTGCGTGTAGCTCTAACATAGGCTATTCAAAACTTAAGGCATACATAGCCCTGTTAAATCTGTATTTACTTAATAGCGCATATGGCTTAGGCATGGCTTAAGCACTAATTATTAAAGGTAGCGTTTACTTAATAGCTTTTAAACAGACATGGCCCCCTTAATTAATGGCTTATAATTGAAACTTTTTATTTTACATGGCTTAACTGAGGCACAATGCAGAGTTTATTAACTAGTTCAAAATATCTCTAATTTTAAATTGGTTATCATAATAAAGAGTTTTCTTTTATCATGGCTTATAATTGAAACTTCTCATTTACATGGCTTAACTGAGGCATAATGCAGAGTTTATTAACTAGTTCAAAATTATCAAGGTATCTTTTTATTACTTACATGCATTAGGACCCAAAAACCGCTATCAGAGAGTTGCCCTGATCAAACGGTATCAGACCCGGAAATGCATGATGAATAAGCTAGCACGGCCAGAAACTACCGAAAAAATACCAGATATTTCAACAATCAAGAAAGGTGCCAACACGATTGGATAGTCTCGGTGTAATACCGACCAATTCATGCGAGACAACAATTCAATCTTATTAAAACATCAAGGTATCCAAAGATTTAAATTAGCAGGTACCCCTTAGATAATTAGGAAAAATAATGAAAAGTTCGATCACACAAAATCGGATAGTCTCGGTATAATACCGACCGTCTCTGTGTTTTTAAAACGATTCATCACCCCCAAAATACCCAGGGCACCCACAAATTAATTCAATCGATAGTTTCAAAACGTGCCCTCAAACCACAAAAAAATGTTTCTGATTCTTTTTAAACTCTTTAAAATGCTACCCAAATTCTCAAAATTAAATTTTACATACCTTGGTTCACTCCCTCTTCTGAGATTTAGTAAAATTAAACTCAGCTCTCGAAGAAATACCACTTTATTCACTGGTATACAATTACATGAAATGAGATTGGTATAACTTAAACTTTCTTCCAATTATAAAACTTATTATAATTATAATTGTATATAAAATTATAGCGATTTTAGGAGACAACTTGGTGGTCAAGATATTTTTCCAGAATGAATCGTTTTTCGTCTGCCTCGCCCTTTTTAAAGTGCCTGTCAGTAGACATACTCTTTAACGGGCGAGAAATACGAAAAACTTCCAAGTCTACCAACTTGTCAACTTCCTACAAAATTAACGAATAAACTGCAGAAACAAAAACATTCTTCCGGTGTTACCATAAATCGAACGAAATCATAGACAAAAGTCAACAAACGTCCTTAATTTTATCAAATGACATAACAAAATGCAAAACTAACTATTTTATAGTTCCGGTAAAATCAATATTCGAATAAATTAACAAAATATTTATAAAAAAAATCATCAGATCATTACACTACCAACTACCATCAAATTTATTTTTTAATTGATGGACACAGGCGTTACCTTGCGGAAATCCATTTATACTCGTAGTAAGAAGGTATATACAAGATATTTCGTGTTTTTCCGCCTCGTCTTGATGTCAGCGTGAGAAATCGAAAAATATTTTTGTTTTTATGGTGTGGTTCCTCCTCACCACCAGCACACCTCACCTTATTATTTCTCTTTCTATCAGTATCCGACTTCCTCGACACGTGTTTCGCCTTAGCACAAGGCATCCTCAGGAGATGTTGACTCTTCAAGCGCTCGCTCGAAAGCGAAGCTCTTTCGAGCGAGCGCTTGAAGAGTCAACATCAAGACGAGGCGGAAAAACACTAAATATCTTGTATATACCATCTTATTAGATTTTTTTTTATAAACAACTGTTCTTATAAAAAATAAAAGATTTTCTTAATACTTCATTGTGTGTGTGGTTTTTTGTTTTACAACTTTTATAATAATAACTTCTATATGACTTGATGTGGGTAGACATTAGAATTTATTATGATCTCGAGTTTTACTCATTATATTTTTTAGCTATACTAATCTATACTTCTATACTGGCCTGTTGGCGCAGATGGTAGCAACCCTGCCTTCTGCGCCGCTGGTCCCGGGTTCGATCCCGGACAGGTCCAACATTTGTGTGCATGAACATGTCTGTTTGACCTGTGTCTGGGTATTTATTGTATATATAAGTATGTATTTATGTATATCAGTGATCAGGTTACCATGGACCGGAATACTTTGTGGGATTGTTGTCCCATATTAATATATTTAAATTATATATTATATATATACTAATATTATAAAAGGTAAGATTGCTATTTTAGTATGTAACGAACAAACTCACACAAAAAAGAACTATTGGACCGATTACAAAAAATATTTTGACGTTTTAAAGCTACATTATTAATTTGGCTTTTATAAACAAATGGTTAAAAGCAAGTTCAAAAAAACCCAACTGCTAAATCGTTAAACCTGTCACCCTTAATTTCTGTTTTATATTTGCTGTAAACAGTTTCACTCTCACGACTAAGACGAATCTATTAACACCACTCACACAAAAAACGAAAAGCCGTAGGCTCTAGGGCGTGCCAAAAAATATACATACATACATACATATATATACAGGCATACATACACTCGAAAACCATAACCCTCCTTGTTTTGCAGTCGGGTATAGATCCGCGGGCAATACCACAGAGAGCACCTAGTTAATTGATTAAAAGTGCGTGTTAATAAGTGTCACAGACTCTATAAACACCTTTTTCCTCGAGCTAAATGTTGTGTGACATTGTATTGACGCTATCTGTCGTAGACTCTATCTATTGAGCGCTTTATATGGAGGTCGCAATGTGTTCTGCAAGACTTTATGAATTTGTTATAGCTTAATGGCACTTGATGTGTCAATAGCTTACTTGATATGTTATAATTTTTATTTTACTTCAAGACAGGAGGAGGTTATCAGTTAATAGGATTTTTTGTAATGTGTGTTCTACGATTTCTGAGATATGCTTAGACTAAAAATAATTGTAGGTCTTTTAGATAGAGATCTTATTTCAATTCTGTATGCTGAACCTACCTATCAAATTTGTATTTGTACCTTTAACCTATAACCTTGTATAAATTATCTTTTACAAAACTATCATGTACCTTCATTCAAAACTGTAGACACTCTTCTTCTTATTCGTATAGGCTGGGTGGTTCCTAGTTTGAGGTATTCTATATGCAGATGAGAACCCATAAAAATACATTTGGTATATATTTAAAAAAACGAAGTAAACCTAAATATATGTATGTGCATCAAAACAAATTTACTACACATAAATTTCGTACCAGTAATTTTAAATCATGAGCTCATAAGCGCACAAATCAGAAGCAGCCGTATTATTTCGGTTCTCACAAAAACTTCCCACCGACAAACAACATCTTAAAACAGTACAATAAACCAGTCCAGTGATCTATCAATAGAGTTTACTTTTTTCACGTGATCGTGCGCAGGTTGTAATTTAACGGTTGTCCAATGAGAGAAGTGAGCGAGGCACTGCTTGCGGATCCTGCAGTTAGGGTTGTCCCGTGTCTTTAAGTTATTTTTGTTAGAAAATGGAAAAAAACACTTAGACAGAAAAAATAAAGCTTTAATCTAGTGTGTAAAATCGTGTAGATGATTAGAATGTCTGAGTATGACATCAGTATATTTTATCTATCTAAATTCTAAATTAATATTATAAGGAGGTAAAGTTTTTGACTTTGTTTGTAGCAAATTTTGTAGTACTCGTAAGTAATCTTTTGGACTACACATAAGCGATTTTGAAAATTCTGCCCATGCAGATAGGACCTTATTTTTGAGTGTTATACGGCGCATAATTCGATCCCGAAAAATGCAGTGTGTCCGTGTAATAATCGAATAACTGCGGGTTACATCGCAGGGCTCAGCTAGCAATGGAAAAGAATAAAAAAGATCTTCTATTTTGATGAAATCGTAGGATTTTATAGATAAATTTTAAAATTATTGAACTCAAATGGAGTTGGCAACGAAACATGGTCATGCCATAATGACAGTTGGAGTTTAATGGCTTGGCCAAAACTTCGGCCAACCAGCAGCAAGATGTGTTAAAAATATTAAATTGGTCGCGGCTCCAAGTTCTCTTAGGACAAGATTGGTCTTTGTGGTACTGAAAGATTGAGTTATATTATCTCATGATATGCACATTTCGGATGTGTAGGTCATCGCACTTGTTAAAGAAGTAAATCTCGACTCCAGGCTTAATTGTACAGACTATTTTAGGTTATACATTTGTTCGTGACATTAAAATTCGATAGTATTTTATCTTGTTCTACTTGACGTAACATGTCGTATAATAAGATAAAACCAACTTTACTGATTTCTCAACAACAAGAGTTTTACATATTTTAGACGAGCTAAAGAATACTCGTAAATAGGCAGATTAGAGAGTGAAGGTACAACCCTAGCAATGCGGAAATCAATTGGAGTCCGCATTATCGGCAGATCGCAGACCCCTGGGCGTCACGTTTAGTACTTTATACCATGTTACCGATACTGTTTTGGTGCTTATTAGCTGCAAAATCTTTGCAAGACTCCTTTGCTTCCTACTTTTGTCTGCTGATACTTAAATTATTTTTAGAGGATTTTACGTTTTAATTCTACGTATAAATACCTTATACATGTGTATGTTATGATATTGTTACGATGGTTGCGATAATTTTTATTACAATATATTATATAGTAAAAACGTTAAAATCAACAACTAAGGATGTTATTAATCGAAGCCGATACCTACGGACCATTACACTTCCCGTTAATTTCACCTCAAAACAGCTAATCGACCATTCACAAAATACAACAGACGAAATTAGCCTATCGCACCTATAGCAGTCAATGCGGCGGTGTTATTCTCAGGTTATGCGATATGCTGTAGAAATAATATTGAATTAAATAATTTGAATAATGATCATTTCATTAAATTTTTTTAACGTTGAAGTTACTTTTTAAAATATTTTATAAGTAAAAATAAATTTTTTACATGTTTATAGTATAGAAACTGAGTTTGGAATTGAGTTTTAATAAATGCACGCATCTGAGTACCTACGTATAGTCATTAATAAAATTAATTAGATCCTATGCAAAAAATAAAGGATTTAAGTCGATCAACAGGAAAGTACGAGTACACTTGATGGTCTGATAAAATATTATGTGCGTTGTATGCGACTTTTTTTTTTAAATTCTAATATTGGATATTAGTCCGTTTATAAGAGCTGTTCTGTAACTGACTCAGATAGCATTATAATACAAGCAAAATGTATATTTTCTTGTCTTATTTTTAATTTGTACGTCTATAGTAAAGATATCATCAATCTATCTATATTTATCATTGAACATGAGAATAGCGTACCAAGCGATGACACGGCGGCGGCGCACGCGCCTCGCGGGTCAACGACCGGCCCGTTACGAGTTACGTAATAATAACGTAGCTTACGGCTACGGTCGTAGCTCCGCACGTACGGCCCGACGGCGCCCGATTTGCGAGTATTTGGGGGTCACCTGAAGTTTGTGCACTTGCTTACCGGTTAAGAGAACGCGAATAGGTAATAGAACCTACAGGCGCGAACACACAATAGTCGATCTCTTTCAAACTTAGGTACGCATAATTCCATATATCCTTGTTTGAGATATCGAATTTATATTTATACTTAGATACATAACATTTAGCGTTTGTACAAATTGCAGTTTCATGAGTTTTTCTGTTGGGTTACGGAACCCTACAGACGTGAAAAATATATGTATGCGACATTTTCTTACAGACCACTACTGACGGCAACGTCCACGGATTTGGTCGTTAGAGCCGATTATACAGATACCTAATTTTCGCAAAAGCAAAATACTCAAGTTAATTTTTTATTTAATTATACAAACACAAAATGCAAATTTTTCAGTTAATTCGCTAATAAATACAATATACTAAGATATTTTTCAAAAATATAAATGTTTTTGAAAAATATCTTAGTGTACATTTAAAAGTTACCATTTAATATATACATACCTAATTACTAAATATCTTGTTTAAAAATAAACGAGTTACCTAACGAAGCGTAATTAATTTAGTTACTTAAGTTGTAACAATAAAAGTTTACATAAATTCATAAAATTCACACACAACCTTCTGAGATTAACAAGTTGATACATAAAGAAGAATTATTATTTTAATTATAGCACTGCTATAACTCCACATGTTACCAAGCTAATTAAAACAGCTTAATTTCACGATACGAATCTAATTAATTAAACTATTGTCTATATTTATGCGAGTGTTTTGTAAAGTGTGTTGATATAATTAATTGTTTTATCTGTGTTGTAAAATCTTATCAGTACATGTTTATGGCTCAGATGGCTGTCAATCAGCGTTAGTGTGTAAACGACGGTGAAGGCTTGGTGCTTTTCTAAATGCGTTGCAATAGTTAGTTCTAATACTGTTATTGGAAACAAGTAGTTAAAAGTGTGTTCGGACCCGACTGCAAAATTGTTTAACCTGTGTATCATCCTTAATTTCTTGTTTTTTAATTTTGATGTAGCCAGCGTCACTCTCACGACTAAGACGGGTCTATTGACACCACTCACATAAAAATACGACAAGCCGTTTAGGCTCTATGGTGTGTCAAAATAAATATAGATACATACTCCTTCTTTCGCAGTCAGGTAAATATTTATACTGATCCTCGACTGGTAGTACAGTATGGTAGTACTCATAGAACTGGGTAAGCCTTCAGGACCATAATATTGGATTTTTACTACGCGTTTTTTAGAAAGTTTTTTTTTTTAAATGATAACATGAAATAGTTTTATTAACGAATGATTACGCTTATTTACTGTCATTAGATGAATCAGGAACAACCTAAATAAAATCGTGCTCACAAAATGTTCTAAATCATCTATTTGAATTTATGAAGTGGTTAATTTTAAGCAACATAAAACATGATCCCCGGCGTCTGAATGTACGGATAAATCGCGCTAGGGCATGAACATTCATCATTCCATCCCCTTTATTAAGACACCCTGGACCAGCCGACTCAAACTATTATGAGGATCAATAGCGGATACAATGGGATTGTAAAAGGGGGCTCATATTTTGATATTCACAAAAAAACTAACTCTTCCGCGGTCCCTCCGAATCGAGGGAACGCGTATTGTGTGTTGAAGGACTTAGGGTTAAGAGCGAAAATTCTTTGACAGGATATTTGTTGTTCAGAATGTCAAGAGAAAAATCAGAATTTTTGCTTTAAAGGAAATTAGCTCTTAGATGTCCAATGATACAGTTTGTTTTTGAAGTGGTGAGGGAGAAGAAAGCTTTTACATCATCTAGTAACGTGTATTGATTGAAGAGACTCCCGTTAGGTTTTACATAATATCTGCGTCCCGTTGAGGGTGGGTATACATGGTTGGTTAGCTACACCTATATTTGCGACGCCGTGTCGTTTTATGGGTCTTTTGAACTCGTTGTTTGCTGAAACAAAGAAACTGTATTGCTATGAGATATTTTTCAATACGTATCTAGGGAAAAATCGAGGGACAATTTTCGTATAAATTCTTATGAAACATAAATGCAGTCATGTTAGAATTAATAGATAAAAAATAACAGTATGCATCACGTCATGTATACTTTGTATATTATCTCCTTTTAGTCTAAATACGTCTTACATGGTTATAAGCTCAACCTGCTTTTTCAGTTGCATTCATTTTTAATCTTGTAGGTAGGTACTGTTCTATTTATACATATATCCTCAAAATGTTGTGATAAAAATCTAATAGTTGCTTGATTTGCTCGCGTGTCAGTTAAAACTCTTCGCAGCGTTATTAATCCTTCCTCCGCGAACCTTGTTCAGAATTGCAGAAATCGTCGCACATTTGTTTAGAATAATGTGTTTGTAGAACTTGATAGTATTAAGCGGATCACAAAAATACTCTACATAGTAAAATAAGCATAATACTTAACCCCTTATAAATCAGTTAAAAATCTTTAGGCTGAACAATAGCTACCAAACATATACATGTTTTCTACTTCCAGGGGTTTCATTACACGAAAGAATAAAACATATTGACGATAATATTCATGAAAAACACCATACCTTCTTTTAAATACAATCCTCACATAAAAGTTCGCAGCAATAAATAAAATTTACATCTATGAACCATTTCAACCCTAAACCGTCTGCGTCGATAATCGTCCTCTCAACCAGCCGAAGAAAATAAAAATTTCCTCCGTGACGTTGATTATAGGTCCACTGGAGGGCGCTTACTTCGCCTGTTCGTATTTTTTACTGCCCTTTTATTTATTAGAGTGGAGATTGAAAGGGGACCTCGCGCGGATGAGTCGTGAGGATGTGGCGGTCCCCTAATAACGTGTGTAGATGCCAAATGTGCAGTTATTACACGAAAATGTGATGCCGTGATAAACAATACAAAATACAATTGTAAATTTAGGGCAGTTGTTTACGTGTAAGACAAAAGCTGTCAAAAAGAAAAAAAACACTAAGTACTCACATATTTTTTCTACATGCTTGTGGCACTAGATGTTACTAGAAGAGCTGTGCCATTTTCATATTCCGTTTAGTGAACATGCATGTTTTGGTTGACCAAATCAAATCAAGCTTTTGCTATTTAAAAACTGTCCTGAATTTGGTAATGCTATGGCTAAACACTTTGATTACAATTGATTTTTTAAAATTCATATTTCTAACTCATGCAGTAAAAACAGACACTAATTCTGTTAATCCCACGTTTTGTAAAATCAATATGTTGTATCGCATCACCTATCAAATGCTGGCTCTCCATAAATGTGTGTAGCGAGGGTGTTTTCCCATAAAGATCACATGTGCTGTGCGAACTGGCCGGCTACAGGCAATTTTGTCACCATTGCAATGCGTTACAGTTACTGTGCTCCAGATTTTGTTTTAGGCATTTATTTTTATCATGTCAGCTTACTTAAGCGACAAGTAGTGTTACTAATTAACACTTATTCGTAAAACTTATAAAGACAAAAGTAAACGAAAAAGTGAGTGATAGCATTTTGGTGTTCACCTAATTAATACATATGATAGTTTGACGTCAAAGGCTAGGGAATAGTAAAGAAATAGTCTATATATGTGCAATAGCACATCCACAAAAATTATAGAGCTGTTTTACGACCATGACAGTAAAAAAACAAAATACATGCTCACGAAGACTTTCCCGTTGCACTGTTGTTAAAGGACTTGTTTCATTTTCGGCCAGAACCGTGTACGTCTACAAAAAAATGGCTAAAGATGTGTCATTAATACCATGTTTTAATAAAAAATGCGTAAGTCGCCTGTTTCATTGAGTACAAAAATATCAAAATTCCGTAAATCGTAGTGGAATAATATCATTCCTGCAAATTTTATGTATCCTAGGTTGACTCCAATGGTCTCATTAGTTTATAAATTGTACCGCCCGTCACCAATATCAAAATTAGCACAATAAAAACGCATATATCCTTTTTGCGTATAGGTATAACATTTAGATTCGAAATTAATTTTGTACGCTGCGATAAGTTACCTTATTTTTTTAATTGGTTGATATATTTAAGATTAATAGTCCCTAACGTATTTATGGTATCATGTACACTGTACTAGCCGGAGCTTCATACATTTTTGAAATAACTCTTTTAGTGTGCAATTAGATCACTTATCATTACGGTCAGTTATCATTAAAAAACATATTTAACTTCCAAAACCTTCTGATCTGAATTCCAACATTATAACCTAAATCAGATTATAACCGTAATGAATCAGTTTAGGTTAGATTGTGCTAAAACACATACAGACAAGTACATCAAACTAACAACACCCCGTCGTTTTTGCGTCGGGGGTTAAAAATGAGACACGGCCTTCGCATATTTCAATATTTTTCGGCATTACCGCATCAGTTTTATCCACTGACGCGTGCTCGTATATTGTGATATCATCGAACCCTATGAAATATTGATGCCAGTTATGGGTAGCAGAACCACAATGCAGTGCTTAGCATAGTAATTTACCTAAGGATTATTATCATGACGATTTTTTTTCTAACATTCTTGTTACGTTTTACATACTTTCATTCCAATATACTCGTGTAAGCTTTATGAATTTGTGCACTCTAAAGTTGGAAACATCTCAGGCGTAAGCTAATAAGCTTTAAAGTACCTTAAAGACTTGTACGCTACATCTTAGGATGTATCACATATTAAGATCCAGCGACTTGAGGTCAAAAGCTTATTTTTATAAAATGGGATAATTGAGTCAAGTGGTGGATCAACTGGGATGAAAAATAAAACTTACTACTTTAAAATGTCGTGTTATTTTTATCACATACCACTGAGTATAGGCCTCGTTGCACTATCACTGTACGCTACGGCACCTCTCACTGTCAAATGTAGAGGGTTTTTCTTAGTTTAAAACGCTTGTCCTATTTCCGCAAGCAGTTATAGTATAAAGATGATTAAGAATAATCAATTTTCTTATCATCACTATCGATATATTTATCTCCAATAACACCTCATCGCCGAGTTGGTAAATTCGTAAAGCACATAGCTCTAATACAGCTGTATAGTAGTGAACTTAACCCAAACCAGTTTCGCCTACTAGAACAACCACAATGATTACTCATACCTTTCGGTAGGTATCGCATCGAATAACGGGATAACTATTGCAATTTGTACCGGATTGCGGTATAGCTCCATTACTGGACCATTTATTTGTTTACTTGAACTATTTTACTGCTTAATAATAGCTGAGTAAAATGTACAGTTTAGTGTGCGTTTATTCTGTAAAACTGAGGCGGGGCTTTTATTTTAGATGCTATTATGATTTATAATAGAGTTCAAGTGACGAACTAAGCTCCTTGCTTAACTCTTTCAGGTTGGGTGGCGAGATTTCTAACTACCTTTTAATTATTTTATTAGTATGTTTACACACAGTCTATAGTTGTTTCTTTTGACTAAATCGAGAGTAGATACAAAATGATGTTTTAATATTATATTTGGATTATTAATAAGTTATTTTGAATTGATAAAGTAGGTTACCGGTGTTTTCGAAACTGTAACATTGAAAAATTTTGATAATTGATGGAGGTGTTCAGGCGATCAGGCGTTACTTTACGGAAATCCATTTATAACAAGTTGGTATAAAAAGAATATTTTGTGTTTTCCCGCTTAAGCACTAATCATTCTTCAAAACACTAAACACCTCCTCACCATCCCTACCCATCACTTTATTAATTTTCTCTTTCTCGAAGTATCCGACTTGCCTTAGCACAAGGAGGAGCTTCTCGCTCGAATTGAAGAGCGCTTGAAGAGTCAACATCTCCGGAGTGTTCAGTAAAAAACAAAATAAAAAGGTGGTTTCTTTTCTAACCACCATAGCTTTAGTACAGGAACGTGGTAGGCCTCGACATGAACATTGAATTTACTTGTAAATACAAAATATCTCATTTGTTTTTCCAGAATGACAAAATATCTTCCTAATGGAGACATTAACAATGTCTGGTGAAGGACCTTTGGATTGTTAGAGCATTTGCAGCACGAAATCTGATGACCAGCATATTTACCAGCCACCATCCGTAGAATTGCTACAAGAAAATGTTCATGACTTTCATACCGACGACAAAATGCCGTTGTCTAATTTAGTGGGTAGCTCAAACTAACCTAGGCGTATACATTTGGAGAACTTTGCATAAGCATCAACAGTGTCTTCTGACATATCTTCAAAGTGGAAGAATCTCAGAATAGAATTACCTGATGTGTTTACGGGATGATGAGGTGGTATACCTGACCATATTCTACTTGCTTACAAATGCAACACTTATACAGAAATTCCGTTTAATTTAGACAAACAAATTATCCAGGATAATGAGCTTCCAAGCAAACTTTTATGCTTCTCAGAAATAAAAAGCATAAATGGTGGCTCAGAACCTTCATTCATATTTTTTGGACTACTCAGTTATCAATTCTTTCTGGCATATGTATAAAGAGCTACAAAAATATCTCCCAGAACTGGAGATCTAGAGTGTGAAAGAGTTTCGATGGAATATTCTTCTATTTGTCCTTCTCCTCCTCCACCATCATGTGTGTCATGCGTGCACTAATTCAAGTTCTGGTGCATCCTCACTAAGATCTATTTTTTTGATGTTGTTGCCTCTGGTTGATGCATGCTACTCTCCACTCGTATTTCTACAGAAACTGACAGCTTGTGTCGCTTTATTATGATAGATTTTAATTTTCATTCGATTTTGTTGTACTAAATACCTTATAAAAGGTATTTAGTACTACATACCTTATAAAAGGTATTTAGTACTACATACCTTATAAAAGGTATTTAGTACTACAAAATCGATATTTTATAAATACCTTAAGATACCCTAAGTTAAGTTAATTGTACCTTAAGTTACATTATGGATTAAATTTAAAATTAAAATCGAGAGATCCAGCGAAAACAATATAACTACGATTAGTTCTCTTATCTGGTTTGACACACAAATTTCATTCGAATTCCAAGTAAGCATGTTGTATTTTTACAAGCAATTAAGTGATTGAGGTCAAACTATTTTTTAAGGTTTTACTAACAGGTAAATTGGCAAAGGGTTTGTCGATTTATTTCGAGCGAAGCCAACTGCTAGTACACTAGGAGCTGTATCCTACTTTATGGCATTCTGATTCACGCAGGGATAAGGCCTAATGTCAATGACATTACCGCACAGATATCGATGGCCCACAGTGTATAACCTACACCTACGTTACCGTTGTGTTTATCGATACAGCTCTGATCGCAGAAGCTCTGGCAATACAGTTTCAAAATGCCAATATTCTGGCCAGATGAAATATAGAACCGATAAGTGCAAAGATTATGTAGTGTAGTAGTGTTAAATTTTACAGCCTTAATTTTATATGCCTGTTTATGTTCAAAAGAGAAGAAAGATAATCGTTTATAACGGTTTAGTGTATATAGCGGTAATAATTAAGGTTACTTTTTAAAAATAAAGGAGGGTCAATTTTATTTTTAACGATTAATAATAGCTTGATATAACGTAACCTCATAAAAAATTAAAGGATTTTGAATGGATTTTAGTGAGCTATATAATCGTGAGTACCTACTGATCACCGAAGCTTATTGCGATAATTTTTTTTGTGCGTATCTCTGGAATTAAGTTAATTACTGCATTATTGTTATAGCGTTTGCTGATGAATTTAAAATAATATTTGGAATTTGAGATTTTGACAAAGTAATGTACCAGTAGCAGATGTGAATCAGAAATTAGTGTTGAGGTGTTTCAGCTGTCTCATCTACCACCACCACATAACATACACCATAAGCATAGTCTTTGCCCCCATAACTGGATTAGCGGCGGGCAGTGCGCGTATCGGCGCAATATATCTTTCCGATTGAGCTTTTGGTGTATCATTCGCGAAATAATTCCCGGTTGCAAAGTGCACACCACCCGAGAGGGTGCAATGGGGTGACGCGGCATGTTTGAGAAATTTCACTTGCTTTATGTATTTACAGCTGCACCCCAATATCGTGTATACCGAAGAGTATTGATGGTGGTGATACAAAATATAGCTTCTAGTCTCTCTAAGGGTTTACAAATTTTTAATTGCAACAATTAGGTCTTTATTGTCATAAAAAAGTACAAAAGCAAATATTAAAATCAGCAAAATAAAAATAAACAAAATATTACGTCACAGTAATAATTTAATCAAATGACCCACCCGGGACTGTAGGCGCTTGGTGCAAAGGTGTCCATTACGCTAGCAGCCTTCCACGCTGAATTGTAACGGCTAACCTTTGCACTAGATACGAGCCGGAGCAGGAGTCAGCTGTTTTTTCCTTAAATCTATTACGCAATTCTTTAATAAATGATTTTGCCATAGCTCCCGAACTACCCAGGGTCTCTACGGCTATAGGAACAAACTGTGACTCCAATGCCGCGTGAAATAGTGTCGCGGAAATCTTCCTGCGCAATGTTAAGTTGTCGAACCTAACGCGTGGACATCATCGGCCATAACCATGGAGCCGTAGGTGCATCTGTGAGGTTCACACACTTTGCAGGCGGAGGGCAGTTCCGTATCCGCCATACGGATAGAATCATCGTCCAGTAATGTGCTCAGAATGAATAAAGATGGAAGAGCGTGCAGCCATAATCCGGATACTGGCTGCGACACAGCTCACAGTCTAGCTAAATTTACCCCTGTGACATTAGGTAACATTTTTGTATAGACATGATTTGCAACAACGTCGTCCCAAGCTAGCTGGGTATGATGGTTAGTCGGTATCACAGCACCCGCGTTCAGCGCTGACCAACAAGATAACTAAGTAATTGTTTTATCTGGTAAGACCGTCAGTAAAAGAATTCCTAGAAGAAATATTCAGGGTCTTTCAGTTTCTTCTAGGAGTGCGTTATTTTAGCCCGCATCGTAGCTTTACATCGAACAAGCCGCAGTTAATACAAGACCTTTCACCATACAAAAAAAACAAGACCTAACCTAACTAAACATAACATACACACATCGAGAAAAACGTGAAGAATATTGAACGTGAAGTGGAAAGCTAGAAAAGCCGAAAACGCTAACATCAGCATTGTACTAAGAGTATCGTTGGCTACAAAGAGACGTCGATTTAAAGCGAACAGTCCGTCAATAAGTCTCGCCTCGGTCAGGGTTGGTAATTGACGGGGGTGGGGGATGGAGCTAACTAGGGCTGGCACATGCTGAAAAAAACACGTTCCTGAAGCACGTTAGTGGTGTCTTACCACAATGCTCGTGATCTAAATAGTGGCTCATCTTTGCAATAAGCTAGCAATTACTCTTGAGAAATGAAGTTAAAGATGATTTGGTAAGTTACATTTTAGGAGGTAGGTACCTATATTTTTGTTGAGTTTTTTTATCAAATACATCGTTTCATGATTATCAATTTCTTTATAGTTATGAATTATAATAAACTGTATCTTAAAAGCTGCTAATTTAACGTTTTCGTGAATCATTTATTGCAAACAGCTATCTTAAACAACAACTCTATCAATCACAATATCTCAATCCACCTTCGTATGAGTATCACCCCTGATGCCGGGGCAGTTACGCAGCGCTTTCCCCTAAAACATTGTCATCTGAATTTGTGCCCGAAGTAAATAAGAATCCCGGGGAGTCCGGGGTGTCCCGGGGTCCTTACTTTAATCACAATGGAATTGACGCTCAGTGACATAACTTACGGCAATTAGGAAGAAAACTACGAAAACTCATAAAATATGTCGGCTGGGGAAAAGTGGGGTACAGTCGGACACCATAAGTATTAGGATACTGTGTATTAACAGCTGGTGGGTAAAATATCGTAGTTAGTACCAATGATTGTATTGTAAAAAGACTTGTATTTGTTGAATCATTGATGGTGATTCTGACTCTTCAAGTGACACAACTTTGGATGGTACAAGTGACACAACTTTGTATTGAAGAATGACACAGGCTAGAGTAAGTGAAAGAATGGAGAAGCTCAGATTGAAAAAGAAGGCAAGTTTTTTGAAGATGCCTCGTCGCCTATTATTACAAATGCGCTTTAAAGCCAGAACATGCGTGTGAACGTGTAAATACTTCAGCACTTACTTCTAAAATGTCATAGTCTGTACCAATCTTAAAATTCTCAGTAAAATAACCAAACATAGGAGTTTCAAAAACATGTATATCAGCTTTATACTAAAAGTTTATCAATCAAATTTGTTGTCACTAAACGATAAAACAATTAGCGGAAGTATTTGAATTTGGTTTGAATGTGCATAAATATGGTCCATGGCATCACTGGTACGAGTAATCTTAGTGGAGAGCATTAAAAAGCGAAATGAGAGCGATGATTGTTATCTTGGTGGGAGTTTGACAGGGTTAAAAGCATCATTAAACAAATTAAGTCACTGCTTTACACATTCCCCAGTGCTCTAATGGCGGCAGATTTATAGATTTTCTCTGGATACCCCACAGAGTCGGGATTAAATTACGCTGGCCGTATTGGCCGGGCGTAATATTAGCGCCCCCATTTGTTTTCTTACTTCGGTTTCAACTGATTTGAATTGGTCACTTCGACTAAAAGACTCCGGTTGAATAAGTTAGCGAAAGAGTTTTAGTTAATTAAAGCTGGGTTTTTGCGAGCATTTTGTTTATATGGCATTGTTTTTTAAAGTCGGGACTGATTAAACTAAGTAGCGGGCGACATAAGTATTCAGTAGAAATACGACTATACTGCAATACATAAGTAATTACTTTACTGTAGTGGCTACTAGACAACGATATAATACGAGGCATTTCATCTATATTTTTATATATACATTCATCAAGATCACCATCACTCTCAAGAACCAATGAAAAAAAGTAGGTGTTTTACACAAAAAACTTCATTGATTCTATAGTTCATTAAAATAAAATTAGTTAATTTAATGAACTATAGAATCAACCCTGAAATTAACTTAAAACACAATATACTGCAACAAACATAATCAAATTTAAACAATAAATAAACCAAAGCAATCCTTAGGCACCTCATAACGAGAGCCATCTAATTTTCAAATACGAAAAGTTCGCAACTAATCTCTTGTATTTTAATAACAGAAGTCTTCGCCCTCTTTGTGAGGACTCACCCTCGGAGAGGAGGGTCACCCTCCTTCTGATTTTTAAAACCCAGACGGGTTAAGCTCGCGAGTACGTACAAATCGTACACACCTACGCGATACTATAACACCATAGTATAATAACACATTTCGGATCGCGAATGAATTAATGAGTGAATAATTCTGTGAGAGATAATTTTTATGTAAAAGTCATTAATACAAATAAGATTAACATATCTGACCAACACGTAGTAATGCAGAAATAAATAAATAATTTTGGTCTGACTTTCAACAGACAATCCACTAACACTAAAACATCAGACATCAATATGATGTCAAATTGTTAATATTTGCTAAAAAACAAATCTTTTTTGTGACTTTAGCTTACAAAAAACTGGGAAATAATAGTTACCTTATGCACATGCCGTCGCTGTGACCAAGTTTCGAACCGGTGTTGCTCCGCGGCTTAAAGTGTCCAAGAGTTTCGCGTTCAGTATGGATGACTTCAATCGAAGTTTTCTCAATATTTTTGTACTAAAGGGGTGTGTACTAATGTGTTTTTTCAATATTCTTTCACTATAGGTACTAAAATTACACACTCAATTTAGAATCACATAGCATATGCGGCAAAACAGTGAAAACTTAAACTACTCATCTTAAAACTTTTGTAATTACCATATTGTGCATATATATAAGTTAGTCTGATTCTCATTTTTTATTTTCCATTATTGTTCTTAAATTATCATAACACCTAATGTGACTTATAGTTCGGCTACTGATCTTTTTGATGCACTTGTCACTACAGCGATAGTTAAGCACTGTTTCCTTTGATGTTATTTATTCATGTATTATTGTATATGCTTTAAGTATATTTAAATTTTGTTATTATCGTTGTACTCTTTGTGTGCCATAGTGAACGACTTCTTTCTTTCTTTTTAATATAGCGGTTTTCATCGGCCTTACTCGCACTTAAGAATTTATAGCATTGTAATGACTACGCAAACCAATTACGTCTTGAAGGCTTGTAGCGTGTGGTACATCAGCAGTCGCTGAAGTTGTTTCGGTATGTCCAGAACTTAAATCTGCCACTCGGCAACCGTAACCAGTCTGTCGGTAGATATGTTTTTAGAAATTGGTGGGGAATTTTATGTCTTCCATTTTGTGATTCAGTGTATGTGATTGCGACAGGCTTTTAACTCTGTAATCAAATTTATATTGCTATAAGTGCGTTGTATTTTGAAAATAAAGTTAGGAGACTAGTCAATTGGTTTTCGCGTTTATCATACGAATGGAGATAAGTGGTTTTAATTGAGAATAATAGCATTTACGTAGGTACTTTTTATTCAGTTAATAAGTTTTTGTTTAACCATACCACCTTAGATTTACTTATATATTATTTTCTCATATAAGCGAAAAGTAAATTTCTTTTCAGAAATAAAAGTCTTCATATCGAATATTTAAAAAAAACCTTTTTTATTATTATTAATTACTTAAACATATTCCAGGGTCTAAATACGAGTAAGTAGGTAAATCATGAGCCTCAAAATTAAATAGTATCAAACATGTACATATTTTGTCTGACTTAATTATCGGATGATAATTTATTACCTTACCTATTACCTTAAATAACAATAAAATTAACCAAAATCTACTAAAATGTTAACAGGTCGTAAACCTATTGTTTGTGAGTTTTTTCTGTTTTCATACATAAGCAAATTATTAAATTAATGGTCGTTATAATTATGTTTATGATAATCACTGCTCGTCATCCTAACTTAAAACTTTTATGGTTTGCCACTCTATATTTGCAGTAGATCAACTTGGTCTTATATAAAAACAGATATTTATATTAAAACTAGTTGCGCCCTGCGTTGTTACCCGCGCTGATACAGGTTAAAAAGTAGCCTGTGTGTTAATTCAGGGTACAGCAGTTATTGCGTAGAATAATAACAAACATACATCCACTCATTCTTACAAACTTTAGTGTTTACAATATTAGTAGGATCTTTGCGTGAAAAAGACTTAAAAGCTATTTCGTAAGTGCAAATCAATTTGTGTAATATCATCAATTCAATGTAATATGTTTTTTTTGTCATATGACATCTTTTTTGCGATTTTAGATACACGTAAAAATAGTGAATTGGCTGTAAATTGATCTTACCTACTGTATTACTATTATCGTAACATTTTACAGTAACGCCTGTTTGCAAGTTGGCAAGGATGCGTGTTAACTACAGCGCGGGTACGGGATTATTTCTTTTGTACCCCAATTTCCTCAATGTGTATAATAACAAACTCATAATTATATCGGAATAAAAGTACACACGTAAAAATAGTGCTGTGTAAAAATAAAGAAAGAGCTAGAAGAGCGAGAGACTAGATTGAGATGCTTTCAAAGTGTGTACAAATATTATCATCATAAGGGTTGTACTGAATTGACTTACTGTTAATAGATTGTATGTTGCTCTCTCAGTAAATGCTTCTGTTGCGTCCAGTATTTAAGACGCAACATATATTAAAGTGTCTAAAATAAAATAAATAACTAAGTCCTTTCGAAGAAAAGTTTTGGTAATAATTATTACGAAGTTGCGCTGAGATTGAAAAATGGAGAAAAAAACATGTTTTTTGGAATGTCAAACGATGTTTTAACGGATGGTTTCGTATCAGAGGTAATGTTTAACCGATTACTGGCTATGTCTGGGACATGCCAGACAATAATATAATAATAAAATAACATATATAAGGCCGCCATGCATATATATAGAAATCCTGAAGAAAATAAGCTGTTTTTTAACATATAGTTCTTTTATGTTATATATATAAATATATACTACGGCCTTACGATGAATTTCGATTACTAACTAGAACTATTTGCTTTGTAATGGTTTATGAGACTGTTTCAAAATTTGTATAAGTCTGAGTTAAAAAACAAAACGACCTGTAAGAGTATAAGTAGTTCCTTCCAGACATAAGGAGGAAGGCGCAGAAGTGTATTAAGAAAACTACGCTCTACCATAAATTGTCAATACTTATAACGATATAGTGACCTTGGTATCAGCGTGAAACAGCCTAGTTATGCTATTATGAATAATTGATAAAGGCTTACCACGAACTAATCGATTTTCTCTAACTATTCAGTGCGACCATGTAAACAACTTACCTTGTTAGAATTTTAACAAAATCAAACTAAACATGGAATGTATCTTGATAAATTGTATATTTTCCATTGGTTACAAAATGAGTGGTAACAAAGTAATAATTTTATTAGAAGTTTTGCGATTTTTAGACCTCCAAACCACCATAATTACTTCCGACTTAAAAAAGAAAACCTCTTGACCGTCAATTGACGTTTTGTATTTACAACTTATTTACAGTTAGCTTGTCTGAATTTGTGCCAAATATAATTGAAATCGACCAGTAAATGGCTTCATAGATAACTTACTTGATATTTAAGGAACATACAGTAAGCAAACGACTTTGTTTTGATTGGCATTTCCTATACAGAACATCATACATAATAGACCACCGTCTATCACTAACCGTTAATTTTATTTATTATTTACTCCATTACAATATTCCTATACAAGCTTCCAGTAAAAGGTTTCTCATTAATCAGGGCTAGAGCGTTAGCTCTCTATCTCATGATGTTATTATTATAAGCAAGTACAGACACATTAATCATTTACAATTACGTTAAACGGCCCAAAGATCCAGCAGAGCAGACTACCACCGCATTGTGAATAGGTACTCGACTGACAGTGGACAAATAACAAAACTGGGTTAATCTTTTACCTCCCGTTTCGAGGAGGTTGAGCATCACCCCACGCAACCTCTCTTTCATCCCCCACTGAAACTGAAAAGGACAGCCTCACTCGAGCCACTATCAAAAGGCCTTAACTGCACAGCTATTTCTATCTATTCAGCCTGTATCAGCAAACAAATTAGGTCTCTATTTAGTTGCACCCAGAATTTTTTACCTCGGGAATTCAAAAAAGATTTATTCGATCAACACAATCTGCACTCTGTTTAACGCAGAACTGAGTTGATTTTTGTTTATTCTGATGAGAATAAATTCTAGATTTTTAGTATTATATTCATGTATTTGTTCCATCACGTCTGTGCCGAGATGAAAATGCCATGAAAACTCCGTCTCTCTCGACTCGATGAGATAGAACAGAGAGGGTGCGATATTACATTAAGTCACTGCAGAGTGTACGTATTGCTACCATTTACTTTGTTCGCAGTAGAAGGTCTTAGCACTGGAATTTTCATAATAAATCTAACTGAATTTTTGTTCACCTTCAGGAGTCCAGACGATCGTTGCTTCAATTGTAACGACTTTCAAAGTTACTCATATATATTATTGTGCTTGATTGCTACTTTCTCAATGTTGTTTAATCAAAAGTAGCTATAAAGACAGATACTGCATCAATCGCATCTTGACTTTTAGGATACAAACGCTAAACACATTTGTCAATATGGTCATTATCACACGTACCTGATTCTTGTAAAGATCCAAACTATACGACTCACTTCATCTCTGATGAGGTTCACTGAATGTGAAAGAAACTATAGCTGAACCCTTCCAACAATCAGGTACTTACGCGTAAAAACCCGTAAGTATTGTTTAATAAAAGGATGCAAACAAACAAAGCGTTGGTTTTCTAAATCAAAATAATTTTACTTTTCACCCCTAGTAAAAACTACGACAAAATAGGTCTGAATGTAGTCCAAAAGCTTGAGCACTTCACGAAGTTTTATTTTTTCCGCATGCTTTGGAAACATCATATTATACTCGCAATCAGTTGTTCATAATAAAATAATAGCTACGATTAACCGTGTCGAAAAAAAAGCCAACCGGCAACGCGTTTAAACCCGTCTAGACCCTCTAAATTACGCCGAGACGAAACCGAATCAAACAATAAAACGTTAAAATTCCACAAACGATATCGGTGGATGTATTGAAATATTATAAAACACTCTTCAACCTATAATTTGATTAAATTCAAGGCTAAAAAGAAAAGGAGTGATTCGGGTTGGTCATTAGGTCTCGGCGCAGTAATGATCGGCCGCGCATCGCCGGTTTTGTTTGTTATGTTAGTATGTTTAAAATGTTCTGTTCAGGTATATTAAATGACTGTTGTAAATCGTCATCGGCAGACTCCGAAATTTTCTGGTGTTTTGGTTTTATTTTATGCAATTTAAATGTGGTAGGCCTCGTAACTTTCGCGGAGTCAATGTCAGCCTGATCTTGAATGTTCTTCAAGCCTGCAATTTGGATCGATCTTATTTCACAGAGCTGGTTCATATTGTTCGGATTGTGGTTGAGTTTAGAGCACCATTTGCTGGATGTATTATTATATCTTCTTTGGTCAAGTTTGCTTATTCTTACTATTTGTTGGCATAATTTCTGCGTTTTACTCATTGATGTCCGTACTATAGTGTAGCGAATTGAGCGTCTCTGTTTTATGCATGAAAAGCCAATCTGCCTTCATTATACAATAAGTTTTTTTTGTATTTATTAAATTTTGTGGTAAGTGGAGATTTTCAGTATGAAACATATATTAACCAATAAATGATTTAGTGTTAATTTTATTATATTAGGCAGACAAATCCTGTCTTATTTATACTTATGGTCAGAACAGAATTGGTCAACGGAATCGCAGAGGTTATCAGTTAGGGATGTACTAATCCGAGAGGGGGTCAGCAAGCTAAAACCACGATTAAATTTTACTATAGGAAATATCCAGACTTAGAAAAACTTCGTGGACAAAATATATGAATCATTATTATTATCTGATTACTAATATTGAAGTCCGAGTTTCTGTCACAGTAACAGTTATTAACAAAGGTGAGACCATGCCTACTTAGCTTAGTACACCCCTCATTACTTTTTATATTGTTTGAGGAAGTTTAGATTTCTGTTTGTCCTTCTTAGGGGGTTGATTTAAGGGAATTAGAATCAAAACAACCTACCTTATTTACAATATTTTCAACAACTACATACAATATGCTTTAAAATGAGGATAAATATTTCAATGTCGATTTTCTATTACAGAAATTGTAAGACTTACCAGTTCTGAGGTTGTGCGTAAAACAGTGTACGGTGTGGTGGGAATTCCTCCCCCCCTCCTCACCCTGGCTACTAGCCAGAGGAAATAAGCTCTTTATGCACTAACTTCACATTACCAAGTTATTTGGTTACCACTTAAATTAAAACTTTGGTTTTTTTACGTGTCCGTAATAACTTCATAGTAGTTAGTAACTTTATGGTAGTTCATACCTGTTCATTTATTGATAACTTGGATTAAACTTATCATATTATTTTATTGCTTAGTAAAAACATCATACTGTTACTAATATTACATGATCTTTCTTTACACAATGGCTCAATATTTTTAGTAAAATTTTTGATGTTCATATATTGAGTATTCTCGTATTATGTGAAGTTATTTTCTAAGTACTTCGTCATATCCTGTGGAATCCCGCAAGAGATGATCCCAATTCTACATTAAGTATTATTCATTAGATTAAATTTACAGAATATTCGGTCAAAAGTTAAATTATATAACTTATTGTCAAATAATAAGTAAATAATAAATAATAAAATCTTAGCATACTAATCAAATAACCTTTGGCCATTCCCGGCGCAAAGGTGATTTATAATCCCAAACTAAAATTAATATAAACTTTACGACATAAGATGCAAATACAAACTTACATGGGTAAATATACCTATTAGTGATACAACGGTAAGATTTCAGTACGACAATGTACGATAAGGGCAATTCGTACCAGCCTGGCAGCTGGCCAGTAGAAACCAGCTCACCGCAACACCCCCACAGTACCGATACCTAAATGTTAACTGAACTTTATACTAGTCATTTGAGTTAGCTCTATTGATATAACAGTTAGCTGTTATATCAATGAGTAAAAATCGAAAATATATAAAATCCTGACACTATGCATTAGGTTAAAAGAAATATTACCCGCTTTTATGGTACCGACCATCATTGACCTATTCTTATCAAACATAGCATATAACACACCCGACTATTTCACTTTTTGAACAGAAATACAAAATATCAATTGGTTGATTCCTTCAGGCGCTACGATGCCACAGTCAAGTAAAACTTATAACACACCATCGTTTAGGCGTCGGGGGTTAAAAATTCTTCGATTTTCTGTAAATGATTTAAAACAAATATAGTACTACAAAATTTAAACCTTGTAAAAATAAAACCTAAAATACAGTATTTAATTATTTTTTTATTTTATTATCTACCATTTATTGGCAGTGTCCAGCCAATCCTGTATACTCGTAGTAATAGGCCTTTCGCATGTGTATTATAGTGCAGATATTACATATAATTCATTTATTTATAAATTACTAAGAAGAGGTCAACAAACTTACTATTGTTTAATAAATAAAGAAATGAATTTTACAATATTCCTATTAGCTAAATAATAAGATGATCTCCATTGTATACAATATTCTTATAAGAACTATAACTATAAATAGCAAATTAAAATATTCGGATATAAAAAGCGAATAAATAATTCAATTACCTACAGTAACATTTTCCTGTTCAGGCTATTTACGTTTCTCACAACCAGAGACAGTCGCGTTATTTATAGCCGTTACATTACGATGACCTTTTTGTCATTATTGTTTACATGAATTTTTGGCTTTGATTTATGTTATATACTATTAATAATATACGGTGGATTACGCATGGGGATGTCTTTAGCTGAGAGGTTCCTGTACTCACCATGTCGGATAACTGACACTATATTAACAACCCGGAATTTGAGAAAAATTTAAGCTGTGTTATGTGTATCAATGGCCCATACCAAAACCAACCACCATATAAAAAATCAAAACTTTATTTAAATATTATTGTCTCCGATTTGTCACACGCCTTTACCGATTTGGAAAACTCTGGTCCCATAACAAATGTAATAAAAATAGGTGAAGTTGTTTGGTCAACCAAAAAATCTTAAAAATCTGTATAAGGAGCCAGAAGTGGGTTGTCATTTATTTTACTTTTATTTTTAAATTCGTTTGTATGAAGCCTTCAGCAGAAAAACCCAAAGTGATAACCACTGTGAAATTTTAATTCAAAGCAATGTAACCGTTAACAGTATGACAACAAGCTGGCTTTTTTCTCATTATATATTTTTTTCTACAGTGCTCGAGGAGCATGTGAGCTGAGGGTGGAAGCAATTTAAACCAAAGTAACCTGGCAATAAGCCAGCCCCCAACCGTTCTTGGGGAGCAGACAGCCTGATATCCTACTACGGAATCTTCGTAATACACTACTAATTTTCTAGCTGATAAGCTCTCTGCTCTGCAGAGAAATAAAAAAGTAGGCATAAGTTGTTCTAATTGAATAGTAGATTGAAATAATTATGTACAAAGTACATAAGACTAAAGAATTATTTTTTCGCTAGAAACTTTACAAAATGGTACTTAGTATCTCTCTTCTTCTCTAGCGCTCATTAGCAAAAGTGCTTACCGATCAACAGTTAAAACTACGTGGAACTTTCGGCCAGGTCAGCTCTTGGATGGGTGACCGACGACTGGCATATACAAATTAACGGAACATTAAATTTTGTCAGGTTACACCTAAAATTTAAGGTTTTGAATTTTTCCTAAAATCTTGAGACGAAACGACGGCTTAGAAACTCTTACATCAGAGAACTTTTTTACAATGCAAAAAATTACATGCTCCAATACTGGACGAAGTTTGCAACCATTTTGCGAATCGATGTGAATGTATTTTAAAGCTTCAGTTAATATAGCAATCAATTATTGACAAAATTTCGGATGAAACATATACCTATTTCATATTTAAAAAAATAAATAACTCTTTGTAGCACTAATAGCATCACTGCTATGACAGAAACGATTCTGTCATATATTAATGTGTAATTAAATTAGTAAGTATACCTGCCTAACTCTCACGTAAATAAAATATATGATATTTACCTGATTTTTTACTGTAACAAATCATAAAATATATTCATTATGAGTATGACTATAAGCTCTCATAACTGCAAACATTCGGTTCTTCAGAATCAGAACCCTTTATTTGTGTGAAATCAGAACACAGTTCTACGAGATTTTCTTCGCTTAATCTGAGCTGGGTGGTGCTTAGTCACTTTATTTTTCAGTCGGTGCATGCTCTTTGTTGGGATGAATAATCGGTCGATCTTATTTCAAATGGAATTGAGAAAGGTAATGCCGGCTCTGGTTCACTGACTGTCAGCTTTACTGACTTTTCCGGGACTAAAAAGGCTATAAGTTAGGAAGAATTATTTTTTAATTCAGAGTTAAGAAATAATAGGTGACCGAAGTTTTTGGAAGGAGAGAAAGGAAGTTTTTTTTAGTGGGCTTGTTTAGAGCAGTAGCTGTAGCCGGCGACTTAAAGATTGTATTTTTTAGGTAAAATCCTTTCTTAGTACACTTCTACACCCTTTATTGAATACTTCCTTCAAATTTCATGTTTCAAGGTTCAGCGGCTAAGGCTTTGAGAGCTTTAGCCTAGGAGGCTGACGGAACACACCGTTAGGTGCATGGCGACAGATTTTACAACTTGAGGTAGCTACTCGTAGCCAGGCGAGAGATAGAAAACGCCCTACCACCATACCATGGTTTCCTCATTATGTTTTCCTTCTACGGTAGCTCAAACTCTTTTTGCATATTTCGTGGGATCGAACCTCGTACCTTTATTTCGTAATCGACCATCAGCGCTACAATATATATATATATATATATTATATATTTATTTTATGTTTAGCATTAATATAGCTATGTAAATTTAGTTTCAATTTTAGTTGCATCATCTCCTTTTGCTTTGTTGCTTTTTGTTGCGCCATCATCATTCAGATGGACTACATTCAAATTTAACAGTCAAAAAAGGTTTAAAAATAGATGGACTAAACATAAATTTCCCAAATAGCAGTTATTTTGTCCTACAAACAGAACATAACAAATTTCAAAATTAATTAACCCACCTAACAGCATGCGTTAAAAGCAAAGAGTTAGTAGCAGAGTAAAATCAATTCCGGGCATTATTGGCCCACGTCCAGGCAAACAGTGGCCAGCCACAGCATACTGTATATTCGTGTACTATATATTAATCATAAACATATTAAAATAAACTGTTTCGTGTACTTTAGCAAGGACAACGCGCGAGGTGTGTTTTGTGGTGGAATTCTGACAAATAGGCCAGTGACGATGTGATGATAAATCACTAGTTGACTCGGCGTTGCAAATACGATCAATATATTTGCCTTGAGATGTATATATCAATACATTTGCCTTGAGGTGTATGAGGTATATTTTCTAGTTTAGCAAACAGTTGCCTTTTTGAACCGTTATTTCTTTGTAACTTTATATACAGGGGTAGGCACTCGAAGTGTTACCAACTTTAAGTTGCTATAGCAACCAAACTGTTTACAATATGGCACCCATTTTTTCACAGTCGTAAGTCTATTGTATTGTTCCTAAACATACAGAAGCTTGTTTTTAGTCGCTGCTAAAAAAAGTTATCCAGATGGAATTCAAACGCCACAGTGCCATTGCTTTGTATTTGGCTGGAAAATCGCAACCAGCCATTGTTAATGCGCTACGACACTTACATCTGAATAAAATGTTTGTGTATCGGACCATCACGCGTTACAATGATACGGGTAGCATCAAGAAACGCCATGGAGGTGGACACCCAACAACAGCAACATCATCAGAAATGGTTCGAAAGGTAAAGGCTAGAATTGAACGAAATCCACGACAAAGCGCAGTTAAATTGGCGAAAAGTCTCAATGTATCTGCCCGGAGCATAGGACGCATATTAAAAAATAAACTACAACTGAAGCCTTACAAAATACAAAAAGTGCAAGACTTGACACTTGCACAAAAGGCAGTTCGCCTAGAAAGAGCTAAGGAGTTAAAGCAGTTGCACGTTGATAGCAAGCTTGAAAATTTGGTATTTTCCGATGAAAAAATTTTTACGGTTCAGCAATATGTGAACAAACAAAATGATCGCGTATGGTTAAAGTCTAAATCAAACGACAATTTAGACCAACGAATTGGCTCTGCGAAAGCAAGCACCAGCATCAGTGATGGTTTGGGCCGCGGTAACTGCTACGGGACGTTCACCTCTCGTTTTCATTGAGCAGGCTGCAAAGATAAACCAGCAAATCTACCGTGAAAAGATTTTAAACGATGATTTGTTACCTTGGGCACGTAAGAAATTCGGTAGAAACCATTGGACGTTTCAGCAAGACTCGGCACCATCCCACAAAGCCCGTGAAACCCAAATTTTTTTGCAAGAAAAAGTTCCGAGCTTCATTTCTTCGCAACAATGGCCACCATATTCGCCGGACTTAAACCCAATGGATTTTTCCATATGGTCAGTTCTAGAGACCAAAGTGTCAGCAAAAAAATATGAGACAGTCGACGCCTTAAAGATTGCTCTTCGCCGAGAATGGAACAAAATATCAGCAGACCACATTCGTGCAGCGTGTGAAGCCTTCTCGGACAGACTCGATGCTGTTATCTGTGCTAAAGGTGGCCACATCGAACAATATTTTTTTCTTTTTAATTTTAAATGTTTTTTTCTATATATTGAAGTTTATAAATAAAAAGAAACAAAATTGTTAAAATTACAGCATTTTGAATTGGTAACACTTCGAGTGCCGACCCCTGTATATATCTTAAAAAAGGTTATTCATGTTAAGATTTCATATTCAAAGTTGAAAACTGCATATGTTTGACAAATATTATTGAAATCAGCCGGTAAATAAACCCGGAAGCATTTTCCTCTCTTCCGATCTGGAATACGACAGCAAAAAATGTGCTAATTAACTGTATTCCAATATGGTCAAAGTTCGATGGAAAAACATCTTGTACGTCTGTACCAACAAACAGACTTACGAACATAATACCAAAAAAACAACGCTTCGCTCGCACGGGCGAGAGGTGCTTATACGATTACTAGCTGCGCCCCGCGGTGATACCCGCGGAAAATCCCACGTTAACACTGTGTTAATTCAACAATATCTTGGTGTCAAATTTCATCTAAATTCATTTTTTGCAGTTTTTGCGTGAAATAGTAACAAACACACATAATATAAATCCATACATACAAATATTCGTGTTTATTCATTAAATTAATCTACGCTGAGTATTATGTTACTTAAACATACTCGTAGTTATTGTATTTTTTTGTAACACATATATTATATATTTTTAAATCATAACATTATTTATTATTTTCATTCGATAATAGCTGATTAAAATAATTCAAATCGTCCAACACTATCTTACAAATTTCACATTCCCGATAGGCATGTCTGTCATTCAGAAACCGTAACCTACATGTATAATTACAGTAAGGATATGTTGTATATTTTGACTTGTATGTGTATAAAACGCTTTGAAATTATAAGATATCCACATCAAATAAGTTAAATTTTATTTAGCTGAAAATTAATGTTTCAAATACTTTATTTCTAAACAGTTTATTATATTTTTTATTTGTTTATCTATATAAAAGTACATAAAAGCGTAAGTCTGAGTGACTAACAAGTTATAAATAGTCACAATAAATGCAGAGCCTACACTTTAAGACGTGTAATTTGAACAGTATATTCATTATAGGATGAGGAGGAATATGCTTTTGGAAATTAAACCTTAAAATAGTGTCAAATAAAGTATCAAAGTTTGAAAATTCTATATTTTCCATTTTATGTTGCGTGCAACGCCTTGAGTGACGGCTTGTTGTTCTTGTACATATAAGCTAATGAGAGAAGATATTCAAAAGTAAAAAATAAACACCATCAAAATTTAAAAAACATAATGAGAGTTAAAGAATCTCATATTATTCATAGCACAGACTTATCCTTACTGGTGTTTATATATATATCTCAAAATCTGACGTTGTGGTATGCATGCATGCGTGATGCATGCGTGTTTAAAAATTCTGCTTCTGAGGAAGCCAAAGGCAAGCATTCAGACCAATTCGCAGATCGATATTGTAACAAATCATCCTAATTCCATATGGAAATTTAGGTGATTTTATAAGAATTCTTAATGTGAGAAAACAATGTTGGTTATTTCAAAAATGTTACAGAAAAAGCATAGCTGAAGCATTACTGTTGAATTTATTTACGACCCAACTTTTTAATGCTAGTTTCAAATAATTTTGAAATATCATAATATTACAATGAACAATTTTCATTGTGGAGATTACAGGTCGTCCCATCTCCAAAGCTCAAAAATATGAGTTTCGTTTTTTACCTACTTACTAGTTTCTAAACCAGCTGACGGGTCAACTGTGATGGCCTTCACACTTTGGTAGGATCAGTTTTAGGTCCGAAGTCATTCATCTCCCTTAATAAGTTCACCATTTGTAACTGTAAGGGCTACTCAATTTTGTAAAAATACCTGTAAGTTCTGTCCTCTAGACATAATCCTGGCGCCAGAGACAAAAAAAACAACATTCATGCATAAGACAACAAACTTACCCAAGCAATTTCCACCATATAAAATTAGAATCAAGAACAGTTTCTTATGATGAATTCGCCCAATAAACCAAGTTGGGTTATTTAACTCAAGTTCGTTGGAGCAGATAAAAGCTGAATTATTTTCTCCCTCAGACAGGCAATGCTCTGTAAGATGCCACATTCCATATAAATACTAGCTCGATTTATTGATTATTGTAAGTTTATGTTGTATTTTGAGCTAACTATTAGCCTTCTTAACTCTGCAATACCTACCAAGCGAGAGAAGCGTCTATGCTACCAGTTTGGCATATTTTTCATGTTTAGACTAAATTATGTGCACTGTATGTTTATCGATCTAAAAGTATTTCTCTGTAGTTTAACTGCCAAAAATACGTCTACTCATACAAAAAAATACACATATAGTTATGTTGAAATGTACCTATACTTGTCCGATTTTTAGCAAATTGGACATAGAAAAATATCGATTTCACACTTACAAGTAGGCAAATAGGATGATAGGTAGATTAGATATATAGTTTAGTGGATCGATAATTTAATGATAATTATTTCAAAGTTTGACCTTAAAAAAGCGACATTCTCGTAAAAATTGATATATTTATATTTATACCAATATATGTTTATCATCGCATTATACACTTCTACTTCCACTTAGAATGATCTAGCGATAAAGCCCCCTATTGTTTGTTACGTCATTGCTACCACGTGCAAGCGTATTCACTATCGAATTAAGTCGATAAACGTTACCCTCGATTATTCGATACATCGATATTCGACACACCATCGATAGGTACTCGCATTTATAACGCAATATAAACACATCCAGAAAACATCGATTGAAACCGTTCCGGTACTTTACGACTTTATTTCTGGCGAGAATGTTTTCTTTGACTGCGTCAGTTAGCTTGCGACCGGCGTGTATCGGATAAATATTAATAAAGCGGGTCGGCCTCGTTTCTGGGAAGTTGGGAAGATCTTATTATAACCGCAATAGCACCTATAATTAGCAACATTCAAATTACTCGTGGCGTATACGTGAGCCAGATCGATGTTACGTGCGGCTACTCTGTCCGTCTTATTCAACATTTCGATTGTAGATTCATCGATTTGAATCAGGAACGTGTTATTACCTCATCGATTTCGATAATGATATAAACATCACTAATTTTTAGACCTTTGCGTGCTCTAGTTTTGCACTTTCGACCTATTTCGTACCTAATACTTATCGAAATTTGTTATAAAATACCGTTATATTAACACATTGTACGCAATATTAAGTTAAACTTCAATACAAAATAAATCTAATTTTAAAAATATTTATCTTTTAAAATATTATATTCAATTAATTAAATATAGTAAAAAATATTCTCTGCCTCTCTCAGCTTTAAATAGAACGACTCGCTCAACTGTAATAATTAAAGCGGTGACTTATGAAGTTTTCATTAACACAATATAAACATTTCACCGCGATAACGACAAGGTGACCATAATACCTTGAGATAAGCGATCACGTCTGGACAATAGGTCTCGTTTAACTAATAAAGTCTCCACTTTATTCTCGACCAAATCGATGTGAGGAGTAAGTAAAAACAAAAGAATGAGTCAGTGGATTGTGAAGCCAACGACCTGTCCGTCGGGGTGATCTTTCGAAATTCCCGAATAATTGTCGACGAGTAAGGTGGCGACTAAAATAACCGGAGACGAACGGTGCGCCCACGCATCGTAAACAAGTATTATTCTGTATTTTGATTAATTAACCATATTTGTTTCGTGTCGTAGACTTGGCTGTTCCTACAACAGCTAGTTGAAATACCAAGAGATTATTGACACTACGCAGAATCTCGGCAAAAAAACAACGTGTAAAATCGACCAAACGATTTATCCGTGTCTTTTAGTTATTACGCTTGCGAATATTTTGATAATTCAGGTCGTTGATACCGTAATATTGTTATTTGAAATGGTTGAGCGCGTTCGGGTATACATCGAGGCGTTTTAGTAATAAATATGAAAGTGTAATGTGGACGGGCATGAAACCGCTTTGAATGCTGAACTCGTACTGAACCACAAACACAGGCTAACTCGGGAGTGTGTGAGTGGGGGGAAGAGACACACACTCAACCCACCGTGGGAAAGCCTGCCTCTACGGTGTGAACATAGCTACATCAAGCCTTCATTTGTTATTTTGATGCGAATTCTTTCGCACATTTTGTCCGATCGCCGCACAGATAACGTCTTTTGTTTTCATTTCCAACACGATAAACATAACAACGTCTTACAATCTGTAATCCTCGTTTAATTGACGATAGCTAAACAATCAAACGAACAAACAGTCATTTGACATCCAAACGACATTATTTCCAAAGTAAATGAAACAAAATCAAATCAACAGAACGGTGTTGACCGCTCTGCTTTCGAGATGGAGTTGGATATTCATTCGGATAATGATATTCTGCGAATTACTCCGTGTTTATAACCATAATGCCTCGGTTCTTGGTGTGTCCGAATCGAGGTTGCACACAGGCGCAGATCAACGTTATGCCTTCACGTGGCAACAACGTACCGTGTAACCGGACCAAGCGCATTTGACCTTTGGGATACCATCTGTTTCCACCGTTTTAATGTTGGGTGGGCGCTTCTGCGGGGGAATTGGGGGGCCTGGATGGACTGGTTGTAGCGTCATTCGGCAGACGTCACTTGCACACATTGTTACCGCCGCACACAGAGACACGACGTGACCGTGGCATTCCATCGACATCATACTCACACACACACTCGCACACGTCCACAGCGCACCTTATTAAAACGAGACGCGAATCGACGACTTATCGGGCAATTAGTCGTGGCTTTCGTCAGATATTTCAGCGTTGGGAAATAGTAGACGGCATACATTGACACTACCTATCTTTTACTAAAAACTTAAATTTCTCCGAAATGAATTTGTACCTCTACTTTTAGTTATAATTAACAATTTTGAAATATTCACGATTGACCTCAACTGAATTTAGGCATTCTGAAATTTATTATTTTGCAATAGTTAAAAAAATAACTATGCAACAATAAACCGTGAACATAAATAAAATATTGTATAAACGGAGTCAAATATCGTCACATAAAAATCAGAAGCAGCAATGTAAATCAAACAAAACGATGGGTCCTACAACGAGTTTACGATCTGATGTCGTGGTACAGGTGAATCGGCACGCGCGGCGCGGGCGGAGTACGCAGTGCGCAAGTGTGTCTCACTACCACGTAATCTGTACTCCTGATAACAACTCGACTTGCGAATTATTCACGAGCTGTCAACTTATGAATTATTATTCAGTTAACAACACTGCGTTTATGTTAAACCATATTACAGTACGTTAATTGGACTTCAGCTAAGCCTTTCGTTTAGATTTAATAAGCGTATATGGTTTAGTTATACCTTTGAGTAATACCTAATATTCCTAATGTAAATAATTGTTAATAAGAAATCTGCAATTAACATGTAAACGAAATAAAAATAAAATACTAAAACTAACTGGTGTGAATTATTGCTAAATCACATCAGCTATATCTAATTTTATGATAACGATATTTATTTACGACCTTAAATTTAAAGTACGTACCTATATCTAGAACTAATTTAGGTAATTTAATGTTATAGCTTACGATAATAATTACAAAGTATCATATTACAGTGACACATAAAAATACATTTAAATGTATAAATTCAAACATCATCTAGACCTAATCTAATAGAAATTACGATGATGCATAAAATTTCGTATCTCACATAATTTTGCCATAAAATCTACTCAAAACGTCAATTTGTAACAAATGTATCTGTCGCCTAATAGAATCATCACATTATGTATGAATATTATAGTCCCTCCTACTTCAGAGTGCTAGTTATCTGATGAAGACATCACTATAAATAATAAAAACTAGCATATAACCCGTTTCGATGACAACTTAAATTAATTATATATTGCATTTTTGCAGCACACGTCTTTAGTTCAGACGTGACTGACATAATATGATACGTATGCGCATATAAAATAATATTTTTCTAAGCTTTTATTACTGCTGTATATTCCTTTTAAGGTTATGTTATTTAGCAGGCGCAATTAAATTAAGCAGCGAGAAAACAATTAGTAATCTTTCTAATAAGGTAAGTAACATAGTGATCGCAGACCCTTATCGTAAGAAGGTTTTTAGGGAATTAATATTTTAGGTACCTACCTTTTGTTTAGTTTTGAAGAAATTGAATTCTACAACATCTGAACCATGGTCATCAATAAAAAAGAAAGACTATTTATTTATCATTCGTTTTGAGAAAATATGCAGGAGAACGCATAACAGACCCATTACCCACGCGTATTTTTTGTTATTTTGATGAATACTTACCAAACCACTAGACCGATTTTGATAAAATGATCACCTGTAAAGTATACTCTTTATTGCATACAAAACCAGATTCTTCCAAATCCTCTTTTTGCGAAGTCCAACCGACCCATAATATTGTATAAATTGTATGCTCAGAAAAATATTTACTAAGTATCTATTTAAAATTACAGTTACCGTTAAGTAAACGATTTATTGAAATTTTTATGACAGTTTTAGGTAAATTTAATAAGTTTTTCGGTAATTTGATATTATGATAGTTAAGTAGGTACCTACTTGTTTTGTGCTATATATTTTCACGCCAAATATATACTATATAAATTAATTTATTCTAAGGACAAATAATAGGTAAATGGTAATTTGACACCAGTAAAATTAGTCAATTTGAAGTTTATAATTAGAAAATTACTACATGGGTGTTCTACATTGATCCGGCTACAAGCATTCAGGATGGCTTTGGAAATCAAGAGTGAGTGAGTGGTAAATATTAACAAGAAAGTAAATAACACATTTTTTTTAACCTACACTATCCCACTGCTGGGCAAAGGTCTCCCCCATATCCTTCCGTGCTTCACGATCCTGGTGCACCTCCCGCCAGTCCAGTTTAAATGCGTCGAGATCGCGACGCCAGCGAGTTCTAGGCCGTCCTCGACTCCGTAGGCCGTCAGGCTTCCACTGCGTCACGATCTGTGTCCATCGGTTGGGATGCATCCGCATAACGTGACCCGCCCAATCCCATTTAAGTCTTGCGGCTTTGTGACCTTACGTCAACAACACCTGTAATGGAGCAGCTTGGTATTTCAAACTCTGTCCGTTCTTTTATGCCGAGGATCCATGGCTCTTTGGCAAACCCCTAATTTGGACTTCTGATCATCGGTCAGCGACCAGGCCTGAGCACCTTAGGTTAGGACGGGCAATATACATATAACTGTCCGTTCTTTTATGCCGAGGATCCATGGCTCTTTGGCAAACCCCTAATTTGGACTTCTGATCATCGGTCAGCGACCAGGCCTGAGCACCTTAGGTTAGGACGGGCAATATACATATAAAGACGGGCATGAGTTTACGTTTCAAAGATATCGGCAAGTTGCCCTCCATCAATTCTTTCGTAGACCAGTAGCTCCTCCAGGCGTTTTCGACGCGGCGGTGCTCAATTTCCTTGTCGTGTCGGTTCTTGAAGGATACTAACTGATATACGTACTCATCAACATACTGTAGTGCTTGCCCGTCTACCTCGACCCTGCGTTTCCTGCTATTGGTCATGACTTGCGTCTTTGATCTATTCATCATAAGTCCAACCTTGAGGCTTGCAGTGCTCAGTTCTTGGAGCATAATTTGCAATTCAGACGCCGTTGATGCAAAGAGAACGATGTCGTCCGTTAATGTAAGGTTACTAAGTTTTTTGTTGCCGAAATCGATCCCTCTTGTCAACCAGAAGCTCGCCAAGGTCTTAAATACTTCTTCAAGTGTACTTGTGAATAATTTGGGAGAGAGCGGATCACCTTGCTTAACACCCTTTTTTATTGCAAATTTAGGGCCATTGTCATTGATTTAACAGCTGCTGTACTACTGTTATAGATGGTTTTGATGATATCTACGTAACTTTTGTTTAATTCCTGATTTTCTAATGCAGAATATATTGCTTTGTGCGTAATACTCTCAAAATCCTTAGTATAATCTACGAAAGCTAAATAAAGTGTCTTGTTGAACTCGTTGTGCTTTTCTATAATCTGACTTATTGTGTGTAAATGATCTATAGTTGAAAAACCAGTTCGGAAGCCTACTTGTTCAGGGGGCTAATGTTTGTCTAATTTGATATCGATGAGTTTTTGGATGACTTTGATCAAAGGTTTATAAAGATGAGATGTCAGACTGATAGGCCTGTAATTACTTATGTCACTCTTATCTCCTTTTTTATGAAGCAGTATGATATTAGAGTGATACATTTTTTCATTTATTTTGCCTGTATGAAGTATTGTATTAAAAAGATTAGTGACATGGCGGAGCAAAACATAGGATCCAATTTATAATGCCTCTGTTGTGATGCCATTTTCACCGGGACTTTTATCAAATTTCATCGTTTTCAGTGCATTATGCACGTCAAAACCAGATATGTATGGTATGGAGTCGTGGCGTGAATACTTACTTGATTTGTCTGGTGATTTTTTTAATTTTTGAATTATATTGTACAAAGATTTGTAGAAATTTGTGCATATTTCAAGTACTTTATGTATGCTGCCGTGCTTAACAACGCTATTATCTTGAAGGCGGTTAATCCAAGTTTTTCCTTTATAGAAACCTTGTTTTGCTGTTCTAAGAGAGTTATGATTTTCTAAGACTACTTTAACGGAATGTGTATTATAGTTTCTGAGATCCTGTCTTATACTGCGTTTAACCTTTCTATCTGTATTTCTACGTTCTATTGTCCCTATTTCATATTTCATTCTACGTTATATTAACATGATTGTTGAACTTGACAGTTTACTTGTATTGTGTTTATCTCGTTTTAAGTTTTTGCTACTTGTGTGTATTGCTTTTATTATATTGTTATACTGGCTATTTACGTTTTCTTCACCATCTGTTTCAAGCACGTCAAAGTAGTTGAATAGCTGTAATTTGTACTTGTCAGCATTGTTGATAATTGTATCTTTTGTAACTTTTTTAAACCGATTTTTAAATAAATCTGTCCTCTGTATTTTGAAGTCAAATCTTACTTTTGCTCTAACAGGCCTATTGTCAGAGTTGAAACTGATTCTGTTTATTATGCTGACGTCTTTTATTATTTCCATGTTGGGAGACAAAATGAAATCTATTTCGTATTTAGTTACTTCATTTGGACCTTTCCAAGTCCATTGGCGTTGAGGTTGTTTTGGAAAGAATCTGTTGACTATTTTGAGACCTTGTCCAAAAGCAAACTGGATAAATCGAGCACCTCGCTCATTGCGGTCACCTAGACCATGTTTGCCTGTGACTTCATCAGTGTAAGATTGTTGCCTAATTCCAACTTTGGCATTAAAATCGCCAATAACCATAGTCCATGTACCTTTATTCTCATCGCACACTTTGTTACGGTGATTGTAAAAATATTCAAACTTATTAAGTTTAGAGGCGGTTGGAGCGTGAGCTTGTATAAGAGTGAGTGTTTTATTGGGTGTTAAGTGAAATTTTAAGGATGCTATCCTTTCAGAATGACCTGTGAATTCAATGATATTGTTATTCCACCTTTTAGCAACTAGAAAACCTACTCCTAATCGACCTTGTGTTTCACCATAATGAAAAATAATAATTTGTCTAATTCTCTAATTTCTTCGCCTACTCTTCTTACTTCTCCTAGACCGATAATATCCCAGCATATACTCGTATCTTTAATTGAATTTTCTATTTCGACGAGACGATCGTCTTCCATTAGTGTTCTAACGTTATATGTTATAATGTGTAGCAGATCGGTGTTCTTTATAGCTTTAGCCGTAGTTGTTTGACGGGCAGGCGACTTCACCCGGGATTCTTAACACCCCTGTTTCCAGTGCTTTGCTGGTCGCCGTCTCCACCAGCGCAGGTGCTGAAGTCGCCGGGCTTTTGGGGCCTATTCCTGTTGTTACTATCCATCGTTTCTTTATGGGGGGTTTAGACCGTAATCCGCCGCGCTGGTCCAGTGCGTGTTGGCGGATCGCCAGAGCCTCGTTCGTTGACTAGCAGGGTGCACCACGAGCAGGTGAGGTTGGCTTGGAGATGTTAGAAGGACCCCTTAACATCACACATACGTATTTAAAAAAAACGATAAACTTAAATAAAAGAAAAATATTTTATGAAGCTTAACTGCTAGGCCTATATTGTTATACCTACTTATTTGGACCCTTGTCATACAACTATTGCCGTAAATCAGCGACAAAAAAAACGATAATTTGAATGTTATTTTCACTTTATTGAAGTCAGCTAAAATTTTAAAACGTAGTACCTGGTCTGTTACAAACTTGCAAACAATAAAATTATATTTAAGTACAGCGATAATTGGACAATAAAATGATTTGTTATAATAAATTGCCGTCTACATAATTAATGGAGGCATTACCTACCCAATAAATAAATCACTTTATTCAAATCATTACAAATCCGTTGTTATTTATATGAATGTTAAATGGAAGTGATTTTAACACACCTCCTTCCGATGTAAGTGCCAATAAAATTATCATAAACAATATAAATATTGAGACAAAACATAAATAACGCGGACACTTTGTATTTAACAAATTATCTTGAAAGACAAGGATGTAAAAATAATAAGTGGGGCATAATTTATTTTTATGTTTGTTCGAGAAAGTGTTCTTATTCAACGTACATTTTGAATCAAAACACTTTTTTTTTACTTCAAAACACATGTTTTGTGACTACTAGCGCCATCTAGGAAATACACTAGTTAACTGATAAGAATATAAGACTTTCTGAAGATTGTATATACTTGAGTAATACCTACCGAGGCACAATAACCAATAGCATAAGAATGGTATAATGATATACTAATTAAATTATGTATCTATCTTTAGGACTTTAATTCAGTATTTATTTTCAAGAAGGTTTGGTACTGAAAGACAGAATAACTAATTTCTTTTGATTTAGGTATAATTCTCAAAAGACAGAAACTTAGCTCTTAACCTAAAATACCTAAATCCTTTTCTACTAATTCTAAACCCTCTAAAAATTGCAAAAAAATACTATTGTTAACCTTTAGATTTTCTAGCAAACTAGCATAACGGAATAACGTTTTGAATCTAGAATGTTCGCCGGCAAGTCGGCGAGAGCACGATGCGACATTGGTCGTAAACTCTACGTAGAGACACAAACACAAATGACTCTACCGAACTTGGACTCTAGGAGAGCAGTCGTTAAATAACTTTGTATACTTTGCACTAATTAAAGACGGCATTTCAGTGCGTGGAAATTGTTTATAAATTAAATAGATAATGAAAACAAGTAGCAAGAAGGTGCTTTTAAGAAAGTGTTGAGTAAACAACTGCCATTTGGCAGGCGTCTATATTTTGTTGTAATTACTTATTATTTTGATTTTGATTAAAACTCGTGTCGAGTTACGTTAGCGGCAAAATAAGTAGAACAGGTAACAGCAATCTTGTTTTTTTTTTTCAAATAGAAGCAGGGAAATGTCAATACTTAACTAAGATTCACCTTCTTCATTGCTAACTTCTTCGTTAGCAATGAAGAAAATGTCTTCTTCGTTGCACGAGACTACAACCAAAAAAATGCAAATGTGCCCTTTAAAACAAAATAATATTTTTGTCTAATCTGTCTAAGCGTGGCCGCGTCGCTGAGAAATCAGAGGGCATAGGTAGGTACTAGGTACATAAAAAAGATACCGACAAATTAAGAACCTCATCTCTATTGAAACGTTTAAAAAATCAATCATCTTTTTCAATATAAAAAATTCGATTTAAAATATGGAGTGTCTTTTCGCTATGTAGTTAAGAAATATTATTTTGTACTAAAGCGTAAAAATTTAAATGAGCTAATGCCAAAATTAATTATCAGTCGAATTTAATAAGAATTTCTAGAGCAATGCGGAGCTGCTCGCTGACGTGGTTTTACATACTTCTTATATCTCCTATATCTTAAACCTTGTCGAATAAGGTTAATTACTTCCCCAACCCACAATTTGGCCAGCGTAGCGGACTACGGCTTTCATCACCCCCCTTATGCTAAATGGCTAAACTAAGTCAGGTATAGTTTTCATTGTACTTTGTCTAAAACAAATACCTGCATTTATAAGGTTAAATTAGTTTGATGATTATAATTTAGTGCCTGTTAGTTTTAATCGATAATAAATCGATAATTTAATTCGTAACAATTCAAGTTTAACCTGGTGATTTTTTTATTCCTGTTCAACTATATCTATTATATTATGAAACAAAATTATCAAATTCCAGACTTGAAATGTTGCTGAAAGGATACTTTAAGTTTGAAAAATAAACGTTTTTTTACCTAGATGCACTTTTTTTCTCAGTCTCTACTTATCTAATAATTATTCAATAAAGATTTTAAAGTATACGTAGTCGTAGAATAACACGGAAACGGAGTAAATAACGAGGTATCACTGGTCATTTCCTTTCCTATTTATAAAAGTGAAGATCTGTGTCTGCTTGCCCTTATTCCACTAAATGTGGTTTGCACTGCATGTCATTATTTTTAACCTTGGTGATACTTATAACATATTCGCATTTTCTAGTCAAGCCATTATTGGTGAGCTATAGACGTGACGGCCACGCGAGAAAACATTTATTATAATTATATTTAAATATAGTTAATTAACTCAGTTTGAAAAATAGACTGCGATCACAGCTTGAACTAATGAACTCTGGTCTCTTGAGAAGCGAGCATTCACCCATTATTCAGTGAATATTAGAATACCTAGCTTAAATTATTTAAACAGTTCATAGTTCTACCGTCTAAAGCTTGGTTACCTGGGCAATAGCCGGTTTACTGTTCAATATAAACACATGTATACATTAGTCGATGGTAAGACTTTCGTCTAAGTATCTATATGTAATGAGAACTCGGGCCGAGGGCCGGTTTCATACTACTGTGAGGATAATCTCAAGTAAATAGGTCTAATATGAGGAAAGTATACCTACGCTGCGGCTTACTATGTTTACTCAGGTAAGTGAGATTTTATGTAATGAAGGTAATTCTCTACTTTGATGTTCGTCTAAGGTTGATTGTTACAAAGTCATTTTTAAATTTGAGAATTTGTTAGACTACTGTAACTTAGACCTAAGAACTCAATACTCAATATATTTATTGCTAAATTAGATATTACATGCGGATCTTAACATAATGCAATAAGTACTTATATGTATATCTAATATTAACCCTAGTCGGGTATGGCAATAGTAAGTACGTCCACATCATCACTTACAAAATAAGAGACTGTGACATTTTCCTACCAAACTTGTGCTTATAAGTTTAAATTGTTTCATTGCAGAAGTTCAAGGCGATTAAATAAATAAAAAAAAAACTAGATCATTACTTAAAATTATCAAGCACTCTTATAATTGTACAGTATTTTAAAGTAGACCACTAGGTTCTATGAAATATTCTGATAGTTCTCAGGATACCATTGTTAAATAGAGATAGATACATAGAGCACGTCTCAGCGTGGTAAGATTCCGATGAAAACCGAAAAAAAAAATGAGCTGTTTTCATATTGTTGTTCTGGATCTTCCGACAAATGACTACACAGACATGAAACAATAGAGGAGATCCCAGTGCACTCAGTGTGTTGGTATGAGACGCCCACGAAGACCGAGATAAATTTCCTCGTTGTTTCTATGTCTCCTTTTTACATTGAAGCACTTTATACGCAGTAGGCTCTCGGCTGGGCAGCCAGCATCCCGAGCTACAAGCGTCGGCGACCGGCGTTAATGCAAATAACAAAATCGACTTTATAGAATAATCAATAAACATCAAAAGCCGTCGGAGCTGATTTACTTGAATCTAAGAACACTTTCGATCAAGTCACATTTTACAAGACAAAGACGATGACAGGCAAAATGTGGTTCAGCCAGGTTATTGATGGGTGAACCTTAGCATTAAATTACGTGTTCTGATTACTATTAGATAACGATAGCAGAGCATGATGTCATTACCGTATTAGTATTTGGATATCTTAAAAATTATGATACTAAAACTATACTTCAAAGAAAGTGTGTAAAAGAAGAATTTCTACGAAGTCTTTGATTGAGTTCATTTCTTTATATTAGATCATCAATCTTCGTTGAAATAATAGACTTAATATTTTTCAACAGCAATCAGCTTATACCTCGCACCACGGGCGACGATAGACGTGCGTACGTCTGTGCAGCGCAGTCAATGAACCGGCAGAGGTCAGGTGAAATTATCTCGTATACGAGTAGGTACGCCTTACACGACATCTGACTCACAATCACCGGATACTTGGTTATCTCTAATTCTGATGCTCGAGTATTTTGGACATCGGGTCGCAGAGAAAGGGAAGATCTCACGTGAGATATTTTGGAAGATTGAACAGTTGTAAAGAATGAAGGTGTTCGAGTTAGTGTAGTGTTTATAATCATTTAGATTATGATTTTGCAAGAACTACGACTTAAGAACATAACATGAAAGAAATTATTTTAAACAGGGTGTTTTTAGGATACTTACCTACCTTGTTGAACATACAGGAAACGTATATTGAAAAGTAATCACTTTCACGAAAAACAAATTGTTGATGGATCATTTCTTAGATTCATGATTTTGTAGACGATATGTTATTTTTTTACGTTTATTTCATGAGACCGGGGTGATACATAAGACAGAATGTAAGAAAAATCAGTTGTCCACCACCTTCTAGTGGTAGCGACTGTTAATGAACCCGCGTTACAAACAATTCTTCTAGTTCCGTCGACAAAACAATTTTAATAGCATACTTGGTGTAGTGAATAAAAGTGAAACGGCTTGAAAGATTATGTTTATGCACTTAAAGATCTTTTGACATGCAGCTCATGAAATGATGCTAGAATACGCATTAGCCGTCGTCTATGCTATAATTAAATCATTATTTTTAACAGAGTTTTTATAATATTAATGGCTGGACATGGGTCACACTCGCCTAGCGGTATTAAACGGCTCGTGCGAGTTTTTTGCTTTAGTGTCATATGTATAAATAGATCTTACATTCAAGTGTCAAAACACCTGCCTTTTGGACAAGGCATCTGCGTTTGTTTGTTGTTTTTTGTTCATGAAGTGCGGCCAGTGCTTATGACTTGCTTATATAGAATTTATTCAAATGTCATATTATAACAATGCTCTTTTTATTTAATGAGTAACGATTTACGGCAGGCGCCATCAGAACGGTTTTCAGTTATTTCAATTCAATTATAAAACCTCTTGATCGATTTTAATGAAATTAAAATGGGCGCAAAAAATCAGGTAATGAACATAAAAAGTACAGCCGAATTGAATAGCTCCTATTTTTAAAGTCGATTGATTACGTTTTAGGTACATAAAGAAAGCAAAATGATACTTCTGAAGTCTACAAAATCGAAACGACGACGTATAATTGCTAGAACATGTCATTGTCTCGATTTAAATTATAATCTAGACATTTTGAGTTTCATGCATAATATATATTCTATGCCTAGAGTTTTGAATTTATCTGCTACTGATCTGCCTATAAATGACAAATGTTTATTTAATTATGTTCGTTGTAAGTTACACATGTATACACCAACAAGAAATAAATACATTATTAGATTTTATTATTTTATTTTGATAATTTAATGACTATTATATTCCTATAATTAGGCATGAAATACAATTAACACATTTAACACATGCAAAAACTTAAATTAATGACAGCAAAAGCAAAATCACTTCCAAAGTTAAGCCTTGATTCACACTAACATCAGAATCTACTACTACCTACATTTATATAAATATAACAAACTAGACTAAGAAGCTGTAACTATTTATGCGCTGCTAAAGAAACAATGCCACATTTTATATCGCTTTTAATCAGATGGACGAAGTGACACGAAGTCGTAGGGGTGCCCTTAGTTTAACATTGTGTTTTGCATTTGAGATCGCTTCAGTCAGTCTAAGCATTAGACTTATATATAAGAATGGATTGAACTAATCTACTCAAAGAATGGTAATAAAATACTTAGCACAACATCAACGCGTATTTTTTAAGGGAAACAGGCTTTTGTCTTTGACCGCGACCTGGCCATCTTTTGTTTTAGTCTTCTTATGTTTTTTTACTCAGGGCATATATGCCCTAAGTGATAATATTTTGTTAGTTGCCTGTTTATTATGAAAAATTCTTATAATCGAATACCTATATTGCGAGCTTATTTTTGCGGCTTCAGATCAAATGAGACATCAAGAGCGCCAGCGCTTATAATTTATGCTTCATGAGTTTAATTAGTTTGAGCCTATCCATCCGAATTGTTGGATGGTCTGCGTTACAAGACAGTCAATGACACGGTGTATGATAGTAACTACAGTGTATTCTGTGGAAGGGGAGGGTTGAGGTTGCGATGCACTCGACATCTTGCTATCGGACTGAGATCTGTCCACTGAGTCACGTATGATCACAGAGCTGCTCGTAAATTCGTCTGTTCAACATTAAAAATATCTTCCTTAAAGATAAAGACAGTTGAGCATGCTAGGCTGGTCTCCATAGTCAAGCTTTCTCTAAAGCAGAGAAAAAACTAAATGTGCGTAATGGAGAGTACGAGTATAATGCAGCTGGGGTGACTTAAATGAATAAAGTTGAGACTACTTGATAGACCAAATCCAAATCGAAGATATTCTAGATGCGAGGTTTTTGCACTTATTTTATACTTCAAATGTCAAAAATCACGCCGTACCTATTACAATTTTTTTGTCTTACCCGTTTGCTAAAATCGAGGGTAATAATATAATAACAATAAAAGTACCTATATATGTTTGTGTTTGTCTGTATATCTAATCTTTTTGATCTTCTGCAGTCTAAATCGGTAGACTGTTTTCGATATGCGAGGTGTCATTGGATTTGTCTTCATCTGCAAATGGTTGTGATGGTAGTGAACTGGTTCCGTTGAGTTTGTCTAGAGACCCTGGACCTCTCTATCAAGTACTGAGGCAGGCTACCTGGGGGGTTTTATTTGGCACAACTCTAGATAACCCGGCTGCACCCTAACGAACCCCTTTTAGAAGATATCCCCTCGTCAACAAAAATAAAGCTAAATTGGTTGCATCCGGCGGTTTCTTCAAAAAACTACAGTGTTTTTTTCTGTAGTCGCTTTCGTACAACTAGTCAGTAAGTACTCGTTATTTACCTTCTATGGAGCGGTTTCATCATCTTTGTATCTATATTATAAAATCGTTGTACCTATCCGAAGGCACGCCGCGACTGCGTCGATAAACGCAGCGACCGGCGCTTCTACCAGCCTTCACGTATTAGGTTGGTATTAGACAATGTTAAAGACATTTTAAACTAATCTTTATTATTGCAAAATTAGAACTATTCCTTTAGCCCTTGAATTTACTAAAAGACCTTGTAATTCTCAGATCAAATACTATATTCCTTCTTATACTATAATACCAGAATTCCGTTGATATCATTCATAGTCATGGTCATGCTGCCATCCATACACACTGTACCAGACAAATTGCGTACAGGTCTCTTCTTTTTCTTCGTCTCCAATGGTGAGACTCGTTTTAAAAGACAAAAAGGCTTGTGGAAAAATACCCCAGCCAGTAGAAACGGCATTGAAATATAGACACTAGGACGAGTTCTGAAACTTCGTCTATATCAAGAATTCCCATCGTCGCTTTGCATCAGGCGTGTTGTGGTCTAACGCAAGCCTATTCTACTTTACATTTAAAATAATTACAGTATTGTATAACCTCCTCTTTTTGGCACTCGGTAAAAATATACTACTTGGCGGTTTTATAATGACGGCAAGTAATTGATAATGACGTTGACGTAGTATTTCGAAGGCACTATCACAACATGGTGTTTATAACTTATTTAAGGATATTTGTAATTTTAAACCTTTCATAACTTAAGCTGTGTGGCCTAAAAAATGTACTGACAACGTGTTTGCTGTGTATGTACATATTTTTTGTATGTAAAGTATATATCGCGTAAAATTAAGTTCATTATTAGAAAGTAGTGGTGTATATAACTTTTGTTACTCATTGTAGCACATAAATAAGAAATTATTTGGTAGCAGCTATCACATTTTCGTAATTCAGTATATTGGTACGCGCACTTAATCGTATTGCTCTACGTCTGCATTTGAGTATGTGACGTGAAGTTAGCTACAAAATACGGTGCCCATATCTACCTACTTAATTAAATATACTCATAGTATAGATATTTTTTATATGCGTCCTACTGGGGCCCGTATTGGGTTGCATAAATTAAAGAGGCATTATTTAAAATTGCATAACGTTTTTTGTCATACTCTTCGTTTTGCATAACTTTCAAATAGAAGAAATTATTAAGCATAAATTTTTCCTATAACTTCTTTTATAATAATGAGATACCATCATTAATTTTTCACGCATAATAAAGAATACCATAATATTAACAGGTACATATTTTTATATCTAAGCTAGAACCTACTGCTTACCTTGTTGACAAAAGTATTAGGATTGTCATAGAAAAATAACCTGAACCTACTGCTGACCTTGTTGGCGAAAGTATAAACAAATTTACTATTCATATATAACTGAAACGGTTATACATACCTCCATTATTACATATACATTTACATTTATGTTTATTAAATTTATAATAAAGAAAATTAGAGAAAGTTAAAATTATGCCAATAAAACAATTCTGCTTTTATAATACTCTGCTTATTATAATTTATGCGAAAAACTTTTATGCGAAAACAGTTACGCCAAACTACAAAATGCTGAAAAATATAATGCGATCGAAAGGGCTCCCGTCCAACTGTTAGGTATCAGTCTCCCGGGATGCAATCGACGCCTTTTACCTCGGAAAACAAGGGGTTGCCTAACTAAGCTACTACCAAGTTTGGTTGTTTTGTATCGGAGTATAGTGTGATACCTATAATTTAAATATCCTACAGTAATCTACAGTTTCTTATACAAGCACTTGTTACTTACTTCTTTGAAAATAATCGGGGTCAGAAGAAAGCCTTCATAAAAAACGTGAATGAGTAGTATGAAGGCTAGAGCTAGCCTTCACAGCATTTACTACTACTGAAATAGCATTGTGTATAGCAGAGCGGTCTTCAAGTTGTTTACATCATTACGAAACTATCGACGGAAGTGGTATGATGACAAAGGCGACTTACGGGACTACAGACAAACAGTTACTTAGAATGCTACGCATAATAGATTTTATTAAAAGGAGCTTTCTCTTTACATAATGAGTGCTTGCTTCCATTCGCTTTGACGAAATCAGTGCAGTGCAGGTCGCAACCATCCTTTAGGTTATGCAACGAGCTTGAGTAAGAAGGCATGTGGAAAGTGTGGGCTTGTCACATTGACGACAGTTATACACAAGTGCTAAGTATATCTAGACTTGCATATGACTCTACTAAGAGAATTGACGAGGTTTAGTAAGAATTTATAATATAAAATATGGTTGATACATAAGGATTGTATCTTACAAAATTTTGATCATTGTCGGATACGGTTTTGACTATATATATTACGTTCTCGGTAGCGATTTCTAAAAGTTGTCCTACAAGGACATCAAAAATATAATGAACACTTGTTTTGGTTTTTATTACTGAAGGATAAATAAAAAAAAAAATCAAATCAAATAAATAAAAATCACAATATTTTATTGTGCTTTCTTTCTTGATATACGGGGTGATTCTAAATTGAGTGCGTACTGAAAGAATATTGGGAAATAAAATAAGCGTGTTTTTTGTTAAACCCACTTTAGTAGGTACGTAAATATTGAGAAAACTTCTATCGAAGTCATGTAAAGTGAACGCCAAACTCATGGTCACCCTAACTTTTGGTGCGAAACAAGGTTACGGCGACGGCAAGTGTGTTCGTATGACCCACATTTGTAATCGCGTTTAGGTGAACATATTTCCCAGTTCTTAGTAAACAAAAATGCAAAAAAATATGTGGTTTTTATTACCAAAATTTAGAATTTAACTTTAGAATCACCCAGTGTTTAATTTCGTATACTATGGTTTGGTTCATAGAAGACGAGTATACTTTAGTTATCTGTTATTATCTTTTTAATTAGTTATACTACTAATGAATCTTTGGTAAATGGAAGTGTATGACTAATAAAGTGTATTCAGACCAGTAAAAGGATTTCACCGAAAATAAAACATTGCAATATTGATAATGGCCGTAAATAAAAGAGATGCGCGAACCAAAAATGTTTACAAAAATAAACGGCAAAGGTTTTACGGAGTGAAATCTACGTGGAAATATCAACGCGGCTCGTGCTCTGATGACGAGTGGCTAGGGATGTGATATGTTGATTACCATTATCGATATCTCGTAACTCAAGGACGGTTCTTCAAGCAACTTCTTGTAATAAAACATTTTGATGGCAAACTTTTCATCTCAATGACATTACCATATTTAGTACTTTTTCTTATTTAGTAAAATTTCCCTAATGAAATAATAATATCTAAATTATATTATGATATTCAATAGTACTCTTCTAATTTACTGAAATTTTTACGAATTATGGTTAGCTATGTGATTCACACTATAAGTTTATAATATTTTAAATTGTATAAGAATATAATACCTTATATCAAAATATTTTTCTCTGGATAAAAAATAACATATTTTTGAAAAAAAAAGACGAATAAAAAAACAAATAAATAACAGACAAAATGTATGAAAATCTGTTTTTTTTCCCCTCGGATACACAGTTGGTCGCGTGTGAAAATTATTCCTTAAGATGGTTGTAGTGATCCGGTTTTGACTAAGTACAACCCTAGCCGATAACCTTGTAAAAATACACACTATATCATATACCAGCCAAAAATATGAACCACTTTATAATCTAAAACTCTACCTTAGAACGACTTTAAAATCAGATGACAATTAATTAAAGCAATAAATAATCAGTTTTGTGCCATTGTGTCAGCTATGTAGCCGTTGACAATAGCATGTCGTCTACAAGAGTTACTTCGCTTTGCCTCTCATCCGACGTGATTTGTTTTGATAATCAGATGAGGTTTTTTGTATAACCTTCGTCTAAAGTTCATTTATGTATTAATTACTCGTATTTACGCGTCAAGGTTGTAAGCACAGGATGTCGAGATATTTTTGCATGTAAATGATCTAATTAGAGTTGTTTGTATTCCAGATGATTTTAGCTTTGGAGTGATGGTATTATGCATTACATATTTTCCTTAGGCTGATAATTTTATTATACTTATGACAAAGATTTTGCATGTTAAAAAAGGTTTCTAAATAATGTGCTAAAAATCAATAAACAATCATTGTATATCGGTTAAATCTTCAATACACCCTGTAAGGTTACCAATGAATAAAAACTATAAACTAACAACGCCGAAGCGCCTAAGGAAAGGGAGTTAGCTTAAACAGTATATATGTGATATTTTAGCTGTTAGTGCTTTTTTGGTAACTTTTCGAGAAACCCAGTTGTTTTGAAATACAGACGAGCTATGTGGGATTTTCGTCTAATTAGTCACTCTCAGTGAACTGCCTTTTTGTATATCGGAGGCTCTGATGTCTCCATCACAACGTCACCTGAACCGTTCGTATAGTGTTTTATCAATTCGTACAATAGTCAACAATACGGTATTCGTTGATTTCTTAGTACCAACAGTCAGCTTGGGTCCTTCGTGCCACTGATTACTGTTTTATCCGACTTTACGAAAAGAAGGTAACGCTATTGTTATTGGGTGAGAATTTTTTCAGAGCCTAGGTGGAGAGACAATTTTTCTGCATAGAATCTTTTCCCGATATGCTGCTAGATTAACAAAAGTCGTGGATCCCAGAATGAAAAGAATTCTTTTATTTTTGTTATAAAAGCTAAATAAAGAGTCTCAGCTCAAAAATAAAAGAGCAGTATCATAGATATCCCCACAAATAGACAGCTTCCTGGAATATAAGATCGATTTAAACCTGATTTCCCCACACTAGAGACGGTTGAGTTCTCCGTTGTTGCTTTTTTCCCATTTACGAGTTTCACGGCGACCGTTGCCTGAAACTTACACGTACCCAGAATATAAATGCTGACTATCATTCTCTCTTTCTTACTTGTGCAAACGAAAGCTGGCTATCTCTGTCTACCCACAAATAAAAATGTGTAGCCACCTCAATGTTCAAATAGAAATTGCAATATCCATTTCCAGCTTCCATTTGAATCTGAGCCCTTTTCTTAGGGCGTAAGGTAGTTTTTCTATTATTGTTATATGAAAATTTAAGGCAGTTTAAGTGTAAGCAAGGAAAATGTTGTCTTTTTCGAACCAGTTGCAGTTAAAATCCTCCGTCCCTGTTGGCTGCCCGTTGCGGCCCGGTTTATCTAAAATCATCTGGACCAAGTAAAACGATTACTTTAGCGGAGAGTTTATGAAAATGCGCAAACTTATTAATTTTGTCATTTAGGTGGCAAATAAGTAACGTCTTGGTATTAAAGTAACGTCAAGGGTTTGTCACAACGAGTATTATATTATTTCTGCCCACACGTGACATTGGCGAAATTGTGGCACAACCACAGAAGCCACCTAATATAAAAGTTGAAGTATATCATTCCTATCCACATTATAAATAAACTTATCAAATATTATAGATGTTACATTTTGCTTTGCAAAAATAAAACTACGCTTATTAATATTGAAATTTAAAAATGTATTGAAAAGTTTGATAGTGTTGCATGTTTATTGGTGAATCTGACCCGGGGATAAGTCGGGCCGTAATTGTGTTATTTAACATGATTTCAGGGATCCCCGTAAAATAATCAGCAAACATATTTCAGCCTTCATTGCATTTTTTTCCTATTTTGAGATACCTTTTTTTGCTTTGCTAATTACATGCTGAGATTTAAATATCATTGAATAAGTAATTGCGTTTATGGCGAGCCACTAAACTTCGACTCTCATAGTTTGTCGTCTTTTTACTAAAATTACTATGACATAATGCATGCAAAAACTAATAACAATGAGTAAATATGTGAAAACTCATAAAATTTACTTTATTCAGGAAAATCGATATTTAAATCCACAGGATAATTCTAAATCGCAACCGAAATTCCGATGCGAAATAGCGCAATTGACTGCGTGTGCGCAGGAATGTCGGGACATCGTCCTGGACCGGTTCCTCTCTTAGTCCAGGAGGCTTGATTGAGGTTGAGGTTGCGATGCACTCGACATCTTGCTATCGGACTGAGATCTGTCCACTGAGTCACGTATGATCACAGAGCTGCTCGTAAATTCGTCTGTTCAACATTAAAAATATCTTCCTTAAAGATAAAGACAGTTGAGCATGCTAGGCTGGTCTCCATAGTCAAGCTTTCTCTAAAGCAGAGAAAAAACTAAATGTGCGTAATGGAGAGTACGAGTATAATGCAGCTGGGGTGACTTAAATGAATAAAGTTGAGACTACTTGATAGACCAAATCCAAATCGAAGATATTCTAGATGCGAGGTTTTTGCACTTATTTTATACTTCAAATGTCAAAAATCACGCCGTACCTATTACAATTTTTTTGTCTTACCCGTTTGCTAAAATCGAGGGTAATAATATAATAACAATAAAAGTACCTATATATGTTTGTGTTTGTCTGTATATCTAATCTTTTTGATCTTCTGCAGTCTAAATCGGTAGACAGATATGCGAGGTGTCATTGGATTTGTCTTCATCTGCAAATGGTTGTGATGGTAGTGAACTGGTTCCGTTGAGTTTGTCTAGAGACCCTGGACCTCTCTATCAAGTACTGAGGCAGGCTACCTGGGGGGTTTTATTTGGCACAACTCTAGATAACCCGGCTGCACCCTAACGAACCCCTTTTAGAAGATATCCCCTCGTCAACAAAAATAAAGCTAAATTGGTTGCATCCGGCGGTTTCTTCAAAAAACTACAGTGTTTTTTTCTGTAGTCGCTTTCGTACAACTAGTCAGTAAGTACTCGTTATTTACCTTCTATGGAGCGGTTTCATCATCTTTGTATCTATATTATAAAATCGTTGTACCTATCCGAAGGCACGCCGCGACTGCGTCGATAAACGCAGCGACCGGCGCTTCTACCAGCCTTCACGTATTAGGTTGGTATTAGACAATGTTAAAGACATTTTAAACTAATCTTTATTATTGCAAAATTAGAACTATTCCTTTAGCCCTTGAATTTACTAAAAGACCTTGTAATTCTCAGATCAAATACTATATTCCTTCTTATACTATAATACCAGAATTCCGTTGATATCATTCATAGTCATGGTCATGCTGCCATCCATACACACTGTACCAGACAAATTGCGTACAGGTCTCTTCTTTTTCTTCGTCTCCAATGGTGAGACTCGTTTTAAAAGACAAAAAGGCTTGTGGAAAAATACCCCAGCCAGTAGAAACGGCATTGAAATATAGACACTAGGACGAGTTCTGAAACTTCGTCTATATCAAGAATTCCCATCGTCGCTTTGCATCAGGCGTGTTGTGGTCTAACGCAAGCCTATTCTACTTTACATTTAAAATAATTACAGTATTGTATAACCTCCTCTTTTTGGCACTCGGTAAAAATATACTACTTGGCGGTTTTATAATGACGGCAAGTAATTGATAATGACGTTGACGTAGTATTTCGAAGGCACTATCACAACATGGTGTTTATAACTTATTTAAGGATATTTGTAATTTTAAACCTTTCATAACTTAAGCTGTGTGGCCTAAAAAATGTACTGACAACGTGTTTGCTGTGTATGTACATATTTTTTGTATGTAAAGTATATATCGCGTAAAATTAAGTTCATTATTAGAAAGTAGTGGTGTATATAACTTTTGTTACTCATTGTAGCACATAAATAAGAAATTATTTGGTAGCAGCTATCACATTTTCGTAATTCAGTATATTGGTACGCGCACTTAATCGTATTGCTCTACGTCTGCATTTGAGTATGTGACGTGAAGTTAGCTACAAAATACGGTGCCCATATCTACCTACTTAATTAAATATACTCATAGTATAGATATTTTTTATATGCGTCCTACTGGGGCCCGTATTGGGTTGCATAAATTAAAGAGGCATTATTTAAAATTGCATAACGTTTTTTGTCATACTCTTCGTTTTGCATAACTTTCAAATAGAAGAAATTATTAAGCATAAATTTTTCCTATAACTTCTTTTATAATAATGAGATACCATCATTAATTTTTCACGCATAATAAAGAATACCATAATATTAACAGGTACATATTTTTATATCTAAGCTAGAACCTACTGCTTACCTTGTTGACAAAAGTATTAGGATTGTCATAGAAAAATAACCTGAACCTACTGCTGACCTTGTTGGCGAAAGTATAAACAAATTTACTATTCATATATAACTGAAACGGTTATACATACCTCCATTATTACATATACATTTACATTTATGTTTATTAAATTTATAATAAAGAAAATTAGAGAAAGTTAAAATTATGCCAATAAAACAATTCTGCTTTTATAATACTCTGCTTATTATAATTTATGCGAAAAACTTTTATGCGAAAACAGTTACGCCAAACTACAAAATGCTGAAAAATATAATGCGATCGAAAGGGCTCCCGTCCAACTGTTAGGTATCAGTCTCCCGGGATGCAATCGACGCCTTTTACCTCGGAAAACAAGGGGTTGCCTAACTAAGCTACTACCAAGTTTGGTTGTTTTGTATCGGAGTATAGTGTGATACCTATAATTTAAATATCCTACAGTAATCTACAGTTTCTTATACAAGCACTTGTTACTTACTTCTTTGAAAATAATCGGGGTCAGAAGAAAGCCTTCATAAAAAACGTGAATGAGTAGTATGAAGGCTAGAGCTAGCCTTCACAGCATTTACTACTACTGAAATAGCATTGTGTATAGCAGAGCGGTCTTCAAGTTGTTTACATCATTACGAAACTATCGACGGAAGTGGTATGATGACAAAGGCGACTTACGGGACTACAGACAAACAGTTACTTAGAATGCTACGCATAATAGATTTTATTAAAAGGAGCTTTCTCTTTACATAATGAGTGCTTGCTTCCATTCGCTTTGACGAAATCAGTGCAGTGCAGGTCGCAACCATCCTTTAGGTTATGCAACGAGCTTGAGTAAGAAGGCATGTGGAAAGTGTGGGCTTGTCACATTGACGACAGTTATACACAAGTGCTAAGTATATCTAGACTTGCATATGACTCTACTAAGAGAATTGACGAGGTTTAGTAAGAATTTATAATATAAAATATGGTTGATACATAAGGATTGTATCTTACAAAATTTTGATCATTGTCGGATACGGTTTTGACTATATATATTACGTTCTCGGTAGCGATTTCTAAAAGTTGTCCTACAAGGACATCAAAAATATAATGAACACTTGTTTTGGTTTTTATTACTGAAGGATAAATAAAAAAAAAAATCAAATCAAATAAATAAAAATCACAATATTTTATTGTGCTTTCTTTCTTGATATACGGGGTGATTCTAAATTGAGTGCGTACTGAAAGAATATTGGGAAATAAAATAAGCGTGTTTTTTGTTAAACCCACTTTAGTAGGTACGTAAATATTGAGAAAACTTCTATCGAAGTCATGTAAAGTGAACGCCAAACTCATGGTCACCCTAACTTTTGGTGCGAAACAAGGTTACGGCGACGGCAAGTGTGTTCGTATGACCCACATTTGTAATCGCGTTTAGGTGAACATATTTCCCAGTTCTTAGTAAACAAAAATGCAAAAAAATATGTGGTTTTTATTACCAAAATTTAGAATTTAACTTTAGAATCACCCAGTGTTTAATTTCGTATACTATGGTTTGGTTCATAGAAGACGAGTATACTTTAGTTATCTGTTATTATCTTTTTAATTAGTTATACTACTAATGAATCTTTGGTAAATGGAAGTGTATGACTAATAAAGTGTATTCAGACCAGTAAAAGGATTTCACCGAAAATAAAACATTGCAATATTGATAATGGCCGTAAATAAAAGAGATGCGCGAACCAAAAATGTTTACAAAAATAAACGGCAAAGGTTTTACGGAGTGAAATCTACGTGGAAATATCAACGCGGCTCGTGCTCTGATGACGAGTGGCTAGGGATGTGATATGTTGATTACCATTATCGATATCTCGTAACTCAAGGACGGTTCTTCAAGCAACTTCTTGTAATAAAACATTTTGATGGCAAACTTTTCATCTCAATGACATTACCATATTTAGTACTTTTTCTTATTTAGTAAAATTTCCCTAATGAAATAATAATATCTAAATTATATTATGATATTCAATAGTACTCTTCTAATTTACTGAAATTTTTACGAATTATGGTTAGCTATGTGATTCACACTATAAGTTTATAATATTTTAAATTGTATAAGAATATAATACCTTATATCAAAATATTTTTCTCTGGATAAAAAATAACATATTTTTGAAAAAAAAAGACGAATAAAAAAACAAATAAATAACAGACAAAATGTATGAAAATCTGTTTTTTTTCCCCTCGGATACACAGTTGGTCGCGTGTGAAAATTATTCCTTAAGATGGTTGTAGTGATCCGGTTTTGACTAAGTACAACCCTAGCCGATAACCTTGTAAAAATACACACTATATCATATACCAGCCAAAAATATGAACCACTTTATAATCTAAAACTCTACCTTAGAACGACTTTAAAATCAGATGACAATTAATTAAAGCAATAAATAATCAGTTTTGTGCCATTGTGTCAGCTATGTAGCCGTTGACAATAGCATGTCGTCTACAAGAGTTACTTCGCTTTGCCTCTCATCCGACGTGATTTGTTTTGATAATCAGATGAGGTTTTTTGTATAACCTTCGTCTAAAGTTCATTTATGTATTAATTACTCGTATTTACGCGTCAAGGTTGTAAGCACAGGATGTCGAGATATTTTTGCATGTAAATGATCTAATTAGAGTTGTTTGTATTCCAGATGATTTTAGCTTTGGAGTGATGGTATTATGCATTACATATTTTCCTTAGGCTGATAATTTTATTATACTTATGACAAAGATTTTGCATGTTAAAAAAGGTTTCTAAATAATGTGCTAAAAATCAATAAACAATCATTGTATATCGGTTAAATCTTCAATACACCCTGTAAGGTTACCAATGAATAAAAACTATAAACTAACAACGCCGAAGCGCCTAAGGAAAGGGAGTTAGCTTAAACAGTATATATGTGATATTTTAGCTGTTAGTGCTTTTTTGGTAACTTTTCGAGAAACCCAGTTGTTTTGAAATACAGACGAGCTATGTGGGATTTTCGTCTAATTAGTCACTCTCAGTGAACTGCCTTTTTGTATATCGGAGGCTCTGATGTCTCCATCACAACGTCACCTGAACCGTTCGTATAGTGTTTTATCAATTCGTACAATAGTCAACAATACGGTATTCGTTGATTTCTTAGTACCAACAGTCAGCTTGGGTCCTTCGTGCCACTGATTACTGTTTTATCCGACTTTACGAAAAGAAGGTAACGCTATTGTTATTGGGTGAGAATTTTTTCAGAGCCTAGGTGGAGAGATAATTTTTCTGCATAGAATCTTTTCCCGATATGCTGCTAGATTAACAAAAGTCGTGGATCCCAGAATGAAAAGAATTCTTTTATTTTTGTTATAAAAGCTAAATAAAGAGTCTCAGCTCAAAAATAAAAGAGCAGTATCATAGATATCCCCACAAATAGACAGCTTCCTGGAATATAAGATCGATTTAAACCTGATTTCCCCACACTAGAGACGGTTGAGTTCTCCGTTGTTGCTTTTTTCCCATTTACGAGTTTCACGGCGACCGTTGCCTGAAACTTACACGTACCCAGAATATAAATGCTGACTATCATTCTCTCTTTCTTACTTGTGCAAACGAAAGCTGGCTATCTCTGTCTACCCACAAATAAAAATGTGTAGCCACCTCAATGTTCAAATAGAAATTGCAATATCCATTTCCAGCTTCCATTTGAATCTGAGCCCTTTTCTTAGGGCGTAAGGTAGTTTTTCTATTATTGTTATATGAAAATTTAAGGCAGTTTAAGTGTAAGCAAGGAAAATGTTGTCTTTTTCGAACCAGTTGCAGTTAAAATCCTCCGTCCCTGTTGGCTGCCCGTTGCGGCCCGGTTTATCTAAAATCATCTGGACCAAGTAAAACGATTACTTTAGCGGAGAGTTTATGAAAATGCGCAAACTTATTAATTTTGTCATTTAGGTGGCAAATAAGTAACGTCTTGGTATTAAAGTAACGTCAAGGGTTTGTCACAACGAGTATTATATTATTTCTGCCCACACGTGACATTGGCGAAATTGTGGCACAACCACAGAAGCCACCTAATATAAAAGTTGAAGTATATCATTCCTATCCACATTATAAATAAACTTATCAAATATTATAGATGTTACATTTTGCTTTGCAAAAATAAAACTACGCTTATTAATATTGAAATTTAAAAATGTATTGAAAAGTTTGATAGTGTTGCATGTTTATTGGTGAATCTGACCCGGGGATAAGTCGGGCCGTAATTGTGTTATTTAACATGATTTCAGGGATCCCCGTAAAATAATCAGCAAACATATTTCAGCCTTCATTGCATTTTTTTCCTATTTTGAGATACCTTTTTTTGCTTTGCTAATTACATGCTGAGATTTAAATATCATTGAATAAGTAATTGCGTTTATGGCGAGCCACTAAACTTCGACTCTCATAGTTTGTCGTCTTTTTACTAAAATTACTATGACATAATGCATGCAAAAACTAATAACAATGAGTAAATATGTGAAAACTCATAAAATTTACTTTATTCAGGAAAATCGATATTTAAATCCACAGGATAATTCTAAATCGCAACCGAAATTCCGATGCGAAATAGCGCAATTGACTGCGTGTGCGCAGGAATGTCGGGACATCGTCCTGGACCGGTTCCTCTCTTAGTCCAGGAGGCTTGATCTTTATACAAATTATGACGAAGTGGCAGTTTTTATTATATATAGGCGATAGAAATATGTATGAAGACAAAATAATAACTACTGAGCAAATGCAATTATTAAGTTAAATGAAGTTACTAAGTACAACAATAACAGGTAGATAGATCAACAGATAGATCAACAACAGATCACTCAAGATCTACAGATGTTCCAAATGCTATGTAATAATATGTGTATATACTAGCTGTCCCGCCGAACTTCGTACCGCCAAATAATTATGTACGTTTCTCATCGTTTAAACCTTCCCTGAACATTCATAAGCATTGACATTTTAATTAAATTTTATAATTATGTGATAATACACAAATAAGTAAAAAACAGGATTAATTACACTGTATTATCTTCATTATATTATGAACTCAATTTACACTTCAGTCTAAGTAACACGTGGCCGGCTATGCTAACACCAAAAATTTTAAAAGTGGAAATAATCGAATTATACGGTATTTCGTTCACTACAAAATAAATTTAATTAATTTTATAGCGTCAACAACACGTGGTAATTATGCTGTTAAAATGTAGCTTATATGACACGTTCGTAGATTTACCATAGCAGCGCCATCTATTGATTACTTACTCAACCCAGTCGAAAGGTATCGACACCTTTTTTTGGAGTTGACAGATAATTGTGACTGTCAAATTATAACAGACAAATAATTAGCAATAAATTAAAATTGCGACTATAATTTGAGATTTAAACTATCCTATCTCTCAAGTTGGATAGAACTGCACATGGTGTGCGAATTTTATTATAATCGGTTAAGTGGTTTAGGAGTCCATTGAGGACAAACATTGTGACACGAGATTTATATATATTAAGATGTATATATATACAGTAGTACAGATAGCAGAAAAATCTGTCAAGTCGGGTTGAGACACGTATACTGTTGTATACACGTATATATGTATATATATGTTACGGAACCCTACAACCTTACAATATACGTGTCTCAACCCGAACTTACCAAATTTTTCTGCTATCTGTACTTGGCAAAAAACAGTAGAATCTCGGTACCCTCATTACGCTAGAATTATTATATGAATTGTATTGGGCTCCCCATCCAAATGTCGTTTTGCTTTGTAGTTTAGACTTAGTTGAATGATCACACCTACAAAATTGAAATTCACTGTAAATACGAATACTTTAAAGGTACATCTAAAAAGACTGCGCTGAGGTAGCAACAGGATAAACCGCAGGCTCTTCGTCTATACGTTCACGCAGTATTCCACAGCCTGCTTACCGTCCGGTTACTGCACGTAATGACGCCACATTAATATGCTGTAATTGATTTTAAGTACATCGGTAATTGAAAAGAATGTCGTCGTTAAAATCATTTTGAGGAATAATCAATCATTATACTGTTTTCGGCAAATTATTGATAATGTGAGGTATTTCGTGTTTTAGCTCTTTTTGGTGAAAAGTGTGATGCGTTTAGTTAACGGTTGTAAGGAAATCAACTTCCGACTTTTATAATATGCTTTGGGAATTTTGTCTCGAATACTAAAATGTAAGCGTTTACATCTAAATTCTAACAAATGTAAGTTATCCGCTTAGATAACAACTAGGTACGTAATTATTATTAATTTACGTCAATAAAATCTTATTGTTTATGGTATCTTACTTCTTATGGTCTACCTAGTATTAGAACTTCGATATTGTTGTAATATAAAGTTTATAAAAAGTATGTAAACGAAACTATAGATAGACCTTTCCAATAATCAGGTATACGCGTGAAAATCCGTCTTCTTAAATAAAATAAATCAAACACGCGTTAGTTTTCTAAATGAGGAATACCCTATCAAACAAAAAAGAATGTTTCAAATCTGTCTAGTCGTTTCCGGGTAATCAAGATACAAACAACAAAAAAACCGTCGAATTAAGTACCTCCTCCTTTTTTGGGAAGTAGTAGAAAGGCAGACTATGACAAATATAATTTAGCTGGTCAGTTAAATATACATAACACAAAATAAAAGTATATGGTCCAACATCTAACTTTTTAGAGGATATAACAACATTTCATTGGTCTACGAACCCCACATAGCCGATAATACGCATACACTAATGAAGCAGTATTGATCTCTGAGCTAGGTTACCTCTATGCTATTGTTAGGTATGTAGTGTACTATAGTACTATCGGAGTATACGCAATGGCCGTAATCGAATTAGTGAATAAGGGCATGATAATACTACACTATTACGTATCTAGATTGCCATTTAAGGTATTATTGCTGGGAAAGAAGTATAATAAATAAACGAATGTTTTCTAGGTATTCATTTAGGTTCGTATCAACATTTATTCGTTGCTGCTGGACATAGGTCTCCCCTATTAAGGGAGTCATATTACTTACGAAGATTTATTATTTCAAATTGTGATTATAGTAGGTTTTAGTATTACTTTATAAACGTTATATGTTATGGTAGAGTTTTTACAGGAACTAATAAATTATTTGTTGGAATTTTTAGGTACTAGTAGAAAGCACTGACACTATCAAAGAAGCACTTCTCTGTAGTGGCCTAAGATTAAACTATTCGTTTAGACAAATTACTTGAGACAAAATTTACCAAACGTTTTATATACTTTTGAATTCAGAGTCAATTGTTCAATGATCCCCTATGATCCGTAACATTGTTTTTCCTAACACGAGATATCTATCACAATTATCTATTAAATACTTCACAACTATTAACTGGGTGAAATTTCTGTTAAGCCCATAGTTATTTGAGCGTAGAACGTGCATAGTCGCTTACAAGCTTAACGTTTTAGCCACCCGCTGTTTTGCCGAGCTCTCCCACGCCCTCCCATTTATTGTTTTACAGATTTTTACTACTCCATTACATTTATTTTTTAAGTACAATCACACAGAAGTTGAATAAGAAGTTCAAATTTTGCTGAGAAAATGTAAGTCAGAGTTCAGATGTGGCTCAAAGTTTAAGGTACCTAGCAGGTTGTTCCAGAGAAACATAAAAGCCGTGTAATTAATAATTTATATAAATAATAAACAGATTTTTATTTTTATATAATTATTGCGGACAGGATTGTTGTTACTGAAATACACGTTTCGAAGTGGCGTCTACTTATCTTGTATTTGTGAAGTATCATAGTGTATTTTACTATTTGAGCATCATTTAATTTCCCATGTTGAGTTGTGAAAAAATATTTTATCCACTATTTTGTGCCGGCGTCCATCTTGGACTAATTTTCACCAAACATAGCTAGGAAGACTCCCGACTAATTCACCTTTTACTTTATCAAATCGGTTTCTCCATTCGGGAGCTACGATGCCACAGATAGTCACACACACGAACACGTTCAAACTTGTATCACCCCGTCGTTTTAGTATCGGGGTTAAAAATCATAAAAGAATAGGCTCACAACATTAAACCCTTAATGTACTTTAATATTATCTACCCTCAAACAATACAAGTGCTTGACTAGTCCCTAAACATACAGGTGCTAATCTCAAACACAATTCGGCTCTCCCATAATAATTAACTGTTGCTAGGCGCCTAGTTTATGACTGCATCAATTATACCCAAGCATATCCTAATTACTGTAATGGCATTAGCTTCACAGAGGAGGGAGGTGTTATAGGGCTGCCGTACGCTTGCAGTGCTTTGGAGTATTGATATATATAAAGATATTTTTCGTTTTCCTGTCGTCCAAAGGGGTTCCACTTATATACTAGAGCAAGCTTCCCAGAGGTCCAGTGCCTAAATAATTGTCAAAATTTGACAGCTCTTTATTTGACAGCAAACTGTTAATAAGCAGCTCAGCAGAAAATGATTAAACTAACTAAAATAGAGTCTGAGAAATAGAGGCTGGTAACGAAATTTCCTGTCCCGCTAGCCTATGAACAATTCTAAATGACTAGTGGTCAAACATTGAGACAGCCCTACTGAAGGGTCAAGGGGGGAGAGCCCACGTGCCGTGAAACGCTGATGCGAATGTGAGGTATGTAATCATGTGCGGTAAACAATGTACGTATGGTCCTGAGCGATATACCATTGCGATAATTAACACTGATTGCATCTGTGAATATTATACCTAACATTCTAAAGATATTACCTACAGACTGATAGACTTGACCTGTTTCTAACAACTTCTTAGCGATAAAGGTTAGTTCATGCAGCCTTACAAAAATATATCAATAACTGTAGTGTATACGACCAATCAACGTTATGTATCGAACAGCTTTTTTTTTATCAAATTCAGTCCTAGTCCCATAGTGAAAGTTATTCTTTAGGATGACTATAGTGACCCTCTGTCAGCTTAGTGCACCCCTAGCCTATGACTCTGTATAGAACTCAAATATTAATTTTATTCTTTATGCTAGTGATTAAAAATTACGAACCTTGTAGAATGAAAGAAACAGAACATCAGATAACAAATTCAACAAAACTAGCCACAAAATTCGGTCCTATTGCTAAAAACAATCTTTTCCACCCTTGTAGGTATGAAAAATTTAAATAGATTTAGCTTAGTCGGTGGTGCTAAAAAAACAAAATCACGGATCAGAAATTAAGTAAATTATTTATAATTTTGTTTTTTTAATCGGCACCTTTGTTATAACCAAATACATAGGAGATTTTATAATCAAGCTAAATGAAGTTTTCGCATCAATTAGGCAATGGAATCCTTGTCTAGTAATGTCTCTCATAAACCTGAAATGAAATTGGGTCAACTACAATATGTCGCTGATGGATAGATCAGCAGACATTATTCTTTTATGAGAGCTTAGGGTTTTATTATGATTAATTTGATGTCTGGGGAAATTATTTGACCTTGCTTTTTTGAAACCAAATCTGAGAACCGGTTTTCTACGACGTCGTACCTAAATAATTATGATATGATATTAATAATCGGTTAGTGAAGTTAAAGAGTATGTTATGCAGGTGTAGCTGGCATAATCATAGTTGGTAATATACAGCGTGCCCCCTGTACCCTTCCTTTTGGCATCTCCGTAGTCAGGTAAAAATGATAGAAACTTGCAAAATAGTTTAGAGGCTTTAGGGCCGTGGGGACCGGGAGCTCATCTTATTTTCCAAAACTTATAGGAGCGTTTGATCGCTGGGCACGCTGCCCTCTGGTGGTGGGTTGGCGCATTTGGATTATCTGTAGATATTAAATGGTCTATAGGTAATCTTTCTGCTATAATTTTTTGTTGTCGTAGTTAGTCATTTTGTTAATGTTAATTAAGGCACTTTTATAGATACTACTATCAAAATTATCACGTTATCAGATAATCTAAGAGATACTCAAAATATAAATTTATTTTGTCCTTCAGTGCAGTCAACGAAAATGAGTTCATTTGCGTCTTTCATTTACTTTTGTTTATATCAATCATTCAGTGAATACCATTTTCCACAGCTTCTTGTTCACACTACAGTCGTGCACGTAGTAAAATCTCGTATGTCGTCATGTAATTAAGCAAAGAAGGCGTCAGAAGACGGCGGGTACCACCGAGAATGTTCACGGATCTCATTTCCATGCAAATGAGGAGCAATATAGGGGAAGGCAGTACTCCAAGTTTGAGTGAAGCAGCTCGACGTTTCAAGTGAAAACGAACGAGTTAATTTTGTGGGAAAAACATTGTCTAAAATTATTAAACCGAAAATTTAGAGTACCTTTACACATAAAATAATTTCACAGAAGACTAAACTGACAATTTAAATTGATTAAAAACTATGTATGCCCACAAAAACGGCAGTATGCGAGTTATTGGAACAAATAATAATATTCGTATAATGCTGTACTTTACATTATACGCTTATAATTTTAAAAAGCAAATACATAGATACATTGCTCCAGGCGGCTCGTCAGACCACGGCTGGTTCAGAATGGAACTAACACGTCCAATTGTCCACAGTCAAACATTGAGAGCATACGTCTCTATCACATGGACATGCAGTCAAATAAAGAAAGAGCATTAAAATATGAACTCGGTTGAAAATCAGATAGCGACTACAGCGCTACGATCAACAATCTCGTGAGTTAACTCACTCATAAGCACCAAATATCTGACAATAACTGTTACAGCATTCCTAATGCCAATGTGAGCAAACCTCACTACCCCACCATTACAGAACGTTAATCTCTGTTCCACTATGCTGCTTGTAACACACGCCACGACGTCAGTAGGTAGGTATACTATAACGGTTGGTGCGGCGGTGGCAGGATGTGCGATGCCACTCGGTCGGGCTTATAGCTACTTGATCGATAAGTAATATGGTATGATAATGAGTTTGACACGCTAGTAGGTAAATTTGTAGCGTGATCTGCTCGGAGGAACTGTGGAAGATCGTAACCAAATTTATATTTCGGTTAAATTGGCTAAATCAAACTGTAATGAACTGTCTACTCTTACAAGACTGGCACAAGAGTAAACGAGCCTTGAGTTAGGCATAAAAGGCTGATTGATAATTCTTTAGTTTTCGCGAGTACCGCCTACAGAAGAAGCTTGCCTTAAGTCCGAAGTACACGCGCATATTGAATACCGGTTTAAAGTTTAATATTTTTAAGATATTAGATTACACGTATACAATAAATTTAAGGGCTTATTGCAGTATACCTAGTATCAGAAATGTTATGGACATTTCAAAATACAAATTGTCAACAAAAAGCAGTTTTATGCCCGACATAAACGAGAATGAATTACAAAAATTGTTAAATATTATTGTCGAAAACTTGTTAACACAAGTTTAACGTTTCCTCTACACATAAAGTCGCAGTAAGTAATTATAAAACAGGTAACACTGTCACGGTTGCATGTGCCACGATAAAACGGTACCGTTTTGTTTTGGGTCAATTAGCACACAATTTGTAATTACAAATTAAAACCTCGGTCAAGTAGTAATTAGTCTTTTATTTGCTAGGTAACTTTAAAATTTAGAATTGGAGTCAAAATTTAGTCTTGTTGAGGGAAAATTGAGGATGTTCGATGATTACCTAACTTATTTTCTGAATTGAACTGATAAAAACTATTTTTCGGACCATCAAACTGAGCTTTCAACCCTAATCCAATAGATACAACGAATTACCATAAAAACTTAGTTCACTAAAAAGAAACAACAAGATTTAAAATGTTTTTTTTTATTATACATGTAGGAGAACAAGATAACGTTCAACAAGACGGTCCAACCAGTTTGATTCTCGGCTTCCCTATTGCGAAAAGTGCGCTAAGAAACATCAAGAAAATATGAAGGCTAAAATAGTAATATACCTACTCTGAGGTCAGGACATCACAAAGTTCAGAGTATAAAATCATAAAATGCGGGGTAAACTCACTTACGCAATCTACATTACAAAATCTCAATGCACCTAGAGCAAAATACATCTACTGGGGCATTGAGCAAATTATCGATTACTAACGTCATACGCGAGCGCGCGACCGGTGGCGATGGCGGGTGGTAATAACACGACATCTGCCCGAGAGCCGCTCGCGCACGTGGCGCGAACACCTTTTGTCTACAGACCCCAAGCCCACCTTTTTACCAACACTCTATTTATAAACTGAGACAGTTCTAAATTTAATTTGTTGATGTGCTTTAAGGTATAGGCTAGTCCAATGTTAGCAGAAGGATTAGTGTTATCTCGAGACTTAGGATCATATACCTCGCTCATAACAATGAGGGCAAATCATTCTACCGCTGTTGTCTTAAAGCAAAAATCATAACATTCAATTTGTTATATCTATCCCGAATACCTATCTATATTATATCGCATACCTACATGAATTTTATTCCACTCCTTCCCATAAACCTTATAAACAGTTTTACAGAAAAACATACAATAATATTTTAGTAAGTAATCTAGATGTTATTGGAAAATATGTCGGAATCTATACAAAATATATCACAGAAAATAACATATTGTTATGAGCAAAGACGGGCCTTTGTTGCGTTGTGCATAAAAATAGATTAATAATAATATAATACAAGATGCGATTTGCAGAAAACAGTACAAACATGCAGTAAACTTTCTAGAACTCATCCAAACGTTGGTTGTTTGAACGACGCGTCGTTCCACGAGCCCTTGTCTAGAAATAGGCATTAAACAATCATTTGTTATAATAAATACTACAGGTAAGTGATAATCAACGGCCTCCGATGAGCAAATAGAGAATAAAAACTGAATGGTAAATGAGAAGTCAGAGGCGGCACGTATGGACCGGCAGGTGATTATAGGACAGGTGTTTTACGATATTATAACTCGCGATATACTCGTAGATGGCGAATATGCAGTTGTTTGTTTCGTTATGTGGGTAAGTAGGTGACACAATGTGCACTAGAAAGTGGAGCACATGTGCAAAGATATATGTATTATATTATGTATATAATATTTTCTAGATATGTAAATAGATACGTATTCAACGTAATAATTTAACTGTGTGGGGTCCACCTGCCAATATCAAATAGTCTGCAATTTAGTAAGTACAGTCAGTACATTATTTTTGACTTTTATTATTTAAGAGTTTAGACATTATTTTTCTAAAATTTGGTGTTTACTAAATTAAATCTGTTCTTCCAGGTCACACGTTATTTTTCCACTGTGCAGTTGTGCTGCACTATGCTCATATATTATCACATCATAAGTAGAGTAATAAGACAGATAATTAAAATTGAATTTTTTAATGTATATCTTTCCCATGCCTAGGATTTTAAAGACTTTGTAACGGATAGCTTCTCAATATTTTATAATCGCTAGTATTTTTTACTACATAGTTATAGTCTGTAGATTTTAAAAGAAATTCTCGTTTCAAGTTCATTGCTTACATTTAACCTTTTCGCAGTAGTAGAGCAAAACGCTCAACAATTTGATACTGCTGAAGTTAAACTTAATCTGTCTTAATATTCAACTTAAATTGAAGACATAATCGGTTTAAACAATGCAGACATATGTTCAACACCTTTCATAAACCGGTCGGACGAAGGACATCCGCTTTTTGGTGGATAAAGAAATCGAGTTCGACATTCTCACAGGAACCGCTGCGTATCCGGTGCGCGGGCGCAGAATAAAAACGATCATTTGTTAACGTCCAACTATCTACCCGCCAGGTAAGAGAGCCACGATTTTGTGCACTTTTGAATCCGTCAATGTCGTTTGTGCTCTCGATTTTATTTATTCAGTTCGCACTTTCTAATTCTGCAGATATTACTATGTTTTATCCTTTACACTGGCATTCATACCTATAACGAACACTAACTACGAACAGTACTTGTTACACTTTTAGGTCAATAAATTATTTTATTCGTAATGCCCTTATTAATCGAATCTGCACAACGTCTGATTATTTTTGGGCCTATAAAAAAGAAATAAGATTTTTACGTTTGACAACCAGTTTAATTTCTATAATATATTAGTGAAGTAATTGTATGTAAACAAAAATGTATTTTATAGTAGATGATCATTTTGTTTTCTAATCACGACGACAATTCTCACTAATTAAGCTTTCTCTGAAGCATTAAGAAAGTAGTGCAACCATATTCACGTGTCAACCGTCCAACGAAAATAATGTAAGAACTCTCTATAGAACAGTATGATGACCTCTAATCTACATACATACAAATGACTTCCACGCATGGACAACAACAATAATTCTAATGCTTTACCAATTGAAGACGCAGATCCTAAATTAAATATATGGACTTTAGCAGCGGGTAATAAGGGAGATAATGTAACAAGCAAGAGATTGACGGAGACGCTGTTATGTTGGTGCATCGTTTGGTAATAGTTAAGTGAAAGGCGGTATACGTGAGAAAAGCAACGCCTATTCTAACAATGCCATATTTTGCCGTCATCAGAGCGGTGATCGATCTGAGTAAATATTTTATATGCAGCATTGCGTGTGAAACGATTGTACTTGGATTACCGTGATACTATTCACTTTGATTTCTTATTTGTGTCAGATGCTGATAATCACGGTATTACATCAGTGGTAATGAGGTTTCTAATAATTCATTAAGTTTTGTAAAGGTCAGATGATTGGTTTCGCTGCATTGATTAATAATTTTTTAGAAAATATTAAGTTGTGGATAATATCCCAGTTCGATGTTTTTTTTAACTGTACCTATAGTTGTAGAGATTTTATGTTAATAAATTTTCTGTAAATATATAAATAATGATGTGTACGAGAAATAATTGTAAATTCTCTAAAAAAATTATTCCGCTATCAAAGTAATTTACCTAAAACTTGTTTAATATTTAAAGGTTTTAAATTGTATTGCAAAATAAGTTGATCTGTTTTCAGATCAGTGACCAGATAAGTAGGTGTTGCTATATTGTATTCAGACTTTTGACTAGGAGGGATCAATCAATAAAACTGTGGCCTTTTTTGGTGGCAGCCTCGAAACAAAGACCTTTGAAGCACAGTGAAAACTTTTACAACAACGCCTGGAATATTTCTCAAATTGTTAACTTACGACTAAGAGGCTTCGACGGCGGAAGCAAAGTTTGCATTTTGACGTCATTGGCTTTTGACATGCGATCCTATATTTAACGTTTCACTGGTGACTTGACCTTACTGTGCGCTTGGAGACTTCTTTGGTAAATTAAAAGTTTTATTTTCAAGGATATTTGTGACATTTACAGTTCTGTGTACCGTCGTTTGCAAATGCCTCGAAAAACATGACTACAAAGTATTTTTTTACAAAATTCTTCATTTTCCATCCATTATACAAACTTATTTATATTAATGCAAGTTAGTGGTAGCCTAGTCAGTAAACCCCTTGTCTCACAAACGAAAGGGCGCGGGTTCAAACCCAGGCACCTCTTTGTTTTTCATTCATGTACATGTCATAGTTTATCACCACAAGCTTAGGCGGTAAAGGAAAACGTCGAAGCCTGCTTGTAGAAGAAAGTTTATAGCTTTAGAAGATAAGTAAAGTCCCCAATACGCAATTTGGCCAGCGTGGTGGAATATTGTCTACATCCCCTTCATAGGGGAGGCCTGAGTCTAGCAGTGGGACATTATAGGTTGCAACGTATACAAACTTAGGTCCAATATTAATATCAAACTTAGCTCAGCAGTGGAACTGTATAGATTAAAAAACAAGTTTAATAATTACAAATTGAATTTAAAATTAATCAAAACTAGGCTATGTCTATATTTTTATTCTATATGTCATGTCTATATTTATATTCATTAGTTTTGATTAATTTTATTAATGTATAATATATTAGGCTATGTCTATATTTTTATTCAATGGCATGAAGTCGTCTATAACAGCGTTAAATTTGGATAAATTTTTATAGAATACCTACCTAGACATTGTAGGTTATAATACCATGTTCACTTATCCGATAAATATATATTTATTTAAATATGCCTCAGGTACTGCCAGACTACCACTTAGAAAAAAAATCGTTTTTGACATTGAATAATAGAAATTTCATGCGATCAACATACCTACTCGTAATTATACCTACTTGTATACCTAGTTGCCAACGATTACTCGTTATGTAATAATTCACGGATTTATCGTTGAAGGTCGTGTACATAATATTACGCGTGCCTAGCCATCTACCTCTGCAATAATTACATAACATCAATATAGGTAGTTACGGTGTTAGATTTTGTGTATTTCATTTGTAATATGAAATTTGACATTGCCAAAAAGAATCTTTAGTCCATTTTCATTCAAATGTAAGATAAGTCCATTTAGCAACCTTCGGGAACACAGATTACATCTATGTACACGAATATTATAAAGAAGAAATAAATGTATTTTTTGAATGTTACGAATAAACGTTAAAACTACTGGACTTGTTACAAAAAATCATTTTCCGTTAGAAAGGAACATTATCACTATGTTATACAGGCTATATTTATTATTAGACAAGCTTAGAGATCCCCGGGTACGAGTAACACCACAGTTCAATATAAAGAGTTATCGGTTAGGGATGTACATAGCCTTATGGGGGTCTCTATTCCTACTCAGTGATGACCAACTTTCATTATGAAATATATCATCAATTCAAAATTAATGTTTAAATCGTGGTTTTATAGAAAACTTTGTCGGACGTTGGAAAATGTATGGAACCGCTGATTTTTGAGCAGAAAGAATAACGTCACTGATTTCTGAGAGAAAGTAGTTTATCACTGAAAACTAAGTACCTGTTTGTCGTGATGAATTAACCACTTTCTTCTTAGTTCACCCCTAACTTACAACCCTGTAGAGCAGCATCGTCTAGTAAGGCTAGAGAGCTGAGCTGAAATGATGCTGTGTTTTTTTAAATTAATAATGGCTGACATGATTAAATGAGTGGACGACTTATCAGCAATAAAAGTAACGGAGAATCACGCGATGATCAAAGATTCAAAACTCAAATTTCAAAAAAGCTGAAAAAGTCAGTATTGAATTAGTTTACTTAATATACGTACGATGACAAAGAATATACTAAGTTGGTATGATTACCTTATAGTAACAAATAAACTAATAATTTCACTTTGCCTATTTTCAGATCCTCAACTACTTACATAATGATGACAAACGCTCACGTTTCAAGCACGACCTTGGTGAAAAACTTATGTTCAGTCCAATAAACTTTTCAGTTTATTGCAACTTGCTTTTACAGTGAAAGAAACCTTGTCGGGAAAGGAACACACCTACAAAGAAAAGTCATCGTAATCTTGTATTCGGGCACTTCTTTACGTGTCCAGGTGAAGGCATTGACTCGATGCACCTAGCAGATTAGCTGTAAAATATTTATCGAATTTGCGAAGCAGAGTCAGTTCCGAATCTCACCGGAAATAGGTTTCGGTAGGCAAACGAGGCCGGTATTGTGTACACGTTGCTTGTGCTCGCCGGAACAAAGAGTCTATTTCCTCATTCGCATCCGACAAGCACTATGATGTGGTGCAGATGGGACTAGCGTGCAGTTGCTGTTCGCGGTAGACGCCTTCGACTTTTATACTGCTGTACAATAAAGGAGTATAAAATTCATGCTAGAATGAGTTTCACAGTTACTTCTTATTGTTCGAACGTACGATTGTAAGATTTAATCAAATAATAATCAATCATGGTGTACATATGTCATAATGCTCACGTCATCCCATGTTCCATGGTATAAAAATGTTCAATAAAATCGAAGTTTATTTTGAATTGAATTAAACTTTACCCACGTGTGTTACACTTATTAGCAAAAATGGATCAGTCAAGTATTGCTGGTATGAAAGTAGTATCCATGTAAAGTATACCTGTCAGTTTTAAAAATAACAAACAGCCTTGAGCCAGATGCACCAGATAATTTAGGAGATAATAATAGAGCAGAGAAAAATCAAAGTACTTAACTCTATCACGTATCAGAGAAGAATATATCTACTCTATCAGTCTTTCAAAACTAAAGCGCAAGACTGCTTACAAATAACAGATGTAACACTTCTATGAAATAAACTTATGCTTCGACGAAAATGGCTGCAAACCAAATTGAGGTATATAATTATTAGTATGAAATACATACTAGTAAAAGTATAAAACAATATTACGCTTGTTTGTAAGCCTTAAAAACAAGCACTTGTCTTACGTTTTGGCAAGCTGACTTTAACAATAATTAAAAAATAAGCTTGCCTGATCTGTAGTATCCCTTGTTACTTATTCTATGACCCAACCCGACGCACCTAAGCTGCGGCACGTATGTCCGTGTAGGGCGGGAAGGAGAATCGAAAATAAAAACCACCCTGAGGGGTGGACTCATCCCCAAACATATTACGGGAATGTCGGTAGGTTGAGGTTCAGGACCCGACGGCTTTTTGCGATAATCTAACGACGAGGTTAGCTATCGCCTTTTTAGATTTGATATAACAAAATAAAGTGATTTGTTACGCCAACTCGATATTGAGGCTTACAACAGTAATAACAAGGGTAATAACTGTTTATATTATAAAATATATTATTTATTATTAAAAATACAGATCACACTATATGAATATTATCTAAATCTTTAGTGAATATTTAGACATATGAAACATGAAATTATGATAAAATAATAATAGCACACTGTACTTATCCTGTACTTTATTTGATTTTTTTTCCTTTTTTAGCAAGAAAATAATGTAGGTAACTATTAAAATATATTATATTAAAATATATGATAATGGTATATTAAATTTAAATAAATGAACCCGTCAGAAAACTATACTCGACTTTGCAGCGGTAAAAACATACAAGGTTTTATAGGTAATGGTTTGAACGTAATTCGATTCGAAAACCTACAAATTTTGTCGATAATAAAGGTTGTTTTTCCCTGGTTACATAAAACCGGGAGCTTAATAAAAATCTCAGATCCACCTCGTAAAGATACCTACAATAACTCCGTGTTTTAACTCCACTCAGGTAAATAAAATGAAGATAGCCGTGAGCGAATGCGAAATGTATCAGCAGCTTCGTTCGCGGTAGCCTCCGAAATGGCTTTTCTATTCAATTTTCGATGGAGATTTTTTTCCTACCCGCAGTTTTGCGTACGGCGTAACCGATAAATCTTCTCTCGAGGTGAGGGGCGAATTAATCACTCGACTTGTTCGCCGACCGGTCCGTCGACACATCGCTTCCTTCGAACTAATGTGAGCCGCAACTTGTCTTTCAATAGGTCGAGATTCCGGTGTGCGGAACACTTTTATTTACCGTTCTCGAGGTAAAAATAAGAAGTGAGAATACTAGCGTATGGCGAAGCCGCAGACGATACACTTACGAGAGATTAAACAGTTCAGATCCAAGCTCAGGTTAGTATAATACGAGTAAATTAAGCAAATAGCCATGATCTGTGATTTCCCAATACATCGAAAAAAACCGCTGAGCAACACAACCGTAAATCCGCCCGAATAAATAAATAATAAAGCTAATTTTCGCGAGCCATAAAGCAAAAAACACTTGATTAAATTTTAGGAAAGCCCCAAATTTAAAAGCTGTGTTGTTTCCCGCCCATTAGGGTTAGGGCGGGCGACGGGTCGCCGGGCGGGCGGGCTTCGGGCACGAATTAATAAACAAGCCGGCCAAGGGCACGCGCCGCGCGACCCGTTGCCCATCCTTCCTATCCGTTACTGTGGGTACAGAAACAAATCTTAGTTTCTAAGTTTCTAAAACTCTCGAAATAAGAATAAGAAGTAAAATATGAACATTAAAGAGTAGATCGTCACAAAGAGCAAAGCCTCAATTCTCCATAAAGCGGGAAGTGTGGGTGCTCCCGCGCGGGCGACGAAACGTTGTCATTCAAAATCAGACCACGTGTACAATATTTCATCATCAGGGAGGGATGGAGGCTCCTTCCTTGCCCTCTCCCTGTCCCGACCAGCCCCCGCTCCACTGCCGCCGCCGACGACCCAAAAAGCACAAAATAACTGTGAGACAGTAGCTTACATTGAAGCCAACGTTCACACACACTCACACACACACTTTATGACTTTGTGTCGACTGCCGAAGAGTGGTTGGCGCATTTAATTTGAAAGCCGATGGACCAAAAAGAAGAAGTGCTCTAACTATGAGTTTGAACACCAGTTTATGGCCTGGGTGTAATGCATGTGTTTTTAAGGTTCCGTCCTTAGCACTACAAAAACTCTTATAGTTTCGTTCTGTTCATCCGTCCGTTCCATAGCTATAAAAAGGTTGGACAACCCTTTTACAGTTATGAATAAACCCAAATGCCTAAGATTATAGTTTTATTTCTTAAATTATTTTTTCCCTCCATGAAATAATAATAATATTAATCGTGGCTCCCACGCCTATGAAGTGGTGACTTTTGACGCTTGATCTTTACAACTGTACTATAAAGTATATCGTAAAAAGTCTATCTGCACTTGACACAGGAGGAAACGGGACAGATTAACCGTAGTGAAGGGAACAAAGCTAAATATGTTTCAAGCTGATACTTACCAGTTCACAGTATATAGAAAATTACAAGATAAAACTATGTCCAAAATAATACAGTAACCTAATAGTAATCAAAATCAAATTAAACTAATTTAATAAAAGTTTTTGACAGAAAATTTTCCTAATGTGAATTGTTAGTTATGCTTAGAACCCATTTTGGCACTAATAATGATATTGTTTCAGTTTTATTGTTCATTGTACGGTAGTCATCATTAAAAGTTAAATTTTAAGACTTGACTATCTCATAATTTATCATATACTGTGTATCTGGCGTAAAAGTTATACAATGCTGAAAAAGGATAGAGGAATGAAATGATGGCACCATTTTCAGGCCGCAACCGAGATACACACACATTGAAGGCGGTCAGTATTCATACACTTTTCACGCACACATTTATATTCTTCGGTGTGAAAAGTTGAGCAGTAATTTATATGACGGTTTAAATAATTACTACGCGTTTTCGGCTCAATTTGTATATGAGCGCGGGCTCATCGGTGTTAGCGACATTCATGGGCGAAGAGCCATAGACAACATTATTCACATTCAAATATTCTTTATTAAACTTTATTAACTGTAAAAGGGTTATTATATACTTTTATGTAATCATGAATGTTTGATGATGTTCCCTACATGTTTTTGCTATATATATATGTAAATGTATAAGTCATTCCTCAATCTCAATAAAATACTTTGGCCCTTATTACTTACCTGCATTATTAAACGAGCGAGCAATGTATCTCTGCTTCGAGTCTGACAAAAGGTTTCATCTTCCTGTGTGTATGTATGGATGCTTGGCTGCATGAAATATCGTATTCGCGTACACGTCGTAGTTTCCATCCAATCTTGATGAAACTTTGTTTATTGAATCTAGGTATTTATTAATTGCAGGGGATTTTAAATTGAGAGAAATGCCCCCTGGTTTTTCCTTTAAAAAAGCAGATGGCTCATTTAAAACAGCACTACTATAACGATATGTATATACATTAAATGAAAGGGTTAGTTAAAAAGCACGTTAAATATTTTGGTATTTAAAAGATATTTAATAATTATTGATTCTTAAATGTCTACCCCTAAAAAAGGTAACAGTTAGCTCTTCAACTATTTTATAGGTTGTATTTTCGGGATGCGGTCGGATGATGACATATTATTCATAACAGCAGCGGGTGTAATGTGGGAATGCTGACGTTATTCCCTGCAGGTATGAACTATCTTAATTATAATATTACTAAATATACAAATATATAAATAAAAAAAAAACATTTTAAACATAAAATCGAGTTTTTGAAGTGAAATTGCTATCCGGTAAGAAACTAATATCTAAACCCCTAATTAAAAATCAACCAGTGGCTTGGGAGGGGGATCAAAGGCACAACTCAATATCTTTCGTACTTACCAATAGCTAAGCAAGGCCTTCTCCTCATTCAGCTCTGTAAGAAGTAAGACTATGTATATTATATTTTACATACCTTATTGATTCTAAAACTTGCGTTAACATTATTATTAATTTCTACTTAAACGCAAGTAAGCTTTCTCAAAAACCAAAAGTTGTCAGGAAGAGATTTCTATTAGCGATAAGGACGCCACTGGTTGCACTTAATCATAAGTTTTTTAAGATTATTGTATTGTTTATGTGTGCATACAATAAAGAGTTTTCTATCTATCTATCTACTCCTGAAACAGCGTGCTAGTAGGAGACGAAAGAAAATGCATTTCATAAGTTTTCTGAGTTTTAATTTTTATTATTTTTTTTTATCGCGGGCTAAGTTCTAAGTCGTAATTTTTTATACCGAATCAAGAAATTCCGTAACGAAAATAAACCTAACACTAGTATATCGTTGTTTCAGTTCGGCAGACTTGAGCACGGTGTTTGTGTGCGTGCCACTAGACGTATGCGTATGCGATAGCTTTACCGCGGCAGTCCCCGAGTGCTATACGTATTTTGTGAATAAAACACAATTTTAAATGATATTATTTGAAAAGATCATAAAAGTTAATATTTATTTTAGCAAACTGATGTGCATCTAAGCGGAAGAAAATCGAAACTAAATATTTTATTACACTTGCGAGGTTTATTGAACTGATTAATATAAACTTCGAATTGCTCATTTATGAATAAATTACTACGGTTATGACTAGTGGGAAATGCACGAGCACGCAGTAGCCCATGATTTGCTTCACGTCCTATAAAAGATTCTTTCCGTTTGGCATCTGCTTGGAAAATAGATTGCTTGTCAATAAAAATGTAAATTCGCCGCTTCGGCTTGGCTAATTCATCTCCCAATGGAAAATCCGGTAGCGAGATCGATCGAACGTTCATTCCGATATTTTTTATTCGTTCACAATCACATATTGACCATTTGGCTAGAGATGTCGAAGATTAAAAAAACATCGATGTCGATATTTCTATTTTCATAATAATATTTATGCGTATGAAATTTTATAAAATATATAATAAACGGTAATTGGACGTGAGGAGGTTTGATACATAATTTATCAAAAAAAATGCAGAATAAGGAAATTCAAATAAATGTATGTAGGCATAATAACCCAGACCTACTTTCAGCCTATTATAACGATAGAGCTCATTATGAGCGACGTTTTGCTTCAGCGACTTATATTCGAATTCCGTAAAAATACTCGTAGGTAATATTTCTTTATAAAATACTTGATGTTGTCTACCTTTTCTATAGTTATTTTTTACTTATACGTGACGAAAGGGATGGAGTTTTTCTGATTGACCAAAACAGCCAACGAGCAAAACGGTTTTGTCTCGTGAAAGTTACATTTCATCTGTATTTTGAGTATAAATGTTTTTTTAGGTGTTTGTTACTCGCTCATAATTAATATTTTCTAACTATTCTAAACAAACTTGAAACACATTTTAGGATTTAACGTTTTTTTTTTGTCTATTAGAAATTTACTCAGATGAGAAAAAGCTTCTCTTTTCCATTCTGATCCCTAAACGTGATCTCAACTTCTATTACATACTGATTCTTGTCCACATTGTACTTCTTGGCAAGGGCACACTTTTGTATGTAGTTCTTATATTAACGTCTTTCCCGATGATTTATAGAGGTCTCTCCCATGAAAGAGATGAAGGGGCTTCCACGGGACTCAATATGAATTCTAATACAGATTTGCGATAAAAACTTCCAGTATTGTGCGCACATTTTGTCAGGATAAGAGGGCCTATGTACACGCGTGAAAACTTGGGTAATATTATTCACTTTTCTTTCTAGAATCCATTAAAATGCAATGAAGCAATCATCTATATTTTATGCTTTATCATTTCTTCAACTTCAAAAAAATCACGAAAAAAATTGAAAGTTCCGGGCTAGCAAATAAAACATCATGATTATACACAGTTAAAATAAACATTGATAAAAAACCTTCAAACTCAACATCAGTTAACATTTTACCCCGCTATATAGAACCGACCGCAAAAAATAATCGAAACACGCAATTTGATCCAAAACCTCGAGGCACGCTCACACTCTCGCGGTGATACGTCTGACACCCTAATCAAATAAGTACCTTTTACCGTAACCGAGTAACCAGCACTGCAAATCTAACCTAAAGGTTAAAGAAACAAGGTTCGCATTAGCTCGATTTGAATCCGCCTAGCTTCCGCATAAAACGTATTTGTAGGAAGGACGACCCAGAAAATGGGTATAATATACTCACACTACGGCTCGCGCCTTATTCTCCCGGCGGGTCCCTCAGGAGCCGGGTGAAATTTATATAACAAGCTATCTCGCCCGGACTCGGTTATTGTCGGGAAACACTGCCTCAGACATTATTTTTAATTAAACACAAGTACTGGCCGGTAACGCCATCGATCCAAATTGCTATTCCCTCGTCGTAAGCTTTTTTCATTTTAGAATCGCGGTCGCTGTTGTGAATAAAAATTGCTTTGTGGCATTGTCTTGTACAGTAAGTACATAAGTTATTACAATGTTTTTCATTAACAAAACGATCCTGTGGGACAGATAACTTGTTGAATTGTAGGTACAGCTTGTCAGTCTTAGGATAGGTAGTAATCATTGACCAAATCTGAGTACTTCAGACAGCTTATTAATTCAAAAACTAGTGCAAGTCACTCTGCCCAAACAAAGATAATCAATGTATCTTATAAGGGATATTTGTAGGTACTCGTATCCTTTAGTTAATTTAGCAATTAATATGACAAATAAAGTCACTACAAGTAGCTTTTGTATCAAATGTACTCATTAAAAATATCGATATGCCAAAGATATGGCATAGACATTTAGTAAAAAAATAGAAAACAATTATGTAGTTGATAACAAAGTCCATGTCTACCTTCGGGTCGAAAATTCCGACATTTGAACAATTCATTCCGCCTACTACAAAATGTATAAAAATTGTAAGACTATATTTTTTTTCATAGCTAATTTAAACTCAATATCGTTGTTACCAATTTACTTAATTTACAAAACGCCTTTAAAATCTTTTAAACAATTTCTCTTTCAATCACCCAAAGCGAGGGTGGGGGGGGGGGTTGCTCCTACCCCCGCCGATATTCATGACGGGCTGTAGATGTACTCAAACCCATACCACGGGTTTGTGTTAAAGGAATACTTATCAGAATGATATCTCAGTCTAAGTAAAAAATAACAGAGATAAAGACTTGTGAAAAATCTTTAGGGCCACTATGTTGACTTGCAAGAATGTTTAATTCCTATTATATTTCATTGTTTACGAACAAAACTAACTACCGGGCAAGCTTAATAAAAATGAAATGACCAACTACAGCAATAAAATAGCAGATGGATTACCTTAATCCAATTGCTTCAACCCACAGGGCAGCGTGGCATAAAAAATACATACAGACGAACATAGAACCTCCATCTTTTTCGAAAGCGGTGTAAAAAATAAGGCGGTACTATTTTTATGTAATAAAAGACTGAAAGTATGACACTTATGTCGCCTAATAGAACGGAATAACGATTTATATAACGGAAAATAGGTTGTTTTTTTTTATAAAAGGAATCATGAAGATATTTAATTCGAGTATAGTAAATACATAGAATTGAAATTTTTCTCGCTTGTATTTAAAGTATTTTTATTTTTCAGCCTTGTAAAATTTCTCTTCCAATTTAACAAACACTATATCTATATGTAATTTATTAAACAAAATGCGTCATAATATAATTTAATCGAATATAGCCCGGACCGTACTAATTTTATTCTCCTTACAAAAATAGCACAATTAAGGTTATAATAAGAGACTTTTTACTTGTAAATAAAAGACTAGAGGCATAGCGGGAACATAACTAAAACACATCGAATAGTATTCGATGTTTCTGAAGAAATTGCAGGCAAATCTCTACAGAGGCGCTGCTAAAATTGGCCCGGAGCTTACCAAAGCTTATTTAATATTTTTCGATTTTATCTGCGTTAATTTCTTGCTATGCCCTTGCATTGCATAACATGCAGTATTCCATCCAATTGAACCATCACTTTAAAACAAGACTATAAAATAACTAGTAAAAAGTCTATAATAATCTTAAAGCTTTCAAAGACTTAATTGCTTTTGGTCTTCGAATTGTGTAACAGATTTTTTCAATGCAGCCAATACGCTCGGCCTTTGATTATTATATGCCTAGATAGAGAGATGCGCTCTATTGAAAGTTAATAAACACATGACAACTTTGCATAATAATGACACCAGTAAATGCACGACTTTTTTCTCGCACGAAAACATTTATAGAGGTAGACATTCTCAATTCAAAGCTGAAAAACTTGAGCTCCGTAATTCCCGATTTAGTAAAACACACTGTTTTAAGGCTAATGACGGCTCAACTGTGATGGCTATCACTTGGGTAGTATCAGGTTTGAGGTCCGAAGACAGTCATCTCCCTATATAGAATATTATGCAAAAATCTAAAAATATGTGACGCAAAACTAGAAAGTAGAAATTAGTAACTATTTTTGACCCCTGACGCAAAAAGGACGGCATGTTATAAGTATGACGTGGCTATGTATGACTGTGTGTAGGAGGGTGTGTGTTTGTGTCTGTGGCATCCTAACTCCCAAACGGATGGATTGATTTAATTTTTTTTTTGTTTGAAAGGTGTATTAGTCCGGAGTATTCTTAGCATTGTTTGATCAATGACAATCAGTCCAAGATGGCCGCTGCCAATATATGTTCTCTTCCACCAGTTTTTTTGGGCTTTACTAGTAGAATACTATACACTATGATAATTTCAAATCTAAGAAAGCTGCTACAAAAATAACGGGATAAAAAAATATTTTATTTTATCTTTGTGTTTGGAGTTTTAAGTGTCTATCTATATGTACAAATAATCAAAGGCTACGCCCTTAGTGCGACCTGCAGACGTTCCGAGAACGTAATGTCATACAGATTATCGACTGACTGTGACCCTTACACTCGTGTGAGGAATTTTAAATAATGATACTGTTGCACTCTTTAATTTAATACTCTAATATATATAAACATAAGTGTAAGTAGGTATAAATAAAGTATCAACGCAAGTGCCTTCTTTTAAATAAAGTGGCAATCAATATCAACATACAAACTTTTTAGTTTATTCGATTTAAGAACCAAACTTTTGGACATATATTTATAAAATTTATACAAGATTATCGGTTAGGTTAGTCATTATACTCATCCTAAAAACCACTTTCACAATGTGAGAAAATATATCAGCTGTTTCATACATTTAGTCGACGACCGATATACATTTTGTATGGAACAGCTGTTTTTTTTACTGTAAATCAGAGTTGGTTTCATAGAGAAAGTTGATCCTTAGGATGTACTTTAACAACCCCTTTTAGCTATCAATCGGTGGCAGAGTCTCTGGCTGAGTTTAAGTAAAGTTTAAAGAGACAGACTAGACAGCTAAAAGAAGGTCTTAGTAAGACTAACTATAACTTTGTCGAAAATAGCATCGATGCCCGCAATTTGGTCATAGTGGTGGACTATGGTCTACACCTCTTTCATAGGGGAGAGCCGTGTTCAGCAGTAGACAAGTGCGGGCTAACATGCGTAAATCAAAATCACCTCATTAAATGAGAAAGGTTTTTATGAGTGAGATAAAATGATAAACCATTATTTTATAGGGGTATGTAAAAGATGGGTTTGGCTTGTACTCGTATAAAGATTAACCTCATTTTGTGCGTGGCATTAAAAGCTTTCAAATAAATTAAGTCATTTTTAGGCGTGCCTGTTTCGGGTTTCTTCAATATTGTACACAGCTTTTATATAAATACTAAAGTACAATACAGATTGCTAAATTGATTAGTTCTACTCCGTTTTTTATTATTATAATCTATGATTATTTTTTTTTTGCGCTCCAAATAGCAGAATAACTATTAAACTATTAAAAAGATTTATACATGAAATTATAATTATATGTTATTTACAGATATTTTAACCCACAGATTGTGGATAAAGGAGAATGTTATAAATTCTTCAAAATTAGTTTATAAACAACTTCAAAATACAATACTTATACTCAGGTTGGCAATTCGACAGAAACTTCTTTCGTTACAAAAAAATCAGTATTGTGTGTGAAAAAAAATCTGTTTACTGTACTGGTAACTTCCATCTTCTTATTGATACTATATCAAAAATAAAAATTCTAAGAACTCGAATCACATGAAAAGCAGGGTTCATCAAGATTTGTTGAAAACTACGACCTGCACGTGAGTACGAAATTTCCTGACAGGCACCTTACATACGAACTGACAGACTTTTTTTTTGTCCATATCCCACTACGTGGGGTCGGCACATCATGTCTTCGTTGTCACTCTACTCCCGCCGTCATCTCTTCATTTACTCCCATATTATCATCATTAGGCATTTCCGTCTTCACACTACCGCTTACCACCATTCTCATTGTCCTCTTCATCACATAATTATCTTCGAAAGCTAATATGTACATTCTCGGAGCACAGACATTTCGCTCGAGCAGTTAATTAATACCAGCGACACTGCTGTATAGGCCACGTCTGTCAAACTCGTCATTTGCAAGTCGGTATTCCTTTGACGGCCATTACACCAAATTCCGCCGCACAAAAAGTAAACACCCAATAAGTATTTGAGGATGTTTTTCCCGTCGGCGAGGCAAAGATAAGATTGCCGATCACGTATTCGGGATACGATACCGGCCGCTATTATTGCGGCCTCCCCTCAGTGTCTGTACTTAACTCATAATTACTGGCGATAATTAGACAAGCCGGCGTCGAAGTATCGGCAATCGATTTTTGTCTCGTTTCCTCTATATCGGGTGAGGTTTGCAGCTGTTACAATGTATCGTAATTTTATACAAGGTTATGGGCAAGAGGTGTACTAAGCTGAAAGCAACTTATTAAACTCATCATTACGAACAACTTTTAGTATGGGACCAACTATGAAAACGTGAAAATAATCTGCTTCATAGAAAAACTCAATCGCTCGTTGACAAGATGTATTTTTTTCTCGAATGCAGAGATGTTCTCAAAGCTTTTCCTTGGAAAGAGTATAGTGAGCCCTTTTCGGCTTTGTACACCCCTAACCGCAAACCATGTAGAGCGATGGCAAAATATTTTTATCATCGACATTTATTTTTTTCTCGATATGTCTAGAGATAAGATAATTGGTTTAAAACAACACAAATTGTTTAATTCAATTCAAGATATGTCATAATGACAACGCAAATTTTCATTTAGATAATGAATTGAGCCGTTAATAGGGCTTATAACGATTACTAACTTTATACTACATAAACATAAGAATATCCCAGAACTCACTATCCAATCACCATTAGAAAGCCATTCGTTCGATTAACGTATGGAACAATAAAAACAGTAAGGCCAGAGGTTAAACGTCATCTACAAACTACCGAGCTCTTATTCCGGCATTTGACGATATTTTTTCGGACCGTAATGAACGTAAATTCAAAGAAAGCATTGAACTAATCTATTGGAAGGGCTTGAAATATAAGAAGCTCAAGTTAGGGTACTAGTACCCTAACAGTCATTTTCAAGAATGGGCTTGGTATGTTTAATTTGAAAACTGATATTCCTAGTAGATCGTAGGTCCAACTCAGGGGTTTGTCTTATATATCTCAATATAAATAAACAAGTAATAATAAAAATTAAATACCCCTAGACATCGCTTTATGACATTGATTTGATAATCATACACGTGCATAGTACGTAATCTAACAGTTAAGCTCTTCATTTGATACCCATATCGAGGGAGTTGTAAAAATATGTAATTCGCTCTTTTGACTCATGACTAATTCTCTTTTCAAACATAAAAACAAAACAAAACCAGAGCTACGATTCCACAGATTGACAGTCACACACACTGACATGTCAAACTTCACTTAACTTCACTACTTAACACTCCGTCGTTTTTGCATCGGGGGTTAAAAAGGGGTTGTTTATGTTCAACAATTATAACAGTTATATTGATAAAGTAAGATCTGATAAAAATTCATTTGCTGATTGCTCACGATAGTAAGTCGGCTCCTATAAAGTCTATAGGTATCGTATCGGATTCGACCCGTTTCGATCGCGTTCGCAGCTCATCTTCAGGACGAGTGCGGAGTGTCCTCATCATCAGCCTGTATTCGTCCACTGCTAGACATAGGCCTCTTCTAATGAACGCCACCGAGCTCGATCTCCAGCTCGTTTTATCCATTTCATGCCCGCCGCTTTCCGCAAGTCATTTTCCCACCTGGCCGGCTGGCGTCCTACATTACGTTTGCCTAAACGCGGTCTCCACTCCAGAACTCGTTTACCCCAACGATTGTCGGTTCTTCGAGATAAATGGCCAGCCCATTGCCACTTTTGAGCTATGTCAGTTACCTTGGTTCTCCGTCTAACAGTCAGGAGTGTCCTCGCGATAGGATAACTTAAAAAAATATTGGCCTCAATCAATGGATAAATAAACAAACGCTGATAGTTTCTGTTTTAATTAAACTTATGCACATTTGTTTTGTTAAGTTCTAAATCCAGCCACTTTATTTGTTTATTTTGGACAAATCGTTCGTTATTTTATCGAACGATAAAATATTGGACAGTTAACCTTAAGAATATGGTCACTAGTATGACCTAAATAAGTCGACTAGCGTACCAATTCAATTAATGCATACCTCTGTGGAACGTGTACATACAATAGCTTTGTATAGTTTTGCCTTCGGGTTTGTCGATTTATGGTGTTGGTATTTTTATTCTTCTGTGTTTTGAATCAACTTCTAAAAAGAGATGATTCTCAATTCGTCACTATCTTTCTATTTAACAGACTGCTTAATAGGGAGAATAAACTTTTTCGAGTATGTATGTCGATCTTTTTGTGAACCTCTGCAAACTAAACTAATAGACAGATTTTGATGTGTGAGTGGTCAATGGATTAAAAGCTGCATCCTTCAAATTCGTTATGTAGTAGCCTGAAGTTTTTTAACTCGTTCTGTACCTACTCGTATGTTTTCCGATTACTTTAAGACGCTTTTACCGATTTGTTTATTTTATCATCATAAATATATACTTTCTAGGTTCTATACATTTTATTTCAATTACTTTTGTAGTGTAGTTTTTAAATCAAAATAACTTATTAATAATTTATATGCGCCTGCAAAATTAATGGCAGCTGTCAACTTTTTTTTTATCTTTGTAAAGTTATTCGTATCATTGCATCTACGTGTTTTTCAAACAACGTACTTAAGATAACATTGTAATATAACTTGAACAATTCAGATAAGTAGTATTTCGAACGTTATTTTTGACCATCTTAACAAATTGCTTGAAAAATAATCTCCACAATTGAGAGTCCCGTAAATTAAGATTGCAATTCCAATAGTAAATTAAACGTCGCATTACAGTATATCATAGGAAATACTGAGTTCAGTAACTTTCGTAGACTTCAATAACAAGTCTGGAGGTGAAATATACACACAAAAGGTCAGCAAACGCCGACCTAAATACTAGTTTAATCAAATTAAGAGGTACGAGTCTATTAGCAGAGGTTTAGGGTAAATATATTTAAAAACAATTGTTAAAAGAGAATTAAGATAAAAAAACTACTATAAAAACTTCAGGCTATTATCTTAATGAATGAAATAGGATGCACTAGTGTAGCTTATGGCCATCTGCAGATGAAGACAAATGCAATAATACCTCATACATCGAAATCAATGAATCAGTTTAGGCTGTAGTGTTTCACAAAAGTCACATACTTAAATACAAATATACAAATAATCAAAATATGCACTGAAAAAAATCCTCTTATGCAGTTGTGTACAAAAGAATATAATTTATTTAGGATTTACTCAGTATTTAAACGGTGCGGTCAAAATTTATTAATTGTATTGGAACGTCATGCTGTCTAAATTTAATATAAATTTAATCAGTAATTCTTGTCCAAGTGGGTGATCCCTTGCTTATTAAGCGAGAAGGCAATTGCGCCATTGCGGATTTCAGTTATGATATATCACTGTTGTGCATTTGAATGGATAAAAGGCCCTAGTTATGGCTCAAGGTTGCATGAAAACAAATAATTAGATTGAATGGTACACCGCGCAATGTAGTTGATAAGTTTAGCTACCTAGGGTCAACTGTTTTGAGAATTCTGTCGCTCGATGCGGAGATCGACACACGTATGGGACAACAACCATCTAACAGCTCGTACCAAAGTATCGGTATACCAGGCGTGTATTCTTAGTATACTCATGTACGGAGCCGAGACCTAGACCTGGGCCTCATATGCAAAACAAGAGCGAAAACTAAATTCCTTCCATATGCGCTGCGTGCGCAATATTTTAGGCATCACATGGAAAAAATCACAAATTAAGTTGTCCTTGAGATCCAGCTTCCCAGCCTTACCGCCCTGATTAAACAGCGACAACTCAGGTGGTTGGGGGGCATGTGCATCACACTGACTCTTAACTCCTTCCCAGACAAGTCATGCTCGGTGCTGTAGCGGATGCAAAGCGAAGTGTTGGGAGGCCTTTGCTCCGCTTTAAGGACTGTGCCAAGCGCGACTTGGCATCCAGTACGAAGGCTGAGAGAAGCTCATTTGACATGCTAAATATAAATTAATTCTAGCAATAGCTATAATATTTGTTTCAAGTATTAATTAGATTAGTTGAAAACGACCTGTTGTGTACGCAAGTACCAACATTCATATTGATGTATATGTACAAGAAAACGACTCCTTTTTGTAAGTTTGAGTCCTAAGACGATTGTTTGTTTCCTGTTTTTTATTATGTATTATGTGGGGACCAATAATAACTGTTGCAATTTACATAATTCAGTGTTCAGTGTACATAGTTCATATAATACGTTTTAAGGTGAATGATGTTAATTAAATATTATTTCTATTTATACAGTCCTCAGCCGCTGGAATCCTGGGAAGGCGAAAGAGATGCTACCACCGCTACTAAATTGATTTCATAACTGGAGAATTACAGGGTAGCGAAGATTGCCTGTATCTTAACATTTTTACTTCACAATTACCACCTACGAGTACAGGTTTCAAATATTTGCCTGTCATAGTCAACATACATGGCGGAGGTTATGTTGGTGGTAATGGGATCATAAAAGAATATATGAATCCTGAGTACCTTGTGGAAAAGGGTATAGTTGTTGTCTCTATAAATTATAGGGTGGGCTATTTGTTTTTTTCTCTTGACACACCTGAAACAGCTGGTAATATGGGCTTGAAAGACCAACTTAAAGCACTCGAATGGGTTCAAAAAAATATTGATCAATTCCATAGGAGATAAATAAAGAAAATGTAACCAACCATTTTCTTTATCTCCTATGAAATTCAGTAGAATTCTAGATTGTATCTCCCATGGCAAGAGGTCTGAAATATGAACAGCAGATTCTAAATCTGGCAGATAAACTAAATTTTTTAGGAGACAAGATCGACAAGTGCGCCTTATATTTTTTTTTTCTTAAAGTTCCAGGTTTAGATCTATTTAATGCCCTTAACTACGACATAGAAAACTTTACATTCAAATCGTTTGTGTTAGGTTTTGTTCCTATTATTGAGAAAATAGCAAAGGCGCTTCTTCATCAACCCCCATACACGCTTTTTAAAGAAGGAAAGTTTGCCAAAGTGCCTGTTATTAGAGGGTTTTGTAACATGGAAGGTTATTTTATGAGGTTAATAAAAACCAGCATATATAACAAACTTGTCAGTGACAAATATTTTGTTGATAACTTATCCTTTGTATTAATGACAGAGACAAAAAAATATATAACAAGTAATTTGTTGAGGCTTACTTGAGAGAAATAAAACCAGATGACGACGATGAAACATTCGCAGATGACTTCTTTGGTGATTTACGTTTTGCGCCTGGTATTTGGTTAGCGTCAATATTATCTGCCAGGCATGAAACTACTGAATATGTTTACATATTTACTTATGATTGATGATTGAAACATGTCTATAATTTAAAAAAGAAAAGGTGCCTCGCATGGTGATGACATGACCTGCGTATTCAAGACCAACCTTATTACTGTCGAGCCTGATGAAGATGATCTATTTTTCAGAGCCAATCCTTTCAAAATATGGACTGACTTTGCTACGACCGGGTATGTTGTTTTTTTTAAATTCACTGTCCAACACTAGACTAAAATAGCCAAAAAAATATGTCAATATGTATACAGTATTAGTAAATATGTCGTCTGAATCAGGGTAGGTAAACATTGTTGAGTAAATTATATTTGCAACTTGCTGTTCAAGAAGTACGTATAACATACTCGTCATACTTCGCCCCTACAGCATTACCCGTGCCGACCATTTTTGAACGATTCGTCATAACACGGTAAATTTGGACTTTTTTGTTATTAAAAGCAACAAGTTTGTCCTGGATGTACGCTATCCTGGTACCAATTTTAGATTATGGAGATGAGTCTTCTGAACCTGAAAGCTGAAAACGTACACACACATACAAACTTTCGTAATTACAATATTAGTGTGATGTAGTAGTATTTTGTTAGATACCGTTTTATAAATTATTTTCCGTGTCCTATTTTAACTATTAATCAGAATTTTTCGTCCACTCATCGTCTCTGCTGTAGTGTGTGTATTTGTGTGTATATGTATCTGCTATTATATTATCAATTCTGCTTACTCGTAATTAACTTATAATTAATTTTTTCTGCGATAATTGGTCAGTTTTTAAGCCTCACAATGGTCATAAGATAGCTTAGTTATATTTAAGTAAATTCACTTATTATTTCGAACTTGTATTTGACTATGAGATAAACTGCAGGAGATACCGTTGATGGAATGTATTTTATGTTTTTTTGTATTGTTTCAGCAATCCAACTCCAATTGGAGATTCTTCGTTTGAATGGACAAAGTTCTCAGAAATAACCAAAGCTTACGTGAATTTTGACAAAGAATTGTCAATATTTGAAGAAATATGTGAAGTGAATTTGATCTCTAACAAGACGCGTATTATCGAACGGTATACTATCATTACTATTGTATGGATATTATATAATTAGACATATTATTGTAAATTATTGTTAGACACTAAAATATATGCACACTCAAACAGAAGAATCAAAAAAATAATCAACTCTCAATTTTTCGTGGTGGTGATATTACCTTCCAATTGACGGCTGATAAAATAACAGTTAAATTTAAATAAATTATTGATACTATGGGAATTCATAATACTAGCAACTACAAGTGACGTTCATTTGATAACGAACGTCAATGGCTCTAACTGTACGTTGTATTAAATTATTACTTGGAGGATAAGCAATGATGAATTCGGGCGCATTCAAATTTGCTGATAAATGCCGGGCTGCTTCCGCGCAGCATTTCGCGGTAAGCTTGAATTCGCTAAAGGTGATTTCGGTACAAACCACTTTGACTAGTAAATTACCATAGGATTCCTTAATATTACTGAACGTGGCTTATTTTGTAAATCTTTAATTTTAACGAGGCGTTTGCTAAATCACTTTCTAAAGTTTCCTTTAGGCTGGAGTGCGGAATGAGGCAAGGGTAACGTCTACAAAATTGTTTTTTACTTAACTTTTTGTTAACAATTTTACTTCGAAATTACTTTTAAGTTAATATTTTCGTAATGCGACAGGTTTTATAGTAATGTGCAACTCCAATCATACTTGTTATCCAAATATATTTTTACTAATGCCTTTGTTTAATATAAAAAAAACGCTAAGTAATATATAATATTAAAAGAGTAATATAAAACATTGCCACAAGGCAGTGAGTTGGATGGGGTTTTTACATATTAAATTATTCAAAACTAATGATGTGAATTTAATTAGTAGCAGATAAGTATCTTGTAATATAAAATATAATATAATAAAAAGTTTTATATTTTGCTAAATGTTAGATATAGCGCATGAAGATAATAAAAATAATTGTAGTCTTTAACCCTGCACAGCCCAGCACACGAATAATAAATGTACTTTGCGGTTCCGTTTTTCATATTGAGATCGTGGGCCTGATTAATTAGAGAAATTTTATCTGCAATATTTTAGCAGTTAATAAAAGTCTTTATGTATATACCTAAAACGTCGCTCTGTCGGTATGTATTTATTAGTTCACGGTTGGATCTGGCCCAGCGTGCAAGGACAGGGCGGTTTCAAATATTCATACTAAGATCGATATGACTACTATGCGCTAGGGACCGAGGCCGTTCTTAATCAAAATGTAATTTCGACCTTAGAACATTGTATTCAGGGTATCTTTATATACTTAGGCACATAAAGGTCATCTAATAAAAAGACTTAAGTAAGCACGTAGGAGTCTTTTTGTATAGATTTATTCATAGAATGTCGACGGTGCATGATTGAAGTATGGTTTATTACATACAGCCTTAGATTTTGTTTTGTTTATTTAATGATATAATGATACTGACATTGATATCACCTCAATAAAAGATTTTCCATGTGGGAAGAGACGATTATCACTGGTAAGAAAAGAAGTGTGACACGTTCTTTTGTTACGAAAACGTAATACTTAAAAAGAATAAAAGACCACTCGAGTTTTACAACTAATCCAAAAACCCAAACCCTAAGAACATATTAGTATTTAACTATTTGTGGTCTTTTGTAAGTCTAGAAATTCAAGATGTGTAATTAAATTCACAAACTACATATTGTGTAAATTTTTAAATGACACAGACCACAGAGTCTATAGTGTGACTAAAAAATTGAATAATAAAATTTAATTCTATATATAGAAGTTTATATTTATAGAATTGAATTTTATAATTTTTTGAATGTTACATTTTAAGCAACGTATGTTAGAAGTTGGATTCGAACCCACAGCCATCCTTACATCACAAACACCTTTATAAAATCAAGAGATCAAACCGGTGCATTATTCTAATGAATTAATTACCACTTGCTTTATGGTGAAGGAAAATTTCGTGAGGGAATCTGCTTGTCAGAAGTATTATTAATAATTTAGTAATAAATAATTTACGAAGATGAATAAGTTTATGATCCGCAATTTGATCGTCGTGATGGACTATGGCCTACTTCTTTCGTAGTAGACCCAGCATTGGAAAGGTATGGGTCTATCTAGGTGTTCAGTGTAATAGTTTTTCTTTTGTTTAACAATACGGGTTTTCACGCATGAGAAGGTTCAGCTATTGTTTCGTTCACATTCGATGAACTTCATCGGGGGTGAAATAGTCGTTCGTGTCCACAACGATGGCACGTCTTGCACTCAAATAAAAAGATAGCATCACTTATACAATCAGTAGAACACTAAGGTATGCTCCTCCGTTGCAGCCAGCCCAGGCGGTAGGCTGGCGCCTCTCGCTTCCAGAATTAATAACTTTCTCACCCTCCCCACCCCTCCTTCTCCCTTTCGGGCCCTCCCTAACCCCTTCCTCCCTCCCCACTCCATTGAAACGTTAGGTACTTATGGTGAACTTCTCGATTAAGTACGGGTGATCATTTCTTAGGATGGTGTGACCATCGGTTCTAGCTTGAATTTTACGTGAAGTAACTATTAAAGGGAAATTTAAAATGTACGGCTTCTGTGCTTATATTTCATTACTTTTATCGACATCCCAAATAATGAGGAGATACTCAATTCGATTGCATAATTTGTAACCTGATTTTTCGGAGGCGACTGAAGAGATAAGAAAATATTATTTTTTAAAGACGGTATACTTTCAAAGTCTAGGTCTACTTAAAATTTTGTCAAAATTTGTGTAGCAGTTTGGTTTTAAAAATTTTAATAACTGTAAAGTTACCTAAGAAGAATTTGGTTTCCAACCTGCGCAGTCCCAAAACTTCAGATATGTAAAGAGTAAAGAAAAATTCATTGGCCTTTTCAACGCTCGTAATCGGCAAGTCTTGTTACTTTTGTATCAATGATACTCGTAGTTTAGAAAAATTGTTTCCTAGTTCCCTGTTGACTTAACGTAGCAAACGTTCGTGTTCCAAGGGTATACCCGCGAGTGTTCTATCCCTCTCCGTCGGTGCGACAAGCGTTCGGAAGTTTCAGGAGTGTTTCGGTTTGCCTCTCCGACTCTGTTTGGGTGTGTAATGATTTGACGTTGGTGTAATTTGCTGAAAAAATGTACCTAAAAAGTTGGGTAGCTTTCTTCGTTCGTCGTGGGGGTAGGATGATTATTGCCGTTATTATACGGTTTGTTACGTGATCCTCGGAAATTATGGCCGTAATCACAAAACATAGTTGTGCTGACGTATCTTTACGAAGAATATTTCATAATTTTGCAATTAAGTGAGAGAGGGGAAAAATATACCTAAATATATTATATACATGTATTTTGCTGGGCTCGGGTGTACCCTACGAAGGATGTAGGCTATTCTACCACACTGGTTAGGGACTTCACTTATCTTCGAAAGCTATTAAGCTTGCACAATCTCTCCTATTGCCGATTCTTGATTACGCAGACGTTTGTTACCTTGATCTAACCTAGGAGCAGTTCGACAAACTTGAGCGCCTCCAAAATGTCTGCATACGGTTTATATTTGGTTTACGTAAATTCTCCAATTATCGCACTAAGCTCAAGTGGCTCCTATCCGCCTTCGCTGGGATGCTCATATACTGTCTCTCTTTTATAATATATTATTTAACCCTTCTTCTCCGCGGTACCTTCAGAAATGTTTCAAATATTATCACACTACACATTCCTATGCATTAAAGTCATCGGATAATCTCATGTTATCAATCCCACCGTTTCCTATAAGTCCTCTTTCACTATGAACTCTGTTTAGCTGTGGAATAGTCTACCGCTTGACATTAATCGTGCTCCATCATTAAATATCTTTAAACATCGAGTCATAGTCCATTACCTATCACTACAGTGTTAAAATTTGTGCCTTCTTCTCTAAATTAGTAATTAATTTATGTATTTTCATGATAATTATTTGAATCGTATGTTATATGTATTTATTTATTTATCTGTGTATCCATTTGTATGTATTGGTTGTATTTTATTAGTTCATTTTACTAAATATGTCGATCAATGTCATATTTTAAGGCCTCTCTTATTTTGTATTATTCATTTACGTGCATAGTTGCCTAGAAGAGATCGCTTTAAGCGATAAGGCCGCCATAAAAAAAACTAGTATTTATCTATAAACTTTTACTTGTTATTTATTGTAAAACTGGTTTTTTAATAAAGAGTTGTCTTATCTTATCTTCTCCGACAAGCAGGTTTCTCATGATGTTGTCATTCACCCTTTCTAACTGTAGAAATTGAGTATAATATACATATAAGTCAAAAACAAGAAGTTGCATCAGTTCATACTTTCGATTGGTATGGAATTTGACTAACAATCAAACGGGTGAAATGTTTTTTTTTTAAATTATAAATTAATCATATCCTGGACTGAAATTTGATGGGCAACCCATATACAATATATTTTTTGGTATATTAAATACGTTATATTAAATAAACATGTCGGTGGAGGTCGTTGTAGGTATATCGGGATCCTGTACTAAGTGGCTTGAAGCGATTACATTTGTCAATTATAGTCCGGCTAGAATATATCAGATATTTTATATCAGATTACTTCAGACATCCTATAAATATATACTCATAATTAATAAAATTTTTGATATTTTATTTCTAACGAATTAAAATCAGATAAAAATTCCAAAACAGGAGATCATTTTCGTGGCGATAATCGAAATATTAGATACACTTTGCAAAGCGAAATATTTGAGTAAGAGAAGGAAAATGATAGTCACAATTTTCGCTGCAAACAAAAGAGGAAAATATACTTAGGAAGTAGCACATTGTGTGTTAACCAAAAGGTAACGAGGAAAAGAACAAGATGAAGTTACATATAAAAGATTACCTCGATAATTTATTGACCGAATAACGCAGTTTTTAACCGACTTAATAAAATAAAGAAGTTCGACGAAGCCTTTTTTTATTTCTTTGTTCCCCGATCAGAGATGGCTGGACAGATTAAAAAGATATATTGTTTTTGTGTGAAAGGGTACTCATGATACTTTCTAACTTGTCATATATACATTTTAACGTTGAAATTATTTTTTAATCTGTCTTCATAACATTTATCTAGCCACAACATTGTGTTGTCAAACATTCTACCCGTCCCTGATCGCTCCCGGTGATATATATACTCGTATCAATAAAGCTTCTCTTAACTTTCTTTTAAATTAAATTAATACTTTAAAAAAACGGTCCAGTAGTTGTTTTACAACAACATAACTTTAAACTATCTTTAAGTAAACATAGATCACATTTTTGTAAACATTTTGAGTGCTTATTACTTGAAAGTAGGTACAAATATTTAGTGACAACAACTAAACCTAATGGAGTAACATTAATTTAGCATGAAACAGCTATCTGTAGTACTATTATCTATAGTACAAATACTTGAAAATAAACTAGATGCACTCGACTGCATTGTTCCTTTATAGGGAAGTTCAAAAGCGCATAAGGAAAGGAAACTTTTCCCTTTTCCCGAAAGTTTTTCAAGCATCTTCAGTAGGTGCTTGTGGGAGGGCTTAGGGGGCCACTAAATATCATGTTGTGTGACTCTTTGCTATTCAAGTCTTACTAAATAAAGAGGATTAATTGATAAGGATGACTCAATTGATCCCTTTGGTCATTATTATGAATACGAATTTTGGGGCAAAGATTGACGATACTTTAGTTGATAAGTTGATAAAAAAGTGGAAAATTATTGTTTTTTTATACAATTGCTGTGATACAATTACTGAGGAGGTCGCACCAATTCACACTTTTGAAGACGACGCGACTTTTCTTAGTATGGTGGCCATAGGCAGCTATTTGGTGGGACCTCCTCAGCAATTGTATCACAGCCTCAGTACCATAAACAATAATCCTCGCTAATAACGTAACAAGACGCCCATTTTCCGTAACATCAGCCAAACTTCCCCGAAGTAACGTTGGCCCGACCGGCGACACCCCCGCCAATGTATTTACTCCACAACTATATTTTACAACAGTTGTCAAGATTCACAGACTAATAACTCTGACTTCTAACCAACAAAATAGGAAGTTCTCAAACGATTGTATTTTTATGGTTTCGTACCCAAACGGTAAAAATGGGCTTATAATACTAACATTCCACTGCCTTTTAACAAGATGTGTTTCAAAAACCATGAAAGCTTACATTTTGACAAATATTGTATCTGTGTTGCTACTATAGCAAAAAATACTAAAACAGAGTATAATAAATATTGAAGGGGGCTTCCTTGCAACAAACGTGATTATTGCCGTTTGTTGCTCGATATTAATAACATACAATTAACAACAACGGATAATAGTTTGAACAAATGTTGAAACGGAACGTTTTGTAAACGAGTCAGACTCGCACTTACCCGATTTTTTGTTTTATATATGTGCTTAACGCTACTTAACTTTTTCGATGTTTGAGTGATAGATAGATAGACAACTCTGTATTCAAAAACCAGCTCAACAATAAATAAAATTACATAGACAAAATTGTAAACATATTCTAGTTTTTAAATGGCGGCCTTATCGCTAAAGCGATCTCTTCCAGGCAACCAAGCACGTACAAGATAATTACATAATTTATACAAATATATAAATATAATACATACATATATAAATACAATACATACAAATACATATACAATACAATACTATTCAGAGTGAGTGTATTTCATATTTTTTAATTTGTAGGTACGCTTAATTAAGCTACGTGTAGCAAACTATAACAGACTCCTACCGTACGTTGTCTACATACATTTCTTACGAGTAGTGCAAATAAATAATTTTGATTTGATTTCATCCGTCACACAGTAGCCGATAAGAAGAACAAACGAACCAACAAACACACTTTCGCATTTATATTATGTGTAGGCATTAGATTAGACTGTCTCAGTATTCGATCACTGACTCCTTTGTACATTGGTCGCGAGTACCTTCACCCTAATAAATCAAAGGAGGCTTCCCGCGCCTCCATATTTGGGAACTCCGGATCAATGCCGTAAACATTGTTGTTTTTGGGTTAGATTGTTACCTTTGCTTTGAGGTTGTTTTAGTAAGCAATCTTAGATAGACTTAGTACTTAGGGATAGCTACCTCTGTTTAGGGTTAGCAGCTTGTGACGAAAGAAACTATCCTTAATGCGATGATTATATGAAATGAATCTATTAATAATATGAAGCCGAGTTAAGGAGCTTGTCTGGTTTGGTTAGGCTGGTGGAGGGGAATGTACAATGAACAATACGTAACACCTCTTTTGTGGTGGACAAACTCTATAATCAATACACCCCCTCGAAATTTTATGTCTTTAATTTAGGTCAGCGGTTTATTAGGCTATGCTTTGATTGTGACCTGTCAGTCAGTCAGGACATACGCTTTAATACAGATTGATTCTTAATTGAATGCGTATATTTAGTACAGTCATGCCACTTTAGTACAAAAATATTAAGTAAACTTCAATTGAAGTCATGCAAAGTGAATGCGAAACTCGTGATCACCCTAAGCCGCGGCGCCACCCCGGTGCGAAACTAGGTCACAGCGACGACAAGCGCGTTTGCATGGCCCACATTTGTGTAATCGCGCTTAGGTGAACATATATCCCCGTTTTTTGTAAACAAAAAATGCAAAAAACTTGGTTTTTAATAGCGAAATATGTTATATTAAAAAATATATGCAGTCAATTTAAAATCACGCGGTCTATATAGATAACATTCTGTAGTTTTATGTATGGTATGTATATGTTTACTTGCAATAAAAACTCAAGTGTATTCTTCACATGTAACTATTAAAGCTAATCTATTATTGTTAAAAATGTATGGAACCGCTAATTAATACATATCTTTGAGTAATGTTAAAGTTCAATCTACTCTTAAAAAAAATAAAAGATTTCATAAGTTTTTTATGTAAAATCAAACAGTGTGTCAGCATAAAGTTTAAAAGGGCGATCTTAGCCCACAAAACCATTACTTATTATGTCCTAATTGTTTCTTAGTTCCTTACGCTGAGATTAACACAATATTTAACCTCTAATGTTAAAAAAGGATTTTATAAATCAATCAAATCAAATCATTCGTAGTTTTTGCTTCAGAGGTTAGCTTTCTAGAAACCAAATACAGCATTGCTTCCTGTCACCTGTCACCATCATATTAGATCACGATATACTTTGTAATTCTGGATACAATTCTTTCTGTTTGTAAGCTCATAAATAACTGGCAAAAGACAATTGAGTAACACGAGTACTACCCCCGGGCGGTGCAACCATTAGTCAAAACTATAAAAGCTTCAATATAAAGTTCCCAGCAGTGGGTTGATGCAGGCTGACGATGATGATGATGAAAGTTACCATATAAAGCTTTAACCAAATTATCTGGTAAGTCTATAATCTAAATATACTCATAGATCATACCCGCTAGGTAAACAAACAATATTAGGTAGCTCTTATCTAAGTTCCACAAGTCTAGGTTCTGCGGATGAGGAAAGACAGAGGAAAAAGTTCTAAACTCCTCTCAGATATACTAACAAGTTTTGTTCTGCATTTTTATTCAAATTACTTTGAAAAATTCAGTTCTTCTATACAAAAAGCTTGTTGTCGCGTGCTCATGTGTATGAGAAAGCTTATTTTTCTCCTTGTAATTTTCAAAGGGAGTGTAAAAAAAAATTGATTTTGTTAAAAATAGTCGCTTTAGTATATTTTTATTTTATTTTTATTATGTTTATTCGGGACAAAAACAGTGACATAATAAAACTTATATCTAATTTATAAGTAAGATAATTAATTAACCCACCCACATTACGGTCCACCAATTAGATAGATATTGCGAGCAATTCACCCGTTATACTAGAAATATGTTAAGTTGAAATAAGCCTGCTAGTCAAAGAAGGATAAATCCTACATAGCATGACAGAGATACGTCATACCGGCCATCCGTACGTAACCATCCATGCAACGAACAAACAATCGAAATATGTTTATTAATAAGCATTGTTTTCACCGTTCGTGTTTATTATATTATTATGTTATCATTTCAATTTCTCCCTCTGGTTTCCTAATCAGTTTAAGCGAAGCGTACTTCGCCGGAATTGGCGTTAATAAGTAATGTGATGGTGGGAGGGAGACGGTATATGTTTGTTCAGCTCTGTAACTATTGCCAAGGTTCAAGCTTGTCTAGTTTATGTGGCGTATAGTAGCGCGCGCGTATACACGTCTAACTACAAAAAATATTTTTAAACATAGTTCTAACTATTATTTTGCTAAAGAATGATAAAAATTGCAACACCCTTCAATAACATATTGTTTATAAAATAAAAAATAATAATTGCTAGGCACTTGGGCGTTGCATAAACATAAACAGGTTGGTTATCAGAGACAGTCGCGGATTTGTATGAAGAAATGAACCAAAATATTGCTCAATGGTTATGTTTATTTTTTTTGTGGTAAGACGGTTAGCGTTAGTTGTTCGCCTATATCGATTTCAAAAGGGTTTAGTCCTTTTGAACGAAAAAGAGTTTTTCATTTCATTAGCCTCATATAACTTTTACCAAAATCGGTGTTTCAATTTGTTCAAAGTGTTAAGTACTTGTTATTCTTTGAACAGATTTTATATTCTCTTACATGATATATAGCGCCGTTGATTTAGCAGTTGAACAACGCGCCACTGAAAAGAAGTGATCATAGACTTACACTTACAATGCATTGGATCAGCCTAAAAACTTACATATAGCCTCTTTGTACTAAAAAAAGTGAAATATTACAAGTCTTTTCCATTTCCGCCGTAGATATACATCTACGTAATTTAGTGAAAACGTTGCTACGTAACTGCTACGAAGTCGTAGCAAAGCAACCCTTTAGAAAGGAAACAAGTCACTGATAATATTATTTAAGCCCACTACATAATTATCATTAGATTAGATTTTATGTTTTTTATTCTACTCTGCTTACTTTTAATTGCTCTCAATTAATTGAATTTAATTTTAACGAGTTCCTAAAACGAGGAGGTACTATGTTCGTTTGTATGTATGTATTTATTTTTGTGTACGTTCATCGATATTATCGTCTCATTGTGAACAGATTAACAAAAGCTTTTTTAGTTTGAATGTAATAATAAGTGGTACCATATAATTTTATTTTTTTCAAAATAGATCGATAATTTTTTGTATTATATAATATAGTCGTAACTTTTAATTTTCTAAGAGTACATGTATCATTAGTTACGTTAGTTTTGTGCAGAATGAAAGTATAGGTTTTAATTTTTTTAAAGAATGACTTGTATTTATTAATTCCTTTTAAACCATTTTGTAAACTGCTTATGCAGTACTTAAATCTTATATAATTTACAAGAATTTGTATGTATGTGTGTGTGTTTGTTATTCATATAATTATAAACTTATTATACATAAATAAATTTATTCTTAAAAATAAATTGAATAAATAAGTAAATTCTTACGTAGAAAACTAAATTATACAAATATTACTCAATAATCGTCTCAATAATTTCAATCCTACAAATTCGTCAAATCATAAACCGCTTCCTCGATAAGCCAGCTTTCAGACGGGCTTAAAATGTAATGGAAACCTATTCTATTCCGTAGGTCCCACAACATGTGTCATTTTTGTCCTTGTCCTTGCCCACGGTATCTATACTATGGCCATAGCGACATTTTGTAAAAGTTCAGGTTTTTTTTCACGTACAACGCCACTTGAAAGATGACAATGCTGGCAATGTAAGAATACTTAATCTCCTGAATTGTGGACGGGCGGAGACATCCTCGAGGATCATCAGTATCGCGTGGACAGCACGTTTCTGCAACCTAAGCACACGCACCGCACGGCGCATCTCCAAAGACCCGCGCACTACTATAGCACTGAGGCCTCAGCCTCGACATTTGTGGGCAGCGGGGCGGCATAGGCGAGCAACGTAGATCCGCGCCTCTGGCTGCTGTTTTCGAGAACCGGTCCATTTGATTTTACGCATAAGATCCTATTACCGCTGCCGTATACCGCGCCGCTGTCGGCCCGCTGCCGCCCCGCTGCCCGCTAAATTCCAGGCTAAGGCCTTAGTGTATTGTAGCGAAGTAGCAACATCGCACGATATCCGTAGACACCACTTTTGCAAGCCAGGACTGTGAGAAAAATGCGCTAGTTATTTTGCTTCATACTTTATTCATGTGGTATTATATTATACAAAGCAATCGGTTAGGGATGTACTGAGCCGAATGGGGTTACTGTAGCCATCATTACGAACATCTTTCATTATGTGACCAATCATGAATTCGAGAAAAAACAGATGCTCCATGAAAACGTATGTCGGTGGTCTACAAAATGTATGAAACGGACTTTTTTTTCTCGAATTAAGAGTTGATCCCTTACTAAAAGTTGTTCCTTAGGATGAGTATAGCGACCCCTTTTGGCTTATTACACGCCTAATTGATAACCCTGAATCCAATTCGAAACCTAGTTACTCTTAGACGCTCTAAAGATTTGATGAAATTTGGTAAAAAGATATCCGATTCCCTAGATTCACATAAACTACTCTTGATCCCGTAAATTTTAAGCGTTCCCATGCGAAATTCTAATATTCACCGCAGATTAAGCTGTGGAGCGTGGTTAGTATTATTATGTATCTTATTGACCTACCGTGCTGTAGGAGCTTGTTCGAAGACAATCTTTAATAGTTATTTGTTACACAAGAGTGCAGAGTTGCTTTTTAACCGCGTACTCACTTTTGATGACTGAGCAAGCGAAAGATTCTAAAATTAGAATCCTGCGCGATGGCGAGGGAATTAAAACAGCACAAGGTGAAAAATCTTTGCACTCGAGTGCAACACGTAACTTTTCGTCTCAGCGAGGAAATGACTACATACGAAAAATAAAAAAGTTTAATCACTCATTTTAGATTTTTCACTTATTTTTAACATAAAGTTTTAACAATATGACGTGAAATGATAATGGCGCGCGCAATAAAAAAAATTATAGTAAAAAGGTTCCGAGTCTGAGTTTTTAACAAAATATAAAAAGGTTGTATGATGAATTCGGAAACCATAGAAGTAAAAGTAAATAGGTTGAATGAGGTTTTTAATTCACAAACTTAGTATACACGATATTCTAAATTCAAATTTACTTTGTCCTCTAGCGGATTAAAATCGGCTTTTGCACACAGATATCGAATAGCAAAAATACTCATTCCGAGATGGTGGGATGAAAATAATATTTGTGCTATAATTGAATTTACTCCACATTAGAATAGGAAAACAGATTAGTGATAATGACAGAACATATATTATGTAGCTATAATTATTGATGAATTGACCTGTCCTAGTCGTAGGAAGCATAATTACAATAAATAGTATACCTAAGCTTCTGATTTCTCTGACCGCAATGGGTAATATTACGCCACTCTCCTCTCCACGTGAGACCGAACTACTGACGTCATTATAATCACTATGTACTATTAATATTAAGATATATAGAAGTATTAAGATAATCAGTCACCGACTTTCAAACTAAGGTCACCGATACTATTGGGATCTGCTAGTTTGTTTCATATGAAGACTAGTCTATGCTACTATAAAAAAATAACGGATATCTAAAATTTACATAATTACGCTTTATATATCTATAAATATATATAGCGTAACATTTCTTATATACGAGTATATTTTTGACAATTTCTGATGATGTTCTTAATTGGTCGAAACAAAAAGTGTTTTGTCATCCATAAACCCAGTGGAGCCCATAAAAAAGTTATTAAAAGGAAAAAGTTAATTTGGTTAATAAATTAAATAACTATATAATTGATGGAGTCAGGCGTTACTTTGCGGAAATCCATTTATAATAAGATGGTATATACAGAAAATTTAGTGTTTTCCCGCCTCGTCTTGGTGTCAGCGTGAGAAATCGAAAAATATTTTTGTTTTTATGGTGTAGTTCCTCCTTACCACCGCCACACCATACCGTATTATTTCTCTTTCTCTGAGTATCCGACAACCTTGACACGTGTTTCACCTTAGCACAAGGTATCCTCAGGAAATGTTGACTCTTCAAGCGCTAGCTCGAAAGAGCTCGCTCGGTAGTGTCTTTCGAGCGAGCGCTTGAAGAGTCAACACTAAATATTCTTTATATATAACATCTTATTATAAATACATGTAGTAAATATATTAGTCCGCTGAAAGTAATCGGATTTTCCTTTTTTTGTATTAATAGTCATCTTTAACTAAACTGCAGGTTGCCCGAGTTAAAGCAATTATGAGCCTAGAGTTGGGGGCTTCACGTACCTCTGAAAGCTATTTGTTAGTCTTCTCCGGCAAATAGGTTTCCTCACGATGTTTTCCTTTACCGCTTAAGCAAGTGATAATTAATTATGATATGCGCATAAGCGAAAAACTCGGAGGTGCATGCCTGATCCTTGGATAGAACCCGTGCCCTTTCGTTTGCGAGGAAACGGGTTTACTGACTAGGCTAACTAACTTCCAATTATAGATTACCACTAACATACTATGGTCTACACCCCCTTCTAGGAGAAACCCGTGCCCAGCAGCGCGACGCTAGGGATTGATGCGATGTGAGTAGAGATGGAGCACATTTGCATGGAAAATTATTTTTTAATTTCAACTTGACATGGTCTAGTATGCAAAAGTTTTTTGTTTTTTTTCAAATATATAATTTAAAATGAAAGCGCAGTTAAAACAAAGGGTTCTTAAGTATTGTGACGTGTAATCAAGAATCTTTTGTGCATTGTAACCGTTATTTTTAATTTTACCGCAAGCTACTGGACGGAGATTTTTTTTAGAAACATGTAATAATGTGCAAATATGCTGCACTTGATGAATATTCATTAGACCTATTTTGAAAATTAAGTGTACCGGCTATCTTGAAAATTGACGAGTCTAGACATGTCATCGTCAACTACACGAGCTCTTCATTATAAGCACCTTAAAGAGTTCACTATACGTGAACGAAAATTCAGTAACAACTTTCCAAGTTCGAATACCGGTAAGGACGTTCGCCTGAGACCACCAGCAACTTGTGGATATTATAAATTACCTGATAGTGTAATAGGTCTTAATTTTATTAAATTTAAACTAAAATTAAAGATTTTTTATAAAGCAATCCCTTTTTAATGTCAATGCAGCTTGTAGAATCATCGTTCTTCTGTAACGAACAACCATAATAAAATATTACTTATAATTAATTAATCAATCATAATGTAAATATTTGTCATGAGAACTAAGAACTAATATTAAGCAATCGTATATAAATGAGAACATAAGTAAATTGTTTAAGTAATTATTAATTCAAATGTAATAAGACGTTGCCTGTAACAAACGTTATTTAAAGGTCAATAAATATTACTTTACTTTATAGAATTCTTGGATAATGCACAAAGCTAATTTGATTATTTATTGAAGTTATTTATTTTTATTTTCTCCTTCTTTCTTGTGTCCATTTCTTTCTCCTCAAAGATACTGATATCTTAAGGTCACAGAAAATTGATAACTATCAAAGTGCGTACGTAGGTGCGTAACCCCAAGTTCTCTGTCGCATACAGAGAGCAAAACAGAGAGGATACAGCAAGCCCGTCACCCATGCCGGTACTTAAACGCGAAATATATTATAGTATAGGTAGGAAAATTTTGTAAACAGAATTAAAGGTTTCGCTTTTCTCAGAAAAAGTCCCGTATTACGCAATCTTACAATAAGCTCAAAAGCGAATAAAAGAGAGAAGGCGCTATATGGCTTGCCTTTGAATCACAGAAGCAGTATCTTTTCAATATTACAAAAAAAACTTATCTGAATCTTTTAAATTTCTTTCAATTCAACCGTATTATTATTGCAGTAGGAGTCGAAATCAGGTGTCAGTGGTGTGATTGAAGTCGCTTTTCTCCAAAGCCTAGAAGCTGTCCTTGTGTGAGTCAAATTAAAGGGTGTTTTTCTATCCTAAGGGAAAATGTATCAGGTAATAATATAGCTCGGTTAGATGAGCATTTTAAAGGGAACAGATTTATGTTTGCTTTTGTTCGTATGATTTGCTAATGCATTCTTTTTGTTGGAAAACAAGCAAGTAAGTACATTTGTATATGAAAGTTGCGAAAGGGAGTGTATGCCGTTGTTTTTTCTTCACTGCTTGAAAATCAGTGGCAATTTCTAAATTTGGTTATTCTGTGTGATGGCCAACTTTAAACCGTGCTTTAATTAATAGAATAAAAATGAACAGTATTTTATTTTTTAATTTTAGTTGGGTGACAGTCATATGAAACTAGAGAATACTTCGTGTAAAATAAAGGTTCATAAATATATGCTCAGTTATAGATCAATTTAACCTCTGGGGCCCAAGTATGTTATAAGATTAACATTGTCATGAAGGCCGTTTTGATTTATTTAGTCTGTTAACACTAATTTTAATAATAACACTGATCTATTATACAAGACAACTGTTATGGCACAATGCAATCGTAATTCTAAAACAATTCAAATAACTGACTCAGGTCCTTGGTAAAATAAACGGCCTTAATAGCGACGTATTATTGCGAGCCCGGCGGCGGCGGCTGCGCACGAGTCGTTTTCATCAATCAACGGTCAATGCTCACTTACTAACGATCTCGCAGATGACGCGAATGTTACCTTTAGACTAAAGTGAAGAATTATAAATTAGTTATAGCGAATTTATCGTACATAGTAACATTTGAATTAGCTGTAAAAAGTGGAAGAACCACTGACGCAAAAAGAAGATTTGGTTTTCCAGTGTATGTAGTAAATGAAGGCATAAATAGGCTTTCGTTTGACCATAACTCGCTTGATGAAAAGCGACGATGCGCCCTTAATGTGCCAGTCTTGCCTGGAAGAATCCGATTCACACGCGACTTAAAAAGACCCATATCAGCGCCCTCGCCAAGTCTAGCATTATAAATATCGGGAAGTAGAGAATTTGGCAGCGTATTCCACAACCTGGCCGTTCGCACATAAAAAGTCGACCCAAGGTTGGGTAGGTTAGCAAGTTAGGTTAAGTGCGAGTCCATGGAATCTTTACCATATACCGATGGTGTCTTGCTGTATACCCAGTAGTCCGATTGCAGAAAGGGGATGGGGTACCGAAATGTATCCGCCAAAAAACTGATATCCCGTATTTATATTGGAATTGTCATAAGGTAGGTAAAATGCTAAAATTAACGTTACTGTATATGGCATGAAAAAAAGTTGTAGGTAGGTACTCTGTTTAAGTCATGTTTTTTATTATTTAACTTTAAGATACTTGGTACAAAGGCAAATTGTTTAGCTGTATTTTTTTTCTAAAGGAACGTCTGGGCTGATCACGATTAGAATTAAAAAAATATAAAACTCTGACACCAAATAATAAAAAAAAAGTGTAATTGAGAATTTACAATTGAAAGAATGTCAAAATAAGATAGGTACTCAACCAAAATCTACAAACACGTGATTCGATTAGCAAGCAATCACTTATAAAACCTCTATGTAGTGATTTTATAACTAGGATGAGTGACCATATACCGATTGGGTTAAAATTGCTTAACTTTCGTATTATTATAATGCAACGGACGCAATTACCTTTAAATTTTTACTTATCCTTAATGTAATAAGACAAAGACGGCTATAGGGGTGAGGGGTGTGGAGGGAGGGGGACACATATGCACCATACGTACAACGATATGCATCACTGCAGCCTCCGAGCTGCATTCCACTTACTGGCGAACGGTTGACTTAGAGTGGATACGCCAATATATGCTAAAATAATTTGAGATAAATATATTTTTAAAGCTATCACTGCCTATGTCTGTCAAATACCAATACGGCAGTGCGCGCGTTCGAACTTCAAGAAGTTCGAGAGATTTTTGATTATATTTTCTCCTGACGTGGGAGATCTGCGTTGCGAAACATTTCCAACGTCAGCGCGGTGAGTGACGTCACACAGGTTAAGTCGAGTTGCGTTATGGAATAATGGTTTCTAAAAGAGTGTATGACAAAATGTTCTTGGCATAATAACGATCTGTGACGATATAGGAAATAGTAGGAACATATGCAATACCACTTGCAGATTTGGTTTGTCGTCGCTACCAGAATAACCACCATAAAGAGCTCGTCCTGTCCTGAATAAGCCGCTAACACATAGCTCGTGCATTATCTTCTTTTGCAGAAGACAAATAAGAAGAAAGGCACTCACAGCACAAGAGTTCTCTGCCGCGAATATTGCTAGGTATCCTTTTATGCGACCACTCTTCTTCAAAAAAGCTTTAGCCTGGTTAAACCCCGTCTGTCTGAACGAGCCCTTAGGCCTCGGCCTCGAATTTTGCGGGCAGCGGGGCGGCAGCGGCGGCGGGCGCTCTTTCTATGCCACCGCGCCGCTGTTTTCGAGAACCGGTTCATTTGATTTTACGCATAAGATCCTGCCGCTAAATTCGAGGCTGAAGCCTTAGGGACATGTCCCTACAGTGCTATCCGCGATAGCGTCGTGTCAGTTCAGCGCTTAGTTATAGTCCGGTTGCTCTCTAATTTACTCGCGCACCGCTCGCTTGGTCGCGATGCCGCGCGACAACGGTGCACACTTACACAGCGCATCAACTTTAAAAGGACCAGCCTTCTTAACGACAAGAGCTAAGCATGAAAGAGGTGAGAATAAGAGCAAGAAATTTGGTTTAGTTTTGACAGACCGCCGCTTTAACGCTGTCAAATTTAAACCATGTTTGCTTGCTCTTGTTTCCACTTATTTCATTCCCTACTTTAGCTGATAAAACTATACTTAGTGTCTATACACATTCGAAAATCCGCATCACAATAAGATGTATTTAGTTTTGTGTCAAAAACCAGAAAGAAAATTGGGAAACATTTTTGTACGCAATAGCTGGTGGTATTTCCTCTTAAGGGTATATCATTTTGGAACAGTAATAGGTCAGAGTAGGTACTAAAACTAATGTTAGGGGACTATACCAATTCCTTAAAGAAAGACGTTAATAAATAGCAGATCATAGAAAAAAAATGTATCAAAATCGTTATATATATATATATAAGGTGACAGGTAAATACTAATATGGGATGTGAATTTAAGAATCACATAAAAAACTATTATGAGATAACCATAGTCGCACTACGTTATTCGGAAACTCAATCCCGTGGTTCCGAGTTCGATCCCCACTTAGCTTGGATTGTTTTGCTTTTTTTTTAGTTTTTAGTACAATAATTACTACTAGAAACCCTGTACAATACCTACTCACTTGAGATCTCGTGCTACATACTAAACATACATATAAACGCACATAATTCGCGTTAGCATTGGAATTAATTAGTACATTAGACAAGTCAATTATCGGATCTACGCGCCTAAGTATAGGTATACGACGTATGCATACTAAATAAGATACATAATTCTGCTATTATGCATCAACAACTATAGCATTATTATTCTTTTAAAGGTATTGTATTAACCTAACGATAAACAGGGTAATGTTACATTTTCTTAATAGAACAAGAATAACTACCCAGTATTTTGGGGAAATACTCCCCATTTAAAAATCGCCATAGACAATAAAAAAATTATAAGTCTATCTATCGCTTAAGTTTTACGAATGGTTGGTAAAATTATTTTTTTCTTTTCTTTGGTAAGGTAGATATTTAAGAGGATCGCCCATGTTACGATGCTAACATTATTAATACAATAATTTCTACTTTTGACATAAACTTCCACAGTCACATAAACACACAAAAACTTTCGACATAAACTTCCACAGTATTGTGTACTTATATTATATATTTTTTAATTTATTGGCCTCAGACGTCACCTTAAATATGTTTCAAGCAAAAGCAAATTGAAATTTAAAATTAAAGCTTAATCTATTTTATATTACCTCTTTCAATATTTTCGACCATTGTTAGTCGTAATCACCTATTTGCTCTCTGGCATATATTAGTGAAGCTTTAGTTCTTGGTAAGTGGTGCCGTAGCAACCTTCCGCCTCTTTTAGGTTAAATAAGTATTTTTGAAATGAAAAATACCTGACGAGAAAAAAAACTTTAAAATCTTGGGACCTGTGCATCAAGTACCGTCAAGATAAGTTGACAACTACGTTACTTCGACATAGAATAGACCAGAGTTAGTATTAAAAAATATATTTTGTTTAATAAACTAACTGTGGCTTATTCTATGACAAAGCGGCCATTTTGGCACAATGCAATTGTAATTCTGAGACGATTCAAATAACGGACTTGACCACCTGGATTGACAGACGAAAGAATATTTTGCGAAACTCAAAGCAGAGATCATCTATACAGTCTCGAAATTGCTCTGAATATTATAAAAATCAACCAACGAAATAAATTAAAAAGTTAATAATAAGCAATAATTAAAAGAAATAATAAAAATATCAATATAAATTTACTAAATCGTCAGTAGAAAAGCCATATCGCGTCGCGGCCCACTCCAAATTGTGATTAAACCAACCTAATACACACAATAACAGGTCACGCGCTTACCGACGACGCTCGTATTTTTATATAAACACCATAACATCTTAGTCTAATCCATACAAAAATCATCTCTAACACCGCGTAGAAAAGGTCGATAATAATATAGCAAAGTTGAACTATCACGCTTTGCTTGTGTGCCCCCGTGAAAGCTACACATTTCATTTATAATAGTAGGTACAATGTACGACGTCATATTGTGTACAACACATCTACTAGTGTGCTCTAAATGTTACATATGTGTGCGTATCAACATTTTGTATAACTTCATTTATAATTTAGAACTTTAATTCTGCGGGATTAAGGTTTAAATTAAAAGGTGATGTAAATGTACTGTTTAAACGTGTGTATCACAACTGCTCAAGCGGTGTATCGAAGAATGCGAGCGTGAATTACCATGTTTAGGGACTTGTCACATTGACAATTTGCTCTTATAAGGTTGCGCGTCGGTTGCTTAGATTAATTGGGGATTAGACTGTTTATTTTATCAACCTTTTTTTTGTTTTTGTCCTAAATTTTTAAGCAAATCAGTACCTATTTATTAATTTTTAACAGTAGGTATATTAAGTATAAGTGTATTCAGAATTTTTATTTCGGTATTTGGATAATTACATGCCCTTAATATAATTTAATTTGATTAGGTATTATTTTAACTATTAAGTAATAGACAACTTATTTTACTACAAAACATTGAAATCATCACATATTTTGATTCGAAAATTGGTGATCAAAAGTTCCCATGGCTAAAAAAGCCAAGTGACAAACGTATCAATTACTAAATTGAATTAAACGGTATAAACCGCGCGCGCTCCGCCACAATAGCGATCAGAGCGCATCGCATTAGCTACTGACAGCTACGTGTATTGTATACCACGCTCGTTACGTCTACGTCACGCACACAAACAAACCAACCCACCTCACTACAAACAAACATTAGCCTTAACGCAAGCAGTTAAGGTCGATATTAGTAGTAACATACACATTACCCATTTATAACCACCTCACCGGGCGGTGAAGTCCGGCAACGTCGCACCCAGATTGTGACATTTGCAAGCTCTGTGTCAAAAGCAACGACTAACGACATCTAGCGCCGCTCGCGGAACTAACCACTCGGCTCCCAGACAGAGACGGAAACACTTGACAATATCACTTTCACGGTCTCGTACTTAAAGCTAAGCGGTTTGCTGTACTGTTTGTTTGTGTCTGTAAACTGCGAGCCGCCGAGGTATACCGCGCATGAATGAAATGGATGTCCGTGGGAGGGGGTAGGAGAGATCTGTTTTGCTGTTGTTAGAGCGAGAGTGTTTAAAAGCGCGAAGCGTGCAGCATACATCGTTTATCAGATTACATGCGAAGTATCGCGAGCGTGGCGATGTTTTGACACGCGATAATCACGAGATAATGCGGGCGATCTCGCCGCGTTTAGGTTTATATTGGCTTTTTATAGCGGCAACTTGAATGTGGCGGAGTATATTTTTATAGTCGGTGTATTTGTGGTGTCGAAATATGACGTACAGACCAAAGCTACAGCTGCTAGGTCACTCTAGCTCTAGTAGGCGCTAGACTCACGCGTCTAGTCGAGCGAGTAACAGCTGAGCTTGCGACAACAGCTACGCATTGCCGCTTAAGGACAGCTGACTGTCATTATAATGTTTTATTTTCTAGTCAAGTACATCAGGGGCTATCGATTAGAGATAGGAATGAAATAAGTGAAACCAAGAGCTACTTGGTTTAATTTTGACAGGTTTCTAGATTCAAGTACACTTCGGATATAAAAAAATTCAAGTAGGTATTAAAGCAAATAATAAAAAATTATGGTACCTATACCTATATAATTATATATGTCAGAATAAATTATCAATGCATTTTTTAAATAATTAATGTTTAAGCCATTGCCATTCATTAGAAAATTGAAAAGCTTTTGTTATCATCATGTTTAACAGTTCTATTTGTAAAACATGTTCGTATAAAAATAATTAAAATGATTTGTAATAAGCAAATAAATTATTTTAGTTATATTAGAACGTTTATGTCCAAACTTTATTTGTCATAGGTAATAGTTATTTAAAACGGGTGTTAAACAAAGAGCTAATTTCTTACTGTCGAGTACTTACCTAGGTAGATACATATACCTGCCTAAATAATACAACGCAAGTAAACGACTTACCAAACTACAAAACGCAGCATCACTTTCTGCAAAAACTAATCTACCCGGAAGCTAGCTAAAACTCAATTAGCTTGTCGAAAGTGTGGAGGCTTCGGCGGAAAATCTGCGCTTCCCACCCCACGGGGGCAACTTGCCAACCGAACGTTGCAAGTAAAAGGGGTAGCAACTTGTAAATTGGGTGGTTCAAACGAATATTCTGCTATGGAAGGCATCGGGCCTAGTGCTGCCATCTAGTGATGAGTAGCAGAAGAGTATGTCAATGCAATCGCGGTAATAATGTGGTAATTATATTTTTTTATTCAGGTCTATTGACGGCTGAAATAGAAATATTTTTTTATATAAAGTAATATTAATATAATTAAATTGATATACTTCAGTTAATTTTTAAATTTTCATATTACCGTCGCGCTTATTTTATTACTAAGTACCTATACCATATTTTACTAAAAAATAACAATTTTGAGTACCTATGCCACTGTAACTAAAATAATAATATGCGAGTATACTAGCTGACTTGGGTTAGAACCAATCAAAAATCCCAAACAAGCAAAAATTCTAAAAAATCTAAAAAAATCGTAGTTTAAGAGAAGAAGTGCACGCGAGTACAAACATACGAACTGACAGAGGAAAGACCTGAAATTTGAAAGACATGAAGCAGAGATGCTTCGCTCAGCCGGGCACCTCAATTAGAAAATCAGTGCAACGTTATTTCTGTCGATTAGGTACTATGTGTCTTAAATCAAGCAGTGTATGTATTCAGGAATTGCGTATTTGCTCGCGTTTACTTGAAAGTTTATATTGACAATACAGAGTGACCGACTTAATACGTGGGTGACATCACCAGTTGTAGCCAACGAAAGATCAGCGCTGGTTGCTAGGAACCAGAACTGCTCACACATTTTTTGCTAAAGCGTACTTTCAGCCTTTAAAATAATATTCAGAGCAGTTTGATTAGGGCTTATTCATAATAATGATTTTCACATACCTGATCGTTGGAGAAGTCCCAACGATAATTTCAAACAAATTTTAACACTTCGGCAGTTTTTATAATGGGTACATATTACGACGGTGGTAAATATCGCACAAATTTGGTACCTGTTTGAAAAGAATTCGATAAGAAAACAAATCTAAACACATAATTTTTTTTACACTTTTCTATATTATTTCGAATCATATCGCTCGTAGTTCTTTTTCTTTACGTATTATAAATAAAAGATGCTTCATTCAGGTGATTTTAATCTCGTGACACAGCTAATTTTTATACGGTACATGTCATATATATACTATACATGTGATTTTAAAATATAATAGTTATATAATATATATAGACATTGGGTGGGACTAATCAAATAGTCAGCCTGTATTGAATTAATTTGACATCACGCTGAGTTCGTATTTACGTTAGTTTAGCGTGTTTTTCCAGTAATTCTACAAGCATGTGGTTTTAATTTATAAGATAATTTGTAGCAGTAATATTGTGTTACTAATGGATTGGCCAATATCGTACCTATGCAGGGTGTCCGTCAAAAAAGAATGTCTTTAAGAACATAAGAGAACTACTTGTTGTATTGAACCTACCATACAGCAGCCGAAAAATGAAAAATGAAAACGAAAAAATGTATGACACATTTAATAATAAATTATTTGTTATTCAATTAAGTACTTAAGTGTGGAATGAATTGTCACACATTATTTATTGCTAGGTGCTCGTCTGCAAAGAAGTATTTTTAAAATTAATTTGTGTTTTAAAGTTTATTTTAAACAAACTACGTGTGTGTTTTTTTAATATTAACTCACGGATGCCAGTACGTTTGTCTGGTTCGAGGTTATTGAACCATCCATTTAGACGGACTAAAACATAAATAACTCAGAATAAATAAAGCAATTGTGTTCTAAATAATAAAAAAAAAGGTGGCGTACGTCGAACAAGTTGTCATGTAATCCATAGAACAATGTCCGTTAGTTCAAATATCTGTATTCAGCTTTTGATAGAATTTATTTCGTAAAGTCATCGTATATTCAGGCGGGGGATTTATCCTAACTGATAACTTCTTATTTATGCCAACTAAATATGTATGTATAGATACTGGACGAGCTATGACATATTCATACACGACGATAGGCACTACGGGATTGAAAAATTGTAAAACACACCTCAGGCATTTATACTGTGAATAAATTATAACCGCGCGCAAGTTGTTAAAGCACCGTTATAAGTTGAGCCTCACCCCCCGCTTTCAATGCGGAAATCCCACCGAACCGGAGGAAATGTACAATCGCGACGTGTCAGCTAAGGCTGGTTAACTAGCGACCCACTTGCGCTTGGTCCCGATATTGTTGTTCTAGATAACTGCTAGGTTAGTGGAACCCAGCTCTAGGATTATTAACTTGCTAATGGAAAAGCTGCGAGTTAAATGTAGGTGTGGCTGCTAGGAGTACTTCGTTACTATTACTTATATATTTTTTCAAAGGAGGTTCAAAACTTTTCAACGCCAAAATAATAAATATTGCACCAATATTATGTTTTTAAGTACCTATGTATTTATTTCATAAAAAAATAAACTGATTGTTTTACTGAGCGAGCGAAGTGTCTCTTTGAGTGCTTTAGATCTAGCAAAATCTGCTTCTTCCATCAGTAGTACCTACTTACTTATAAGTAAGTATATTTGATACTATTAATCGCATACAGATCTTAATATTCAGCCAATTTCGACCGATCTTTATCTTTATTTTCTTGATCGTAGGTATAGGGCTCGGTCAAGAACATTTTATTTCTTTTTATGATCTGTGGCATAGTGTAAAAATTGGATAAGTTTAATAATGCTATGTCCAAGTCTTACAAAAACCTGTGATAGCGAGATCTATCCCAGAGTTTTCCCGTGCCCAAACTTAACTGCACTAGGTAGTTTGGGTAAAACGGTTACCGAACGGAAGTTTAGAGAGCAACTGACACAGTAGTAAAGAAACATTAAAATTTGAGAACGTTTCGTCGAAATGCATGGGCAAGAATGACAGCATATATATTTACGAAATTACTCGTCAAGGAGTCAGAATTATTGTGTTCCCAAGGCTTCTAAAATTTGGTATACATACAGACCGGCTTTCCCGTTTTTGTACTAATTAAGATTCGCTTCAAACCGCTCTAATTATCAAGTACACAATAGTTCTAACGTTTTCTGAAGTTCTGCCACTCGGCGCTAGATGGCGCAATACAATGTAAAAGAGAACTCAAAAAAGTAATGAAAATGTGTTACATAACGGAGAGTATGATTAGGTAAATATATATATATTAATAATGGGTAATGGGGGGTAATAATGGTAAATTTTATTTTTAGGGTGAAGTTTGCTACCGCCATTGCTAAGAGCGCCATCTACTGGCCGATTTCCATAATATATGGTACCAACATGCAAAAAACAAGGTTAAATTGTTATTCAGAATCCTGAAAATTAAAACAAAAATCGTCAAGTGGTTTATTTACTAAGTTAAAAAAATATAGAGCTCGCGAGGTCGACAGATCGCATAACTGCTAGTTTAATATGTCCTAAAATCGAGTGATTTTTCAAAAGTAATTCTTTAAATTTTTTATAACCCGCATGGGAACAATTGTATAACTTCTTAGGGAAACTAGGATTATCAGTCTGAAATTTAATCATCGCGATAGAAAATAGCTCACGGCATCTGATTAGGCGCGATTCATGAGCACCAGAGGTACGCAGTAGCTATATGTTTTTTTTTTTATTTAAATATTTACACACTCCACAGACGCTTTGTTCCGTGCCCTTTATGATATTATACACTTTATTGTCAATTTATTTACATTTTTTGAAATTCTAGGCTTATAATAGCTATAGGTTAAATACGAGCATGTGGTATGGTATATATTTTGTCTAGATATTAGTCTTCCTAATACTACGTCTTAAAATCTGTAGTGAGTGTTCGATTTACAAATTGTCTATTTACAGCCGCGATTCTAGGACGCGTGTGAGATCATATTTATAAAATGCGTTCATACAATGTTGTGAGTGACGTAGGATTCTATAGAAGTCTACAAGATTCTTGCGAACCTACGATTATTCTATATATAGGTAGATATACTTAACAAGAACGTGCTCGCTATAATATTAGTGGTTCTAGGAAAAGTAGTAACGGCGAGAACTCTTTTTCAAACACATTTTTAGATTTTTTCAGACAGATTTGTACTAAAATTCTTTTATTGGTTTTACTTTCAAATAGTCATATAAAATATGGTTCATGAATGACCTTTTGACGATAGTATACGTCAAAAGCAGAAAAAAACTTAAAAACTAAACAAATGACCCGCCCTTGACCGTTCCCAGTGCAAAGTTGCCCATCACACACGCTTGCATTATCCGTTGTATGGCAATGACGATGCTTTTGTGTGCCTGCCCCATTTGGCCTACATCCTATATGGCCTATGCATTAAGGACATATTACTGTATAGCTGTACAAGCTACACCAGCTCTTAGCAGTTAGCTCAGTGTTTCATAACCTTCACCGATGTAAGTGGTTACGAATTAGAAACCTAGGTACTCGTAGTTTCCTGTAAAGAAATAAAAACGTTTTCTCGTAACTGTTATCTGGAATAATTATTAGTTCGTATCTGGTTACTTAGCTCCAGTTTGATAGGCGTTGTTAGGCATGAAAGTGTTGAAAACAAGAGCAAGTAGGTAAACTTGCGTCATCGTTTTGTCAGCGTTGAAGCGGCGAATTATGAAAACGAAACCAAGTTTGCTTGCTCACACTTGCTTCTTTTCACCTTGGTCATGTCTAACTCTTGCCGATAGTCCTGCTGTTCAGGCCTTGCTTGTAGATCTTCATTATTTAGTTAACGATAACAATTGCAGACCATAACAGAGACTCTTTGGGCGACCTAGAAACTTTAGCACTGGGGCGGGGCACTCGATCCACATATAAAGAAGAAATTATGCTTTTGGAACCTGGTGCACTTGCTCATACAAAATATCTAAAAGATGGGCAGGACTAATATATCAAATAACAATCAGTATTATGCTATTCCTTATAACTAGAACAAATAATACCAACAAATATCCACGACAACGATGTCGCTTAATAATTACAATTTAAACGTCGTACACGATATTTTAGCACTGATTCTTAAACCGAAATTCCTTTTTGAAATCTACGCCTGTCTACGTTTAACCTTCGTCGACTGCCTGCAAACATTTCGCAAGTAGGCAGAAGGCACCCTCGTCCTTGTTTAACAATTAAAATATGCAAATGAAAGATATTATACCACTACTTTTCATTCCGGTTCGATGGAGTTTGAATACACGGGGATGCAAATACGCCACCCTTAGTGATGACATTATCTAAAATATGGAGAGCACAATACGAGTACCACCCACGGAGATACGTTTGTTTACATTTACCTGCTAGTAAAATCTATGTTACGAATTATAATTTGATACGGATTTATTTAGTAAACTCTTAAGAAGACTGGGATTTAACGCTTTAGGAGTTCTTAATTTGACAGCAGAATAGTGTATGCTATATTGAAGAGTTGGAAGTGCTAAGTTGTTAACTTAGCACTTCCAACTTTGTTACGCTTATGCAAATGTTTTCTTGCCAGCACCCAACCTTGCATCGTCATAAATTTTTAGACTAGATCAGCTGTGGATATCCTCAACGTCTTCCCTGTTACAAAAAATAATGTCGAAGGAAGTCATGTCTACTGTGGCCTACTGGCCACGAGGCCCACTCGTGCTTGGCATGGGCGTTTGCACAGACATACCTAACAGAATAAATAACTTAGTACTTCCATATTAAACTTGTCAACAATGCGGTCGCAACAATCAATGACGCTGAAACAAATCATTTATTAAGATGTCAAAGATCTGTGATGATGGATGCTATACTTGCACATAATGAGTTAAAAAACGGTTGAACTGTTATATTGTTACGATCTATTTTATTATTGAGCCAAATATGAAATGAAGAAATAATGCTTGATAAGACAAAGAATACGACTCTAATTTTTTTTGCAAATTATAACTTAAGTTTTTACATTACAATTTTTAGTAATAATTAAGAAAAGAAAGCAATCATTCTCATTCATCATTCTTAAAATGAGTGACATGAACAAACACGTTCAAAAAAATTTATTATATTTTTTTTTTTTTTTTTATTTGGGACAAAAACAGTGACATAATAAAACTTATATCTAGTTTTTAAATAAGATAATTAACTAACTATGCCACCCACATAACAGTCCACCAATTACTCTTGATGATCTTTGTTTGGGGAGACGGTACAAGTCAGTTGAGGACCCTGGAGCAGATTTACTACATATTTCTGATTTAATTACTAATTATTCAAATAATATTAGGACAAATAGTTACAAGTATACAGTAGGTCATGCAATTAAGCAAACTTAAATTGTTGTCATGATACATCGTAAAGAAATAAACAAACATTATCACATTATTTGAGAATGCTCCAGGGATACAATACTATACCATTAGTAATACAGCACAAGCTCCGTGTGATAATCGGTTAACATACTAAGTAAATTACGAGTTTAGTTCTAAAAATATAAATAAGGAATCTAAAACGATATAAATAACTTAAGGTATATTATAGGCATCTAACTAAAGGTAGCTACAACGGCTCGCTTAAATCTAGAGGCAGACAGTGCAAAAATATCTAAATTATCATATCGATCGTTGTATGAATCAACAAGTTGCCGTAAGGGCGTGCGCAGACCAGCGTTAGTTCGATTTATTTGAGGTTTTACACTTATGAGAGGTTTAGAGCGCACTTCTCTACGGATAACTGTTCGCGCACAAATATAGTACAATTGATTAGTAATATCTGAGCAATCAAATCTGTTATGAACTAAGCCATGTAGAAACATGGCACCAAGAAGAATGCGTCGGGACCATAGGGGTAGAAGTTTATATTTTACAAGAAGATTGTCGTAATCAAGGTTAGCGTGATAGCATCTATAATTTACAGAACGTAAAAATTTCTTTTGAACTTTTTCTAGCATATCGTCATATTTGTTATAGAATGGATTCCATATTTGGGTAGCATACTCTAGACAAGGTCTCACTAAAGAGATATACAAATATATGTATGTCGTAGGCTTAACAAAATCTTTTGTGGTTCGCATCACAAATCCATACATTTTAGATGCTGATTTAATTACGTTGTCTACATGCTGGTCAAAATGTAGTTTGGAGTCTAAAGTGACACCGAGATCTCTGACACTAAGCACCTTGCTCAATGGAGTTCCACAAAGTCTATATTGATAATTAGTATTTTTGTACTTCTTCGTAAAAGTGATATTATGACATTTCGGTAAACTAAGATACAATTTGTTTAAGATACAGTACTGTGTAAGACGATCTAAATCTGATTGAATCAGTACACAATCATTAAAGTTTTTAACGGACCTATAGACTTTTAAGTCATCAGCATATAATAAAAAATTAGTATTTTTGAAGCAAGTATCGATGTCATTAATGAACAAAACAAATAAAAGAGGACCTAATATCGAGCCCTGCGGGACCCCCGAAGTGACCGAAATATAGTCAGAGTGATAGCCGTTAATCACTACTTTTTGTGTACGATTCGTGATGTACGATATAAACCAACGAAGCAGGTTCCCACGAATACCGTTATATGCAATTTTGTTTAAAAGAAGCTCATGATCAACTTTATCAAACGCTTTTTGAAAATCTGTATAGATTGCATCGGTTTGAAAACATTTATCGATATTTTCGAAGAGCTGACCTACGAAAACTGTAAGGTTAGTGACGGTTGACCTTTTTTTGATGAATCCATGTTGTTGAGGTATAATTATATTGTGCAGTATAGGGTAAATCTCGTTGTGAACCAGTCTTTCAAAAAGTTTCGGCATAGCAGAAAGAATAGATATTGGTCGGTAATGCTCAACATTGTTTTTCTTACCACTTTTAAAAACAGGCGTTATATTAGCCTGTTTCCAGACACTCGGAAAGAAACCACGATTTAAACATTTATTATAAATAATAGTCAGAGCGGGAAATAGGTAATCAGCAGTGCGTTTAAGGAATAGGGCAGGTATGCCATCAGGGCCAGCTCCTTTGGAAAGATCAAGAGTTTTTAACGCCATGTGAACTTTTTGAGGACTAATAACAATATCGCTAATTATTTCACACTTATCGTTAAACTCGTCAGGTGGTAACCAAGTACTATTATTGAAAGAGGAATTTTCATAAACTGACTTAAAGTATTGAGAAAATAGGTTGCAAATATCAGTTGGATTACTAGTAGTAACGACATCGTAGTGAACTTCTGGTGGAACGCTAGTCTTGTTTTGTTTACTTGAAATATAACTCCAGAAACATTTAATATTTGTATAAATATCATCTTCAACAGATTTGCGATATTGCGAAAAACATTTGTGACATTCATAGTAAAAATTTTTACGGCTGTTTGAAAAGTGTTCATAGTCACTGAGGTTTCTATATGTTTTCCATTTAATCCACGCTTTAGATTTACTTCTAAATAAACGAATCAAAGAAGGTGTGAACCAAATCGGAAAATTACTACTCTTACTTTTCACTAGAGGGACGTGGGCTTTAATGATTTCAAATATTTTTTCGTAGAAAATTTCTATGGCGTCGGAGGCGCTCAAATCCTTCAATAAAGCATACCAATCTACGTTCGACATATCTTCGTTAATAAGATCATAATTAGCTTTTTTAAAATTATATTTCATCATGGGTCTTTTTTTCATTCGACTTGTTTCTGAGTGTGGAGAAATCAATACGAAAAATGGTGGATGGTATAGATCAACTTTAATCAATGTATCCACCGGCTTGTGCAGTGAACAATCTGCATTAGAAATAACAAGATCAAGAATTTTGCCCTTGATATTTGTGAACAGGTTATGTTGGATACCTCCTAATTCTGCTATTGTACTAATCAGGTTCTTATGGCTATTAATCTTCTTACATCCTGGATAAGTTAAATAACTGTTTTTGTTAGACCAGTCAACTTCTGGTAAATTAAAGTCACCAAAAATATAGTAGTACTGTATGTCCTGATCGTTCAATAGGGAGGTTAGATAATCGAAATATGACTCATACACGTCCTCTGGGGTCCATGGAGGTAAATAAACTACTCCCAGTATGTGTTGATGGGAAGAATCAATGCTCGGTAATTTAAGAAATACATGTTCAATATGAGTGTTGAAAGACTCGCTCACAGGAAATATAGTAGTTTTTATAGTGCGTAGCACCGCGATCAGTACACCACCGCCATCCAACCTGCCAGTTTCAACTCTATTCCGGTCACATCGAAATACATTATAACGCTGATCAATGAACTCATTGTCGGCCACTTCGGGAATCAACCAAGTTTCTGTGAGAACTATAATGTCATATGAGTTAGTTAATATAGACATAAATAATGTAGGAAGCCTGCCACGAATACTATGACAATTCTGATAATATATGGACAAATTATCCATAATCAAAGCAAATCGTTGATAAAAACATTAAATATTTATCGGTTATAACTGATAATGCTGCTTTGTAATAAATTTCACCCAGATTCTCCCGATTACGCATAGTATGTGTCCCCCAGTAGCCTACACCTAAAAATAAAAATATGGATACCTCACTGATGAAAATTGCTTGATGTACATTAACGCAAATTTGTAGCAATTCCGCTATGATGTTCGGTAGCAAGTTTCTTGAGGTCGCTAGGTAACCGTATTGCCACAACGGCCGAGGAATCAGTTTTACGAGCGAGAATAGTCGCATGCTTAACCCAGACATACTTATAATTGTGTTTTTGAGCCTCCTTACGACACTCACGAAATAAAAGTTTTTTCTTCAGAGTGAGATGTTCATTTACGTAAATAGTACGTGGAGTTCCTGTGATACCCAGCTGGTCTGACGTCAGGCCCTTCGTCTTCTTACGGCAGGCACTTATTACGTTGTCGCGGAAGGGTACTGATGGGAACCTGACGATAATATTCTTCGGTTTATTTACATCCGCAGTCATTTGTGGTACTCTATGGACAGCTATGATATCTTTGTGATTTATCGCAAAGTTGATCCTCGAGCCCAATGTCTCAACTAAGTTTAGTAGGTTTTCATCGCGTCTCTCAGGTACATTACATATTTCAATATTGCATGCTCGGGCTTGTTGTTCTAACACATCAATTTTCATCTCTAATGCCGTGACGACATCATTAGTATGAAGGGAAGGCATCACCTTTTGCTCCAGCTCAGCGAAATTTTTTTGCAAGTCTTGATATTGCTCTGTATTAAAATTAATAGTTTCCTTCAATAATTCAATATCGCTAAATATTTGCGATTGATTACTTTCGATGCTCAAAATTTTTTTTTCAAATTCCTTTTGGGCGGATCGTAGCGCATTGACCTCATTTTTTATTTCTGTGGTATTATCTGCAAGTTTATTCATATCGGCCCTCATCTCGTTCAAAGTACTATTGATCGTGTTTAAATTTTGACTAAACGTGCTTAAAGTTGCGACTAGTTGGCTATCTGGCCTTTTTCTTTTTCTACTCGCGCTTTTCGTGCTAGTGGAACTCGAGTCAGAATCGCCGTCAAGACTAAGGTCGGCAAGTATAAATTCTGCAGGCGGAGCCGCGGCGCCAGATGTAGGCAACGTTTTGGGCATTATATGGCTTTATAATAATTATTAGACCAAGTTACCGCTAGTCAAAACACCAATCAAGTATTGAATTAAAATGATAAAAACCAGACGCAGTTCTTTGTCTTGTTCTATAGCCGATATTTGGCGCGCGACCCTCACACAACGATGGACTAGCGGGCGAACGTTCGGCTCGCGTGCAGCGCACCCGAGTTCAAGCCTCGCCGGACGCTAACAATTTTGCGTACAAAATATCGCTCACCCAGTGCAGTCAATCTCTGTAGGCACTACTATTATCTTCGCTCATATATACGCATAATCTTCTATATGTTACAGTAGGCAAAGGCGCTGTTTACTCGAAGCAGGAATGTGCACAATACGACGAAAAATTAATTGTAAGAAAGTTCGACATACGTCCGCTCCCAACAAAGATCCACGACGGAATGTTTCACTTTATCTTCAAAATTATTTTCTATTTTAATAATATGAATTATTTTTTAAATTTTGTGAGAAACATCTACAGTTCTATATATGTCATCATCATACTCGTATACTTATTATTTACATAGCTTTGTAACATATTTGTATTTTATTAAGCCACCATATTACAGTGTCATCTCGAAAAGGATCAATTTCTCTAGACTTTGGGTTCAAACAGGCAAATTACACAGATTGTAAACGGTCGGGTGTCGGCCAACGTTACCATGTAAATTAATAATATGTAAATTCCCGCTTCCCGCCCGCCGGCCGCGCCGCTATGGGGGCCAAACCCACGTTTACACGCCACTCCTGTTTGTGAGAACTACTGTGAAATCTACAGCCAGGATAGATACTATAATCGTATGAATCGTAGGCCAAATCAGACTGCCCACGGCTCTTAGAATACCGCTTCGGTATCCCGTGATTGTCCTAAGAGGCGACTGAAAGAAGACTTAGGTCTGCAGGTGGCTATAGCGCTTTGATGATCCTTTCCCAACAGACCAGGGAGAGCGACATATCAATGCGGCTCACGCTGTCGTTTAGGAAAAGACAAAGTTTTCCAGGACGTGCAGCTGCAAAGTGCATGATGGCTCTCGTTGCAACTAAGCAAGATATCGCCTATGAGTTCATTAAAAATTAAAAGTGATAATAGCTTTTTTTTTAATTAAGTAAGTTTTGATTGAATGTCGTGAAAAAATATGTTTTTTAGTTTTCAATAAACAGGGAAGAATTCACAGTAGGCCTTTAATCTCGTATGAATACCATTAGATTGTAAATGTTTAAATAGAAATATGGTGTATTTATGTTTGAACTGATATATTGTGACATTAAAAAAGCTTTAAAAATTACCAACAAACAAATTCTGCAAGACAAATAATTAATTACTCAGGTAATAAATAAGGGAACGGAAGACATAGATGTACATACCAATTTTAATTTATTGTGTTCAACTACCTTCGCCAATATAAAGAAAAACATTATTAAAATAAATCATTTTCAAAACGACTCTAAATCCTTTCCATAATATTTACAATCCTAACGCTAACCAATCACGTAGGTGGCTACATATTCGATGTCACATTCGCAAACCCCCGGGCGATCAATTACTGCAAATCGACTATGAATCAACTTTCATCTGCCACCCTCCAATGTCAAATATTGCGCACTTCGATGCACAGACTCTATCACAACTGAAAATAAACTCTATCAACTCACTGAATAAAGCTTCAATCGACTTGAACGATGATTTAGATGCTCTATAGTTAACTGGAGTTGTAAGTGGTATACGCAGACTAGATTAACACGTTGAATAAATTAAAGCCACAATCGAAATGCAAATGAACACATTTTACGTCGTTTTTATTACAAAAAAATATAGATTTGTTGTTACAGCCAGATTACGTTATAACTGAGGTGAAGTACCAAATAATTTCATGTTAAATTCACCTTTTACTTGAGCTCGCAAATTTATTTTTTGTAAATCTAGCAAGGCTAGGAAGCTGGATATCAATGATTAAATTTGGGACTTTTTTTGACTGAGTAATATCAAAATAGTTCACATTATAGGTATGCTCCACAAGCAAGTGTGTATCAATTACATTTAATTAAAAGTGTTCGAAAACTATCATACTCGTAGTTAACATTGAGCAGAAAGAAACGGATTAATCCAAGCAGTGTAACAACCCGCCCCAATTTGACAGGAGACAACGCTTAATTACCCTTGCCTGGAAACGACAAGAAGGGTTAGCTGTTATTATAAATAATTTACTAAATGCCCCGCTACGGCAAGATGGGACTCTTTTGGGAAATGAAGGGACGATCACCTTACACAGATTTCTCAACGGCTGCAATAAAACTACATTGATATTATAATATCTTGACTGGAAGAAATCGCTTTAGGCAATAGGATTGCCCATGCATCATTACAATACAATTACAAAATAAATTATATTTGGTGTGCAGAAAAACTCGAAATTCAAACTAGCCACTTCGATAATATCAGAATAATAATAATATAATAATATGGGGACAACATTCAGGCACAGGTCTTCCGGTCCCAAACTAGGCAAAGCCTGTGCTATGGTAACCTGATGACTGATATACATACTTATATACATAATACTTACTTACTTACTTATGTATATATATAATAAACACCCAGACACAGGTCCAACAGACACAAATGTTTGACCTGTCCGGGGATCGAACTCGGGAACAGCGAATAAAGCATGGTGACATATCCATCTCTCTAGCGCCAGAGTCCAGGGTAAAAACGATTTGTTCAGATATTATCTCATAGAAAAGATACTGTTTTTTATTTTTAATATCTGAAGTATTAGTGGTAGCCTACGGGAACTGCCCCTGTCTCAAGCGAAGGCATTGGTTAGATCCTGGTTCTGCAGCCATTAAGTCTTTTCATTACTACTTTAACTGTGAAGAAACATATGTCATCGAGATTTAATCTGATTGTCACAAAAAGTTGAAACTTCATAGCTCCATGTCACCATTTGGCCAGCCTAGCAAGGGTTGCCATGTTGCCAGTGTAGAAATGGCTCACATTCCTTAAGAAAAAAAAGTGCTCCCTTTATGCATAAGGATCGGTACAAAACTCGTAATATACTCCTAGCAAGATCGTCAATGAGAAGTTTCGTGACGTCAAACTATCATCACCAGTGCTCTACGAGCGTCAACACTAAATTAGTGGTACGACCAGTGCTGCGAGTCTCGTGAACATTTTCAACTCAGTATTATGTTTTAATATCTTTCCATTGCCCGCTGAGCAGCTTTGAGCTGGTCTAACCCAACAGTTAAATGACTCGTCTCACTACCATGTCATCACTGGCAACACACACTGGTTGAAGACCTGAGTTAAAGAACCTTGTCTTCATCCACTGCGGGATTTTCGGTGAGGAGATATCTAATTGTGCGTTGTAACTTCATTCAATTAAAAAGTTAACAAATTAGTTCTTTTAGGATCATTTTATATAAATCTAAGCATTACATTTCGATAGTACGAAAATTTTAGGAAAAGATTGGTAAAATACTAGGCATCCACAATCGGTGAGTATCACGGATATTTGTTGTTCGCGTCATATGAAACCGTAGGGTGTATTGTATTAAAGCGATAAGAAGTTTTGATTTACACTTACGTCTTAGGACAATAAAAGGTTCGTCAAAACTGTGTTTAGAAAGGTCTATAAATTGATCCGCAATAGCCCTCGGAGGTCAGCACACTGAGGGTGGATGCAATATGTCTGGGAGGGTGCAAGTTGAAGGGTCATAATCCGGTGAAAAAATACATTGTGTCGTGCGTCGAACTTAATTGAAAAAAATAAGTTTCATTGAGTAGATGGCGGGGGCTAGTCATGGACGATAGCGTTGGTCGATGTTTGAAGAAAACGATTATATAAGATTTTTGCTAGCTCTGTACATAATTAATTGTACGTGTAACTTTTTTTAAATATAATTTTGAAATATCGTACATATGCCATGTTTTTCTGTTTGTACGAGATAATCTCCGAAACGACTAGACCGATTTCAGTAAAAAATTTTATGGTGGTAGTATAGTCCTGATCAACATAGAGGTTAGTTTTGATAACGGTAAATTAAAGAAAAGGAATAATAAATGCCCACGCGGACGAAGTCGCGAGCATCAGATAGTAGACGAGAGCTAAGAGACGCGTTTGACTGCGGTCAATCGCAAGCCTATTGACTTTCGCCTGATGTAAAGTGATGATGCGCCTTAAGATGGTCGCCTGCTAGAAATCAAACAATGATTCAAATAAAATGACCACCAGGAGCACTAACTTGGACGTGGTTCAGTATGAGCACCAGATCCATTTTCCGCGTAGCCACAAGGAAAAAACATCACGAAGAAAATCTGGAGGCTGAAGCAAAAGAATTCACGAAACACATGTACCTACATCCGTAGGTAAGAGTGCACTAGATTTTTGCTAGAATCTGAGTAGGATTCAAAGAATTGGTCGTGGTTACACTTAAGCATGTGCAATATCGTTTTGCAATCTATACAGACTTTACAGTATCCACAAGTATTAATAACGATTTATTCCTGTTCGTCACCTCGATTTATCCCTTTAAGGAATAAGAATATAAGATTCCTTTCTGTTCCGCTATGACTAAAAAGGTGACCGAAAGGAAAAAAAAACCTGTATGTTACCATACGATATTTTTGAGGTGACAGACAGGAATCTATTTTTTGTTTTTGCCCTTGCGATATTTTCAGGGAGACAAACAGGAATTAATTTTACTTTTTGCCCCTTTGCAATTATTATAAAGAATTAACTATTGGTAGCTATATGCAACTAAAGTTTACCATCATGTAATATTTGATAGTCCTTATGTGTACCTACGGGACTCATATTAACTAGGGGATTCGTGTAGGGCTTGTTTCACAGTAAGATAAAATATGAACCACGACTGAAATATATTGTATCAACCTATATACGCCTCACAGCTGCGTCAGCGGGTCTTTCTTAAGGGCTTTCAGCTTTTAATAATCATCCCAGGTCAATCACTGCTTTAGATTGCTCTTAATTATTTCACATACAGATCCCATTTTTTTAATTCTTCTCTGAAGTAATGCAGGCTCACCACGCCAGATTTTTTAGGCTACCTTAGTTTTTATCATACGGCACCTATCGCATCTCTCAAATTTTGGCAGCCCTCAGATTAATGCAGAATCCGCTAATATTACTTCTGGATTAAGCTCATATACATAGCCTGCAGTTATAGCTATAACTATAGGTAGTGTGTCTCTGTTCAAACGCGAGCCTTCAATGTGAATTACAGGCATTAATTTCAGTAATTAATGCATGCAAATCGAAATTTGGAAATGTAACGTGTTTGTAGATGATATTAGACATTATTAATGAATACTCGAGGATGTTGGAAATAGCAATTGTTCCAAAAATATTTAATTTACACTTATTAAAAACTTTTGCTGAGGACAAGATCTAAATTAGGTAAGTGTTATATATTAACTGTTTTTTTAAAGGACCACACAGCTGTTATAATTCAGCTAAATCGGCCCAGCTACTCTCGAGTTCTAACGAGACATACGATCAGCAACGGATTTTTATGTATATAGATTACAGATAATTATACCTGCGCAAATTCAGAAAAAGTAATTTTTAAAAATTATTCGTTATTATAAGAATAACCTAAACGTATGAACATGAGCGCAAAGAGAATGTACCGCAGAGTTGAACCCGCAGCTTTTCGCTTAGAAGGCGAGCGTTGCCCAACCTAGCTACCAACGTTTCTAAAATCAATACAAACTATTGATTTTTACAGATTGCTTAGTTATCTCGCTTCCGATATTAATAGTAGATAAACTATATAGCCCTGCAATCTAGATAGAAATTGGAGCAACGACCTATAATTTTGCTAGAAGAACTTGACATTTAGGTAAATAGGAAATATTATCATTTTAAAAACAATGTAAACTTTGTGTGTAATCTATGCATTTCTAAACAGTTCCCTCTAAAATTACGTAGGCTGATTTAAAAATAAATCTTGCCCTTTATAATATACTTACTTAATCAGATAATATAGGATCTTACCAACTAATTCTCCCTCAGTGACCAACCTAGGTGCCTGATGGAAGGCTAAGGTTCATTAATAGTTAGCGTTTCCTCTGAGACACTGCTAAAGCTAGTACTAAATAAATTACAACTATAACTGTTTAACTGACTTTAAAAGGTGGAGGAGGAAATGTTTCCGATGTATTGACAAATACATCGGAAACATTTCTATTCTTTAAAAAAAATTATGTACCGATACCCAAAGATCCTAAGCACGATTTGAAATATTTTTTCTTTCTAAAGATTTTTTTTGTTGGTCCCATATTTATAAATATAATCAAAATCAGTCCAAAAGTTTGGTAGATAAATCATAATAACTGAACAATTTGCCTGACAAATTGAAGTTTCTTTCTCACTTCTTTAAATCATCACAAGAGTATCACTTGCGACCTCACAGTTTCACTATAATCATATTTATATCAAGTTTTTAACTAACGCATATGCAAGTCTCATTGTTGTCAAAACTATGAATTTCGTTGAATTTGTCACAAATTTTTAAAAATTAGGGGCAAATCCGGAACGCGAACTACATTAAAATTAAATCAAATTGAGAAAAATGCATGCCATTAAAAAATGCAATAATTTAAAGTGCTACTTTCAGGGGTAAACATAATGCGCAGATAATATATAGCTATGTTCAAATATCGTGTATGGTAGTTACAGGGTCCTCATTCAAGTTCCCGTGACACCCCAGGGGTATCTGCCAGGTTGCTATTTTAGTACCTATACTCTTTGGATGGAGATTGACTGCCGGCTTTGTACGTCCGCCATATCAAAGACCGCTTTACTCAAGGTACAGCTAATCTAAGATAAGCTTTCAGTCTTAAATACAATAAACGTAATACGTAAAATAGCATAATACTGATAGTTCCATCCAGCAGCCAAGCCATCCGTCCAACAGACGGGGTCCAATCGAATTACGTCCCCATTATTATTTGGGGATGTTAGCGCATCATAACAGGGGTGATGTGTAGTCAAATCTGGAAGCAGACCGGGAATTAATTGCTTTTCAAACCAATTAGCTACCATTTATTCTATAGGTGTAACAACTATACGGCTTCTATACAAGATAAATAATCAATGATACAAGTTAGGTGTGTACCTACTTAAACTGAATAGTATAGTGACCTCACAGTTTTTCCGAGTCGGCGAGTGACCCATATTTACCATTTCAATCAACTTTAAAAATTGGAAAAACTAATAAATCCAGATAAAACTGGTTGCCTTGTATTTTTTTCTAAATCCGTTATTATTTTCTATTATTGATTCTATTATATTGGTACCTTTTGAACGTCTGACGTCAGTGTATTACCAGTAGTTTATTTTGGATACTACGATATAAAGTAGACTCTCTCTCTCGCTCTTTGGATGTTGCCTCGTTGAACGCTCAAACATGAATGAGCAAACTTCCGAGATTTCCCAGGCTTCCGCTTTTCTTACCGTTTATACTACTAGTGCAACCACCGTGATTTGACTTTAGTCATGAGTAATATTGGCTAGTGGTAATATTAGTGTATATATATTGGACTTGACTTTACAATATATTAGCCTACACTATTCCTTAAAAATTCTTAGTCCTTCCGTCCCTTGGTTGCGGATTTTTACACTATGTTTGGATGGATTCAGAAAACAATTCAGAAGTTAACTTTATACAGAAAGACGAACGTGACGACACCTATAATCCTATAGATCAAATTTGGGGTATAATGTGAACATATAAAATAACTACCAAAAAAATCCAAAAGATAGGATAAAAATATATTCTAGATGTATTATTTGATACCTAAGTTAATTCCTGCAATATTCGTCACTGATTGGTCAATACATTTATTTTCGTATAAAACGAATAAATAACAAGGCCTACCAGCCTAGCCGACTGAATGCTAACAGAATCACACTCTATTTGCAATCGTCGTCATCGGCCCCAGTACCATTTAAAAAAAAATCTGAAAGCAGAAAATAATAGTTCGTTCTACAATAAAGTTCCCCAGTAACACGCGCGACAACCCAAATACTACTGTATGTACGAAGTACGCACTACGCCATTGTTGAGTATGTAGGGCGCCCTCAATTAGATTAGTCAATTGAGCGACTCACAGCGAACGAACGTAATGAAGAAGTAGCCATAGCGTGCTCGTAGCCTAGATATCGACAGTAAAAACAAATATATCAGAAAACTACCCCCTCTCACCCTCGACTCCTCACTTAATACCACCACATATCACCGATACACTAAATAGGATATATAATTACGTATCACGCTTCATTGTCGTGATAAATACTTTCTCACAGTTATCATTTACCGAATCTACGCCACTGTCCATTTTAGATAATGGTGCGAGAAGGATAAGAGATACAGAGATGCGGTGAGATGAAGAGGAAAGGGTATAAATAACATATATTACTATAGTGTCCACAAGCCAAGCGGATATTGATTATCTGCCACAGTTGAGAGCCACCTAGTCCCCTGCCACCCCCGAGCTATCCTCTAGCGAAACGATGTAAACTTTCAACGTGTGCGTGCAGTTTCCCGCCGTAGCTGGTCGGAAAATGGTACAATTTTGTTTGCTATTCGCGCGGTTTATGTGTTGTTTTTGTGTGTTCTATGTTATTCAATATTTGATCTCTGTCTAACCGGCTGAACGGCTTGTGACTGCAGTAGCGCCGTCTCGTTCGAACCCATTTCATAATCATTTTCGATGCATTCTCGTACTATGATTTTCCAGCTGCACTCGGAATGCGATTTTACCATTTCGCCCCCGTATAAAGGGTAAAAAAAGAGTTGCATTTTTAACGTATCGATGTATGATGGTACTGTTGGTTTTGTAAAAGTGAAGAATAACTTTGGGTAATTTATTGATTCTGATGTAATTTTCTCATTTTTGTCTATGATAATTGCATAAACAAAACCACTTTAATTCCGCATGGACATCATTATGCGGCAGTTTGCCTTGAAAAGTAAGGTTGCGTAAACAGCTAAATATGAACTTATACAAGTTACATAGAATCAATTTTAACTACTGATTGGCCGAGCGAGCGAAGCGTCTCTGCTTCCAATCTGGCAAATTTTCTGTGCTCCCGTTCATTTTATTTTGTTTAAAAAACTCGCGTACAGCTCGCAGTTTTTAACTTATATTAACGAAACTATGTACGAAGATTCTGCTTATTTAAAAAAAAACATCGGGAAATGTTGATTGGCGGAAAGTTCTCTAAAAAATGGAAATAGTTCTCTGCAGTGTCATTTAGCAGCCGACTTAGATGGTATTAGCCATGCGGAACCTTAACATAGAATTAAAAATTATAAAATGGGTCAAAAGATTGTATTTTTTTAATGCCGCATAATTATTGTGATGGAATGGTCAATAGTTTGCAGACTTACTACTTACCTAGGCATCAACCAAAAAAGGTGATTTGATGAACTGTCTGTATAATTTATATTTACATCATTAATTCACTATTACAATGACTAGTTATTGTTTTATAGTTTTCGTTAGGATTTCGGAACTGCTGTGTGTACATGCATCTTTATTTTCAGTATGCCTTCCGCTTCAGTATTTTTATGCATTTTTCAGTGTATAATTTATTTAATTTACAATTTTTCATTTTATAGTGTATTTCACCTAAAGAGGTTAGTTAGGTATCTATCTCATATTTAGTAAAACTAAATAATATCATAGGCAATAGGTACTCGTAGGTACCTTTACAATAAATAATTTTATAATTATTACAATTAACTTCACAGAACTCAAACTTCTCAGTGCAATCAAATTAAAAAATATAAAAAAAATATTTAATTCGCCACAAGTTTATCATACAATTCTCCAAGGATTCACCTCTAACTTAAAGCGTGACATGTCTAGACATGGCTAGCGAACAAATTCTGTACTACAAACTTTTCTTGGGGCAAGGGACCCTCTACATTCACAATCACAACCACATACTAGTGTGTGTAAATGTGCTTGTGAAAAATTGCTTTTCCCAATGTGTGCCCACAATGCTTTCAATGTTGGGGGTACGGACACACATGCATAGTGTGCACTGTGCACGATGTTTAGGCATGTGTTTGTGAGGGAGGTGGGAGGCAAAACCGAGTAGTGAACTAAATAGCTTAGTGTTAACACATATTGACATCAAATTCACCGCGATGTTATCATTTATTCAAGCACTCCATTGTACTTTTCGTTGAGTAATGAGTATTTAAATGTTTTTGCGTCTGAAGTTGACTGGTTTTGTAGATAGCGTGTCGGCAATTCATTGTTTCACCTCGCTGTTTGAATTACGTTGACTTTGTTATTGCGATTTTTAATTGCCCGCTGGGTGTGCTGACGTTTTTTTTTGACGAGTCGTTTTTTATTTCAGTTATAAATGGCCTGTGGAGTAGCTTTTATTTATGATACTGTTTGTTCATAAATAAGAATCTAAGGGTTGGGACTTATTACTGCCTAAGTAGGTAAACTACAGTAGTGGCGGACTGCTCTTATAACGTATGCCTTAGACGATAAGGTGAGCAAATTAATCTAGTAGGGATGAAACCCAAAACTAAAAATGAGCGGTGTGCAATTGTGCATAGAAAATATTATGTGCTTAGCATACGAGAATAAGGCTTTAGGGTGATGACTAGGTTATGTCATAGACTTTTTGATATACTACTGGCAGCAAAATGTTATTGTTTTTCTATGTACTTTCTAAAAATACTTTCGTGGCATTTATTTATTGGAAAAAAGAAGAACCGACGTAGTGACCCACTTAATATGACGTATAAAATATGTTAACAGTAATGTGACGTCATTATAATTGTATGAACAAAGACCATAATTATAAAGCACTTAGTTTTGCTACACTATAATCTTTTTACACTTCGTGTCTCTACCAACTATCACTTTCCACTACAATTTGTGACCGTAGCTTTTTCCACCTTCAATCTCTCGACTTTAGATTCTGGTACTTAAAGCTTAAGACTCATTTTCCGCTACAAGCTTTCTAGCACATAGACATAAATATTCCTAACCCGACAGTGCCAGACTGTACTAGGAAGCAACCTCGAGGAAAGTATACCGTTAAAGTGGCAAAAAGTTACTTAAGAAATATTGAAATGTTGGCGTGAGTTAAAGCTTTACCTATATTGGCTTTTGTTATAAAGCAATAGTAAGTTTGCTTCACTCTGTTGTAATTGATTTTTAGACATTTGATCTGAACATTAACTTAAGTCATGGCACAATAATACCTACTCACCAAATTGTCTTAAGAACTAGATCTCAATAAAATTAACAGAGACTTGCTTGGAGACAAAGAGTGACTGGCAGAGATACATCTGGTATGCATGTCTACAGCTATTCAATTTATATGATAAGAGTAAATCCTAAATATTCGATAAGAATCAACGCAAAGCCTAATCGCTGAACTTAGAGACATGACATTGGGGGGGTGTACCTATTCATAATAGGGTGTAGGAGTGTATCAAGAAAATATTTTTGGAAACTCAATTCTAAGGGGGTCAAATGGGGGTTCAACGCCTTGGGTGCCGGCTTCTAATCTAAAATAATTTGTATACTTAGGGACAATTAGTAGTAATATGTAAACGCAGTTCACAGGCAACAGAAAAGTGCAACAAATTTATGGTTTAATTTATTTTTTCACAGTTCTACAGATTTATATCATAGCTCCGACTTGTTAGGTACTTACTAAATAGTTTTAATCAATAAATACGTTAGACGTTCATCTCAAGATCAAACGTTTTAATAAAAGATTCTTACTATTAAATTACACTGTGAAAGATTGTGAAGTGGCGTAAAGTGAGCAAGAGATTGTGGTCCAAGTTACGAACTTGTCCTACATTTAATAAATATGGAGTAAAATAATCAAGAAATTGTGGCCTAAGTCACGAACCTAAGATCTGCAAGACATAGAAGTGGCGTTAAGTGAGCAAGACATTTAGACCAAGTAACGTTCTATTCTTCGTCAAAACTTAATGAGTATGCTCAGGATTTCGGAAAATTTGAAAAATAAACTACATTTAGTGACACAGAAAATTATATACAACTGCTTAAAAAAATAGTCTACACAAAGACGGTAATATTTTTCAAATGGGTCTTGTTAAAGGAAAAAATGTCCAAATTGTATAACTTTTAAAAAGTAAGTAAGTAGTTTAAGTAGTAAATTCATTTAAGCATTGTATTTATTTAACATCATAAAATGTACTGACACCTTAATTATTTTTTTAAATCCTTGACATGCTTCAGCCGACGTTGCCGTTAAAATGAGCAAAGTGATTGATAACATCGTGGACTATGTTACGCACTTTGTAAGTTCTACATTACATTTGCCATTAGTGCCAGTATTTGCATATCGACTAACAAGCGTCCTACTGCCAAGTGTAGGCCATAGTCTACGATACTGGCCACATTCCTAAGCGGTACATTCTTATTTTTGAACATGCTTACACGCTTCATTTTATATTGATTAGGTTTTACCCTAATATAGACCCTTACATACCTACTAGGTAAGTATTGAGCTTTTGACTTAACCTTTTGATTAACGTCTCTTTAACCTCTGACGCAAAAACATCGGGGTGTTATAAGTGTGGCATCGTTCCCCCCAAATGGACGCACCAATTATGATTTTGTTTCTTTTTTGTTCGAAAGAATAATAACTCGGGAGTGTGCTTAGCCATGTTTGATGCATATCTGTTTAAGATAGCCGCCGCCACATATTAGCGGATTACATATTTTTGCACAATTCCCTTAAACACTATGATAAATTTCAAATCCAAGATGGACGTCACCACCAAATAGGAAATGTCAGGGTTGTATAAATTTTTAATTTGACATGTTTTGTTATTTTGCAACTTCGTGTAACTTGTACCTCATTTGTATGTATTATATCATTTTAATGCTGCAAAAGACTAGATAGATTACTCTACACCGAGAATATACAGCTATTCAGAGTTGATGTTTTATACTTACAAATACTACTGAAATGAGGAAAAGTAAATAAATCCGTAATAATTACACCGCTTATCGTACGGCTGATTTCATAAAAGCACTAATTTTCAAGACAGCAATAAACTCAACTAGAGTAAGCAACCGCAATAGGCATCTTAATGAACTCGTAATAAAATTATTGGCCACACACAGGGCAGGCTACGCCCCGGTGGCGACGAGTTAACCTACTCAGTGCTGTGCCAGAAGATTTTATCGATAGCTTTGTCGATAAAATTACAACTTTTTTTCTGTATTGCCGGAAGTTACCCACTTAACCTACAAAGACGTGGATGAATTGTGTGAAGAGAGATGATGTTAATAGAGTAGAGTAGGAAACGAAGACATGCTGGTCGACCCTGCGAAGTGGGATAAGTACATTAAGATGATGATAGTATAAAACCGTTCACATTAACATAGAATAGCCAAATTAGAAGTCCCCAATCACAACTCTTGCAACATTCCTTCCGGTCAGTTTGTCGAAGGGAGCTGTAGAGTGATATTTATACCGAGCACTACTCTCAATGAGTTGATATCTCGAATTGTTAGTCTCGGCACAGAATAATAGTACTCCGTAGTAATAGTTTTTCATCTAATCATATCAGAATAATCTTCAACAGCATTAGGAAACCCAAATACTTGTACAGCAAACAAAAACAATAAGCCATAAAGAAAATTAAAAATAAGTAAGTTTATTAATTATTGAATTAAATTTGATTGGAACAAGCTTTATAGATACATTATACTCGTAGTAAGTTAATAAAGTATTACAATCAAATGCGATGAAAATGGAGCAAAAACCTTTATTGTAGTCCCGTACGAAAAATACACACACTGTCTAAGGCATAGCAACAAACATAACCTTTAACCATAAACCATTAAACCTTCTATCCAATCCCGTAGCCAGCACAGTTGCTGGAAAAATAACAACGCCATTACACAGTTTATATCGACATCGATAAAACGCTTCAGTACAACGGAGTATCTGCGAGTAGAGAGTCGAGCTACGATAAAATGTACCGAGGTAGCTACAAGCCTGAGCAGTTACTTCTCACACCCCTACCTCATCCCACTCGCCATATGCGCAGTTCACTCACACTAACACACTCACACACTCACTCTACACACACATGGTTTTACCTGCGGATCTGCGACCATACATTTGAGTATTGTATAGATGACATTGACGCATAGACGCGTAATATTAGGTTTTCGAATGTTAAGGTTAGTGATATCTTTAGCGGCGAATAGCTTAATGTTCTCAAGTAATTGTATGTGTTTTTTAATCGAGTATTTACCTTAACTAACTCTAACTGTAAATAAGAATATTGTGCACAGAGGCTTTTAAGAAAGGCGAAATTGCCAATGAAGAAAATTTCCACAATTGAAAATTTATTGAGATTAAGAAGCCCAGTATTGGAACTGGTATGTGTTTATTAGAGAAATATTTCTTGTCTACCAGCTTAACTTTCGGTGCAATTGCAGTGACGTATGCATCAGCCAATCCAGCCATACACGGCTCGCTAATAGTACCGCACTAGCTTAGATTACTAATTAATCCGAACAATGAAAACGATTTGGAATATGATTATGGGGTGGTTACTATTGCAGTATATTAACCACACTCATGTTACACATCATAATTTAATCAAACACTTGTAAAGTGGAGGTATTCAAGTCATTATGCACCTTGACTTTTAAAACAAGGTGTCGGAAGGATCCTAGGTTCAGGCCTGCACCTCTTTTCTCTCACAGATTAGAATTATTTATTGCCCACTTCTCTCCCCTCTCGATATATTGTGAGGAACACCCTACCCTGACAAGGATGAAACTTTGCGAAGGTACTTACTCGTAGGTAGATGAAGTCCAACCTTGGCATTTTTGCATGGTGGTAGGGCGTTTCCTACACACACCTAGAGGTGTGTTCCGGCAGCCTTCCTTGAGAGCCAGTGTATTCCTGACTAGGCATGCTCCATCTAGGGCTACAGTATCGCTGACTTCCTGGTTGTGCGAACTTGTGGTCTAATGCCTAGCTGTTCAGGATAAAAAAAACTTGTTGGTTGGTCAGCAATTTGGTCAGTTGAATATGCCATACAACCCCCATTGTGCCCAGCTGTGTCCAGCTATGGAACTCTATTAGGTGATAGGTATATACGTCGTTCTCATAGTGTTATAATAATGTTATATACGTGGTCAGGCTTCGGATGCTGAAGCCCATTTTGAACACCGAGTAACTTTTTTGATGTGGATATCAAGCGTAAACAATAACTACGAGTTTTAGTTTCGTTTACGAGTTTCATTTTAGTCCAACGAACAATATTAATTTTACAAACATACATGGAGTAAAAACAATTTCATTGCATTGCTTGATTACACGTTGCAATAGTCTGTCTAGCTTTTACGTATTCTCAAGTATTAATATGAAAAAGTTTCCAGATTATTCTTAGCTTTGACCTACGTGAACTCGAAGTTAGGTACAGACGCATAAATAGCTCAAGGTTGCTAGACGAATAAAGAGTTGTATGACATTTTTACTAACCCGTAAGATCGAGTGCAACAAACTATGAAATTTTAGATAATGTAAATTGAAGAATCATTTTTTTGTAGGTAAGTAGTGATCTATGATTGTCCCAACTGATCATGGTTTTATAGTGTACGAGTATAATGTTTTCATTTTCATCTCGATACTTATGTAAAAACATAATCAAGTTAATCAAGAAATCTCGCTCGATCAATTATACTTGTACCTACTAGATTAATTTGATTATTATATTTTTAATACTCGTCGTCTATTTTTAATAGAGTAACCGACCGAGCAAAAACAGCGTCCCTCTCCCTTCATCTTCATTCCTCTCCTATTTTAGTCTTGAGCATAATTATGTGTCCCTCACATATACAAGTATACATCCACATACTTAGGGATGAAAAACGTTCGGTACTCGTACGATTCGTAGTTTCCAGCTATAATCTTGTTGTAACGTAATACAGGTTTATAAGTTTTTTTAATCTTTCGACTCGTCTTCTCTTTACTGAAATTATCTGTCTTATTTCTTTTCTATAAGATAGATAGGTACTTACTTCAATATTGATACGTAAACCTTCATGACTTAATTGTCTTTTTTTGCGTGCTAGTCTTATTACATTAGACGTAAGATGAAAGGACTCCACGAGTTCTCTAGAACCGTATTGAGGGTGAAGTCATGTGTGTGGGTGTGGGTTTCAGGAATCTTCGAAGTTTATTGTTACTGAAACGCCTGCGAAATGAAACATTGCGAATTTACTTAGAAATTTGTATTTTTATTTTAACAGCAGAACTTTTGAATTCAATTGTGATTTAATTATATTTTAATTCCAAGGCTGCCAGATCTTAAGGAAAATGAAACAATATGCTATATGACTCAGACGATTTCATATCAAGTAACGATTTTCATTAAATCTCATATGTATCAAAATTATCAAGAAATTAGCTGATGATTGTCCAAATAGACGTATGAACAGGCAAGACCAATTTTATAAATCAGGACTTTTGATCATCTCACCATTAAGTCACCATCCAAAGAAAAGACTAAATTAAATTTATTTGATCCCTTCGGGAGCTACGTACATTAGGTGTTAGACCACATGACTTATTTAAGTATGTACTTAAGTTTTTGAAGTATCTCCGGCAGCACAACTCATTTTTGATTTCAAAACATTGTTTCACAATTCCTGAACACATAAAAAAACAGCATTACATTGCGCTTTGCGAATTTAATGTAGAATCTGTCTGGCCCAAAACTAAGGATGTCTTCACTATTTAAGAGGTTGGTCCACCAACCTCTTAAATAGTGAAGACATCCTTATTATAATAGTGAATTACGAATATTTTTGTCGCTAATGAAGATATACTAATATTTTTTCAAAACCTGGTTTATTTCCTGATACTATAAGCCACCCTTAGTGTATTAAAAACAAAGCGAACCAAATGGAAAGGTTCAGAAGCTGCACAAATCTGAATACAACATTGTCACCCCCCCAACCGTGTCGTCAACTCCCAAATACAAAAACTCCACCAAAAATACCTCTAAACTGGGCCGATGGAGGGGGGCGCCGTTCGTTGGAAACATACGGCGGGATTTCTACTATCCCCGTTGCGATTTTATAAAAAATACTGCGATAAAAAAGATGTGTATCACTTCTACTTGTATGAAACTAGTTCCATATAAATACGTCACATTATTTAAATACCGTGCACGAGATTTTTATTCAGAGAACCGTTTAGCAGTCGGATTTCTTTTCTATAAGATAAGTAGGTATTTCAATACTAATACATAGAACCTTCATGACTTAATTGTCTTTTTTACCCACGGCTAAGTTCTTTTTGTTTTTCACGGAGAAGGCAATAGTGTAGCGTATGGCACTCTTCAGACCATGGACTATTTCTGTGTTTCGTGCAAAAAATTGAGTTGATCCATCACTCAGTTGCCGAGGAGAAGAAGGACAAACAAACCAACAAACGCACTTTCGCATTTATAGTATTTGTGGTGGGTATATTATTTATATTATCTGAACCTCTAATAGTGAAGTTTACATTAATTAGAATAAGACGAGTTTAAAATACAATTTATTTTCATGCTTAATTTACTGCTACTCACGCTTATCAGTGAGCAAAAGTGTAAAAATTGAGAAGTAGCAAGTAAAGTCACAAATTACCTCTCGTTTAATTTCAATGTACATACCTACATAGTTTAATTTGTCTGTCGTGACTTTTCATTCGCGCTCTATTAGTATGCTAAAAGACACAATGTACGTGGCTTTTTAAAAATAAGATAAATCACAGCGTGTTGTGTAGAAACAAGCGCCGTATTTTTCAATTGTTAATGATCAAAACGCCTCAATATTGCGAAGCCTTATCGTTATAATTTATTCAGAGCAGAGAGGCGCCTTCCGTCGGTAGGCGAGGCTCGGAGGTGGGAACTTAATTTGTTTTGTTCACAAGAAATACGCCGATGTTTCGTGCCTTTGTATTCTTTTAAAATGTCCTTATTGTTGTAAATAATAATTTTGTGGTTACCTTATTAATAGACTTCAGAAATGAACAGGTTTTTAATTCGCCCATTATTATTATTATCCAATTTTTGTGTAGGTACGTTTCTCATTATCTGTGTGACTCCTGGACCGATGGCGATTCTTTTCGATTGAAAGAATATGCTTTCTAATTACTCACATATCAATTATTACATTTATTACAAATTCGGTCTAGCAGTAGACTATTCAAATAACTGAAAAAAAACATGTATAGGCGCCTGGTGGATTAGAGTCGGCAAAAGTAATTGAAATAAAGAAATTTAAATTTTATTAATTAAAGGAGTCACCGTAGCGATGTCAGTTGTCACTTTTTGTACTGCTATTTACAAAACCAAATCTTACAGAAGTGCCAATTGATGTAAGTATCTGTATTCGCGATAAACGCATATTCGCGATCAACTTTATGCAGCTGAGCAATCTAGTTGTGCAATAGGAAAAAGAAAAACAAAACGAAAGATAGGACAGCTGCATTACAATTTAATTTTGTGACGATTTATTTATTTATAAATACCATTAGTAAAGCGTCACATTCCAAAAATCTTTACGATTTCGAAGTAATGACGTAAGTAATGACGAGTACACAAACATCGTCCCGTTTTCCAATTAATAAATACTTGGAGCACACAAACAACGGTAAATCAATGTCGATAAATCAGTACAATGCGCCGCCACACACGCCCATGGGGTGGTCTTGCTCTAATAAAGGATCACCCTGTATAAATCTACCTACACTGAGGTTTAGATCGCTGGTATATACATTGTACAGAGTTATAGCTGGAACTTATGACGTATTCGCTTAAAATGTTAGTCTAAACTTGCCAATAACAAAAAATAATTATTGTCGCGCAGAAACAATAGCTGTGGTTAGATAAAGCTTTCATAATTTAGCAACAGTGGTGCAAAAAGTATTTTTACCAATTGAAGGCATGTGTATTAGGCATGTCTGTACATAAAGATATTGTATACAGGTGATTCGATTGGTGCTTATATTTAGTATATACCTACTGAAAGAAAATATATTCAACCATAAATACAGGTGTTTTTTTTTGTTTAACCCACTATAGTATAAAAATATTAAGAAAACTTCAATTGAAGTCATGCAAAGTGAACGCGAAACTCATGGACACCCTTAGCCGCGGCGCAGCCCCGGTGCCAAACTAGGTCACGGCGACTTCAAGCGTGTTCGCATGACGCATATTTGTGTAATCGCGCTTAGATAAACATATTTCCCAGTTATTTCTAAACGAAATGCAAAAAATATGTATTTTTTTAGCGAAACACGTCATATTAACGATGCTGATTGCGTGGTAAAAACATACGCAGTCAATTTCAAAATCAGCCGTATAATAGAAAGTAACATAAATAACGTCAAGAAACTTAGTATTCTCTTTAAGGAAAAAAATTTACAATAATATACTGATAACTACGGTGAGCACCAATAACGCACTTTTGATTAAGAACGAACCAAGCTTATAACCCTGTATACTGAAGGTGGCCGCTTTGTCTACAGTGCCTCATCGGTCGAAACTTTACTTTCCGCAGTCAAACTTAGATCAAGCCAAGAATCTGGGGACATACGGCTAGAGTTGGAATGGGTGTGACAAGACTATTTTAAGTGTGACAATTTGTAAATATTTATTGAAATATGTAAAAGTTGTATTTAGAAGTCACAAAACACAAAACTATAAACAATTAACTATTTTATATATTATTATTTTATTAAAACTCTAGCTTAATATGAGTTTCTAAGAAGAAAAATATTGTTTTTCTGACAGAGATGGTCGATAAGTACTTACAGTGCATGCATTATCGCCATATAAAATTGCCTCATTAGTAACCGTTACCCGTGACTTCATCCGCGTGGACTAAAAATTGTTTTTTATATACTTGCTATAACGTTTCATGCAGACATCCAATTGCACGGTGTGTATTAATTCTATTGCAAATTTGCCAGGTCTTTTCAAAATATGGACATTTTCTTAAATAGTAAGTTTTTAAGTTATTTCCAAAATTGGTTCAATGGTTCAGATGTGAAAGCGTAGCAGCAAGATAAAGTTACTTTTGCACTAAAAAAGTAGTAATAAAACGGTCCAGAGTTTGACAACAATAATAAAATCTAGCTCCTCTTACACAGCTGTTACTTAGGTATATGCCGTAAAACTAATGGCTATTAACAAAGTTGGTATAAAAACCTTTACAAAACTCATACTGACATACATGACTCAATTTTCAGAACAGTTCGAATAATAAACATTGGTTATTTTTGACACTCCCACTTCATTCCGAAAGCAATCACTAACAGACAAAAGCAGATCACATACAATAACACATCATCAACATAATCTCATCCCGGCAAATTTAAATTACACTAAATAATTCGTTGTTCATAAACAATGCACGGCAACGGAGCAGCGAGGCGTCTTAATTAAACTCGCTCTATATACTTACCTACTCAATCTCACTCGCACAAGTTAAGGAAAGGTTAAGGCGCTAGGGGGCGGACCGAACTCACCCCATCATCCCCCGTTCGACATTCCCGAATTTTCCCAGAGTATCGCTTAATGCAGGTTTATTATCAACCAGTGTTTGTGTTAATTAATTCTTTGTTTTTTTTTTGTGTGTAAGATTATTTTTATTTGTGACGTCCTATTTTGTGTATACTCATAATATACTAAAATGAATGAAGGAATATAACTTTATTGCACAAACAAAAAATACAGCAAGAAAAATCTGTATAAATATGTATGTATACAATGGAGTACATTGGACGACCATATCGCCTAAAGCGATTTCTTCCAGACATAGGTAGTCTTCATCCAAAAAATATTTATTTAACTGAAAATCGTAAATATCTATGAGTGATTGATTAATTTTGTTTAACGATACGGTTTTTTACCTCGTACATGATTGTTAAAATCCTTCTTATCAGTGCGAGACGTGACAATGTTATGGACACGAACGACTCATTTTATCCCTGATTAAGCTTACTAAATGTGAGCGAAACTACAGTTGGAAGTTTCCAACAAACAAGTACGCGTAAAAATCCGTATCGTGAACAAAATATCTATGAAGTGTGTGTAAAGTTGCCATCCCTTGGGATACGCTACGGTACTTCACCGCCTACGGCTCGCCTTCGTAGAGGCCCGCGTAGCTACGTAGCATCCGCCTACGAGATCGCCTACGCTCCTGTATTGGGGATGAAATTGCTTTCGAAAGAAAACAAGAAATACTATATTTATTCTTACAAATTGGAAACAATAAGGCCTAGTTGAACACCTATCTGTAACTTTGATGATGAGGCGTATCGTTTAAATTATGATACAAAGAAAAATAACTAATTAAATACTTTCGACATTCGTTTCGGTAAACATTCAGTGTGTGATAATTAATCGTTACTTTGCAGAAATCCATTTATAATATGATGGTATATAAAGAATATTTAGTGTTTTCCCGCAAACACTAAATATTCTTTATATATCATCTTATTATTAACTGTGTGCTTGAGAACGCCTTCATTTTGAACTAATTTTTGTTTAAAATAAAGGCTTATTTTGCCCAAGGTTTGCAGCCTAGTAGGGCTTATAAAAATACTTTGGGCTTCCAGTATACCGACAAAATATCTAGCATTTTATTTATGGGCACATATTTTTGTGTAAAAGCATATTGCACTTATTTATACCAAAAGGCATTTGATTGATACTTTAAAACTAAACTGGAACGATTTGTCATTTTGACTAAAATATAACCGTTTACTTGTGAGGACTTGAGAAGACCAAGATTTTGTGAGTTAATACTATAAAATTCTAATTACATTTATCACTCATAACTTGCACCATGCTAATATTTGCCACCCCTATTAATATCTGACGTCGATTCTAATTATTAAACGACATCTATCGGTGTCTGCAATCTACACAATTATGGTTCAGTCAGACTATTTGTTTTCGAATAGTTTAATTCTTCAGCATTTCACCTTCAGAAGTTTAAGGTGACCGCTTTCGAAGTAAGTAAATTGTGGAGTTTATATATCTTTTTTATTCAAGACAGCTAGGCATTTGACCATCAGTCACGCATCAGTCGCAAGACCACGGAAGTCAGCTACTATATCAGACTGGAAATATTCTTACTCTTAAGGAAGGCTGTTGGAACACACGGTAAGGTGTTTTGCGACAGATTTGATCAACTTGAGGGTGGTATAGTTTCCTCACAATTTTTTACTTGTAGTAAGTATTGGAACCACATAGAAAACTCTTTCAAACATGAAAATAATATGAGAAATCGGTCCAGGCGTTCTTGACAAATAAACTAACGTATTTCAAACTAAAACTTTTTTTAATTAACTAAAACTAATAATTCAAATCTAGGCGTTTTGAGCTATTTTAAAAAAGCTCAAAACGCCTAGATTTGAAATGTCTAAATTTCAAATCTAGGCGTTTGAGTTTTGAGTCAAAAATCTAAAAAGCCTAAGTACATAAATTCTAGTTACTCATCTACCCACTTAATAAAAGTTAATTTGAGACTAGCTAATAAAGTAGAAACCATAGTAAATGTAACGTACTGTACCTAAGGAGGGGTGGGTGTCCCTGTCGCGACGTCTCGCCCCTCCTCCCACCCCTACTGAATACAGAGTGTCTAACTTAAAGGCTAGGTCACAGTCTGCATTGACTTAATACGAGTACTTATGTCTGCGTTACTTTTTTTTGTGATTGGTTTGAGCCTTTTTATATTGTCATGAAAAGATGCTTATATAATTATGTGTTTAATCAGTTTAATTATTGCACAAAAATGCCTGGCAATAGACGTCCTTCTGACTTGGTTAATATTGCGACCAACATCAGATGCCAAAAATATCTAAATTATCTGTGAATTGTAGTGGAATTATAGAATCCTGGAAATTTATTGTATTGTAGGTTAACTCCAATGGTCACATTGATCTATGAATTGAACCGCCCGTATCAAATATCAAAAATCATAGCAAATCGCCTTTTTGCGTAAATAACGTGGAAATATTTTGACTCGAAATTAATTTTGTACATTGCGATAAGTTATTTTAAATTTGGTTAATAGATTAAATGTTAACTATTAATATTTCATATTTAATCTATTAACCATTTTTTTTAAATATTAACTATTAATATTTAATCTATTAACCAAATTTAAAATAACTTATCGCAATGTACATATTTATAGTATCATGTACGCTGTCAGGGCCGGAGCTCCATACATTTCGGAAACCTCTCTTTTAGGTCTATTGGGCATCGTTAGAGATGACATTGACATTTAATGAATAATTTAAAGAGGTAAAGATTAACAGCGAGTTGATTTGTAGAAAGTTCTATTCGGGGTTACCGTTACTGACCCGATTTTAAAGTTTTCTCCACCAGTGGTAAAATTACATTATTCCTGACTGTCATTACTTTCATTTGATCCCGGAAAAATGCAGAGTTCCTGTGTATAACCAAATAACTACGAATTACACCCCGTTGTGCCTTTTTTTACAAAAGTGGATATATTAAAAGCCTCTCGAGAAGTTTTAATCGGGCCACTGGATATTTTTTATTTAATAAAAATGTATTTTCCCTGGAAGAGCTTTTTAGCGATAAGGCCGCCACTTGTAGTACTATAATTTTTGTCTTATATTTTTTTTGTGTGTATGCAATAAAGAATCGATCTATCTATCTTCTAGTATATTGACTATCGTTTGCTCAAGCACCTAAGTATATATACTTAATAAATTACTAAGAATTTTTGGTTTTTAACTATCATAATTCCTCCATAATATCGAGCAAGATATTATGTAGTCAGCCAGCATTTTACACTAATATATAATGACTTATTTAATAAAAATCCAAATATCATTTCGATTAAGCAAAAGTGCGTATAGTAATAATCATTTGTTTAACCTTAACACAAATAATCGAATTAATAGCGAGAGGCGGGCGATATCAACATTATTAATGCAAGACTCGAACCACCACCCTCCCTCCCTCTGACCCTCTACTCACTCTTCTCTGTACCTACCTTTTATCTTCGGAGAAAAAGGTCGATTCAGAATAACGACTGAGTGAAACTTTAGTGCGCGGCATGAAAAGATTTCTAATATGGACGATTTAAGAACCCATTAACGTTTTTATGCTATAGGAAATTATTACTTTTTAACTTGATTATTACACATAATAAATACGCATAATATGTATTACTTAATCTAAGATTGTTTCTATTTAAAATTTCATGTCTGTTCATAAAACATTTACTTTCAGAAAGGTTAAAAAAAGTACTAGGTAAAACAGCCAAATGTTTTATGTTCGAATTTCAAATTAAAAGAAAAAAATCATTACACAAGTTTAGGCTCATCAATAGATGCATAGCTAGAACATTTTTGAGACTGACAAGTGTCTAAAGAATCAAAAATTGTAATCATTACTCAATATCAAGTGTTGATGTCTTACGACAAATTAGCCTAAACTTAACACAAGATTAACAAACCATGACAGAAGTTTACTCCTGTTGCGTGTTCCACGAAATCTATTCTCCTCATCTCTATATTATTGCTGTAGACATCCTTATTTCAATGTAATAAGGTTCAAAAACAGTTGTGAATGAATGCGTAAGCTGAAAATCGGTTCAGGGCGCTACAAAGTTAGCTATACATTTGTTATTTGGTACATCGTACTTATGGAATTGATTTAAGGTTTTATATTGTCTGATTTTCGGTTTGCGAGTGGTTTCGTCGATTGTGGGGTCAAAGCCACCCTGCCTCAACCCAGCATGTTATTTACGTGTGAACACAGGCCGCGTAGGGTTCAATTTATCTGACCTACTGGGCCTCCCACTAATATAACGCTGTCGGGACTGGGACCCCTTTACGAGGTCACTTTTTTTTGGATATGTGGGTAGGACGTGAGATAGTTTTCTTATTTTTAGATATAGATTGGGAGAAAGTAAACAGAAAAATTAACTAAAAATGCAAATTCGTAATGTTATAGTTTTTTGTGTTTTATCAAGTTATAATTTTTAAACTTTAAAAAAAAAAATGTTAAAAAGAGGACTTATTTATGTAGAGTTTTGAATGTTTAGTCTATAGTCAGAGTTTTGAGTCTTGAATGTTTTCCAAATGGTTATCTAAACGTGAATCGCGATCCTACATACACTATACCTTAGTTGGTTAACGCTCGTGTGTTTCAAACTTACAAGAACATATTATAAAACTTTTTCGTGACCTATCCCAAGACTGTTTGAGTTAACTGCTTGCGCGAAACAGACAGTCGAACGTCATATGACGAAATAAAAAATCCATTATTACGTGACAAAGAAATAATCCCTCGACGAAATATTGAGCCGACAATCGAAAGTGCGGGGGAGTCGGACGCCTACGAGTCCAAGTGACGGCAGATTCACGATCGCGGCCATCTTTGGGGACGCACCCCAACTGTATGATGGACTGGAAATATTCCATAATATCTGAAGCGTCGTTACAAAGCCTTAGCAGAATATTTTTCTTGGGCAGAAAGCCGATATTCCCCTAAGAGTTACGACATTTCAATTTGCCAAGGCGGGCGGAAAATGGAATTACGATTGAAGCGAGAACGCCCGAGTGCTGACGGGTGTCTCGCTCAGAACCGAGAACTCCCGAACGGCCCCGATCTCGGGCGAAGTTGTTGCGCGCTTCGCTCGCGTATTGATTAGATGCCAGTTGCTAGATGTCATAAAAATTAGGCCGCAAAAAACACAATATATATTTACAAAAATACATTACATATAAAATTACCAATATAGATAAAGTAAAATATAGATTATTATTTAATATTTTTTAAATTGTCGTAGCTATTTATTTACATTGTTAAAATTTGTTTCCCGATTCTATTAAGCCAACAGATCACTGTCGGCTGATTTACAATAGGTATTCTTAAAGATATTATAAAATACATGTCTTATTTCTCCCATTCTTAGACGCAACTGCAAACTCCAGTTTGATTTTATTGTGGGTCGAAACTTTTTCTGTTTAGAGCTTTTGAAGTACTTATTAATTAATTATTACTGGTTTTGACTAATAAAAAAGATCCTACGAGTAAAGAGTACCTATTTATTTGACGCTTTCACTATCGGCGGCGAAAATAATGTATATATGAATATACAATACTTACATTATTAACGAATGTTGGCCTCGTTTTGCGCTCTCTTTGTTCATTTCACGATTTTCATTGAGAATTAATTGAAAATAAGTTTTCCTCATTGCGGTTTGAAGGTTCAAAATAATTTGTTGGTCGGGAAACATTTCGTTCAGGTGGATGAAGCTTAGCGATCTCTTTCTCAATGAGCTTTAACGCTAATGTGATAAGGTGTATTATTGTTTGTGTTTCAGTGATGGCACCTTTCATGATTTGTGAGTTTATAGCGACGGTGAAGTGTCGGTGTTTAATGGTGGCAGCGCGTGGCTCTCGTCGGCGTCGGCCATATTGAAAAAGTTTTGGCGCGAAAAACGACGTTTGGAATACAAAATGGTAACTACAAATGGTTTTGGAAACGCAACGCGGAGGGGTAAGTGACCACCGGTATTTTTATTATTTCTACACTATTTACAACCACTATATACTTACGTTATACCATGATATATATATATATATATATTATAAGTTTTTTGTTAAGTATTTGTTTTGTAAACGAAATGCACTAGAGCATTGGGTAGGTGCTGAAAGCATGCTGTACTGAAAACCTGTTGAATCGTCACTAATCGGTTAATAATTGTTTAAATCTTTCATATCCGTACGCAACAATTTTGCATAAGAAAGAGTAACTCACGTATAATTTCACAGATCTAATTTATATGGCACGTATAAATATAACATCGATGCAAGACTATAGCGACCATTAGTTGATAGTGTTGGTTGTATCGAGATACATAATCATTGCCAGATATCAAAAGTAAAGTAAAGTAAACATTTATTAATAAAGAAATTACACAGATTAATACAAAGTTGCATTTAAAGTGAATACAGTTGGACTCGGCTAAAGGGTTGCCATGCTACATAAATGGATTCGACAGATTATATAGTCAGTGTCTGAAGCGACCGCGCATGCCTTTCAGCGCGTCTGCAATATTTCGTTCGGACTGCTAGTGCAGCCAGATTTCCTGTTACAAATGGTAGTTTCCAGATCTCGTCAAAATTCAAAAAAGGGCAAATTCTGGCGAGAACTTGGTATTGTATTATTAGTATATTATTTTAGAGTTATAATTAAGCACAAGCTATAAAAACGTTTCATCAATAACATAGTAGAAAAAACAGTATGTCTTTTTTTAATTACCTAAAATAAATAATTACTAATTTTGAAGTAAAAGAATTGTGTGTACGTAGGTAATGTATGTATTTAAGTCTAAATATGAAGTAAAAGTAGGTTACCGATCTTGAAGGTTACCAATCTCCCGATATATATAATTCAACATGGCCACACTGGTTACCAACTTTGGCGGGAATGTCTAAGGACCTTGTCGCACTATGGAGCAAGAGCAGAGTTTGATGCATTAGTTACTTTTTGATGTCATATTTTACATAGCTCTTGCGTAACTCAATTATTATTTTTTATCCAATAACGTAGGTCAACGGTTCAAAGTACACCTTGCCTTCTGCGCCGCTGGTCCCGGGTTCGATCCCAGGACAGGTCTGTTTGACCCGTGTCTGGGTGTTAATTATATATATAAGTATGTATATCAGTTATCAGGTTACCATAGTACAGGCTTTGCCTAGTTTGGAACCCGAAGACCGATTTGTGGACGTTGACCCATATTAAAGGAAAATTTAAAATATATAGATGACATATTGTTAGTTTGTTATTGGTACAACACTTACGTGTTTTATTTTCACGTAGTCCGATCCATCTGAAGTTTGCCTGAAATGCCTGCCAATGTTTTTGTGTATACTTTTTGGTGTAGGTACGTACAATAAAGTTATATTCAAATTTATTTGACAGTGAACCCTTTTGGCCATGTCACTGCTAACCCTGTATCACTTTGTATCTTTCCCACTTCACAGCATATTTTTCGTCTCACTCGCTACATCTTTTCGGCAATTCGACCTGGAATCCGGTTCGAGAGATTTAGACGAAAAACCTTCTCCCGAGTGACCCACAAGAAAACCCGTTGTTTCTTGAAGAACTCCTTGTAAATACGGCACATTTGGTAGGTATATCAACAAGTCTTTGCTACAGCAAATCAAAAACTTATGTATGGGACATAAAGTTCATTTCAGTTTGAAGCTTGGTGGTAGGTAAAACGTTTTTAGGTTTACAGTTTTTTGGCACCTTTTCAGGTATCTACTTACGGGAGGTTTTGTACTTATGTACAGGGTTTGGGTTAGCATATTCGACAACAAGACCCTTACCACGAGTACCTACTACGATTATCTTTTATTGATACAATCACATCACACTAATATATATATTGTAAAGGCAAAAGTTTGATGTATGTGTTTGTTACTCTTTCACGTTCAAACGGATTAACAGATTTCGATGAAATTTAGCACCAAGATAGCTTATACCCTGAATTCAAACATAGGCATTTTTGCCGTACAATTGAAGTGTTCCTATAAGAAGATCAAAAATCCACTGCGAGTAACACCGCGGGGTGCAGCTAGTATGTGCCTACGGTAATCAAAAATGGTTGCGTACGATACTTAGTCAATCAGTAGATGCGTTGATTTGTTTACAACTTTAAAAATGCGACGTCACATAGCGAAGCTTTGGTATTTTTTCAGCGTTGTTCTTGACTTAAGCGAGTTATTCCAAAAGTTGGATGGAGGTTTAGGAAAGGATAACTTTATACCTTTATGACCTAGGTAAGAATATAATCGTTTTTTTTTAATATTTGTTCTCTCCATCCATAGGTTACCTGGAAGAAATTGCTTTAGCCAATAAGGTCACCCAGTGTACTACCATTGTAAATATATGTGTTGCTGTATATTTTATTTTTGTGTACCATAAAGCTATACTTATTCATTCAGTACTTATAATTATGTCATAAATACAGTCGTGTAAAATATGTTTAAATCTAAGTCCACTTCGGGATATTACTTCGCAAAAAGCCCGTGTGTATGTCGGATCGTTATAAAAATGTGGGATCCCGGGAAAAGATCATCCTTACCCGGGTAGGGTGAAGCTGCGCCTTATTTATGTCGGACACATGACCTGTTTACTATCTCTTTTTAACCGTCTTCAAAAAAGGGGAGGTTCTCAATTCGTCGGAGCATTATGTACCTATTCTTCGATTTCTCAGAGATGGCTGGACCGATTTATTTTTTTAACTTAAGGTTCTTTCCAATAGGTCCCATACAAAATTCATCAAAATCGCTTCAGTAGTTTGTTTATTCAGTTATACTTTTATTTTTCATTAAGTACCTATACATAGCTGACATTTAGGTAACTGAGCTACTAACTAAGCTGATTTCCATTGCATGCTGGCATTTCGCCAATATAAAATTCGTGAAATTAGCACTTACGAACGATATGCTTCAGTTGTTCTCATTTCGTTTTAATCTTAATTAAATAATAAATAAATATCGTATCAAATATATTCTATTCTATATCGCTACTCGTATTTCAAGGTAAAGCTTAACACAAAAATGTAGTTATTATTTTACCGTAGAAAAAACGGACGGTTTCCAAAAAAAAAATTGAAATAAACACAGTTTATGCTCTGTATTAACATGGCCTTTTTTATCTGTGGTTTACACCGCGGGGCGAAGTACAACTTTGCGACTTAGTAGTTTACAACATTGACATTTTGAAACGTATGTGTTGGCGCAATGAGACGGAGTGTAAACATTTAGATTACCAGAATATCTCCGAGGTCGTCCGATCCTATGTCCTACATTAGTCCCGACTCATGGCACTCCTGGTCCCCGCGGAGGGCGAGGGTGGCGCCCCCTGTGATTTATATGTAACATGTCGCGAGGCGAGTACGGTAAACTCGCTTTTTTGTCATTAAATGATTTTTTTATTCTATTCGTATCACGTATTTTCTTCGCCTTGTATAGATACAATAACGATTACATATTTTGGTATTGATTTTGTGTTTAACATAACGCCAAAATACATACTGACCTACAGTGTACCTTTTGACGATAAAGGTGCGTTAGTAAGATTAATATGAAAGTTCCTACGGTGTATACCTCGAGTCATATAAATTCTCGGGAAATGGTCGTTTAATACATACCTAAATTCTGCATAGTATAACTTTTTTACTTAGTATTTTCTGTTACTTACTTCACCTACAAGATGTCAACTAGAATTAAATTTTATTTCCGTAATTTTAATGTTTTTGAAAGCTCAATTTACTAGTACCTAGTACACTATTAAAAATATTTTTGTAAGAACTAGTCCTGCCATCTATCGAGAAACTTACAAACCAACCACAAATAAATTATTTTCGCTCGTATCAAAACTTAAAAATATCAAACCGTCAAACTTTCTTAGTTCTTGATATTTCCTCTCTGTAATTAAACGAAAATAATAAGTAAAAAATTGGACATGAAACGTAACATTTTAGCAGTAACTTTACGACTGCCCTCTCGTGGCAAGTAGCGTAACTGCAATTTAGTTCTACTAAGTTATCAAAGATGGCGCTCTTCATAAACTCGCTTATGAACTTGCTTATATTGCAAAAATTTGATATGTTTTAAAGAAACCGATTCTACCTAGTTGCATATACTATCTAAAAGACCAATTAAAAAGTATAATGTAATAAGATAAGATAAAAGCTCGAATCACACCTCATAAGTTTCCTCATAAACCCTAAACTATGTTCAAAGATTTGAAAGAGCCAGATAGAAATAACAATTGTTACCGTATCGTGTGAAATATAGACCATGTGGAATCATAAAATGAATTGAATGAATTAAATGAATCTTTACCTTAATAAAATAACATTATTTTCATAGATGTATGTATGCTTTAGTAATATTTTACGAATTGCATTGCGTCATAATGGCGTAAATGCAGTACTGTTTTTTTTTATAGAAGATTTATGCACCCGGATTCTTTTATAGTTTAGGCAGTATAAGATGAATTACAACGAGGTAATAGGAACTTCTTTAGTCTATTTTAAATTTAATTGCATTTTAAGCTAATTTTCTATCAGTTCTAGTAACTGGTAAATGAGACTGTTTTTCTAGCATTGCTATGTAATTTATGACTGTATGAGGACAGATTTATTTGAATTTTTATATATTTATAGAGGGTTACATGTTAGGGGTGTACTAAGGCGAAAGGAGGTCACTATTTTCATCCAAAAAGACCAACTCTGAATTTGAAAAAAATATCGCTGTGCGATACATTTATTAATGGCTGATTAAAGTTTTTTTTGTGAAACAATTGATTATGTTTTCTCGAATTTAGGGTTGTTCCCATAATGATAGTGACTCGTAATGATGAGTTAACGACCTCATAGCGGCTAAGTACACCCCTAACCGATAACCCTGTATAAAGCTGTGTTAGGTACTTATAATATTTCCCAATATGGTCTTTGGGAGACTATACCCAATTGAGAAAATTATTCAATTATTTCCCAATGGAAAATTCCCGAGGACCATACATAAGATAGCATAAGATGAGACGAGACGAGATGGAAGAAGAATCGAAGATACGACATTTTTTTTTTAAGAGACCAACAACACAAACATGACAAAATAAAACCTTACATATTTCAATTCAAAAATAATTCTGAGTAAAAAAACTTACTAAGTTTCGTCAAAATTGTGTTGAAGACTACTTACCACCTGTATGCGAGTACCAAAACTTTGACGGATATAATTATAAACATACATACACATACATAGACGATAAAAAAAATCCAGGCTTAAAGCAGAGGCGCTCCGTTCGCTCGATCAATTTTTACACATAATTATTTGGACAGAACTCAAACACGGGGTTACCTATGGCAGGAAATTCACACCGATGTATCTAAGTATCAGCGGTGAATTTCCTTATGAAGAAATTTCGTTTAAGATTCTTCTCTCGTCTGTTAGCATCTATCAATTGCTACACAACTTACGTAACGAAAACTACTACGTAAAGTCTCTGCTATGTACAGGTTAAAACCCGCTGCGTTGTTATTATGTACCTACACATAGTTAAGTATAATACCTAACCAAATTTAGTACAAAATATCTCTTTGTTTGTTATGAGTTTTGCTTTTGATTGTCTGACAAATTAATAAAATAAAGTTAACGTAGTTAATGTTATTGCGTTTGAATGTGAAACTTAAATTACCTACCTAATTCACTTATATAAAAGGTTAAAAACTACGAGTTCTATAAGGATGTCAAATGATATAGTTAGGTGTAACTGATAACGGAAATTGAAACTTTTAAGAAAGTGAAGTAAATTGATAACGATTTGAACCTGCATATTTTTGGGTAACATAGAATACACCTAAACAAAAAACTAAGGCTAGGAAAGCACAGGCATGCGGCCTGTTAAGCGCCTATAGAGCTTAGTTAGTCACCTTAGTAAAACCAACTTTCTATAGCTAAAACAGCTGCCGCTAAATCATTAATATCGTCGTCACAGTCGTCATTACTGGACAAGTTACGCATTTTGAAATTTTTTTGATGTCCATACAACTGCTCAAACTATGCTGATGCGGCTGAAGGACGCGTCCGACAGTTTAAAACGTGAAAACTAACTTCCATTCGGCACGCAAATCTTTCGTTACAAAAATACTCGTTCCACATAAGCCTAATTATACATGTTCAAGGAAAATTCAAAATTATATTAATTTATTTTAGAAAATACGGAAAACTTGAGCATGGAGCATGTCTAGTCTGGAATACACTGCCTCTCAAGTAATACTCCCAAAACACTTCTTTAAGTGCTTGTAAAATAATGTTTCACTTGAGGGTACCCACACCGGTACCCAGGTGAGCGTTACAAAACGCCCTAAGACCAACAAGATAACACTGGTAGGCCGATTTCTTACCGGTGAAGAAAAAATCGTGAGCAAACATTATTAGGGTTCCCTATACTGCAGCTCTGGTCCTTTTTGCGAAGTCGTTCCAGAGGTTAGATTTTTAAATCGAAATAACTGAAAAAGTTAAATCGGCGCCTGCCGTAGTGTAGTCATTATAAATCTCTATTTATCTGCAAAAATATGCTAATCTAATTATGAATGTTAAAAATTACTGTAGATTTGACAACCTAATGTTATTTCGGAAGTTGGTAACAATATAAAACAAGTCGTTTGAAACGACATCAAAAAACCGGACAGATAAATATTTAAACGTGTGTATCATCCTTGTTATATTTATTATTAAGTTTGATGTACACAGTGTCACTCACATAAAAATATAACAAGCCGTGTAGGCTCTGGGTCATGGCAAAGAAATATATTTACATATATACATACATACACTCAAAAAACATAACCCTACTCCTTTCGCCGTCGGGTAATCACGAGGCAATTTCGGTTACTAAGCTACCTAATAAAAAACAATTAAAAATTCACAAAAAAAAGTTTGTTCAAAATTTACACCGAAAAATAAGTATTCCTTAAAAATGCCCCTTTTTTTGAAATAACAATCCTTATTAATCATAGACTATGAAATACCTTTCAAAAAGCTACTTTTCCAATACAAATACAAGCATTTATGTATTTTGTTATAACAAAAAGTAACTACATATTACTTTTTAAATTATAGCAATACTGAAATAGATGAGTCATTGAGATTTTGAAGGATTTGGAAGTACGGTATATACCTATCTACTGATTAAATCTTTGTTGCCGTTAATTTACATGCCAGTACCAACGTGGAGGAAATAAATAGTGGGACACGAAAAAGAAATTTAAAGTGAAAAGCATACATGTTAACCTACCGTATTTTCTAGTTACTTTCATAATTATTTTTTTTCCTATATTACGAGTATTTGCCACCAAAGTCACTTTTTCCTAGATGTTCCTACACAACGTCACGTTTCATAAAAACAACCCGACAAAAAAGCATTTTCAAGTTTTATCCCAACAAAATGTCACTTCTACACATTTAATTTGGAAATAACTTTAGATGTGTCTGGGATTTTTGAAATACAAAAATAACACTAAATGCATTGATTTTTCATCTAGTTTGTTGCTAAAAATTTAAAACCTAAATGTTATTAATCTGATGAACTATGCAGTTTTATTGATTTCTGTAAAAAAATTAAAAGTGTGAAAGGTGACGTTTTGTTCGCCTACTCCTTATGTACACCTATATACGTAATTTACTTATATTATATATTTACAATATTAAAACTACTTTTGTATGAAAACTTGTCTGTTAGGGTCTGCCTTAACTTCGATGATCTATTAAGACTGCTAGTTGATCTATTAAGACTGCTAGTAAAAAAATCTATCGTTTCATAAAAAACACATGACGTATTTTTTCAAATAAGTCAAGCCATCCTAGATAAACCGAGGAGCATTTTCGACAGAATTTCGATGAATTGAGAACCTCCTCGTTTTTGAAGTCAAACAAAAAATTAAATAAATATGCTAAACTAAATTATTTACTATTATTAACATCTTATTTGCTAAGGCTTTCCTGTACTAGCAATGAGGTGTGCGGAGCTCTCAGTGCGCGAGTGCGACTAGCTCTTAGCCAATTCCGTTAGACTCAATTATTATTGTTGTATTGTATACGTGTACAACACACGGTCTTGCAATTTAGCTCTCTTAGTACTTTGCGACTTCACTTGACGCAAATCTGGGTCTAGATCGGGACATTCACTATTTATAGGCTAGGAGCTAGGTGTAGATTTATAAAAGGCTTGTGTTTTAATGCCAACCAGGAACATTCGAAATATTTACTAATATGAATAAATGGTCACCAACATTATTGTAAAAATTACTCCAAATTCAAAGCTATTGCTGGCAATGTTAGTTTATCAAAACAAGGATGTGCAGATTGCTATAAAAAAAATTACCTTCACCTACTGCTACGCGATCTAATCTGTAACGAAAAGATTTCCGGATTGTCTAACAATGTGTGGAGAATATTTTGGTAAGTAAAAAGAATCTAAGTTTAAAACGTATTTATACGTGTTGAACTTAGATTATGTGATACAACGTGAAAATAATAGGTACCTACTCATTATTGTATGTATACATAAATTTAAGAACGTGGTTTAGCTCTTAATACTTCTAGTATCTAAAATAGCACAAAAAAATCATTAAACTCGACAGCTGATTTAAAATAATTATATCTAATACGGATAATTCTACATTACAAATAACATTAACACGAATAAAACAGTTTTTTTTTATTTATTTACAATTCTTACCTACTACAACGAAAAGGTCAATGACCCTAAACCACATTACAAAAATCATCCGTTAGCTCCCGCACTACCTCTGCTTGCCGTGCGCACTGACTGCAATGTCCGGTACCATCCAGCGGCACAAGTCGCCACCGCGCACCAGACAAGTGCGCACGCGCATAATACTACCTTACTTACATAAAATATCGCTAATATCATACAAATAACAAGTATATATTTTCTATTTTTTTTTAATACACGAGAAGTGCTCGCGAGTTTAACGTACTATTTTTTGTTAAGTTTCTGTGAGGAAAGCGGGGGAGTCTGAAAAGTTACGATTAGTGAAAACTGTAAGTTTACTTCTCTGATTGTTAGAAATAATCACAATTTTTAATTTTTTTGGAGTGCTAATCAGTAGTATGTAAGTATGTTTAATTATTTTTTACCTCAATACTCAAATCAAAATCTTGTTGGGCATTCGGGTAAAAAAGTAAGGAACCGGCTGTGGCTTGACTTGACCTAAATAAATATTTTATTTGCAGTCATTGTTTTTGATGAAATTGATATCTGACCACAAAATATAACATAACAAGAAAATAATTTTCTACATCGTAACTCTGATAAATCGTTACGAGAAAGGGGCTATAACGACCTGCAATCCTTCTGTACTTGTGCCTACTCTGGATCATTATCGTTGATCATCACTATATCGTTACGATAAACTATTTAATGTTTTTTTTAGATTTCCTATTACTTATCTTTCCATTAACATCGTACTAATACTCTTGTATAGCTATCATCATCTTGTCAAAGGACGGACGGTGAACACTCTTTTAAATTTTATCAAAGAGTCCAGTTATCGGTCCAGAGGTTTTGATTTTTTAATCGACACAACTATATAAGTTCTATTTTCATATAATGTAATATATGAAGGTATGATATGAATATATGAATATCTTCTTGTTTTACTTTTTGTTTACCAAAACATTTTTAAAAAGGCTTCTTGAATGGTCCTATTTCATCATAATGTATGGACACATTGGTTTTAATTTTTAAATCTTTAAAGAACTTTTGTTAACGTTATTTTTTTAACGTTAGTCGGGTTTAAACCCGACTAAAAATAGGTAGGTATAAATAGGTGATACACAATTTTTTTTTGTGTATTTCCTACTGTACAATTCGGTTACAGGATCACTGTTGATCAACTAGCATCCTCAAACAAAAATTGTTGTTCCAGTTTCTGCTTTTCTATTCAAAATATACATTTGTTTTTCTCTTTCGAATGTTTGTAAGTCCTAGAACACAAGTCAGAAGCTTATGGTCATCAAAAGCCACCCTTAAGATGATGCTAGTTGAGTATGACCCTGTATATTTCCCTATACCTATAGTTATAGAGGGGAAGCCTATATTCAGCAGTGGACGTCTTTTGGCAAGACCACTTCTCCTGACCTTTGATTAGTTCTACCCTTTAATCATCTATACAAAGGTACTAGATAATAAAATACTTAAATGAGAAGTATATTATGGCATATAATTAGTTCAATTTATACCTGCCTAAGAACTCATCTATCAAATGAATCGAAATCCTTTCTCTGACCACAAACACAGCCACAAGTAGTGTTGCCAGGTCCAATGTGTTATAAATCTTTACAGAAGGTAAAATAAATAGGAATTTTGAGTTGCATATAGGGACAAAAGGTCTTTTTAGCTAAATGTTTAATTATTTATTGTATATGTAGTTAGTACTACATCGGTCAGACTGTCTGGACAAATCACCTAATATAATATAAGATCGATGAGAAAGGGTCGTATTTTGAATTGAAACCAAAAGCAGTCCAAGAGAATTTTCATAGTTTTTATTTTATCAAGATATCGAAATATTTAGCCGGGACGTGTCCCTGTCCCCTAAAAATCGAAACGTTTCGCGCTAATCGGGACACCTAGCAACTATATAGCCACTAGCGCCATGTTGCGCTCAAAATATAACATATAATTAGTAATATCACATCACTAGCCTATCCATAAAAAAATTGGCCACGTGATTGGCGAAGTTACCTATATGGAGGACGATATAATTTTTTCTCGATTTTCGCAAAATCTTGTTCTACGAGTTCACTTTGATGTGTAAACCGTTAAGTTTTGTCACATCTTTTTATTACACGATTAATTAATATTATAAAGGCGAACTTCTTCATACTCGATCGGCTGAAATTTTGGTACGCTACTCCCTAGTAGTAGGGAGGTGGTAGTAGGCTGGAGCATTTGGATTATTTTAGGATTATTATAGGAGATCTAACTACTTCTTGAATCGTTCCTTATAAAAACCCTTGCAAGGAAAAAAACCTCATAAATTAAGCTAAATTACTAAGAAAAATTACTAAAAACTCTCCAATTTATTTTATTCTTACGCTTATGAGGTTTTTTGCAAAGCGAAGTGTTTTAATTAGTTTTGATTCCTCTCTCTCTGAAGTCCTTACATATACGAGAAAAATGTTTAGTTCTCTCCACTGATAGCTAGAGGCACTAGTCTTTTATAATATTTATGTTTTACATTAATATCGAGTATTTTAAGCACTTTTGTTTAAAAAGACGTGTTTTCAGGCGTACATTAATGTTGGAAAGGTCAACCTATTTGAGAAAAAAATGTTAATTAGTTGACACAAGTTAATTATGTTTAGAGGGGACTATTTTTTTACCTACTCACTACCAAAAATAGAGAGGGCACTCAATCAAAATTGTTTTTTGTTGTTTTGATTGATTGACCCAACCATGGAGTCCTATTTCATTTTTTATCGGTCAAGAGGTTTGATTTCCAAATCGTAAAAACTAAAAAAGTTCTATAGGCGCCTGCTGTAGGTAATGAAAGTCGGTATCGTATAAAAACTTATATAGGTATACGCATGTGTCGTAAATTTCCATAATAATATTGGTATTTTTGACATAAGCGTTCATAAGTTTACTCAGTTGGATAATAAAATGTGTGAAATATCACATTTATAAAAGTTTAAAATTAGAAACATTAGCTATAATAAGTAAACCATTTCTTTGTTGGTCCGTTCCATTATTTTTGACTAGCGCTTCGCGGTAATTTCCGTGGATTTCTAATTTTTCTGGTAATAAATGGCAGTGATCCGACCGATTATAGCACTGATAGCACTGATTAGCACCGATTCATTAGTTTTTAAGTTTATTCGTTACATTTAAAAATAAAATTTTTCGTCATTATATATTATAAAGAAGAGAAATTGTAATTTAAGTCTAGCTTAACGTAAGTATTCGGATTTTTGACATAATTTGCAAAATTGGCGAATAAAAATGTTCAAAACGTAATACATAGTATGAATGATTAACTTCACTTTATTACAGTTACACAAACATCAAATATACATGAAAAATCTTACATCTAGCGTCACAAGTGGCGGCCTTATCGCTAAAAACAATCAGTAGTACCTAGTTGGTTTCTAAATTAAAACAATGAAAAATTTGAAATTTTTATCTAGTTTCTTTTGCACCTTCCTACTTTTTGGCTCACATATATGGAACGCAAATCGAGTAGGAACCTACTCCAGTTCAACCAATTACCCTATATGCATCGTGATAATAAAATATGTATAAATTAGCACATCTTTAGTAATAAGAAAAACAATGCTAAAAATAATTGCAGTACAAAAAATAGTATATAATAACTTGTATTAGCAACAAGTAGTTAATTAATTACCCAAGTAGGGTTAATATTAGATATATTATTACTTATTGCATTATGTTAAGATCTGCGTGTGATACTCGTATCTAATTTAGCAATAAATATATGGTACATTGAGTATTGGTTGAAAGCACTTCTAAAAACCTTCTGCAAAAACTTCAGATCGATGTATCTTAACGAGAGAAACCGCGGGATACAACTAGCATAGTCATAAACATCTGCAGAAGAAGACAAATCCAATGACACATCGCACATCAAAATCAGTCTACGGGTTTATTCTGTAGAGAGTCACAAACAGTTGGACAAACAAACATATTCGGCTAGTCGGATTAATAATTCCATATTTTTCCATACCATTTTTTTGTTATAGTATAAAAAGGAACACCCATGGATAGGCATGGATCTCCTTTAAGTTGTAGGTAATGTAATCGTCCTTCCAAATACAGTGCACCTACTACGACTGCCTAAATAATCTTGATCTAGTTTGCTGAAATGTTGCAAGTGGCACTAAACAGTACCGATACGTTATTGTCTGATTGCATCTAGGGTTGCCATCTTTTATAATAATGTCTAATGTATAACATATCGAAATATTTACTTTAACAATGTTTTTGTTAGCCCTTCATTATAATTTTTCAACCCTGAAACCTGTGAAGTTTATAGCAAAAACGGTTTCTTCAAATTTTTATTGTACCAGCAAAAAAAAATTCACGAGAATGTTAGGAGGTTATTGTTAACTGCGATATGAGCTAAAAAATTCCAGATATTTTGTAAAAAGCAGCTTATCGTGAATCATTAAGTTATATAAACAAGCGGGAATGAAATACGGGATTATTATCCTCTGAATTCCAAAATAGCTATTCAAAATTTTATTTCATCTTTATGATATAAATTTGGTTGTAATATAAAAAGGAACTTAAATCTCATTTTAAAACTGGCAACCCTTGTTACATCCGTCGATTTCACTTTCGGTTGCGATCGAATGTTACAATGAAAATTCGCGCAATCCGCCGGCGCAGGCGAACTGATAACAGGCAGTCGAATTGTTACGTTATTTCATGAAACAATCAACAGTGAAAAATGGCGTAACTAATGTCTGAATCACACGATATCCATTTCACTCAAATTTCACTAGATTTTGTGATTTTTTTGCAACGACATTTCTATAGATATACAGTGGACGTTCTAATTTCAAATCTGTAAGACAAGAGCTTCGTTATTCCCGATTTAATAATATAATACATATCTTTCTATGTACAAAAATCGATTGATGTTCGTTTGTCTCGGTAGAACTCGAGAACGGCTGGCCCGATTTAGCTGATTTCAGTTATGAAATGTTTGTGAATGTCAAGGAAAGGTTTAAACGGTGAGAAACATATATAACGTTAGACGTTACGTAGTTCGCCGGGACAGTTAGTACTTAATAAAACATATATTGTCAGATGACTAAATCCATAAACAATCTAGATATGTACCAAAGAGCGCTTGACTTCTTTGCAAGATATTCTTTCTTTTACTAGGTTATTGTTTCGAGGTTACACTAACTACACTTTAAATATACCTTAAACATGATCAAATAGAGAGGATTATTACAGCTATAAAAACGAAGCATATAAGTACTTAAACTATAATATTAGTTTTATGACATCGAAATTATATTATTAAATTAAATATCTAAATCTATTATGTACTAATTATTGGTAAGTATATGATATTATTGGTCCAGTCTTTGATATTGACACAGTCAAATTTATCAAAACTCTGAACCGATGTCGATAAAATCTAAATGGAACCACACCGGAAGGATACCCTTCCAAATAAGAAAATATTTTTTAAATAGGACCTCTATGAGAAATTAGGTACCAAAATTAAATACAATCGAATTGAGGACCTCCTCTTTTTTAGAAGTTGTGAGCTAAAACGTTTCGTTTCTAAGCCAACTGCCAGTTTAAGAAATGTGATGGCCATCCTACTAACCGACTAATAAGCTAAAGAGGTGTTACTTTAATCATAATGACGAATAACTTACGCCAAAGAACTAACCCCAAATATGTGAGAATAAAAAAAAAACAAAGAATAAGTTTTTTGGCCGTAGAGTAAATGTTAGGACCAGTTGATTTTTCTCGATATCCGTGTTGGGTTATAAAATCGACATACTTGATATTCATAACATTTAAATTACCTATATATTTGATTATTATTTTATGTTATATATTTAGGTTTAGACCCAGAATGCTCGAAATGCATCGACATAATTAATTATACCTGCTTATACAGTGTTAATGATAGCTGTCACTGAGGTATCTAGCTTTTCATCGACGATTGGATTCATAAAGTTGAAAACTTGATGAAAAGCTTCCAGAATCAGGCTGTGCTGGGGCCTTATTTTTGAAACGTCCGAATGAATTCACCGAAGAGACGTCACTATTTAACAATACTCATAAAGTCGCATACTTCGTTCGTTCGCGTTCGTGACGTCATTTGCGAGTGATGAATTTATATGATCGTTTCGAAAATAGAGTAATAGAGTGACTTACTTCGGCTTAATACCTAACCGATAACTCTGTATATTGGCATACAAACTTTATGCTAAGATGTATAAGGTACCTACTCTTATTGACTATTAACATATTTCTAGAAAATATAAACTTTTATAAATTGCAGAATGCATTAATAAAACAAGTTTTGATCACAAGCAACCCGACTGACCAAATAATATTATACCTATATTCTAAAAGTGAAATCACAAATAATTTAATAATAACTTCAGATATTATTTACTCATTTTCATTGCTGCATCTATGTACAAACATATTCTGCACTGATTTTACAACCTTTGTCAAACAATACAGAGTTAATATTAAGAGGAAGGGGGGGGGGGGGCGTAGTACGGCCCTAAACGAAAACTAAATGTCTTCTAAAATAGTTGTTTCATAATTGTATGGAGCTCCGGCCAGGACAGTGTACATGTCACCATAAATATGTTAGGGACTAAGTGTCAATTTTGACATTTGTGACGGGCGTGATTTAGACCAATTTGACCATTGGAGTCAACCTAGGATACATTAAACTTCATCATCCAGAGATGCCATAATTCCACTACAATTGACAGGACTTAGATATTTTTGTACACTGACGTATTTTTCATTAATACACAGTATTAACCACGTCTTTAGGCATTCTTTGGTAGACATACTTCCTGGCCGAAAGGGGCAATCTACCAAACAATGCCTAAACACGTGGTTAATACTGTGATGAGTGTGTATTAATGAAAATAATGTCAGTCACCTCCTTCATTGTGTACAAAAATATCTAAGTCCTGTTGTAACATGTTTTTAACGAGTAAGAAAAGAAATATTATTATAGCTTGCTTTATCTGGCCAAGATCTTGTACAATGGCTTGATCACGTTTGACCTTCACTTAATTTACTTCCAGTGAACCAACACATCAAACATAAAGCTGTCATTATTTACTTCGTAAACAGTAAAAATTGTGAGGCTGATGTATGTTTTGGTAGTGTTTGTCAAACGTTTAGAATGTAGAAGTTTAGGGGCTGTGCAACTGAGCAACTTCAATCTCCAGGTTGCGGCAACTGGCAGCTTGCAACCAGCTGTGTATCTTACTAATATTATAAACGTGAAAGTTTGTATGTATGTTTACTTTACTCTTTCACGCAAAAACTGCCAAACGGATTTCAATGAAATTTGGCACCACGGTAGCACTTACGTCGTGGACACATCGAATACTTGGCCGATTTTTGTAGCTGCAACTGGTTACCTGCATCGAAAACTTCTTTTTTATTGTCTTACGGTTGATCGCAACTTGACTAATGTAAAGCGACAATGCGGCCTAAGATATAGCGCTTGCCTAGAAGAAACCAATTAATCCGATTGAAAAGACCAGGATATAGATCGGGAAATAGAGAATTTGGCAGAGAATTTAACAACCTCACAGTTTTCTCTATAAAGTAGACGCAAAGCTTTTTGCAGTGTCTCTACTAGACCAATTGTAGAATGGGGATGCGGGAATGAGATTATGTAAATTTAAAGTACACTTCGTCAAAAAACCGATAGTTTAGCCACTTTCAAAAAGTTAATGGGTGCTGCATCTAAGTTGTTAGTTTCTGCAACTAAAGTTGCTCCGTGTGCGTAGCGCGTTAGTCGAGAATGCTGCGCGGTGTCGCAAGAGGCTTGACCAACCCGCAACTGCATTGCTGTAGGTTGCTTCACTTGGCCCTAATGCTAACCTGCAAGTTATCCTTCGTTGCTTGCAGTCCTTGCCGATAATAATTACTAACGTTATAGTATAAACACTAGTTAGTTCTGCGAACTTTTAGCCGCGCAAGCGCTTTTTTGCGGATTGAAAATAAACTATACAATACAAGGATTTTTTTGTCACCATAAAGATACAATATCTCTTCGAGACAACCATTATAGCATTGGAAAAATAATTTAAAATTAGATTAAACTATACCTATTCACATTATAATTTTTCATATTCATAATTCTTATTTTTTTAGGTAAAATAACGCATGTCAAATATCTAAATAGGTGAGTAAATGGTGTGCCAATTTGCTTGGAAGCTAATCATGAAATGCATAATATATTAGTTTAATATTTTATAATGTCATATATTTACATATTTATGTATACACAAACTATGACTGTGACAAACTATATAAAACTGTAAGATTAATTTGTAATACAGAATCCTATAGGTAGGTATATGCATTTTAATCAAATTTATATGGGACCTGAAAAGGGTTAGGCCATTAGAATAAAAAAAAATATTTAACAAGCGGTCACGAGCGTCTCTACTAAATCAACGAACATAATAAAAACAAAAAAAAAACTTTTTTACCGAAATCCCAAAAAAGATACTTGATAGATAGTGGTACTTCATTCGATATTTTTGTTTAGTACCAGCTTTCTCTAGGACGGCTGGACCGATATAAAAATTCGTTATTTGTTTTAAATATGTGTAGTACACTTCTCAAATGGTTCTATTTAAATGACTAAATGATTTAATTAATATTAAAGTTATACCCAAAACGAATCTGAGGTTTGTTTATTATAACCAAATAACTGAAAAATGTCTATCGGCGACAGCCGCATTCAACCTCCTCGGTAAACACTTATATTTAAAAAGTACTTGTTTAAATTCTGTTAAATATGTATGTCTGTAATAGCTATAAGATTTAAAATATTTTTAACTTATCCTTGTCTTTCCTTTTACACTTCAATGTAAAGTTTTGTTACATTTCATCATTGCCAGCAACTCTCAGGCAGAAAAATTCGGATTTATTTCCTTATTATTCATATTATATAAATTTAATGGTATTATTGCTGTAGGTATAAGCGCTTTACAAAACGCAAAAACCTTTTACGGATTCTGTAGATAATATTTTTATCCGTTTCTTCTAAACACTGTTTCTTCCTTTATTATGCAGAATTCAATAACTTTTTTCAAAATAATAAAACGTGTAGGCCTAAAATACATCATAGTGAAGCAATTGACGCCAATATCAATACGGCCCACAACGAACATTCTATCAGAAACAAGAAAACAGTTAAGGGTCGGCGATGCTCTTATGTTTACGGGTGTTCGACCACATAATCGTGTTTATCCAGTGTCTAACAAGCAATTTTGACATTCAATATCTAGTATTTTGTCTGATATGTTCTTGAAGTGTGTTAAAATTTTGGTCATTCCTTAGCAAAATAATAGTTAAAACAATATGCAAATGTAAAAAAATTACGAAGTGCGAGTAGGACTCGCGCACTTAGCGTTCCGTGCCTAATATACCATTATTTATATAGGTACCATTACTTTAAGCTTCTACCTGTTAATTTTATTAATATCGTGCATAAAAATCACGTTTATTGTATGGGAGTACATCTTAAATATTTATTTTAATATGTTTTAGTAAATGGTGTTATATAGTATCAACAGAAATACATTATCCGTGAAAATATCAACTGTCTAGTTGTCACGGTTCAGCCAGGTGACAGATAGACGGACAACAAAGTCTTATCTAGTAATAGGGACCCGTTTTTACCTCTTAGGTACGGAACCCTAAAAATGGTACACTTTATGATATCTATATATAGCAAAACTTTCGGAATCCGAGAACGCAAATCGTGAGGTTAGTATAAGTGGTGAATAAACACTGGAGTAAATTATGTACATATTTGCTAAGTACTTGTACATACGTGACTTGTACCCATAACTAGAATTAACTAGATTAATATTCTATGGGATTTGAAATTGATTAATATTAAAAAAAAACATTAGGTAACGTCGCCAGAATAGGTTTATAAACTTCCTAAATATTGTTTTTTTTAAATAATTATGGGAGTTGACTGGAACTTGCCTGATGTAAAACAATGAAAGCAATCACTAAGTTTTGTTAGCTTTATTTACAAGGTCATCCTTTCATCAATCAGAAATGTGATCACTATACTTACCTTAAGGAACAATTTTCAATATGGGACCAAGTCTGAATTCGAGGAAAAAATTCAGCGGTTTCATACATGTTATTGACGACTGATAAACTTTTTGAACGGAATATACATATATTGTTTCTCGAATGCGGGGTTGATCCCATAATAAATGTTGTTTGTAATGATGAGTATCCTCTTACGGCTTTTACTCTCGTTACCAATAACTCAGTATATTACTCCCGGTAATTTTTTAAATGTTTGCCTTACTTATTCTGGTCGTTCACCCTTAAACTGATTTGCAACTCGCAACGGATAAATTCTCAGCTAGACGAATTCTCAGTGGACATATTAGTAACTGAACTGACTGTCCATTGCATAGACGAGTAACACTTCAGATAGGCACGCGATCAGCCTTTGCTGAAAGTAAGTATATCTACGATAATTAGGTATACATAAACTAGCAAATCCGCTGGCCTTAGCGTGCTACTGTAGGTAACATCATAAGAATACGAAAGCGTTAGCTACCTAGTTATAGACAATGAATAAACAGAATATTAACTGCCACTAGACCTATTTAAGAGCTACTTAACAAAGTTCATAACGCATCATTACGTTTTTAATTGCTTGTCACGTCTTATGTACGGCACGGCACATTATGTCATAATAGCCAATGACAGTTCACTGAGGTAGAGAAGTGACGTTCTTTATTTATAGGTGAAAAACATGTGTTTCGTGCTAAGCTGTCTTCCTATATAGAGCTGTTATTGTTAAAAAGCGTAGGTCCTAAGCATCTAAAATACAAAATAAGATTTTGACGTTTCCCTTAAAATCTCGGCAAGTTTGGGAAGGCCATTCACCAACTGAATTTGATAATATTCGATAGGGACATGTATGCGGTACTCAACCATAAACAAGAATCCAGAATATGAGGTTATAGGAAAAAAAACTGACCACATTAAAACTATATTTTTTTTACGTATAATGATGTCGCATTTAGACAAGTCAATTGTTACCAAAAAATGCATATTAAACTCAATTTTTTATTGACGATGTAAGAACTTGAGAACTGGCATAATACACAGAGTGTGGTGGCCAATCAAGAAAAAAAAAATTGACGATGAGTCAATTGAATCATAGGCTGTATGGTACTGAATATATGGTACTGGTGAAAATTGTTATGAAACTAAACTAAACTAAACTAAACTAAACTAAACTAAACTAAACTAAACTAAACTAAACTAAACTAAACTAAACTAAACTAAACTAAACTAAACTAAACTAAACTAAACTAAACTAAACTAAACTAAACTAAACTAAACTAAACTAAACTAAACTAAACTAAACTAAACTAAACTAAACTAAACTAAACTAAACTAAACTAAACTAAACTAAACTAAACTAAACTAAACTAAACTAAACTAAACTAAACTAAACTAAACTAAACTAAACTAAACTAAACTAAGCTAAATCTAAATCTAACTAAACTCGTTCGCGTGAAGATTTACTACGGCATGGGGCAATTTGTTAAACATACATATCTTAATATCTTTACTTCAAGTTACAACGACCTCTGGTACTTTACTTACTGCGAATTGTAATGTACCTTAATTAGTGTAGTGTAATGTTTACACTGCACTACACTTATTGAAGTACATTATACATGCGCATTACTAGTAATAAGTAATATTAAATACATTTACATATAAGAGCGTACAGCGATACGTTTGGACGTCAGCCGTGGTCTAGCGGCTAGCATGTTTGCTTCGAGATGTGACGGTCCCGGGTCCGATTCCGGTCGGGGGAGGTGTTCGAACGATAACTTTGAACATCTATTGTAGTTGGGTGTATTGTGCGTGTGTTTGTGAATATTATGTATCCCTGATACAGGAGAAATCCAAAAGAAAAGTTTAAAACGTTATTTTTGTCATAAGAGTATGTATATATGTATGTATGTGTGACAGGTTTTGTACATATTCAGATTTACCGCATGTCTTTCTTGTCATACATGTCCTCTTCGTTGTACACGGCATAAAGAGGAAATATAGCCTTATCAAACTTTGAACCCTTATTTGAGCCCCTTACGGGTTGCATTTTCATATATCATTTCTTAGTACACACCCTACACCATAAAATAAACACGCCCTCCAAATATCTCTAGTCTCTAGATTCCTAACTTATATCAGTCAGTCAGTTTAGAGCTTTGTTTTATATACATAGACTGCAAAAATATAGAAAAAAAGGAACGGCCTTTTGGCTTCGCAGTTGCCGGGTAAAAAGGGTGTTAACTGAATTGAGGTACCAAGCAAACAGTAACATGCAAGAAGTTAATGTGTCTGTATAGGTATTTATCTCTCAATGTAAACTTCGAACATTAAGTAATACAGATATTAGAAAGTAGTCTTTATCTCTTCTTTTTAATTAAAATGTCTTATCATAACGTTGATATCGACAAAAGGTTACAAAATATTGAAAAATAATTTCCTCTGCCATTATTGATATCTAATTTCTACTTCCACTTATCATCACGTTTCGGCAACTGCGCTGCATCCAAAATAAAACTTTATCTGTGCGCACTTCGTTTGATATATTTTTAATAGGTAATACTAGCTGAGCTCCGCGGCGTTACTCGCTGATATAACACCTTATTTGATAAAATCCATGCTATAAGCTGTATCTATTCCAAACTTCATCGAAATTCGTTTAGCCTATTCTACCTTGTGTTTTTGCCCTTATTAGGAAATGACATTTTGGGAAAGGAGTAACCTTGGAAAGGGACATTTCGAACCTGCAGTGGTATAGCGTTCCGTTAGCGACGAAGGAAATGTAACAAGTGACATCATCCTTGGTTTTATTTTCGCCTCTTCAACCCTCTCAAATCGAAACTAAGATTACTTTCACTTGTTTAACCCCTTTGCCGCTAACTTTACTTTGACACCACTACTGATCGATAATAAATACAACATGAAATATTAATTGTAAGTTGTTATTTGACCTCTGGAATGTAGTATAGCCCTTGAAATATCATAAACCACATCCAGCGTTATCGTGGTGTGATATAAGGTATCAGCTGAGCGATCAGTGTGACAAGGCAAGAAACGGCCTAAATATTTTTTTTTTATATTTATTTTATCCAGTTTTTAGTAAGTACCTACTTGTTGTTATAGTGGCAACAGAAATACATCATCTGTGAAAATGTCAACTGGGTAGCTGTCACGATTAATGAAATGCAACCTGGTGACAAACACTCGGACGGATGGACGGACGGATAAAGAAGTCTTAGTAATAAGGTCCCGTATTTACCTTTTGGGAACGGAACCACTAAGCTACTGAAAATTACAATCAGATTCAATTTCGGTAATTTCGTTCAATAATTATAATGAAGGCATTGAGTTATATAAGTTTCGTAACTCAGTGATTTTTAGGAGATAACAAGCAGTCAGGTTTTTAAATATTAAATTTAATTAACTTGTTCAAAATTAACTCCTTTTATTTTAGCAGTTGCACTTGACCGCAGGTGTACCTACGTAAACACATTAATTTTTTAAAGGGTTATTAGCATACCCTGTCCCTAACAAGATGGCCATGGTCATACTCATATTATAAAACCTAACAAATACAGATTCATTTACCATTACTAGTAACAAAGAGGAAAAATCGATCGATCGATCGCGTAAAAAAACAAATGTTTTAACATGTACAAGTGCCTTTTTTAAGAAAAAATATGGTTACCTGCTTACAACTAAACATTTAGATGGATACCTATAGACCACTAAATTATATATACATATATATTAGTTTTCCTAAAGTCCAAACCTCAAATGGCTCAAATACTTAACTACTAACGAGGCTTGTTTATTCTTGATGTTTAGTGCAACAGGTACAACACTATTGCGTCTGGGTTAGAATCTAAAACGCCATAGGAATTCCCTATCCCTATAGAAATTGTTCTGATAATAATATACCTTTCTGAATGCATGCTACGTTCCTTCTTTTGTATTTTTGTGGTGATAGTACAATGTGCTCGTATTGTTTCCTATGAATATGGCTTTTTTTAAGCGTTCATTCTACATTCTACTTGCTAACCTGAAAGCGGGTCATTGTCCTCATCAAGTTAGAAAAGAAAAACAGCTGTTTCTTGGGAAAAGTTCATGTTCTTGCGAACAAATGCAGCAGTAATCTTTTCAATGAATTACAAGTTAGTTCTATAACAAAATGAAAATACAGTGACCTCCTTTTAGCTCAGACCCTAACCGATAACCCTATATATGCTGCTAATAAACAGGTTTAAACAGCTGGGAGAACAGGTCAATAATCTAAACAATAGGTTTCTTTTCTTACTAAATCAAAGCACACTTATTCACAATCATTCAAGTGTTCTTCTTGCTGGTCCAATTCCATCAGCCACTTTCTTATTCTCACCTGCGCTTGGAGAAAGTTCTTAGTCGCTCGTCGCTGTGCTGTCCTACAAATCAGTCTCAACTTGACCTTTGAACGCGACGGTTCTTTGTTTAACTATCATTATTAGATAATCGTTTGACACAATGTTACTAGACATGTGTACTCGTATATCATACGATTTATCTCCCAACCAGACTAGAACGATAATTTGATTCATGCGCACGTTCACAATGATACGATATCTTCTGAGTTTCTTGTCTGCGTGTTTTAACACAACAGTGAATGCTTATACTAGATTGTTTTTAGTTGTGTTAAGTGCATGTGTGTATCATTGTTTTGTTATTGCGGAGGTGTTCTTGAACAGTTACTATTTGTTGTACCCGCCGGTGTTGGAAAAGCCTTTAGGGAAGGTGCGTGGTTTTATCTCAAGCTTGGCGGGAGATGTGGTGAACGTGTTTGCAGAAAAGGTACCAAATAATCAATATGATATTTGTGATTTAAAGTTTATTTTTTCGTTGACAGCTGAGTTAGAGGAGTTAAAACTAAGTAGCTATTTTGTAAATATTATTTTGAGCGTTATAAATAGGTAGTAATGAAGTTTATATATAACAAAGCCTATAAAGTAGGTGTCTACTCTAAATGATTGGACATTATATATTACCTAAGTAGATTAAATCAGTAATAAATCTATCTTCAACCTACCAGCTACTCACAGTTATTTAAAATATACTTTTCCATAATCTTGTACTGTATACACCAAAGACCGTTGGACACTTTCTAAAATAAACTTTATGTACACTTAAACATTAAGAAACTTAACAAGTGGTTAAAAGTGACTTCAAAAACCTGACTTAAAAAGTGAAAACGCGGGATGCAGCTAGTAAAATCTACTACATATCTGCAGGTGAAGACAAATCTATTGACACCATTCACAAAAAAATACGTCATGCCGTTTAGACTCGGCGTGCCAAACAAATACACATACGAGATATTACACTCGAAAAACTCTCCTTCTTTCGCAGTCGAGTAAAAATAGGTGCCTACTCAAAAATCTTACAAAGTAAAGTTATTTTTGTATGTGAACAGACTTCCTTTATAGCAGGCTCAGATAAAACTTTTTCAGTTATTTGGATTTCAATTAAGAAAAGAGAAGATTTAAAAAAAAGACACTATCAACTTCTGTTACGACAAGCACCGATAAAACTTTTTCAGTTAGGTATATCCATTTGTATTTATTAGGTATAACCAAATGTATTTATCTATGTCTGGCCCACTTTTTGTAATAAATTAAAATTGGACCACAGATGCGGTATAACACTTTCAAACAAAGAAATATATTTTTCAAATTGGTTCTCCCGTCTCCGAGAAACTAAATAACAAACATATAAATTTCAATTCAGCTGTATCTTTTTTTAATACATAAACATTCATCCGCATTGAGTATTTTGATTTTTTTACTCAAAATACTCAATTCGCCTCGTATTTTTGGAACGCGGTAGAAAACTAATAGATTATGTTAACCTAGCTCATGTAGATATTTTTAGTTATTACATTGGGTTCTCATTGAAATAACAAATTTGTTTAAGTTTTACCAATAATTTGAAATTTAAGTTTTTATACAATACAATACAATGCAATACAATACAATACAACACAACACAACACAACACAACACAACACAACACAACACAACACAACACAATACAATACAATAATTCTTTATTGTCACCACAAAAATACAACACAAAAGGAATATAACAAACAAATAACATGGCACAAAAGGCGGTCTTATCGCTAAAAAGCGATCTCTTCCAGACAACCTTTATAGGAATGTAACATAATAATAAAATTTTGCGTAGACGGTGGTGCAAAATAGATATGTGAAATTTAAATAAAAAAATAGTAATGAGTACTACATACAAGAGTACATATAATAATATCATACATAAAAATAACAACTAGCTACTTATATATATATAAGTATACTCAATTAAGGAATAAAAATATATTGACAAAATAAAAATTAGTGAACAATACTTGAAAGATAATATTTCTTAAACTGAGCTTTAAATGAATCAAGGCTTTGCGCACGCCTGGTAGCCAATGGAAGAGCATTCCAGAGGCAAACAGCACGCATGGAATAGGAGGAGCCATAAAAGGTATTATTGTGTTGTGGAATTTGAAGACGAAGATTAGAGGACGACCTAAGGTTACAAGAATAAGATTCGTGCACGTAAGTGAAACGAGATTTCAGGTAAGAAGGAGAACAAGGATTAAACAAAATATTGTAAAGAAGAGCTAAAATGTGAGTATCCCGGCGAAGACGAATGGGTAACCACTTGAGCTTGTTACGAAACTGGAAGACATGGTCATATTTACGAAGACCTTATACAGTAATTCTGGAGGTGCTCAAGTTTATCTAGTTGATCCTGGTTTAAATCAAGATAACATGCATCAGCATAATCAAGAATAGGAATAAGAAGGGACTGTGCAAGCGCAACTTTGGTAGCAATAGGTAAAAAATTTCGTAGACGTCGCAAGGAACTAGCTGAAGCAAACATTTTACGGCTAACAGATTGAAGTTGCTGATTCCAAGATAAGCATGTGTCAAGTATTATTCCTAAGTTCTTAACTTCAGTACTGTATGGAACTGCTACACCGCCAAACGAAATTTTAGGCAGAGAACAGTAGTCAATACGAGTAGTCATGTAGGAACTACCGATTACGATGACTTCGTCTTCGCAGGATAGACATTTAGACCATAAGACTTGCTCCAGGATTCTATACGTAATAAGTCACTGTTTGCAGCATCTACAGCCTCCCCCAAGCGACCAAGGTACGATATGACTGAGTTGGTAACATAGTGAAAGTTGTTCCTTAGGATGGGTACAGTGACCCCCTTTCGGCTTAGTACTCCCCTAGCCGATATTAACCTGTATATTACACCAATAAAAATATTTAGGCAAAAATTAAGTCGATCTGTCACTTAGTTAAATACGCAGAGGAGATGGCGAACAAACTAACCAATATACAAACAAACACACTTTTGCATTTAAAACTTTGTGCTGGGATAAAACACACCACAGAATAGATTTATTGAAATGTACAAAATATCAGTAAACATATTCTGATATTCTGTATAAAGAGCTCGCGAATGTATTTCATTGAAAACTTCTCCTTCTTCCAGACATTCAAGATGAACGCGTTCATGCGGAGGTTCCTCCGGTTCCTCGTGTCTCTGCTCGCTATCCCGCTGGTTCCGGTCACTTACCTGCTGAGCATTCGACGGAACAGAAAATGTCCTCCACCCACCAACCCTATACTCTTCAAATCTGCAACCACTTTAGCTAAGATGATTAGGAATAAACAGGTTAGTAGACCAGGATTCGGCCCAATGTTAGTAGACATATATTTTACATTTTCTTGAACATAATAAAGCAAATTGAATTGAATGTAATAAAGTAAATTAAATAAGCACTCACAGAAACTGTTCTACTACGACTATGAAGACCAGGCAGTTATGAATGTCTCTTACCTACTCTGGAATTCTACGGTTACAGTCAAATAGAAAATTTTGGGTCCGGGATTTCGAACTTCTGGGCTATTCCATCATTGCCAAAAAAAACTCTTAGCCTGTCGGTCGGTCTGTCCTCTTAGAGGTAATACTTATGAGTCATTTTTCATTTCGTCAGTTTTCCCTTCCATCATTCCGAACACATGGTACATTCCACTTGCCTCATTGAAACCAACATGCAGTAATTACAGATTTCTCCCACTACATTTCCAGATCACATCAGAAGAAGTAGTCGTAGCTTACATCGGCAGATGTAAAGAGGTCAATACCTACGTAAACGCGGTGGTGGAACCACGTTATGACACAGCATTGAAGGAGGCTAGGAGCATTGACAATATGATAGCTTCTTCCAATCGAACACCTGAGGAGTTGGAGAAGGAGTATCCTCTGCTTGGCTTGCCGATGACTGTCAAAGAAAGCATAGCGGTGGAAGGTGAGCAAAACAATAAAAAAAATACATTCGTATTTTAAAAATACTTACGTTTTACCAAATATTTTCAAACACATCTTTCCATAAAAAGAGGCAAGACAAAAGCTATGTAAGTCATATATGAACAAAAAGTCAGAATTCTACGACAGCTCCAAAACAACTCAGCGGAACAAGACAGCTCTACAGCGGAATAATTTTGAGAAACCTTGATTTCTGTTATTCTGAACTAACCTTTTTAGGCAAGATACTGATGTTAAATATCCACAAATATTAGATTAGCTGCATTATGATATCATAAACCAACCAATAATAAAATTCCAGGAATGAGCAACGACTGCGGCACCGTCTGTGACTACCGTAACCCAGCCAAGAAAGACGCGGAGATCGTCCGCCTGGCGCGGGCGGCAGGGGCGATACCACTGGCAGTGACCAGCACTCCGCAGCTCTGTATGAACTGGGAAACCTACAATAACGTCACTGGACTCACGACAAATCCTTACGACCAGCGACGGACGACTGGCGGCTCTTCAGGAGGCGAGGTTTGTTACGGTGCTTATAGTACGCGCAAATCTTTTTCAGGTCTTGGAACTTACACGACACGTCTAAAATATGCGTACTGCATAGCCACTCACGCGCTATCGGCAATAAAATTTGCGCAAATTGTAGGATAATACTCCGAAAAGATTTATTTAATGGAGAACTTTCCACCTCTTCTGAATGTTAAAACTCGTAAATGAAAACATAAATTTATACCTAGAACCTGCATTTCTCATAAGATTTGACCTGTGCAACATTATTCCTAAAACGTTTATTAATCCTTCGGAATCAGGGACAACACCTTTCATTACTGTTCCACTGTTGAACGTATAAACAATTTTATACACATAATATTGATTTATTAAGGTGGCATTATAAATTTTGAATAATAGCCTAATTATTTCTATGATATTTTTTTTTAAAACGTCTTACAGAAAGCATCCTAAAGAGCATCTACGAAATCATGCTAAAAGAATACATCGAAATCAAGTATCGCTATTTACACTTAATTTCATTATTACTTATTTTTATCGTAAACTTGAAATTACATTACTTGACCTTTTTTGTGTCGTTGCCCTAAACGAATAGGTACTTGTCTGATAAAATTATGCCTTTCATTCGATTTGACCCTGACAGTTGATTCAGATAATATTTATGCATATTCCTTAAATTATACCAATAAAATGAAATGAGGAAGCTAGATTTACCAGTCACCGAAGGTTTCAAAATATAAGACTACTGAAAGTATACCTTTTTATTGTTTTCGAGGGGGAAATCTTCACAAGATAGGCTGTATTGGGGTACTACTGGGCTATGTAGGATTGTACCTGCTAAAACCCCCCGGTGGCCTGCCTCAGTGCTAAACGGAGGGCACCGGAATCTCCCAAACGTATGCGGTGACCTCTTGGCACGTGCATTTGCATCTCCTACGACATCGCACTGCCTCTTTAATATGTAATGTTGAACGGTTGATAAACCTAACTTTAAGCATCCTTGAGCCCAGAGTTTCCTTATAAGTCGCCTCATACGACAGGCAGGAGATACCGCAGCTGCAGGTATCTGAAAGGATACCTAGCAAGCCGTTGCTCATATAGGTAAGCTCTGTTGTCCCTAAGACCCTAAGACTCTTAGTTTCATTGATCATTTAGAGGTTTGGAACGTAGCATTACGTCCGAGAAACCTGACTGAACCCTTGAGTTTGATTTAGTAAAGTGGCTATGCCCCTTCCCTTGGCTTCTCTTTCGCTCTTGTGAGTATAATAAAGGTTTTTTTTCTCTTTCAGTTCCTTCAGCTACCGCGAAGCGAATAAATCTTAATTTTCATTAAAAAAATAATGCCACTAACCCCAGCAGTTGTCGAATTCAAGCAATTTGTATATTTCAGTCCGCCCTCATATCAGCGGGTGCGTCGCTAATGGGGGTTGGTTCCGACATCGCCGGTTCGCTCCGTCTCCCGCCCATGTTCACTGGCATATTCGGACACAAGCCTACTCCGAGGCTGCTGTCTGTCGAAGGTAACAAGCATAAAAGGTTTAATTATTACAAGTAATACTTTTTAAGGAGTGAAAGTTGACTCCTATACGGCAGCCACCACTTAAGTTACACAAGTTTTTTTTTTTAAAAAGAAGTGATTACCGAATTCAATTCGAAATGTTTTAGTTAGCTAAATTTAAAAACCAAAGTACTGGACCGTTTTTAGTATAATTAAACTGGGACTACTTCAGAAATATATACCTTCAAACAATTTTTTTTTTAATATAGCGTTTTAGCCGTCTTTAGAAATCAGTTAATAAACATTAAGAAAAACCGTCGAATTGAGTGCGTCCTTCTTTTTTGGGAAATCGGTAGTAAGTGAAAAGCTGACTTCAATTAGACAGGAAAATTATAGTCATGTTTGTACTAAACTATTGGCCTGATACTGATAAAATGTGTAAGTATATTCTTTCAAACAAAAAAATTATAAGGGCCAATTAAAATATCTTTACAACAGCTTATACTGCCTGCCTTATATCAGGTTACTTATATATCTTCTATTATTTGTTCAAGGCCACGTCCCGGACTGCCTAGACCCTACGTTTGAAGATTACTTCTCTCTTGGACCGATCGCAAGATACGCCGAAGACCTGCCACTGCTACTGAAAGTTTTGAAGCAGCCCGGAAGTCCCGATATTCCTTTTGATAAACCAGTAAGTACTCAAAAAAACAGAAATTGACACAGATAATTATAATAGTAATTTTTTGGAGCTGTTCCATTTTCCCAACTAGAATTTTGACCCAGGAGGGAAAAGTAGAAAAATATCTTCCCACCCGGGGGCGGCATCAAAGCTAATGTTTTTATCTAAGTGTAGTATTTTAAATTTGCGTATTGTTAGAATGAATTCCTAGCGGGAAGATTTGACGTCGGTTCGCGGTATTGTTTGTAGATAAAACACAAAGCTTCACTGTTAACACTGATTTAATGTTTTTGAACCTGTTGTACAATCTCAAGTAGGCAACTTAACAATAGTTCAGTACCTGGTCTTCAATATTTCACTGGTACAGTTCTGAATTAGATAAATTAACAAAATATACGCGACAGCTTAGACTTAACTGATTTGGTCACGGGAAGACCTTGGGTCTAGACAAGAGTAGAAACGATAGAGACAGTGATTGAAGGATAACTGGCTGGAAATCAGAAAGAACCCTTTCTTCCTGATTTTCAGAAAGTATTTAGTATTATAGGCATTGGGGGAACAATGCATAATTAGTCGATTCTAGCCAGTTTATCAATGACTGCAGTAAAGGAAAGCACTGAAAACATTGAGGAATTATAATGTGAAAACTTAGTTGTCTGGGTAAACTGATCTTATGTGTCTGGTACAGAGTTGAAATAAGGGGCCAGACTCAAAACAGGGGAAAAAATAAGGATGTATATAACAGTATATATTACCGGAGCGTCAAGCTGCTGGACTTGAAACAATAAGGTGTGAATCCCTGATTATAATATGAAGGGCAATGATTTAGCAGTATATGTAGGTGCCTATGTTTGTATGTTTTACCACAAAACCTAAACTACTGAACCGATTGTAATGAAATACATAGTTGTCAATAGATTCGTAGTAGATAATGGAGTGGGCGACAAAGCTACTTAAATGTTATCAAAATTTAATAAGTATGACGGATTGTAAAACTCCAATTACTAAGCCTGGTTTTAGGCGTTTGACTATTTTTCTTGTTTGGTTGTATTTTGTAGAACTTTATAAAGCACATTATCTGGCTCTGCCATTAATCGTACCTGCATTTGTCATGCAGATAGTATGACAGGGCCCGTCAATGGACTAGGGCGTAGGTAGGGCCCTAGCCAGACCCTGCATGTGAACCTACCCGTAGATGAGATATCTATTACAAAAACCTTTCTAATCCAACAGGTAGATATGTCAAAGCTGAAGTTTTACTACATGGAGGGCGATGGCGGCAATGTTGCTGATCCAATCGGACCAGACGTCAGAAGGGCTATGGACAGTGCAAAAGCGCACATTGAGAGAACTTACAATATTGAAGTCAAACCGGTATGACATTGGATTATAAAAACTACTTATATTCCAATGAGAAAGTTAATCGACGACGGCATTTTAGAAAAGAAATAATTTGCATATCGATTTAGCTTATTTCAACAAGGCTCAATGTTAAAAACAGTTTGTGATTATACGACTCCTAAATGGCCAAAGTTATGACGAGGCCGATTCTATATGAAATACCATAAATTCATTACAAGTAAACTGTATAAAAAGGTTTAACAAAAATTATTGATATTTTGAGCAACTACCTCCTGCATGTGACTAATGTGAGATGTTAGGCCAGTTTTCCTCGTGATATTATTCCGATTTTTATTTTCAGCTAAAAATAAAGCACATAGAGCACATGTGGGAGATCAGTGTCCGCCTTCTGATGAACATCAGACACGTTCAAAACATCTACACAGATCCTGAGAAGCGCGACCAGTGGGTGTCAGTATGGCCTGAAGTCCTGAAGAAGATATTTGGCCTATCCAAACACAACTTCCTATGTGTCTGCTATGGACCTTTACAGAAGTTTTTTGATGCTTTACCAAAGAGTTACTATCAGAATCTGATGACTAAGTTTGAGGAAATCAAAATGGATTTCTATGTGAGTTTCATTACATCTATTTAAGCGTCTCTTTTCTCAGGTTCACCGTCAACGGATACGTTCGAAAGCAACATAATAGGAATCGTCAACTCACGAATTTAAGAATTCACTTTCTATATATGACATCAAAAAAGATGGCTTCGGTATGGCTTTACCACAATTTTCTAATAATATTTCTGCAAGCGAAGCATCTCCGCTTCGAAACTTGCATTTTTTTCTGTCGCGTCTGTTATACATATTTATGGATGTCGGGAAATATTGTACATGCGTCCAGGTTATAGTTTTCAAAAAATCTCGACGAAGTGGACTATATAGGTACAGGTTCTCAGTAGTTTATTTATTTTATTAATAGTATTGTTCCTATATTTATAATCGTCTTTAACTGTGGTTTGAAAAAAAGGATGTATTAATATTTCTTTCTCTATTTTCCAGAATGTCCTGAGCGGAGACGCAGTACTGCTTTACCCAGCCTACCCTAATCCAGCTCACCTGCACTACAGGGTCTATTACAAATTTCTTAACTGCGGGTACTTGACAATTTTCAACGCACTGGGATTGCCTGTAACGGCCTGTCCCATAGGGATGTCGCGGAAAGGGTTGCCAGTCGGTATTCAAATAGCAGCTAATAAAGGCAACGACCACTTGACGATCGCTGTGGCCAAAGAATTCGAGAAGGCGTTCGGAGGCTGGGTTCCACCTAATAAAGATTTAGACTGTGTCAAGACTGCTTAGATATAAGTAGACCTAAGAAGACAAGATCCTTAGACTTTATTCCATAAAGTAATATATCAGTTAGAATTACGAACTACATAACTCTTTACCAACAAAACACGGCACCATTTAATAAAATACAACATTAAACAGACAAGAGGCGGTATTACCATTTAAAAGTGATCACTTCTAGAGAACTTTTGGAGGAATTAAACAATAAGTAGGTATAACGGCATGCCTGAGCGCACTCAAAGAAGTATTTCCAAGTTAACTCTGATGATTTATAGATTGCAAGGCTGATAGTATTTCTTGTGATTTCTTATCTATTAGCAGCTATTGGTCTCATAGTAAAAATTGTTCATAATATGAGTAATTGAGTACAATATTTCCGCCATCGTAACAAACACACGTCTGATGCTTAAAGGTGCTTTAATTGTACCAAATAAATAAAATAAATTTTAGGCTACTTAGATCATTAAATAAGATGTATATTTGCTCAATAAGATTTTTATTTCACCATATTATTATAACCCTTTTAGACCCCATGTGATCGTATGAGGACATAAATAATGTTTTTCTATGTATCATATTTCATTTTGTTTAAAAATATATATAACAGTGATACATGGAACAAATAGATAAATAAGATAAATGTATGTGAAGGAAAACATCGTAAGAAAATGCTTGTCGTATAAGTTTTGATAATTTTCCCTAAGGTTTGATAAGTAAAGTCCCAACTTGCAATTAGATCAGCGTGATGGAGTATTGACTACGACCCTTTCATATGGGATACCCGTGCCAGACAGTGGGACGATATGGGTTCATATGTAGGTATACCGATGGGGAAAAAAGGTTCTTGAGTGACTACCGCGAACCAGAAGACGCAGCGTAGGTAGGCCAGTGAATGCAATTGGCAGCTTATCGTTCGGAATGGTATTCTAAGGGGGAGGCCTATGTTCAGCAGTGGACGTCTTCTGGCTGATGAAGATGATGTAGGTATTATGGACCATAACGTGTGAAATTTAATACTGTTACGGAGAGTCCAGATAATTTGCAACCCAGTATGCATCGCAACACGAACGTGAGTAATGTGGATAGTGGCGTAAATAACGTACGTAGTCCTCTCGATGAGACTTTAATTATTATTATCATTGAAAGTTTGTCGGAGAAGGTATTTCAAGGATTAACCTTCTCTGACAGTAGACTGAGTTCGCTGTACCATCGGATGCCATGTCCATTCCCTTATTTAAAGGAATACGTAGTGAAGAAAAATATTTAATTCAATGGATGATTGTCCGCAAAAAAAATATACTCGCGTGCAGGCCGTAGTTTCCATCCATTCTTGATAAAACTTGGTATACTAGTTCTACGAATTTTTAGAATCGTTTATTCGTCTGTGATTTTTGATTAGTTTCCCTCAAAAAAAGGGGGATGAATGAAGCTTGCACTCGTTAGAGAGTATCATATTCTTTGAGCTTGCATGAAAATCACGATCACAGATCATGATGAACCTGTAAATTTGATTTAGTTATGCTTAAAGTAGGGAAGATCTAAAGTGCTGTGGTTGTGGCACGCATAGAGGAACTATCACTACGTTAAGTGGCATGAATCGAAGAAGTGAGTAAGAAAAGCTGATATTTATTCCCCTCCCTTGTTGGGGAGCATAGAATCAGGAATCACTGTTACACTTTTTTAATCTATGTTAGGGGGATGTCACATGAAGTTTTGACACTTGGAAGCCATTTGAACACAATACTAGCTTATTTCATAGAGTTTTTTTGTTTAAGTTTCTCTTCTGAGATGTTTTTTATTTGATCTGGAATTTGTAAGATAGAAATATTTTTAAAATCGTTAAGTGATTCTGGTCGCTAGGTCAACAGTTCGCAGAACTACTTGTATTCATGGATATTACTCATGTTACTCTAAATAAATTATATACATATTTACTGTAAATATGTGTAACTTTATATATGTAACAATAAATTTAAAAAGGAACTGAAAACAAAAGCTAACGTACCTACTTATAACAATGGAGTAATTATCGAAATTTATATCTTTTAATGTAATAAATAACTACATACCCGAAGTGCGCATGGCACGAAAACTGCGCCGTCGTATAATCTTATTACACTTTAAATTCCTATTAAATCACGATTAAAATAAACTCCAAATAAAATTGAATAATTTTATTTCATATCCATGGACATTATAATATTTCCTCCCTTGTTATAGTGTCTTCCGTCCCAACGTCTAAATTATGTTTTTTCTGTCTACGGTCTAATGCCTACAAAAACTCCTATTGTCAAATTTTGAGGCCATTAATACTACTAGTTATAATCAATAATCGATCATAGAAATTCTTGGACATTTTGTAATATCAGTCGTTAATTTAATAATTATATGAACATACATGCTATATTATTTATATAATTTTTTAATCTGTGCCAATTACAGGACTGTTTATAATCTGTGCTATAAGCGCTATCTATGAGCAGCACGCTCATAGATTTTTTTTTACTTCTCTTTAATCCAAAATTGGCTAATAAATGGTTCCACATATAGCCAAGCGCACATATAATTAATATTGAATAAAACAAACAATTCAAGCAATTTCTTACATAAGTAAGATCGAGCAAAATGTATGTCTTAATTTGTTAAACTAATTATTATGATATTTTTCATAAAATAACGCTGACGTCTTTGTTTGGCAGATATGAAACAAAGAATGAATGAAATGTCTGTCAGTCAATTTTAATTTAATTTAGAGATGAGTTGATGAGTATGGAAATTAAGTTAATTTTCATTTTTGATTAGTAAAATTAGATGCTGTTTACTAAAAGACTTAAAATTCAATAAATTAACTCCCGTCGGCTACAATTTTGATTACGTATTTTTTAGTCGCTAACACTCATACAACGCACGCGCAGTACACCCATCGCCCAAAATCTCTCAGCGCCATATTGAGAGAAGGCGGACGTTGTATGCCTTGAAGTGATTATTCGTGATTAGTGCACTAATTTGAAGTGGATTATTTGATCGTGCCCTATGGATATAATTTCGGGTACGTTACAAGTACAGAAGTGGATTCCCGGAATGTCTATCCTTACGACGTGCGCCCTTACAAATCTCATAGTAACCTAGACATAGGCCGTTCTAGTTATCAGTAGATTACCTAGGTATCATCAATCCGCTGTTTGCTCACAGTTTTAATCTTATTAATACACACGTGTGGGGAATAGCCATAGGTTTCTTGAATCTAGTTACATTAACAAGATTATAGGATCGGTCCGCAAGGTTCCACGCTCGTATATAAGCAGATTTCAAAGTGTTTATGTCGGCAGTTGACAGAAGCGTTTATGTATACCTATGACCGATCATAAGTCACCACACCCAGTGACCGGATTGTCGGTTTTAGTATTTGATAGTTTCTAGCTCGGATGGTTACTCGCGCGTCGTCGCGTCGGTATGTGATAATAGTGGATTCGTGTAGTGTTTTCGTGATTAGTGAGTGTAATGTATAATGTAATTTCTAGGAGTGGTGTGCCTCGGTTGAAAGGCCTGCCGAAAGGACAGGGCTCCGCGCGCGAGGACGGTCTGCGGCCCTCCGCCTCGAGGAACCATGGAGTGCTGCATGTCAGAAGAGGCCAAAGAACAGAAAAGAATCAATCAGGAAATAGAAAGACAACTCAGGAAGGACAAACGAGATGCCAGGAGAGAACTCAAGTTGTTACTGCTCGGTGAGTACTTCACTGCTGTTTGTGCTTTGTGAGAGAGTGACTATTGATAAATTACAATGCATCTATCAAATTTAATGACAGACATTGATAAGGTTTCATATAATCAGAAGCTGTATGTTATTTAATTCCTATCACTATTTTCCTGTATTTGCTATGGTATAATCTAATTTAAAATGGTTTCTGTCTATTAAAAGTCAGTGGTTCTATGCTATACACTCCTTTGGAACTGGTATCAAATAACTATTTAGAAGTTCATTAATTTCTATGGCAATCTGACATGGAAAATGTCTTAGTTGAGAGGTGTGAATTAAAATGCTTCAAGGTACCCTTATAGTTTTGCTTTGTCCATCTGCATGTGAGTATCTTGACTTTACAAAAATTATGAAGCAAATGCGTGTTTGCTACAGTTATTCTTTAGATATACATTTTATTTTTGTCTTCAGAAAATTATAGCTGTTACCTGTGATATCCATCTATCTGCATGATCAAAATATTTTTCCCAATAGTGAAGAAACTTAGTAAATAATTACACCTAGCAATATAATCACTCAACGGTTTGTATAAACCATATATTTGATTTTCATGACAAAATACTTGATAACTGTATTGATTGTTTATTGAAAAAAACTACAGAAATATATCTACTTGCTTCTATGACGCTTTATGTGGGAGTTTAGTTATGCGTTGTGCATATTGCTATTGAAAATTTCACAGGCTTCTTGGTAAGCCTGGACACTATTTCAGCCTATTTCATATCCCAAGGTCTGGTTTATCTTTATACTAAATTACATGAGAATCCGTTCAGTAATTTACGTTTGAAAGGGAGCAGAAAGACAGTGTTAATTGTGCATTTATAATATTACAGTAGGGGACGGATGCTAGGGAAGGCAGACACTTGAAATTTTTGGCAGTAAAAGACCTTGCGTAATCCTCTTAAAGAAAATGGTTATGAGCTAAATAGGATGATATTTTTTATTAATTACAAAATATAAATAAAATTGAAATATATATCATATAATTTGTCAAATAAATAACATAATGATTATAACGCAAATTGTCCATTGTGTACCCATACAGGTAGTTGTTGGAAACAATACTCTCAAAGTTACTACTGTTTTGTTTATATTGTAATTTGCTGTATTTCATATTTGGTGTGCATGTTCAATAAATATTTATATAGTATTAAATGACTGAGCTTAATCTAAAGAATCAGCTGTTGTGTCATCTCTGATATCAGAGTTTCTTTTGGGACAGGCCTCCTCCCATTCTCTTCACTATGGTGCTACTCTTATCGGGTTGGAGCCACCTTTTAATTTTATATCATCTTCCCATCTCTTGAAACTAGGTTCAAAGTTCGTAAAATTCAAGAAGTGTAGTAAGAACTTTTTGTCCCTTGTTTAGGTATATCTTATCCCATTATTTGGGATAGAGTCTCCTCACTTTCTTGCAACGGTCTTGAATTAGTGGGTTGGGCTTTAATGTGGTCTCTATTTTGACAACCGACTCTGTGGTAGGCAGGCTCTTTAACTTTTTTTGTTTCGGCATGTTGAGACAATATTTACTACATACTTGTTATCTTGTTACATTTAGTTTTTAGTTATAGGTTATTCGATTTTTTGATTGCCGATGGTGCGTGTCCTATGCTCCAATATAATTATTTCAGTTATTTTTATTTATTTTATCAAACAAACAAAAACACTCATATTAAGTACCTCCTCCTTTTTTGAGAAGTAGCAAAAACCTATTTCAGCATTCTTATAAAGTTGATTGCAGAAGATAACATAACAAAGTTGATTTTCATTCTGAATCATGGCTGGGTATGTACATCTAGCCCAGTATCTTAATGGAGCCAAGTTCAATTACCTATTGACACCTTCACGCCTACATGAGTCTTTTTATTATCCTGATTCTTCATTTACTCACATTCTGTGTACTTAGTTCTACTAACATTTTAGAAAATATGATATATTTTAATTTTTTCTTTATTAGAATCAAGTAAAGACTTAAAGCCATTTATCATACAAATATAACCTAATGACTGTCTCTATAGTATAATATAGTAGAAAGAGTGAGACTTGATTGAAGGCTAACTAGACAATCAAATTCAGTACCTCCTCTTTCAAAAAGAGGCAGTACAGAATTTGCCTTTCTTTTTTTTAGTTTGTTACTTGATTTCTCAGATGGTGGAAAAATTATTTCATTGTTTAAAGGGTCCTCCCATGTGGTCCCATTTTAATATTATAATAAATAATAATAACAATAATATGGGACAACATCCACACAAAGGTCTTCAAGTCCCAAACTAGGCAAAGCCTGTGCTATGGTAACCTGATGACTGATATACATACTTAGAAATACATATATACATAATAAACACCCAGACACAGGTCAAACAGACATGTTCATGCACACAAATGTTTGACCTGTCCGGGGATCGAACCCGGGACCAGCGGCGCAGAAGGCAGGGTTGCTACCAACTGCGCCAACCGGCCAGTTAATAGGATTGATAAATCAGTTAGTAGGATTGATTTTTAAATCAAAATAACTAAAAAAATCTATCAGCAGATGCCGTAATGGTAATCAGTAGTAACTTTTTTTAAAATAATTATATTAATTAAACTCCTGTAAATTGAACCATTTAATCTTATAAATATAACTAATTTATTTATTTATCAATGGCATCATGAATGTAAGAGCCAAAATATTACGTAATTTTTATTTGGAAATTAAGACAAAACCAGGTTTTAAAAATCTATTCTATTATATTGCATTCTATTTATTTCTGATGTGTACGTATACAATACTTAAAAAAATTATATGAACTTATTTTGTATGTATGTTATCTTATTTTTTTTCTTTTTGATTTGATGTTATTTTTTACCAGAGAATCTTTTTAAATCGCTTAGAAAAAACTGACGGCATATATTTAGAATTTATAAATCCGTCACTTTAAACCTGCGAATGTGGTCCCCCATTCCAAATAAAAAAAGCATATTTTTCTGACTACCTGGACGATATCGCTTTTAGCAATAAGGCTGTTACTTGTAGCATTATTATTGTGTATTATTTTTTTCTTGTATGCATTTTGTACAATGTGTGTGTACATTAAAGAATAAATTAATTTATTAATTCTTCAATTAACAGATTGTTTCTCCTGTATTCCTAATCTGTGATGTGGTGTGTAACAGGTACTGGCGAGTCAGGCAAGTCCACGTTCATCAAACAGATGAGAATCATCCACGGCTCCGGTTACAGCGACGATGACAAGCGTGGTTTCATCAAGCTCGTCTATCAGAATATCTTCATGGCGATGCAGAGTATGATACGCGCCATGGAATTACTCAGTATACAATACGGAGTTCCGTCCAATGCAGTGAGTACCTTACTTTACATTATATTACTAATTTACTTTAAACAAAATTATAGAGAAAAGATATCTAAACGGATGTGAGGATCGACTGCATACAGACAATCTAAGTTACTTTGTGCTTATCAAAATAAACGCAAAAAAAAGGCTTTTCTGGAATTAATTGATATTTGGCGTTTTTTTACGTTCGCCTGGCTAGCTACCACCCTGAAGTTGATAAAATCTGTCACCACTTGTCTGTTCTGCCAGCCTCCCTTGAGAGCCAGTCTATTCCGGACTAGGCATGCTCCATCTAGGGTCACAGTGTCGCTGACGTCAGATGTCTAGCTGTCAAATTCCAGGTAGCACGCCCAAGTGCCGCTGCTCGTTCGTTTACCGTCGAGAAGTATGTCGACCGCCCGTCGTGATTTGCGTTCGCCATATCCCCAACCCGATATTTTAGCAGCGTGGTGAACTGCATCCCCTTCATAGGGGAGACCCATGCCCAGATGTAGGACGCTATGGGTTGATATGATTATTGCATGCATTGCACGAATCACGCGTAGTTTAGGCGCCCCGTTTAAATTTCGGTTTTGCAGATATTCTGTTATGCCAATAATGTATATTATTTTGTAAAGGCGTAGAACCGCGTGCACATTTAGACTGGGAGATCCCAACACGATCTAATGTGTACGGAGACCGCCCTTCTTGTGACGTAAATAAACTCTCCTGTGTTTTGTAGACTAAACAAACGAGAATCAAACTTAACATAGAGTAGGTATGAACCAGAAAAATAAAACACAAAGGCCAGGTCAGGGTTGATTAAAAGTTATATCAAATTTTGAATTGATGTACAGGACATACTACGTACAGGGTTAACCAAAACACAGAATTCGAAAATAAATGAAAAGTTTTTCGTATTTAAGTTCATCGTTATTATTAACTAATTACCCACTATTAGAAACAACTTCAAAAAACCCGACTGCAAAACTAAAGACTTCTGTATCTTAACGAGCGAAATAGCGAGGTGCAACCAGATTAGACGAATCCAATGAAACCTCACACATCAAAATCGGTGAACCGGTTTAAGCAGTAGAGTATCACAACATGAAATTTTATTTAGAAAACTAACGCGTGTTTGATTCATATTGTTAAAGAAGGCGGGTTTTCTATCTGTTTGTTGGAAAGGTCCAACTATAGTTTCGTCGTCTCGTGCAAGACGTGTCATCGTTGAAGACACGAACGACTCATTTCATGCTTAATGAAGTTCACCGAATGTGAACGAAACTAGTTAGAACCTATCCAACAATCAGGTACGCGTGAATACCCGTCTTCGTTATCAATATGATCACAAGGTGTTAGATACATACACGCATACTCACATACAAATGTATAAACACACACACGAAAAACAATACCCATCTTTAGGGCAGTCAGGTAAAAAGGTACTCCATACGCATACTGATTCTGTCGTAAAGTAAGTTTTAGTCTTAGTCATTGTATTTATGGAAACGCCCTCAAATTCAAAATCGCGTGCAGATCGCACGCCTCGGACCGCCCTTCTGAGTAACAGATAAACGTTACGAAGTATTAACATTAAATCGTGTGCAATTACAGGAAAAGGCGGAGTTAATATCAGCGATCGACTTCGAGAGCGTGACAACGTTCGAGAGTCCGTACGTGGATGCAATAAAGTCCCTTTGGGGTGACGCCGGCATCCAGGAGTGTTACGATCGTAGACGAGAGTACCAGCTCACTGACTCGGCCAAATAGTAAGTTTACCATAACTACATGGACTGATAAATGCTCAGAACACCCCAAGAGGAATGTCAGTGCTGAACTAACCGCCCCAAAATTGGAAGCGGTCAGTTTTGTACTGAAAAAATAGAATCTAATTTTTAAACCTCATCATCTTAGTAGATAGTCCAGTATTCCTACTACCCACTGCGGGGTTTAAGTCTCTTTTAAATCATAAGTGTTCATAGCTCGCAAACTCCAAATCTTTTTGACGACAATTACTTATTCCCATTAGATCCCATTTACTTATTACCTTATTCTAATAAGAATACACAATCAGTCCGTCTGATCCTTTATTATTTTTGACATGCAGCTAGCTTGTGAGGAATTTGACCTTCTGGCTTTTCCGTACCTAATATTAATATACAACGGAGCAGTCTGGCTTTGACCTAGCGGAATTCGACATGGAAACCACTAGATTCAGCCTGATTAGGTCTCTCCACTGGATTATAAATCAAATCATTGCTCTAATGACACAGTTCAGGGCTTCATAGTCTGTTTAGTCCTGGAATGGAATTGCAAGAGAATGGTGATATATGATTTTGTGAAAATTGTAAAGCTGAACTTAGGCAGTATGGTATCAGCTTATGAATTAAAATTATCCAGAGTCTTCAGAATTAGCCCTAATTATCTATCCTATCTTATTAAATAAATGCTACATATGAAAAAGAAAGACTGCTTGTGCCATTATTTTGACGATCACCATTGTTATAAAATTCGAATATAATCACTTGACTATTGTAATATTTTTTGTAATTCTTCAGCCATAGGAAAAAACAAAGGTGCACAATACCCATAGAAATACTCTGTTTTGTTCACAAGTCGTAGTTGTTATGATTTGCAATCAAGTGCATTGAGTCGATATATGTAGTATACAGAGCGTTCTAGTAAATTTAAGACACAATAAAGTAAATTCATCGTTCATCTAAACAATCTGTAGTATATTGGACAATTACTTATTTAGTATTTGTGTAATGTGGGCTCACACATACGGGTCCATCCAACGAACGTGTGCTAAATTTCACAGTACATATGTAACGCTTTATTATAAACGAAATGCGCTCCGCGGTGTTTCCCGCGCACGCGCCATGCATCTAAATTTTTTTAGTAATAAATATAGCTTAATATAAATATAGCAGTGATAAAGTAAGCAATCTAACGGCAAAAGAATTTTTGATATCAGTCCAGTAGTTTTTAAGTTTATTCGTTACATACAAAAATTCTTTCCTCATTATTATATTAGAGTAGATCTTTAGATATATACACATTCGTCGCATGCGGGCGAATCCCGCGTGCATGATCAAATCCGCATGACTAAATTAGCCCTAATAGTGATAATTGGACTTTGGAACACTTTTACGGGCGGGTAGAATTAAAACTTGTGACATGTGGATGTGCCTACGAGCACATTGCTAGTGACCAATTTCGTCTACGAGTATGGTCCCACTTACCGTTCCTTAATTGGTAATAGTCGTGTCTCAGTTGGTCAGCACTATAATTGACTATGTTCCTGATAATCATGGCGACGCAAAGGTTTTCAAATAACTTTTGGAGCTTTTAATTAGTTTAATAATTTAACCACGTTCGAACAATGCGGATTATCTTATAATTTTAAATAACTTCCCATTGAATCGTTGTGTATTATCTCCTAAAACCTCAGAACAGGAAAATCGTATCAATTAGCTATGTACATAGTTCGCCTTAATATGCAGGCCATGAGGTCATGTTTGTAATAAAATCATTACCTAAGTTAAGTGTATGAAGTACTTTTGATAGTAATTTCATGATGGATACAGTACTCTACATGTGAGTCTAGTCCCTGTGCTATCGTTGAATATGCAATCAAATTAAATTGACTATCTTTAGTACCATCTTGAAAAATATATAATTAAGCGCACATATGCATAGATTGTCGGGACCATCGTCAGAAAGTGTCTTTAGGAAATTTTCATAGTCTTTCGGAATTTTAGTGGATCCGTAACATGGATTTTGCTTTGTCATTACATAATTTAATTTCCGTATCCGCATGTTTCGCCATATCACCATATCACCACCGATTCATCGTAGAGCTTCCACGAAACTGTCAAGCTGTGGAACTATCTTCTGGATTTTTGAGTTGGCTCGCTTTTGGCAAGCGGGTTCCATCTTTATCACAGCTTCACTGTCGACGAGACGAGTTGCTTTCAAACGGAAATAATGTTACACATATATTACAAAATATGGAATTCTATCTTATTCTTTGACGCATGGAAATAATAGTTTGTCGAGATATCGCGAAGAACAGTTTGGAGCTACTAGTTACTTAATGTAAAATATTGATTCTAGATTGAACCAGCAGCATAAAATAAAGAATGATTCTGTTATTATTACACTCACATGAGTGCGGCGCTAAAAGTGTCACTCCTAATGTTTTGTTTAGCGTACTGTTCGAAACATTTGAGTACAGAATTAATACGATTAATAAATATTATATTGAGAAAGAAAATTTGGGAATACCTTTGAACGGAAACCAAGCCAGATGAGTTGGCTCTTGCGACGGATTATTTCTAAGTTTACAATCGGATGCACCATAAAATGTTGTTTCCTATTGGTTTACTTCTGAATCCAAAACAAGACGGAGTACATGGTTAAACAGCGTTCTTTTCCGTGAGTGCATTGGTGGCTTGAGTAATAGAAAACCACTTATATTTTGTTTTAATCTTGTGACCTGGGAAATTACACAATAACTTGTCATTGTCATTATATGGGAAACACGTGTTGTTATGAAATAATTACATAATACATGCAATGAGGATATGTATTTAGAGTTTTTTAGTTAGGTCATACTATTTTTATTTAGGAATATCAGGACTGTGAGGCGTATAGGTTAGTGAAAAGTGAAAAATCAATATGAAGATGTGGGTTACTTGATTCTTCTCTTACCTTGCGCCGGATCGTAGCTGGTGCAAAGGTTGGCCATTGCTATCCAGCGAGGCAATGCAGCTAGTGTTATACCTCTTGCACCAGCTATTATTATTGGTTCGGAGCAGGTTGGTTCAATAATGACGATCATGTACCTATGTATTTGTGACCTTTTGATTTAACTTGATGTATAAAATATGAAAATGTGAGTGAATGAAAAATATGAGTACCTACTACATTTTTTTTTGTTGGTGTGTCTATTATGGTAATAGGAAATGTTTTGAAAAAATATTTCCTATTACCATAATCGAGCGAGCCAAGTTTAATATTCGTACCTGCGTTAGTTACAAAGTGAAGTGAAATTATACCAATAGCTTAATTTTGGCAAATCGATAACAAGCTATGAACCAAAAAAGAAATCGTAAAGTAAATTCCGCTTAGTTACATAATTTTGAATGATTTTCTATTTATTTCTATACAAGAGCTAAAATACTAGAAATTACTTACCTAACCTAATTTTTTTTTATGATGTAACCAAAAGGTTATTTCGGTTTTTGAAGTTTTGAGTTCTTATGCGAGATGGACACGAAGACTATAAACTACAAAAATTAAGATACAAAATCCGCCGAAACAAAACTGGATAAATAAAACAATACTAACTGAAAGAAGGAATAGAAATATATTATGGAACCAATACAAGAAAAACCCAAAAGATAAAACATTAGAAGAAAAATTTAAACTAGAAAGAAATAAAGTTTTTAAGCTCATCCAAAATACGAAAAGCAAATACTACATGAAAATGTTTAACGACTGTAAGAAACAACCATCAAAGATGTGAAAAGTAATAAATAGTCTCTCACGAAACAAAATATCAGAAATATCTATTCCAAAAAAAAATACAAACTCGACTTGGCACTATTACGGACGAAAGAGAAATATGTGAATGTTTTAATGATTTCTATGTAAATGTTGGCTCAGTACTAGCGGGTCAGATAGTTAAATCTCATTGTATAACAAACTCAAACATCGAAACTGTTCTAACGAATGGGTCTTCTGTTTTAGATCATCTGAAATTCGCAACTAGCGATGAAGTTCTCGGAATCATTGATAATCTTAAGTCAAATACTGGATCGGGACTAGATAGGATAAACACAAAATCTATTAAATGTATAAAACATCTGATTGTTGATGAGCTTACAAACTGTATCAACAAATGTTTATCGTTAGGTATATTTCCTGATAGTTTAAAAATAGCTAAGGTTACACCAGTCTATAAATCTGGGCCAAAGTCAGAACCAGGAAACTATCGGCCTATTTCAGTTCTATGTGTACTATCCAAAATTTTTGAAAAAGTTTTTATAATCGGCTAGAGGCATATCTTTGGTCAATTAATTTTCTGTATGAGAAACGATACGGGTTTAGACCAAAATCGAACACGCTCTCAGCCACGATTGATCTTGTAACGAAAATTAAACTTGGCATTGATAAAAAGCAAATAGCTTTAGGCATATTTATTGACCTCAAAAAAGCATTTGACACGGTTAGTCATGAATTGTTATTAGAAAAATTAACTGAAAATGGTATAACCGGAGTAGCTCACAAAATCTTTAGATCTAATCTCTGTAACCGTGCTCAAGTAGTTAAGATAGGTAAAACTCAGAGTAATCCTAAAACAATATCTTATGGAGTACCCCAAGGGTCAATCTTAGGACCTTTATTGTTTTTACTATATATCAATAGTGTCCATCGCCTAGCATTAAATGGAGATCTTACTCTGTACGCTGACGACACATGTTTGTTCTATTTTGGCAAATCAATTAATAACATTGTATTTGAATCTCAGTCTGATCTATATTTATTGAATGACTGGTTTCAATCTAATCTCCTCACCATAAACACTTCAAAAACTAACTACATTATATTTGCTGCTAAGAACAAACCAATTGGTGATTATCCCCCCCTACAGATAAATCAACAGATCATTAACAGAGTAGACCAAGATAAGTATTTAGGCCTAGTATTAGATAACAAACTGACGTGGGTTCCTCATATATATAAAACTAAAACTAAGATTACATCTGTCACTGGAGCTTTAAAAGGTAGTGTCCGTTGTTTCCCTCGTCACGTAAGATACACGATCTACAATTCGATGGTTAAACCGCATATTGACTATTTAATAGAAATTTGGGGAAGTGCTGCCAAGACAAATATCAAAATATTGCAAACTGCTCAAAATAAGCTATTAAAAGTCCTATTTAATTACGATTATCTCTCTCCTACAGACACACTTTATAAGGAACTAAAAAAAAACTAAAACTCATGAATGTCAGTCAATTGTATATTTACAATACTTGTGTACTTATAAGAAAAATACTACATAAAAATTTACATACAAATACTGCTTTCAGCAAAGCTAAAAAAACGCATAAAATGATACTTAGACGGGTGAATGACATTCATCTATTATTTCCACGGACCAAATATGCTCTTAAAAGCATTATTAAAAATAAAAATAAAAATAAATGTTCGAAGGGGCTCAGTTATATAATCACTTACCACGAGATTTAAAAGAAACAAAATCAATGCCCACTCTCAAAAAACTACTTAAATATTATATTATTAAAAAAACAATAAAGCTATTATAATACCTATACCAATACTAAACTATTCGCACGTTTGATTAATATAGTTCACAACATGTCTACATCTAAAGTTTCCAAATAAATTTTTTTACAACCTTAAAAAACACGAATATCACTTAGTACGCCCAGCCACATCCAGTTGCGTTAACTGTTAGTGATGTTTGACGCGCGCTCGACTAGTGCAAGTAGGCATGCAGCTCGGTGCAGGTCGGCGCGGGCGCTCGGCGCTCGCTCGGTGACCACTCGTTTGGTTTGATTATTTTTATTGACAAAACTTACTTACCCGCTAGTACTGTATATATATCTATCTCTAATTTAATTCGAACTGTATCTTTACGCTATCAACCTGTGTTTTTGGTTATAAATTTACTAAAGTACGATTATATAGATTTAACATAGAAGCCAAAACTTTTCTCATGTAAGTGATTTTATGTAATCTTATGAGAAACAAATATTCTTAAACCTTATAAACAGCTCCCAAATTTATACCATACTAAATTTCGCCACAATAATATCTGTTTGCTTTATAAACATGCAGAAAGAAACTTTTTCTATTTGGTGTCCCTACTCGTATTATAATACTCACTGGACATGCTCTACACACCCAAGTATAAGTGTGATTATCAAAAATACAAATGTTTGTTTTTTATCAAAATTTCGCTTTATAACCATGAAAAATCTATTTGTTAATTCGTATTGAGAAGACTATTTTTTCCATAGCTACTTGCAAGAGATTGACCGCGTGGCGGCGCCAAATTACTTACCGACCGAACAAGACATCCTCCGCGTGAGAGTTCCCACAACGGGTATTATAGAATACCCTTTCGATTTGGAGGAGATCCGATTCCGGTAAACCTATTGCTGAATAAAAAACTCAGCTGCATGCTTTGCTTCGTGGTGCATGTCTATGTTCTTTGATCTCTTGGGTTCCATGTCTTAATGTTTTTTGTCTCTCATTTCCAAGCCTTCGTCACACTGAAAGCGAATCTGATGCAGCGTGAACATAGTTTCTGAAAACAAACTCATCGGCTAAGGATATACTAAGACGAAAGACGGTCACTGTAGTCGCTATTCTGAACAATATTTAATATGGGACCGATAAGGAAACCTGAAAAACACTTGGACTTCATTATATCGACCTATTAATAGTTCGGAGTTAGCCCTGTAGTAAAAATTATTCACAATTTTGAAAACGATGACTTGGTCCTAGCGATCAATAATTAAATATTAAAAAAAAATGTGTGACTTTTGAAACGCATGGGGTTAAGAGCAAATCAGTTGTCAATATGCTTGTTACTTAATCCGTAAGAAATGCTTGCATATTTCCAACTATCTAAACTCTTCGACGAGACCCGTCTTTTTACTGCAGGTCGCATTTTCCGATTCGCTTTCAATTTGACACGGCCTCTAGCCTCTAGTGCATGAATTTCAGCTATTTGAGTGACTTGGAGAGAATCGAAAAGGACGATTACTTGCCTACCGAGCAGGACATTCTGCGAGCTCGACAGCCGACCACGGGCATCCTTGAATACCCTTTCGATCTTGATGGGATTATATTTAGGTATGTCTTTAGAATTACCCTCGGCGTGATCCACTGTGGACGAGCTATAAACCTGCCCTCTATGCGACTCCCGTGCGGTAAAGAGCTAAGTAGCTAGATGACTTTTTCAAAACCTTTTTTTCTGAAATGTACAAATGGACAATTGAAAAGGTAAGTTTATAGCTTTTTCTTACAAACTAATGTGCTTAGAAATTCAGTCCTCTGCTAAAAATATTAAGTTATTTGTAATCACCATTTTGCTCACGTTTGATTAATATGTTTTCGTGCTTCTGCTTTTTACTTAGTAATTAACATTACCTGTTTTAGATTAATTGCACATAGTTCTCACGAAATTGGTGACTGGTTATTATATATTTCAATAATAATTCTGCAAAGTTTTTATAGTTGTTTCTTAGTGAAAATATTGAATAGTTTTACGAGTTTTCCACTAACGTTTCGGTGCCACATTATGCTTAAAAGTGATAAATATAAATTATAGAGTTATATCGCGTGTTATTCTTCAATAAGTTACATTTTATTGTTAGTGGGCTAAAGGAACTCTCATTAAAATCTCGAATGACTTTAGCAACTCAGTTTATGGATTTTAATGTTAGAATCGTTGGCATTTTTCTAAAATTACAACATTTTTAATGTTCTGTTAGCCAGTTTTACATATACTTCAATTAATTAATTTCTAGAGTTGATATTGAAGATTCAACAGAAAACTTGCCCGTCCAAATGGAACCGACACAGACGACTGTGTATGGTTGTATTTCAGTGCAAGAAGCTTGGGTTGATTGGACACCTCGCGGTATTAGGAAACCTCTTCGAATTAGGTGTGCTGTTTCCACATTATTGCACTTTGCACGCACGTTTTAGGATGCCCTTAAATGACAGCGCACATATTATATTTTGAACGCAGTACGAGAGCAGATTTAAGATTTATTCCTTCCTTTTATAACTACTGCAAAGGGTCTTTAGACGGAATTTTTAAAAGCTTCCACAGGAAGGAGAAGTGGCAGCTCTTTAACATTTGAAGACACCCTTATTGCTTTTCTTTGTAGAGAAATATATTAAACGTCATTGGTTAGGAAGCAGGAAGTAAAATTTTCGTGTTTTTTTTTGCTATGTTTCCTGTTCTATTTTTGTTTTGTAATATTTATTATTAGTGAACATAGTACTTGAAAATGTTAAAGATGTATTCTTTAGATTTTAAATAGCGTTTGATTAAACATGTTTGGGCTAAAATATTCGAGTACCGTAAAATTCTTAATAATTGCGCATTTATCCTGGAAACCTTTAACACAGTGTTAGGTGTAAAAATTGCCACATTATTAGTAATGCTTGTTTGCATGTTTATTAAGAATAGATTACTGTAGTTTAGACATTAGCTTTAAGAATAGTTATATTGACTACTGACAAGATATTGATGATAAAAGTATCTAAATTACTGTAATATAAAAAAGGTGGGAAACGTTTTGTGGCTTGACTTTTAAATCCGTTAGGAAAAAAGGATTACATGCTTTTTTATTTATCAATTTGTTGAAATTAGCTGTATACAAAAATATGAATGTATATTTGTTGTTTTTTAATAATCTCTTGTCAAATATATTAACTCTATCACCTATTAAGTTCTAAATAGATACACTTTTATTTTGTTTCATATTACTTATTTTGGTAACTTACAATTGCAATATTTCCAACAGAATGGTGGATGTCGGGGGCCAAAGATCCGAGCGAAGGAAGTGGATTCACTGTTTCGAAAACGTCACCTCTATCATATTCTTAGTAGCTCTTAGTGAATATGATCAAATTTTATTCGAATCGGAAAATGAGGTGAGTCCTTTCTTAGGCTAAAAAATACTTGCAGCCATTGAACCCTTTAGAGCAAACATGAAACAAAACTCAGTGTTCTAAATATTCTTCGTGTATCTACACTTTTTGCAACTCTGCAAAATGTTTTAATATAATATGTAAAGTTAAAAACTTAACCTTTTGCTTAAAATTGATAAAAAGATATTTTGCGAGGCATTATCACGAGATGTTGTAAAAACATTTTGTGTTGGGAAATTTGCGAATTTGTCTTATTGCTAAACAGAAATTTTTCATTCGCTACATTTTCATACAATAACGTTTTCCGTCCCAGGGACATTTTCCAAAATGGATGTTCTACGACGAAGCCCTCCAAACAAATCTATAAATATTGTTGTGGTCTCACTAGTAAACAGTCGTTGCGTTGTATTTTCGATTTTGATCTACAGGATGTGACTGTCTTATGCCTTAAATCTCAGAGCGACGAATGCATTTTCTTGATCGATTCGGGAGGACTTCCCTTAACTTTTACCACATGCAACACACACAGTGCAACACAATAGACTGAAAATTAAAATCAAATATTTAACGGTATGTATCGTTCTGATACGTGTTCGGCTATGAACCTATCTCCTGTAGACAAGCTCTTGAATGGTGTATGTCACTACCATGCCATGGCTATGCCTTCCAGTATTATCTCACACTTGATCTGTATGCATTCCAGAACCGAATGGAAGAGTCGAAGGCGCTATTCAAGACTATCATCACGTACCCCTGGTTCCAGCACTCGTCCGTCATTCTCTTCCTCAACAAAAAGGACTTGCTCGAAGAGAAGATCATGTATTCGCATCTCGTCGACTATTTCCCGGAGTATGACGGTATGTTTACTCAATGCTGACAGTCAGTATCAAGTTACCCAAGGTTATAACTACTGGTTGTAATCTTAGTGAACTTAACTCCCAACTGATGTCTAGACCATGTTAATATTTCTAACAGATTCAAGATCAATTTGTTGCTTTCATACATTATGAAGTGATACAAAATAGGTATGTCCAATGGACGTCCCGGCAGACTATTATAATAATAATGTTTTATATGTCTAAAAATAAAACCTGTAATAATTAATGACAACGTATAAGTTAGTTTAAAGTTAGCGTAATACAAACGGAAAAATTCTCATTATAGTTGATTAACCAAAACACCGATTGGTTATGGGCCAATTTTTTGCATATAATGCAAAAGCTACGAATGAGGATTTCAAAGGAAGTTATCATAAATTTTTCTAAATATACGAACTACCGTCATGGTTTTTTTAAAATGACAGTTAAACCTTCGACGTGTACCCAAAGGCGCTATTTATGGGTGATAACAAAGGCCCAGAAATTAACGCAAGAACTCTGATTTATCCTTAATAAGTTTGTAATATATAATCTGTGCGTTCAAGGATAATCTTGTGAAAGTAAAAATCTTAACGTGCGTGAAGTCTCATATGCCTTACAGCTCACGAGCGAAATAAAAGTCTTCGATTTAATTTTGAACTAGCATTAGTATATATTGTTTGAACGTAAAGTGCTTCTTACTAAGGCGATTGAAGGCAATGTTACGGTGCGGTGGCTAATCCTTGGCGGGTCGCGGTCTTGACACGCATTGGTAGTAATCTCATTATCACAAGCCAATTACTTTGAACAATGACCTTATAGATTAGGTAGACTCATTTATGTATACCTGTCAGGTATACAGACCAACTTTAATTGGAGAAACTATCAATTTAGATGCAGCCACTATTTCTTTTTGACAGTTTTCTTTAAAGGTTGCGCCCACAGAAAAGACTAGTACCTGACCTCAACTCGCCTAAAGTAAAGCGACGATGCGGCCTTGGATGTGGCACGCTTGCTTAGAGGAAACTGAATTAATCGCAATTTGAAAAGTACGAGATTATAGCTATCAGGATATAGATCGATCAATTTATTTCCTCATAGCTAAATAGATTCTAAATTTGCAGACTTTTCACTTAATCAAAGTGAAATTATGGCCGGTTTTATATTGCTCAGTACTTGTAAGAGTGAAATAAACTTTAAGGTTTATTCCTTAATTCGTCGTCAAGTCCTTAATCTGTTTCTCCTTACTTGTGTTACAAGTATTTAGATCTGCAGATATTTAGTTAAACGAAATGGCTCCACTAGCCAGGTATCATATTCCCTTTGATACCACAAAATAACAGCAGTTAGTTTACATCTACTCTCCCGTTGCGTCCTGCCTACTTAAATATGTACGTACTTATTGGTTTATTTGCGATAAAATAATTTGTTGTGAACAAAATTTCTTACAGTGTTATGGAAGCAATAAAATTATCTAGAAATTTAAAAATGTGTGATGATTATAAGGTGATATTCCTCGACAGGCGGCATACCATGTTCGCTGACTGAATTCTTTGTATTATAATACAATAAAAAAAAAATTGCATGGAATCAGTATGTAATACTAAAGCTCGGATGCGGTTTGCCCTCGGTCACTGCACCTTAAATTAATCGTGCCCGTTGTTGACATGGAATATGTACCTTATAAATGGCCTGTACATTGCACAGACCATTAAAGTATTACACTCATAGATATTTGTAATCATAGGTCCAAAACAATCGGCCCCGCCTGCTCTAGACTACATTCTACAAAAATATCTTAAAGAAAATCCAGATCCGGAGCGATCCTGCTATTCGCATTTTACGACGGCGACAGGTTGAATTGAATACTTTACAAAGCGCTACTCTTGTACAATAACGTATGCTAGTCAGTTAACTCTGCCAGCAATGTACAAACTCCGTGTGAAAATTTGCTAATCCTAGTTATTGCGTTGTGTTATTGAGATGACTGCACAGTTCTGTAGTGGCTAGAAATATCTATATATTATACTGTATAAACTATATGATTCGTTTATCATTCGCAATATTAGACGAACGGCGTAGAGGTGGTGATTGAATCATTCCAACTTGAAGGCACCGGAGTAGCGTCCAAGCGATTGAAATATTGCGAATGTTCAAGCAGTCGTTTTACCGTATCGCTAGTTACCATTATCTAGTTGCGCTAGTATTGTGAGTGTGCGTGCTGTATACAGGTCCCCAGCGCGACGCGAACACGGCGCGCGAGTTCATACTGCGGATGTTTGTGGACCTCAACCCGGACGCCGAGAAGATTATTTATTCGCACTTCACCTGCGCGACGGGTAAGTCACTTTTACCTTAGGCAGATGTCTCATCACCCTTGAGCGAGAAGCAACTAGAAACGAGTTGGTGAACAGCGAGGGGTAGTTTCTAAAGTTGTAACGCCGGGTTATAAAGCGAGTGAGCAAAAGCGGGCGATCTCTGACATCGCTGATCGTGATCGTGAGCATTTTTGATACTTGTTGTCGCTGCAGTAAAATAGTGTAGAATTCTTGCCGATCGTATGAATGGCCAGCGAACATCTATTAATATAGAGTAATCTGTTAGAGGTGTACTAAGCAGAAAGGGGGTCACTATAGTTATCCTGAGGAACAACTATCACTATTGGACCATTTCTGAATTCGAGAACAAAAACAACTGTTTCATACATTTTGTCGAAGACCAATTTGACTTTTTGTATGAAAAAGCATTTACTCGCTAATGACTTTATATCAGTAGAATTAAAATACGAATGGTGCGAAGGGTATGATTTTTTTAAGAATTCGTCTTTTTGCATATACTGCGTTTGTGACGTTATTAGCGAGTGACAAATTCATACGAGTGGTTCAAAACTAGAACTCCAGATCAATTCAATCATTTGTATAGTCTGAAATAACTGGTAGCCATTTGTGTTGCTTAGTTACTGATATGGAGGCCATTTCCCGATCCAACTATTCCCAGCCAGCGGAAGCAAATAAGCTTAAATTTTTTAGGTGGAATTATGTTGTGCCCATTATTATATCTGTCGCATTCCCAACACAGACAACTGATTATCGTGGTGTGGAGTTATGACGATTGTAGCCACTCTGCCTGTATGGAGAGGGAAAGTGTGAAAGTTTTATAAAAGCGTAACTAATGGGTCTTAACTAATTCCAAGAATGGTACTAGAAATTAACCAAATAAAAATTTGTAATTTCGAACAATATTTTATGGCATCGTATTAGTTTTTATCTGCCCTTGTTTAACCATATTGGGCTCAAAATTACTGCATAAATAAAAGAAAGTTTTTTTTTGTTATTTATTATTTTTTAACCAATTGTACGATAGCGGCCAAAGTCACGCTTTGCATGGATCTCCTGAGGTAAGACGTGTGATATAATTAGCTTATGTTTTTGCAAATTTGCTTGCTAATATTTGTAGCTGTAAGTAAAAGTTGTTTTCGCTTTGCTTGATCGCTTGCTTTTAACATTTGGGGACTAGGAACGAGTCTCGTAATCTTACAGTTGAACTGTAGTAGTTTTTTTACTGTATGTTTTTCATTTGCTTCGTTAGTTGTTTAACCTCATTTGCGCATTTACTTTTAACCTTTTCAGCGCCATACTCTGTGTATCAAAGTCGTCTATAGTTACCAAAAAAGTATTGAAATTGTGTTCTTTGGCGTATGGACCACGGCAATGCAGTTTTAGCGTGGCGTGGAAAAGGTTAGGGGAAAGTTATTCGTTGTCTGCTATCTCGCCCGCATATGCCTACATTTTTGAACAATAATATTTCATTATATAGAAACTAAACGTAATTGTTTCAGTTGAGTCATAAAAAATATTTTGGGTAATTCTTCTAGAACAGCTTTAGAAGCTATTAGTTGAGAATGTGATTGTGATGTAAGGTTTTTTTGTTCGTAAACTTTTCGTTCAAAGTTTGTTGATAAACAAATAATATCGTTCATTTTTACTCAGTTGGTGAAAGTTCGATGGCATGAGCGAGGAAGCTGTCCACGATCATACATTATCTGTAGGAAATGCCAAGATATGTTTGCTTTAGTTATATGTTATTTTAACGCGCCTGTCTCCTCTATGTTGACCGCCTTTGTCTTATATTATCGAACAGAGATAAAAGATGTTCAATGTTTAGAGATGTTTAAAAGTAGGACAACTCAATTTTTATGTGGTCCTCTGATACGTGGAAGTTTGGCAACGAATCTAAAAAGCGAAGAGTATTTTTGAGAACCGACGCACGGTTGTAATAAATTGTCTAATTATCGCACATGAATGCATATTGCGTGAAATGACATGTCGTAATGAGAAAAGCGGTAGACGACACTTTATTGTGTCTTCTAGCACTGATAGGATCACATTAAAAATTGAGATTTTAGTCCGTGTCATAGATGTGCATGAGGCAGTACAGTAGTATTTGTTTTAAGGCTTCCCTCACGATCAATACAGTACGTCTGGAATATGTACGAATGACATAAATAATATAAAGACTTATTAAGAACAGCTTTTACTATGAGACTATACCAAAAACCAAGAAAAAATGTATTGACATCCAAGAAACTACCGCTGTTTTGCCTATGGTTGATGCTAGCAAAGTATAAGTTCATAATGATAATAATAACGTGCAAAAATGGTTGCGTATTGTCTCCAGAACTCAATAGACCTCAAAATAAGTAAATTATTAATGATCAGAAAATATTACATATATCTTGAGGAAAGCCGTAAAATAAACATTACCTCGGAGAGCAAAAAATACTTGTTATTTATTTTTTAATTTTTGCATGCTGCTTTGGATATTTTTAAAGACACGGAAAACATCAAGCTCGTGTTTTGCGCTGTTAAAGATACGATCATGCAATCGGCTCTGAAAGAGTTCAACTTGGCGTGATACCGTTTGTTTTACGTTCATTTTGCTTTATGTAATCTTTTAACATTATTAAGATTAATAAAACATCTATTTTTGTATTCATTGCATGTTTTATTTTTAGTTAATAACCCTATTTTGTAACACCTATGCATATTATAAACGACAGCTTTCTTTTTATGTGGTTGCTTTAATAAATGTATCGTAAGATCGCATACAAATTACGGGGTTCGCTTTTTTCTTCTTCAGAACGCTGTATATAAAAGTTGACTAGTTCGTTCCCTACGCTGCGCGAGCGTTGAGCCTAATGAGGGCACGACCTAAAAATCATAAATAAAAAAGGTGTCACTGTAGTTTGGATGCTGTCTTACAGTAAAATATTTATAACTACAACCAAGGAGAAATGCTGACTAAAAAGTGACCACTAACGTCAATTCGGCAGGCGCTGAAAGATTTTGTATGAAAGGATATTCTTTCCGGGTGGGCCCGTATAAATTTTATAAAAACCGGTCCACGTTTTCAATAAAGTCGTTCTAGACGAGTACGTTTGTGAGCTACTGTTAGCTCAATAACAATTGCAAAGTTTTTAATACTATAATACTTACTATATTTTTGCAAGTCTGTGATGGACTATTTATTTATGTTTTTTATATCTGTCTACTAAAATGTGCTTGCATTTACTATCGTCGTTATATGTATTGCTTTAATTACATTGTAAAAATAGTGTGAGATGAGCGAGCATGTCGCAATGTAATTTAGGTCTTGAGAACGCAATTCGTTTATGCAGTAATTTAGTATGTCAAAATTTAAATGGTTCGCGGGCAATGAGATCTTCGGTCTATCATGAAATTTACATTATAGGTTTTAAAATGTTCGGCAGTTGGATATTGGATTTGGTATGGACAAAGTAAAATTTCATAGAAAAAAAATTAACGTACCTTTTTGTGAAATTGTAGGTACGTGAAATTCGCATAATTTGTAGAGCTGCTAGAATATTTTTGTAAGGTACAATGTCCATACAGTATAGTGACACTGGCAATGAATGTTTCCAGATACTGAGAACATCCGGTTCGTGTTCGCCGCGGTGAAGGACACCATCCTACAGTCGAACCTGAAGGAGTACAACCTGGTCTAAGCGGTAACAACACCGACCCTGACACAAATCTGTGATTGTGTGTAAAACACATAATTTAAACATCATCACTTCACAACAGAATGTGTATGTAAATTCACGAACTGAGATCGGGTGAACGAACTTATTTCAACTTAATACATTAATTGAAATGTAAGGCTAGATTGTAAGTCATTTAATCCAAATACTAGAAGTGAGGGAAGAGCGCGCGCGGCCCGCGCCCGCGCCGGCGCGCGGAACATTCGTTCTCGATCCAAACGGATCGCTACAACCGCCACACGTTTTTGACAAGTTTTATTTTTTATGATGAAGTTATTCACAATTTATGTAATGTGTCTGTATCGGTGAATATTAAATTGTGCATTTTAAAAGTCATGGTGAGTCTTGGCCTCACCACGAGCTGCTTTTAGTCATTGTTTTAGGATTTTTTGTAAAGTTTGTTGCCATAATATCTTTCTACAATTAGTATACGTTTGTGTCCAGACGGATGGATTTGAACAAACTAGTCCGGTGATGTTGCGTGTCATCGCTCGTGCGTGGAGGGGAGGGTCTCGGGGTGAGGGCGGTGTACGATGCTACGTCACTGATGCGTCGATAGAATAAAGCACGCACTTGATTCCGCAGACCGCTCGAATAGCTCTCATCACTGCCGAATGATTCAACCTTTTTACGCAACAATTATATACAAATTACCGTTTCTGTTAGCTTGAAATATTTTACTATATTTAAATGAATATTTCGTTACTTTTGTACATTGGTTTTTTTTGTTACGTGAATATAATATTATGTTATTATTTAAGCTGTTTATATATAAATATTATTATGGTGTTTTTCTATACGAATCGAGTTGACGCAGAATGTGTTACGTTGTAGGCTTTGTGTACGCAGTGGTCTGGTGTAATTGGTTTCCTCCTAATATTATCCCATGTATGATGATTCCATATATGGTTAGATCGAATAGTAACTACGTTAGTTGTTTAAGAACATTTTTGATGCATTTGATATAAACTTTTTTTACTAGAAACCCGTAAAATAATGCTAAATGTGAATTGTAAAAACCGAACCGACGTTTTTTGCACGAAGCTTATATACCACATGAATGTAATATATTGTACATTGGATCTAAATGTGCTGAGTGAATTGAGCTGACAGATCAGTGCCAAGTTTTGCTATTGGCAACATATTATTGAAACTAAAGCACACATTTTTACACACTTTATACATATTGTTTTCCATATTTTAGAGTATTTTATTATACCTATGCTTAATTTAGAGTGTTGCTTCGTGTTATTATTTTAGTTGAATGTATAGTGAGAAACAAAGTTTCTGTTTTGAAGATATATAACTTATTGTATTAACTTATTTGTTGTTGTGTCTTTGATTTATTTTCTTCAGAGAACGTTTCGAGATGTACGTACGGTGGAGCAAGGTGGCGCATGACTCTGTCAATAGCAAAACTCTATGCTTTAATTAAGATACAGCTGTCTGAAATGCTCAAAATAATGTGAAATATTGAAACTTAGCGCACAATATTGGAATGGATATCTATTGTAGTAACCCACTGGAGAGCAATCTGAGTATGCCCTGTACATAATAACTTTAGTATTGTCTAATGGTACAACAATACTGATTATTGGTTCAGGGCGCGCGGCGCGGCGGTCACTGGCACATCTCGCATCGCACGACCCAATACTTCTTATATCGGCTTGATATTCTTGCATGAACATACTGATTTGGTTTTTTAACTGTTTTGTATTCTATCACAAAGATAGATCTGGTGGTTCAGGCGTGTATCGGTATGTCACAATATATTTTTTAATACTTTTAGCATATTCCAATGGCTGTTACATGGATACGTGTATTCCAAACGGTTCCCATGTGACACAATAATTCGTATTTTTTTCTACATCTCGTATACACGTACTACCGAACTCAGCATCAGACGTAGTTATTCAAAAGTGAACAAAGCACAATATACCCTCTTTTATTGGCATGTAGTGTACCGATCGACCATGGCCGTGCGAAGTGTTGTGACGTCATCCGCCGCCGATTCGTATCTTCCTAGCGAATTGACTTAATTCGTGTAATAGTGTGGTTCATATTACGTTTTTTACAGTTGGGCAATGACTTACACAAAATATTGCTTAACTATATTATAGTCTAAAGTTGCTTTACCTTTTGCGTGAGATGAGAATTTTAGCTTAAGTTCCGACTGAAGATGGATGCCTGTATGAAATATTGTAAATTATAATTTCTCATAAAATATAATTTTTTTCAGCTACGCGAGTGGTTTTCTTTGTCGTTATCCTGTAGGCTACGATCACTACATCACATTAGTAATTGCAAAATGCATTAGCAAATAATGACGTTTGATGCACTCAGTAGATATACTAGATTGAATATTGATAGGTTTTACCATGATATAGCGTGACTAGAATATAGTTTCTCAAATAGTACTATACCTACTAATTTTATTGCCGATTGCATTTTGCGGTCGCCGTTTAGTGTTCCATTACTATCAGTAACATGGCGACAGGTGAACCAGCCATTAACGTTACTATGTTACTATCAAATATGATACAGACAAAAGTGATTTGCCAGCTTAGCGAAATGGCCGCTAAAATCGCCGTACAAAATTTTGAGTTGCGCTTCATGACATTGTTATATTTTAATACTGCTTTATCTTTCGGCGTAGATATCTTTCAAAAAACATACAGAAAGTCTGTCGTTATCGGAAGTGGTACATTTTACCCGAAAATTGCAAGAAAAACTCGCCAATACGTTTTGTTTGGGAATAGTTTATCTAACATAGTGCACGCTTTGGAATGGATGCGGGATCACGAGTTTGACAACACCGGTAAATACATTGTCGTTTGCCAATCTCTAGCTGCGAGCGATTGTGATGAAGCCTTAGCTATGCGGGCGTTATGGGAATATAAAGTCACCAACGTGGTTTTCCTCATAAACTTCGAAAACGAACCTGTCGGCTTCACTTACTTTCCCTTGAGTGACCCTTCTTGCATGTACGATGATCCAGTAAGATTGGATAATTTGACATCTTGTCTCGATGCCTTCGATGTTCAAGAATCGTGCAGCTTATTCCCGTTGAAATTAGTCAATTTCCATTTGTGTCCACTCGTAGTATCGACGTTTATACAACTGCCTTATATGGAAATTGAGGACGGCATGCCGAGCGGCACCGACGGAGACTTGGTGCGTTTGATTGCTGAGAAGTTAAATGCGAGTCTCATTATGATGACCCCTAGAGTTGGATTCGGCTGGGGAAAAATGGACATAAACGGCACATGGTCTGGATCACTCGCGGATGTCTTGAACGATTTTGCTAATTTCTCCATGACCTCGGCTGCTTTAACGCTGTCCCGATTCTCTAACTTTCAGCTATCGCGCGGATATAACTCTGCGTATGTAGTGTGGGTCACACATTCAGCAAAAAAGGTACCCTCTTCTTTAAAACTCTCGTATCCCTTTCAGGAAAAGGCCAGACTCGCTCTAGGCGTTACTTTCGCAATCGTTGTTATATGTTCGGCCATTTTCCAGAGTAAATTTTATTTGAAGCTCAGTCGCAAATTTAAACTGACGAGACCACACAAAAGCATAATATTCTATTCATGGATGATTTGTATGGGAATGGGAGTACCCACTAGAAGATTGCCTAAAAAAACTGCAATTCTTAACATTGTGCTGCTCTGGATATGGTTTGGGATTTTGGTACGAACTTTTTACCAAGTTTCTCTCATAACTGCTATGAAGTCTAATTATTATTTTGAACAATTTAACACTATTGATGACGCTATTGAAAAGGAGTATTCTTTCGGTGGTGGATTAGCTTTGCGTGACTATTATATTGATTATCCTCCGGTTTATGACAAGTGGCGTGAAGTGGGCACTCAAGACATTATTCCTACTTTGAGAAAAGTATCAGAAGGAATGGAATTTGTTCTCGCTATGAGCATGTTAAGCGCTAGAACAATCATCTGGAAGGAGAAGATAAAGGTTCACATGCTCCCTGAAAAAGTGATCACTAGCCCAACTGTAGTGTTTTTCAAGAAGTATTCTCCTCTAGCAGATGCATTTAATATGGTAGTGGATAGATTACATGAATCTGGGTTTTCCCAGAAGTTTTTTAAAGACTATGCACCTGCAGTTTTTCATAGAGATGAAAATTTGCACGAATCGATAAAAATCGAACATTACATGGGATGTTACGCTGTACTTATAACAGGGTGGATAGTCTCTTTTCTGATATTCATCATAGAAATAGTTTATGAAAAAATATTTGGACAAGGCATTCATTTGCGCTATGAAAATTAATAACTAGGTATGTGCCATTATAATGTCTTCATTTTTGTGTTTAAATGTAGGTAATAATACACCGTACCGTTATTTAGTAACTATATTATTGCCTTTGAAAGGTTTCAAGGTGTGTAAGTACCTACAACTGTTTGTTATTGAAAGGTACCTATATCTGTCTACAGCAAATAGTTGTATCCCACTATGATAATATAGGTAAAGCCGAAAGTTCGTATGTGTGTGTTGGTTTGTTACTCTTTCAAGCTCGAAAGTCTTAACAGATTTTGACAAAATTTGGCTTATACTATGTAACACATATGCTACAATTTATCCCGGAAAATTTAAGTGAAATCATATCTACCGCGGGGCGAAGCTAGTGGAATAGTAAATATCTTTCAATGCAATCGTCAGTAATACAGGAAGGCACATAATAAAAGACTTGATGATAAGTACCTCAGGACTTAAATAATATAATAGCACAGAAGATGAAATATAAAGTGCAGCATTAAAATGATGATATTATTTTATCGTTAAACGCAGTTAGATAGCTAGCTTAATAGTTACCTAGTAATTAGTAATAATTATATGAAATATACGAATGTGTCCGAATCCCACCATGTCTGGCGTTTAGCATCTTAAATAGGGCTCATCATTGATAACTAATTGCACTAGATAGTCATGAATATTGTGTTAGCTTCATACATTTTTCTATTTTCGTGTAACTGAAAATAAATAGCATCTTCTTTTTCCTTTACACAATTCATGTTTCATTATTTAAGTAAAGTATTTGCATAGTACCAGGGTACCATGGCTATACAAGATCATGAAAAAAATCGTAGCGCGTCGACCCCGTGACGCATATTATTATGCCGTCGAGGAATACGACCGTATTCGGCACGCCCTTCAAGATCTCTTCCATGACTTATTGAAATTTTTCAGTTACATGACAACCCGAAGGGAGTGCGGCGACACACGAACGTACCTACGTAAGTCGTGATAGCGGTATATTTCTGCGAGTCTTCTGTTAATAATAATTGTTGATAACTATTTTTCAAATAAATTTTTAAGTACTCCTTGAACTCTGCATCATTCTGAGTATATTAATTACACATTGCAGTCATTTTCATCAAATTTTGCCACAATCCAAACTGATTACTACTCTCATTTTATCTGAGAGAAATATAAAATTTTACATAAATTACTTCGAATGTATGAACATGGCTACTGATATTAAAATATATATCGAAAAGATAAAGTAAATGCCAGCAAACTGCTGGATAGTCAACGGCTTAGCGACATCTTTTTGAAAATCATCTAAGTGATTAAACCAATTTTCGTAACTAGAGTCATAAAAACTGGTCTTATGGTGTTGAAAGAAACCACATTCTAGCATTCGTAATATTATTCTATCAATTTCAACCACAATAGTAATCATTTTTATTATAAAAAAAAACTCTCAGAAAGAAAATCACATTTACACCTAAAAATTTTGGCTTAGCGTTTGTTTGACTGTATCTCGATTCTCCAAAATAGTAAATAAAAAGCTCTTTGTCTGTTGCCATTATAAAATTAGATTTGCCATATCTAATTTTATTCATTTCGTTATGTAAACTTTCCGTATCCTTCGTCACACAGTTATTATAGAATTCAGGCTCAGCTATGTACATATTTTTAGGATTAGAATCCCGGCCATATTTCACACTACGTTCCTGTGCGTCACAAACATTATTAATATTCTCGTCAAAAGTCCTCGTCCTTAAAAACTCCGAGTACAAACAATAATTTGAGGAGTCATACTCATAGGCAAATTTTCCAGTGGGAGCCCCAAAAATAAAATTAATGAATTAAACAAAAGTTATCTTCTATTCTTAATTTGGCAATGCCACGAGCTCTTTTTATGATCTTCCATGTGGGAATCTTCATAAAGCAGTTGAGTATAACCATGGCATACATTACTAAAGTAACAACCCACACATCTCTGTCTAAAGGATACGAAAGCAATTCCCAAGGATGAAGATTTTCTGGTACTGCATTCACCCAAACCAAATAACCAAAATCATATGGATATGACATTCGGAGTTCAGATTTGTTGTATGGCCAATGTATAGCAAAACCAAAAAAAGCTGAATGAGCCTCACAGCTTATAACATAGTCTAATGCTTGAAACCATTGCGTAATTGCGTCGGTTCCATTAGTTGACGATGCAGTAGCGCAAGTACGGCAAGCAAGTAAGCAAGCAAAACTATTCCGACCGGTAATTTGACAGTTTTAATCGTTATACTCGTAAACGGTTTTTATCGAATATTCCTATCACTGTGGAGGAGTCAACACACTCGGTGTAAGTTATCGAACACATGGGTTATGTTGCCAATTGCGGGGAATCGAGGCCTAGCGCGAGCAGAGTACTGGGAATGGCGGGAATCCAGACCTATTGATTTTTCAGTACTTAGGTAGGTACTTTAAACAAAAAATTTAGATAAAACTTGGCAGATACAGGAACACTACTAAAATAATGAATGTCACATCACTCAAATACATACTGAACTGTCATCTAAACATGTTTTAATTTTTTTATTTTTGAAGCTTATATACCATTCCTACAAAATTTTATAATTGTTTAAAGTGTATGTAACTAGATTTTATTTATTGTGAAATCGCTTGAAATTTTCAATAAATTATGGTGAAGACGGTGTTTTTATTCTAATATCTACCTGTACCCTGTACTGTTGCTAACCTTGCATAAATATATCAGTGGGACTTCAAAAATTAGAAAATGTATATCAGTGGTCTTTTTGAAAGTCTTATTATTGTAAAAGATACAATACGATAGCAGCTGACGCCCTCGCAATGCGCCTTCGAACGAAATTCTGAGAACGCGCATCTGACGCGCGCTTGATTAAAAACGCGCGCTCGCACGTACACCTTCGTAGACCTCTTTAATCTTAAAACGCGCGTTACCAAAGCGCGCGCTTTAACACGCCTAATGTGTTATCGCTCTCAGTATTCGAAATTGTATGTATGATCAGTGACTGAATGAGTCAGTGGAACCTTTCACTTTTATTCAAATTCAAATTAAGTAACTTTATTTGCTAGGAACATGGTTATAAACAATGTACAAGATCTTAAGGTAAGTAAGTGTGCACATGTCCTTGCCTATCAGCATGCAAAATAGAAATACTGAAATAAAATATTACTAACATTACATTACAAAACTTACTTCAAATACAAATGTGAGTACCTACCTGATACTGGCTGGCTAGTATTCCAACAAAACTAAACACCCTTGTTTGTTCCATAAATAGGATACATTACATACTAACTTATTTCATACAATACTAAAATGCGAGTTGAATACTAAGTACTAAAGGAATCGAAAAAAACATTAAATTAGTTTCACTACATACCAAAATGTCAAAGAAATAAACAAACCTAGCAGAACATTAATATGTCATTGTCAAGCGCAATGTAAGGACATCTAGTTAAATTTAGGGAGCACGAAACTTTCTTTTTAAAAACTAAATTAAAATACTTATAGCCGATACTGAGGCTTTAATAATAACTTAAAATACGTTTAGCCGATATGGAGGCTCTAGAACTAATTAAACTACGTGTAGCCGATTTGAAGGCTCTAAAACTAATGCTTGACACAAAGGATTATATTCTTAACATTAACTTACATACTACTCGGTGGTCCGATAAGAGACACCTTAGTCAGCTTTCCACAGAAGTGCAAGTACTGCTGAGTAAGCCGTCTCTACATCAGAGCAGAAGGGCGAGGGGATGCATAACTCCTCCCTCCCTAAGTGAGAAATTATCGGAATGTGCGATTTGAGGACCTTTCCGATAATTTCGTAAAAAGGAAATTATTTTAAGATTTAATACATACGCAAAAACTAATGATAGCTTAACAATACGAAGCTTTACGCGGCGTAAACTAAAACACTTATTCCTGATGCTAGAGTCTTTTTCTCTTTTAGCACACTGTCGAACACTTCACTATTTTTTAACGCAAACGCCAAATATTTCACGTCGACCAGACTGATCTCGTGCATGTTAAGTGCGCGTGCACTGGATAGGCTCGCGTTCGTATGGAGCGGCGGCAGGGTGACCACAGGTAGTGGCGTCACAATATCCACCTCAGTGTACGTGGTGGTGTCGGATCTTGAGATCGTAGATCTCGACGTCACAAAGTTCGTCTAACGTAATGACGTATGTTCCGAATATCGGATATTTAAACATTTCGTCACCACATCGCTTTGTCAGCATTGTTTGAAATTTTCGTAAAAAGTATCCAATTTTCATCGTCAATTTTCTGTAGTTTTACGTTTTCAACGTAAACAGGATACTGCTTGCAGCAGGTGAGATTTGTCGTATTTGAGAAGTTGTTGCTCGCAGGTTGGCCCGCTGTACAGGGCTCTGTTGTCATCGTTACAGAGGTGATGGTCTCCGGCGACGATAAAGCGGCACAGCTGTATGATCGGTAAGTACTTCATTCCTTTCGCCAATAGGTAAGGGTATTTAGGAAAGATGGCTAGGGTTTGGTTTTCAGGTTCAAGGAAAATAGGTAAAGTGTACATTTTTATGTAGTTATAAGTATAATTATCGGTAAGTGGAATTTCCATAATAAACGTAATCTGGTTTCTTTTTATATATGATTTAACAGAAATTTAATTCATTAGGTCCGTATACTAGGTTACCAGCTTTAGATATTAATTTTAAATGTCGTAGTAAACGGTACAGTTTACAATAGACTGGTGTAATATAGAGCTTTTACTTAAGGCTAATGCAGTTTCAATTTCGCTTAACTTAATAAATATAGTACGGAAGTTACTAATGAATAGGCTATACGATCCTAGAATGTAGGCAGACACGGCTACATTGTTCTCCTTATTAACTGTTTCTTTGAGGGACTTTTCGACCTGTTTGAAGCAAGTATCCATGGTAAGCGAATTTCGTTGATTAAATTGAGTAATATTTATAAAGCTATCTGGCATTTTGGAGACAATAGTGATTTTATTTGATATGATTACTCGATCATGAAAAATCTCTGTAGTTAATTTGTCATATTTAAGTGCGTCATCATTGTCTAGATTTCCTGTTACAATTTTTATAATAGAACCTAAAGTATAGAGAATACCACTTTTATAACGTTGTGGAATTAATTGGCGGTATTTATCAACAGTTATATCGCTCAGATGCCCTGCATGCATTAACATTCCAATAAATTCATGAGGAAACGTTTTATTGTTGACAATTAATTTCTCGAATTCGGCAAATTGTGAAAATACACTTTTCGTTCACCTTTATTTACAGATAATTTCATGATATCCTGCAGTACTTTGTCCATTTCTCGCTTCTTGCGTAGGCTACCGGATTATCACTACCAACTTGTCCTTGGGAAAGGACTGCTCCTAGGGCTACGTTTGAAGCGTCAGTCGTCAAAATAAATGGTTTGTCATAGTCAGAGTATTGAAGTAGTGGTGCATGAGTCAAAAACTTCTTCCTTCTATTAAATGCGTCTGTATATTTTCGGTCAATAATAATTTTGTTTCGTTTCTTTAAACAGGCTGTCAGTGGTTGAGTCACTTCAGAAAAGTCAGGTATGAAGCGTCGGTAATAACCAACGTGTCCGAGGAAACTTTTGATTTCAGTCGTAGTCTTTGGAATTGGGAAATTAATCACGGCTTTAATTTTGTCATTATTCGGTCTCAGTCCGTTTTTCGTAATCGTGTGGCCAAGGTACAAAAACTCCTTGCGTTAAAATTCAGATTTGTCAAGTTGTACTTTAAGATTAGTATGTCTAAGTCTGTCAAAAACTAGTCTAGTCTCAGTTTTTGTAGGTTTTCATCAAGTATGCTGTCTGTCTGTATACTATTCACATTTGTAGAAAAATTAAGGTTGCACTCTAAGTCTAAATGTTTTGATACTTGCATTACGTTTTATCGTAGAGTCATTTGTGTGTCGGTAGCCTTTTGGATGATTGTTGATGCATATCCATTCAGACAATTAACCAATGCACTTGGCATTCGTACGCCAGGGCTAAACTCTTTATAGTCGAGTATAGCTTCACCTGAATGTTGGTCTATCGGAAGCTTTACTCTTTGTTCAGATCGTGGCTGCAGTTCAATTACGTAGTTCAAATTTGTATTTATAATAGGTATGAAAGTCGTCTTTGTTTTCAGAGTCGAATGTTTACGGTCAATTACGGCGTCTAGTTGTCTTAATAAGTCGTTGCCAATTAGGCCGTCGTATCGTGAGTCTACGTCATACAAATAAAGTTTGTGGAAATCGTCACTTTGAAAAGATGGTAAAAGTGGTATAGTTATGGCTTCGCTATGTCTACTAGAAGCATGCGTACTAACTATTTCGAAAGGCTCGTAACGAATATGGTTGTAAAAATATTCGTACGCTTTTCGTGGGCTCAAGAATGATCTTGTGCTGCCAGTATCGATCATCATTTTCGCGTCTATTTCAGGCAAATAAATGTGTGGTAATTTAAGTGTAGGGTCACAATTTAATTCTATGATTTCTTGTCTGTCGGGGCAGCTATACAAAAATTTGGGTCTAACTGCTCTTGCGGTGAATCTGAGTCTGTAAAACGACACTCAGGGTATCCTCTAATGTATTAGGAGATTAAAGCTTAACAATGCGCAATAGGTTTTAGAGAAACACGTTTAATGATGTGCTATTATATAAAGTTGTTTTAGCACGTTTTAACACGGCGTAATTTAACATGTTCACTTTAGATAATAAAACCGAACAAACGCTGTGTATCCTATTGCAAAATCCAAATAATTTTCACCTGATTTAATTTTCATATATTCTAATTAAATTCCTATGCATTGCTCACTACGCGGGTCTCCGAAATACTGTTAGAGAAGTTCTTTTAATTCACTCCAAGTCGAAATGTCCTCACGTTTTGACAATAACGAGGCTGCCTTATCTTTTAAACGGCTCGTCAAAGATTGAAAGACATATAGGTCTTGCGCTACATTTCCACGTTGCCTATATCTACTTATTACATACTCGCATTTCCTTATATATAAGTTTAATTAGGTCTTGTCCCCACCATATATAGGAACAAGAGTTAAAATTTCGCGAGTGATCAGATTAACCTGCTCTACATTCTCCATTATAATAGAGTTATAAAAATTTAGACAAGTAATATAAAAATAATTTGAATCACAAAGGTTTAATCAGAAAAAATGATTTTAAATTTTAAAATAACTAAGAAAAACTTGATCAATAAATCGGTTTGGAATTGTAAAATTAAATTAGACTAAAATTTAGCACACACAAAAATATAATTAATTTTAAATTTACCTAAATTACACTTAAATCACTTATTACTAACAATTCAAATTGATTTTGAAATTTGAATAGATTAAATTACTTTTAGAAAGTAATTTATTTAATTTGTAGAGCGATTCTACGTTTACTTAACTCTATCTTAGGTTCAAGGTTCTTATCGCTACATAGGTAGTCTAAACAGAGTTCTATGTTTAGATACCCGACGTCATAAACGAGAGAAGTCTTATCTCGATAATAACAAAATTCGTGGATAGTAAGGATTGGAAAGGATGGCGAAAAGTTTTACTCACCAACCGATCGTTGCCATTACTGGGTGTCCCGTTCTAACTTATTTCTTTGGTTCGAGGATTCGCACGCGCACTCGATTCCGCGATTGGGCAAAATTCGATACCCATATACCGACGAAACTATGAAATGCACGACAGCAGCGAATCCTACCGGCTGCGCCAGTTAAATTTAGGGAGCACGAAACTTTCTTTTTAAAAACTAAATTAAAATACTTATAGCCGATACTGAGGCTTTAATAATAACTTAAAATACGTTTAGCCGATATGGAGGCTCTAGAACTAATTAAACTACGTGTAGCCGATTTGAAGGCTCTAAAACTAATGCTTGACACAAAGGATTATATTCTTAACATTAACTTACATACTACTCGGTGGTCCGATAAGAGACACCTTAGTCAGCTTTCCACAGAAGTGCAAGTACTGCTGAGTAAGCCGTCTCTACATCAGAGCAGAAGGGCGAGGGGATGCATAACTATCTATTCACAGCCATCTCATTATAAATATTTACATGTCAGTAATTTAATTTATTGTAGGATTGTTAAATATAATAAGAGTATAATAATGAATAAATTAAAAATGTCAATTTATTTTAAAATAACGTCATAATAAATCAATAGAAATTCATGTCGTACACTTGTTTCTCATATCAGTAAAAAATTCAGTCACACTGTGGTGCGGCTTCTCTTGCAAGAAACTTTTTAGTTTGTATTTATATATATGAGTATACTCCAATTCTTTTATACACGTAGGCAAACTATTATAAATTAAAGGAGCCATACATAAAACACTATCATGAAGTTGTGCTGAATAGCATACAGGTAGTTAAACATTACCCATATGAACATTGGTTGAACTTTATAATCAATTTTCCAATATGTTCTTTCCACTTTAATTGGCAGTCAATATTTAGGCCTAAAAATTTTGTTATTTCTACGTCCTTTATTTTATGCCCAGAGTTGCAAATGTCCATACCATCAATATAACTTTATTTCGAAATGTCATTATATATGTCTTCGTAAGATTAATATGCAAATTATTTACAATTTAGCCATTGTACAATTTTGTCAAGAGTAGTATTAATATCACATTCCACACTGTTTTTATCCCTACCTGTAAACAATACAGTGCTATCATCAGCAAATAAAGTTGTTGGAAGATCTGTAATTTTTGGAAGGTCGTTAATATATATAATAAAAAGAAGAGGACCAAGCACGCTACCTTGTGGCACGCCATACTTTGTCCTCCTATAGTCTGATGAAAATATAATTTCTTTTTTTAAGTTTGGGCAAATCCTACTTATTTGTGTAGGTACACTGTTCACGATCTTATTTATGTAAATAAGATTCAATGAGATTATGGATATTTCCTCTGACTCCATATGTTTGCAGTTTATTTAAAAGCAATCTGTGATCCACGAAATCGAATGCCTTCGTGAGATCCATGTACAGTGCACATGCTGGTATTTTTTTGTCCACACTTGTAAGCACTGTTTGCAAAAATGTATAGATGGCTTGGTTAATTGTCCTGTTTCTTCGAAATCCAACCTGTTCTTTCGCATATAAGTGCTTTTCCTCGAAATAACTAGATAAACTTTTATAAATATATCGTTCTATTATTTTAGAAAAAACTGGAACTAAAGCAATGGGCCTGTAGTAGCTAATGTCATTTTTATCTCTATTTTTGAAAAGAGGTTTTACTATAGTTTTTTTAAGCTTTTCAGGAAAAACCCCATTCAAAATACACTTATTAATTACATAACTCAACACAGGAGATATACTATTGGACACTTGTTTGATTATTTGTGTAGAAACACCATCGTATCCAGTAGCACCTGTGTTTTTAAGGACATAATTATATTAACTATATCGGAAGAAATACTTGGAGCCATAAAAAGAGAGCCAACGCTAGATGGTCCATGTAACAAAGTAGCATGATCCATGTCATTTCCAGATACTTGGTCAATAAAGAAATTATTAAACAGGTTTGCTGATTCCAGGGATCACTATAGAGCTAAATATTGAAGGTAATCTTATTAGATTACCTTCAATATTTAGCTCTATAGTGTTTTGGTAATTCTTATGACTTTTCCCATTTATTACTTCCCACATAGCTTTGCTTTTATTTTGTGTTGTTTTTATAAAATTGTCATTTTGTGACTTTTGCGTTAATTTCATGACCCGTTTAAGTCTTGATGATAATTCTTTGAATTTTAATTTATTTTCTAATGTAAGTTTCCATCTATAAGTCCAAAGTAGGGCACGTTTGCGTTTACAACAATTCTTGATGCCTTTTGTTAGCCATTGTGGACGTCGTCGAGATATAATTTTTAATTTTCGTATTGGAAAACAAAGATAATAAAAGAGCATAAACAAGTCAAAAAATGCGTTAAAAGCGTCATTTGCATCATTTTCTTCAGCAACTTCAGAAAAAGTAAGTGAATTGAGGCATCTTTTAAATTTATTTATATTTTCTAGACAATAGTCGCGTCTTTTAATGTACCAATATTGTATCGAATAACTAGGCTTCACAGGGCATGTTAGTATCTGCGCCGTGTGATCCGATAAGGCCAGTTCAGCAACTATTCCCTTGCATCCTCGAATATTATACAAAATATTATCCAAGCAAGTACCTACCACTTCTGATTCTTGTCGGCTCATTGATTGGAAATTTAAGATTGTAATTACTAACTAGCTCTCTAAATTCAGTAACTTTATTACTTTCCTCAAACATACATACAACAACAACATCAATACTGAAATCTCCACAAAGGACATTTTTTTTTTACCAAAACTTAAATCTTGTAATAATAAGTTTAGTTTATTAAAAAATTTATCGATGAAACAACGTTTCTTTTTAGGGGGTCTGTAAACGCAAATAATAATAATTTTGTGATCCAGCAGTTCAATGCCGGAGCACTCTATTGTGCCTTCTATGCAAAATTTTTGCAATCCCGGTATGGGTTTAAACCTATGTGACAAACGTACTAAAATGCAAGATCCGCCTCTACGTTTTGTCCTACAGCAAGAGGATCCAAGGCAAAAATCATGTACTTTAAGATTGTTGGTGTCATCTTGTTTCATATTATGTTCAGTAATACATAAAACATCAATACTATTTTTTTTTTGCATTCTAGAGATTGTAAACTAGCTACCACTAACTCAGATTTGCTTAAAAGTCCGTCTACGTTTTGGTGCATAATACGTATTTCATTATAAACGAAATAAATGATGGTTTGAATTGACTGTCTCATCATTAATTATTTGCGGCTATCGTAAGTCTGTGTACTCTTGTCTACTTTGGAAATGACGTTGTACAATTTGCGTAGTTTAACGTTACTATCCGTAGTATATTTTATTGCTGGTAAATCACTCTTTAAAATTTTACAATTACTCTGTGCGGTTTGGTAGCGAAGGAAATTATGTCTGAATGATAAATGCAGAATTTCTTTTAGGACGCTTCTACATATGTTAACACAGAATTCATGTCTACGTGGTCGATAATATTGATAGGACATATTTACGTACATTGCATGCTCGTATTGATTACATATGTGTTCCAGTTCAGTTTATATACCTATATATTTATTTTTTATCCTTTAATCCATATGTACTTACATGTTCAACGTTTATGTCATTAGTCATTTAAAATTTTAGTATTGTAAATAATAACGTTTAGATATGCTAATGTGTACAACAGGCTAGCGTCTGTAAAGTCTGTTATTTATCAACAGTGTCCTGCCAGGGTGCCCAAGTTACAGGCTTTGCCTAGTTTGGGGCCCGCTGCTAAGTCATGCTCAATTGTAGATGTTACTTACTCTGTTTGTGTTAATCTCGATTTAGTTTTAAGTTTTCTTCCTTTGGCAATAAAAAATCATAATCATATCATATCTAGAAGATAGATTACATACCTTGATTGAATAAATCTATACATAAAATAAAACTGTAACAGGTCAAATTCTGTACATAGAATATATTTTAAAAAAATTCTTTCACGGGGGAAGTTATGAACGACCCCAAATCTATTTTTTTTTTCATTTTTGTCTGTCTGTCTGTTTCTGGACTTTCCATAACTCTCGAACTGCTGGATAGATTCTGATGAAACTCGGTATGCTTAAGGTTCATATCACAATCGAGGTAGGATCTTAAAAATTTTTATCCCGAAAATCCCAAGGGGCTCCCGTGGGAGGAGGGATGAAAGTTGTATTTAATTATAACTCAGTAACGCGTGCTTTGATTTGAATGATTATTTTTTTGTTGGAAAGGTCAAACTGAAATGATGTTATCACGAAATTAGTGGGGATTCCCGTGCGAGGGGGGATGAATGTCGTATTTAATTATAACTCAGTAAGGCGTGCTATGGTTTGAATGATTCTTTTTTGTTGGAAAAGTCTCACTGAAATGATGTTATCCCAAAAATTACTGCGGATTTCCGATAGTGAAAGTCATTTTTTACTATAGCTCGGTAACGCGTGCTTTAATTTGTATGTTTTATTTCTAGATGTGTATAACTGCACGTGTATGAACACAGCGTCCACAATTTTTTGTAGCGATGGTGACCGAGTAGCTAAAGGGTGCCAACAATAGCATGATAGCAGGGCATTTTTAACACTTGCCTGGCTAGCTACCACCCTCAAATTAAAAATCTATCGCCAAGTATCTACCGGTATGTTGCAGCGGCCTTCTTTGAGAGACTATAGACGTATTCCAGACTAGAAATGCTCCATCTAGGGGCCATAGTGTCGCTGACTTCTGTGATCGTGCGAGCTGGATGTCAAATGCCTACCTGTCTTAAATAAAAAATAAATGGACAATCAGGATAAATAAATACATTGGCAAAAAAAATTACTATGGGTTAAAATAAGTGCTGAATTTGCAAAATGAAATAAGCGTTAATGCTATGCAGAATCTTTTGTTCTCAAAAATTGTCCACTCATGGTGAACATAATTGTGCAAACTTCTATTTCGCTTTAATTAATCCAATTTACAGTTCAAAACACTGCTATTGTATTGTATATTTTACAATGATTAAGACTTTTAAAAGAACCACTGATACACATTTTCTATTTTTTAAGTCCCAGTGATATATTTATGCAAGGTTAGCAACCGCGAACGAAGTCGCGGGTACAGCTAGAAAAATAATAATAAAAAGACATTTTTAATTTGATGAAAGTTCCTTTTTTATTGAAAAAAAGTACCAGCATAATAAATAAAGATACATATACCATACGGCAATAAAAACGATTAAATTTTATGAATAAATGACATGTATGATAGTTGCTTAAATTATGATAACAACAACACACTAAACGATTCGATGGACATTTTGTAATAAATAGTAGAGATTTCTTAGATGTCGTTTCACAAAAAAATATGGGCCTTGTGACAATAATTACGGTATAAGTACGTAGTATTTACCAAATTCTTCTTTGCCTGAGACACATAATAAGTAGTCGGAACCCAGTTTCCTTCCGATTTTTATATATGTGATTAATAGCATAATTTGAAGAAAAAAATAATGTTGACAAAGCCATCATTTAGAGGACAAATCAATTTGTAGTTAATTAAAGGTTACTTATACTTACCTACCTACTTACGAGTGGAAAGTAGTTGCATGGTTTATATTTTCTTTCTAGAGTTATAATATACATTGTTAAATAAATGTGTGCAAAGCATTGATCTTATAATACCGAATTATGTTTTTATTAAGAGATGTTTCAATAATGTATGGAGTTTGCCCCGGACATGACAGTGTACGTGAATGAATGAATAAACTCTTTATTGCAGACACACTAACTGCAAATATACAGGAAAAATCTTACATCTAGGGTCACAAGTACGTGATATTTTTTCAAAGTTTGACTATGTAAGGCCGCTTCTATAAAATACGTATCTAGTAGAGATTCCTGATTATATAATATTCTCGTGTTATGTCTTTTAAGTCGTTATAATTTTGTCACTTCACATTTGTTTACGTAAAAAGCAGCCGTAAGTTTGACGACCGCAGTGACATCCGCAGGGGCCCATTTCTGGTGGCTAGCATGCTAGCTTCAAGATCCCGGCCCGGGTTCATGCCCGGTCAGGTTAGGTGTTCAAACGATGAGTTTGAACATCTGTCTTCGAGTCCCCAGACTCGAACACCTCTCGCACAAAGACACCCATGTCTTTGTGCGTGTGTTTGTGAATGTTGCATGGCATCCCCGACACAGGAGAAATCCTAGTGGGGAGCTATTAGTGTAAAACGTTATTTTTTTTTTTTATTTGAGTCAAATAATAAGCATCAGAAATAGTGTGCCAATTGATAATATTTCATTTTTTAAAGTGATGGAAATTCGAACACCATTTCGAGATAATGTAATGTAGAGTGTATCATAAAAATACCTGATTTCTAAATCCATTTTCTTCCGAATTATTTAAAAAAACTGAAATTAAAAATGACGTATTTATTATGCTTAGACCGTTAGAAGCCATAAAAAAATATAAATTATAAACAACAAAAATACAGATAATTCATTAATTATCTGATGATGTCATTAGGTACATCATTGTTTACGAGCCTTTGACGAGAATAACATTATGCCGAACTTTTGTTAGATTTTCAAGAATCTCTGAAAACGTAATTATTACATTCTGTATAATATGAAAAATAAGAATACCTACGTTATTTTTTATTTATTTTTCCATTATCATAATAAAAGTGGGGTCAACAATTTGAAATCTTATTAATTACGACTGCTTTTTAACAAATATGCTGCATAAGGTATTCATTGTTAGCTTTTACACGCGACTTCGCGCTTTATTGATTTTTCCCGAGAACAAATAGTAGCATATGTTACTCTTTGAACCTCGAAATTTCCCCGTACAAAAAATCAAATTGATCCGTCACTAAGTAAGTAAGTGAGTAATACTATGTTTAAATATAATTTAAAAATATTCAAATACCACATTCTAGTCCTATTTCATCTGAGATGAAATACAAAACTTTGCAATAACTTCAAATATAAACCCTACTACTGATAATAAAATACATATCGAATATATAAAGTAAACGCCAGCAAGCTGCTGGAGAGCCAAAGGCTTAGCGACGCCTTTTTTAAAATCATCTAAGTGGTTCAACCATTTTTGGTAACTAGATCCATGAAAACGAGTCTTATAATGTTGAACGAAACCACATTCTAGCATTTGGAATATTAATCTATCAATTTCAGGCATAAATATAGTCATTTTTTTGCTATAAAAATATACTCTCGGAAAGAACATAACATTTACATCTAAAAATTTTAGCTTAGCGTTTGCTTGACCGTATCTTGACAATCCAAAATCAAAAACAAAAAGCTCTTTGTCCATTACCGTAGCAAAATTAGAAGTGCCATTTACAATTTTATTCATTTCAATAGGTATGTCTTCTATTTCCAACGTCACCCAGTTGTTGAAGATTTCAGGCTCATCAATGTACTTAGTTTTAAGATTAGCATCCCCGCCATAGTTCACACCATACTTCCGTGCGTCATAAAGATTATTAATATTATCTTCAAAATTTCTAATCTGAAGGAAAAGTAGCAGAGCAGAGGTGTAGGAGCATCTAAGAAGAAAGGTAGACCAAATCAAAGTACAAACAATTATTCGAGCGGTGATATTATTTGGCAATTTTTCGAGAGGGAGTCCCAAAAATAAAATAAATGAATTAAAGATAAAGTTAGCTTCTATTTTCAATTCGTCGGCTCCAAATATTTTTTTTATTTTTTTCCATGTGGGAATCTTCATCAAAAAGTTGAGGAGTACAACCATGGCCAACATTACTAAAATAACTATCCACACGTCTTTTTCTAAAGGATACGAAAGCAACTCCCAAGGACGAGGATTTTCCGGTACTACATTCACCCAAACCAAATATCCAAAATCATATGGATACGTCGTCCGGAATTCAGATTTGTTGTATGGCCAATGTATACCAAACCCAAAAAGAGCTGAATGAGCCTGGCCGGTCATAACATATTCTAATGTATCGAACCATTGCCCAATTGCGGTCTCCCCAGCAGCTGTTGATTCAGTTACGGTCACGACGCGCAGTGTGGCGTTGAGCTTATTCGCCATTAGCTTTGTGATTTCACCATCAACTCCCGAAGGACTGTTTGCACCACTAAGTAGCATTATCGGAGATCTTTCAAATCCAGATGCTATAAAAGGACACTGGTACATGTTATTAAACTTTCTAGGAAATAATTTCTTAAAACATTGGTCATTCTTACACCCGATGTACACTCGATCCAATCTACGAGGTTCCTTGTTGTAACAATTGCCAGGAATTATTGGAAAGTAATCGTAAACTACAGGGTCATGGTCGATATATTTTAGAACCAATACATTGCCAATAAAATATTCAGCAAGCATGCGAAATAAAACTCTTTCATCACACTGCATGCTAGAGCAAACTATAACATATTTTCCGCCTATATCGTAATTAGATTTTACTAATTGCTCCAAAATACTTGTCACATCATGTGTGTCATGACCAACTATGATAACTTGCGTCACTGGATGTGAAGCCGGAATAATTTTGTCCAATGTAGAAATGGCAAAGCCTCTTTGGTAATATCTGAAAAAAGCCTCCGCCGCTGCTAAACTCATGGAGGAGACACTAACTAAGGATGTGAAAAATGACCACACAAAATTGTATTCTGCTACTTTGGCAGCAATTTTGCAGAGAATTGCCGTATTTGACTCATTACTGGCCGAAGCGTTAGTACTTTCGAAAAGTTTGTAGTATTTATAATCTTCCATTTTTTCTGTATTAACAGTGCCGCCTGAGAAAATGAACTGAACGCATAAAATTCATAGAACAGGAAAAGGTCATAATTATTATTTGTTTGCCTTGGTAGCGTTTGCTTAGGATAGTGGTGCCCAACGCTCGGGCCATAGGTTAAATGTTAGCCCGTCAACGGTTGCGAGTTATCTATTTTCATATATTTTCCATGAAAGATTTTCCTACCGTAGAAGACCTTTCTAAGGAGCATGTCAAACAAAGTTCAAGACTGTTCAACCAGATTCGGGCTGAAGCTCAGATGGCCGATGATAGGTGTTAACTTTCTCACTTGGCTTTAAATTGTCTTCAAGTATAGTTCAATATTTGACCCCGTGACCCTTTGAATCGAGGATAGGTATCACATTCTACAACAATCGCCGCTTGTATGTTTGTCCGACTACGAGTATCACTTGAATACATTAGACATCGCGGCTTTTTTATATTCTATCGAAACGATATTGGTATAGGTAGACATTCACTATGTTGAGGCTAATTCCACTCAAGTGTAATACTGTATCATACCTAAAGGTTAAAGGTGGATAAAGATGTAACGTGGGAAGAAAAATATTTCCACGGTACACCCTAGGGAGCCCTTTCGATCGGATAATCTTTTTTAGCGTAATGTAGTTTGGCGTAATAGTTTCCGCATAAATTAAGATAAGATAAGACAACTCTTTATTAAAAAACCAGTTTTACAATACATAATTATAACAGGTAAAAGCTTATATATCTACTAGGTTTTTAATGGCGGCTTTATCGCTTAAAGCGATCTCTTCCAGGCAAACATGCACGTAAATAAATAATACAAAATAAGAGAGGCCTTAGAATATGACATTGATCAACATATTTAATAAAATGAAAATACAACGAAAAGATAAAATACAACGAATACATACTATAATTATTTTATTTTTTATTTTAAGCCTCATTAATCCCTAATAATACTTACAAAACATATTATTATGCACCTACAAAAAATACCACAAAGCGAATTTAATTATTAATTTAGTATTTTTAACCAAAGCATGCATGTGAGTACCTAAGCACATTAACATTATATTTATTGATAAAGAATACAACATTATTATTATGATGGACCTCTCAACGAGTAAAGGCCTCCTCCAATATTTTCCATTTCTTTCTGTCCTTTGCTTTGTTTATCCAATCTTTACCAGCTCGTTTAATTATTTCATTTATCCATTTCTGTTTTGGTCTTCCTCTTTTTCTTTTGATTAGTGGTCCTGTCCATGTTGTTGATTTTTTGTCCATTTTTCTTCATTCATGCGTGCTATGTGGCCAGCCCACTTCCACTTAAGCTTTTTACAATGTTCCAGAGCGTCAATGATGTTAGTTTGTTTTCTAATGTCAGTATTCCTAACTCTATCTTTTCTCTTAATGGATAGAATACTTCGTTCCATTGACCTTTGACATGTTTGTATTTTGTTTTCAGTATATTTGTCGAATATCCATGTTTGAGAGGCATAACTAAGACATGGCAATACGCAGGAATCTAGCACTTTTTTCTTAAGTGTCATGGGAAGCTTAGACTTAAGAACTTCCATATGACTCCAAAATTTGTTCCACGTAAGGTTTATACGTCTGTTTACTTCATCGTGGTGTCTAGAGTTTGCAAAAGATATTTGTTTGCCAAGATATACATATTCATTGACGTATTCTAAAGAAATGTTGTTCACTATAATGGGTATATGTTTACTATTTGTCATGATCTTCGTTTTTGTTGCATTTAATTCCAGACCTATTTCTTTACTTGCTATGAATAGCTCGTGGGTCATCTTTGCAAGTTGTTTTGGTGTTTCTGAGAAAAGAATGATGTCGTCTGCAAACCGTAGGTTATTTAGTAACTCTCCTTGTATATTAATGCCTTTTCTTTCCCATTGCAAATCTATCATGATATTCTGGAGAACTGTTATAAATATTCTAGATGAGATGGGGTCGCCTTGTCGGACGCCTCTACATATTTTTATTTCAGGGCCTTTCTAACTTAACACGACTTACACTTTTGCTATATATGTCTCTTATGAGTTCGATTGTTTCAGATGATACTCTACATTCCTGTAGAGCCTTCCACATGCTGTTGTGAGAAATGGAGTCGAAGGCTTTTGCATAATCAATAAAAGCTAGGTAAAGTGGTTTATGCCCTTCTTCGTATTTTTCTATAATCATGTTTAATGTGTGGATATGATCTGTAATCGAAAAGTGTTTCCTAAAACCTGCTTGTTCTGGTGGTTGGTATTGCTCTGTATATTTTGCAAGTCGCTCATCTAAACATGAAGCAAATAGCTTGTAGATACTTGGTTGTAAGCTTATTGGCCGGTAGTTGCCAATATCAGCTGGATCGCCCTTTTTAAATATTAAAATTATATCAGATTCAGCCAGGTCCTTTGGTATTCGTCTGTTCTCTAGGATTTTATTGAATAAACATGTTATGAATGGTGCTATTTGAAACTTTCCTATTTTTATTGCTTCACTTGGGATATCGTCTGGTCCATTACTTTTGTCGCTCTTTAAACGTTCAATTTTTTTTATTAATTCAGCGGTTGAAAATCTGTCTAGAATGATAGAGTCAGGATTTATTACCATACTCTCAAGATCTTTAGCTTTTGCGCAGTATAGGCCCTTGTAAAATGACGTAGCTATTTCTATTATTTAGGATCTCGAGTAGAGTAGAGTTCTCTTTTAGACATGGAATCCATTTTTTATTGGTATTTAGCACTTTGAATCCTTTCTTTAAACTGCCTGATGAACGCAAGTGGCTTTCTATAACATTTATTCTATGATCATAGTATTCCTCTTTTATGAGTTTAGGGATTTTCTTGAATAAATGACTTTGTTCTGTTTTTTCTTCTCGAGTTTTCCTACTTTTAGCAATCAGTTCATTTCTTCTCGATATGAGCATCTTTGTATGATCCGTGATGAAACTATATTTTGTTGGAGTTTTCGTTTTAATAGAGTTTAGACATTCTCTTAGTAAATTTCTGATTTTTTTATAGAGTAGCTCTACATTTTCATTATTCTCAATTCTTAAGCTGTTAATGTTTTTATTCAAAGCATTTATGAATTGTGTTTTTTCATGACCGGTTGTTAATTTACTAGTTCTGTTGTTAAATTTGCCTCTATTTATCTTTGTTTTTGATATTATTACATTGCTTCTTAATAACCGATGATCACATGAAGAAGATGGTTTGCTCAATATTTCGAGGTTTGTTTTTTTTTCGTTTACAGTTTGTTAGAATGTAGTCTATTTGACTCTTTTTCTTTTTTGGAGATAGCCATGTCCATATATTTTTGACATCTTTTTTAAACCAGCTATTTGTAACACATAGGTTATTTTCTTGACAAAATTGTAGCAGTCTTCTTCCTCTTTTATCTCGTTTTCCATAACAATAGTTACCTAGTAACTTTTCTTCACCGGCTCTACGTTGTCCAACTCTAGCGTTAAAATCTCCCATAATAATAAGGTGTGAGTAGCATTAATTTTGAATTTGCTGGAGCTGGTCATAAAAGTTTTTAATTTCTAAATCATTTGCATCGATCGTTGGCGCGTGTACTTGAATTATAGATAGCTTTGTGCTATCAAATATGAGGTTAAGGATGCATATTCGTTCTGATATTCCAATAAAACTCTCTTTTTTTAAACTCTGTTATATTTATATTTCTTTTTTATTATGAACCAGACTCCGTATTGGCCTTTAGTTTCTCCGTAATGGCAAAATATATGTTCGTCATCTTCAACAATATTGTAACCTGTTCTTCTTATTTCAGCCAGCCCGATAATATCATATTTTATATTCGATATTGATTCCTTAAAATGTATTAGCCTTACATGTGACAGAAGGGACCTTGCATTAAAAGTGCAGATGTATAGAGTTTGAATTGGAGGGTTTCGGTCTTTTGCCCCCGCGGTGACCAACCGTGGTGGGGGTGTTTGTGGAGAGGTCGTTTTTTGACAATTTTTGTTTAAGTTATTATCTTGTAGTGGTGGTGAAGCATATTTCGAAAAGTGAGATTTGGACGTCGTGTCATCATTTTGCTTTCGGTTACTTGTCAAATACTGGTGCATGTTTGAATTAATTTTTTTGGTTGGTTTTTTATTGGTAATTTTGCTGTAGTTAGGGTTTTCAGCAATGTATTCCGGAGATTCAGACAAGTTTCTTTTGTACTGACTTTGGTAGGGTTTATTTTGTTGTTTTTGTTGGGTTTGTGTACTGTCAGGGACAATTATGAGTTTATCGTATTTCAGAAAAGCTTTGCGTCCTTTATTCCTTTCTAAGATTAGTTTTTCAGTTAATTCTTTGCGTTTTGCAAGCACATCTGGAGGGAAGTCTTCTTTTATATTGTATGGAGTATCAATTAACATTTTCTTGTTTTTCAAAAGTTCTATTTTCATTCCCATTGTAGTTGTAGTCATAATAGTAGGTCTTATTTTATCATATTGGTTTTTGCCTAAACGCCTAACTTCTTCTATATTAATGCTGTTGCAATTTACTTTCATATCTTTATTTATAATTTCAAGAATATTATGTTGTAAATCGAAGTAGCTTCTTTCTTTTTCTTCTATGCCAAAGAATATTAAATTCCTTTTTCTCGTATGCCTTTCTATGGATAAATAATATATTATAAAGGAGAGACAGTATATGAGCATCCCAGCAAAGGCGGATAGGAGCTACTTGAGCTTAGTGCGATAATTGGAGACATGGTCATATTTACGCAAGCCAAATATAAACCGTATGCAGAAATTTTGGAGGCGCTCAAGTTTGTCGAACTGCTCCTGGGTTAGATCAAGGTAACAAACGTCTGCGTAATCAAGAATCGGCAATAGGAGAGATTGTGCAAGCGCAGTTTTAGTGGTAATTGGTAGAAAGTTGCGTAACCTACGTAACGAACCGGCAGACGCAATTAATTTACGGCTCACTTCTGTGAGCTGAGCATCCCAAGATAAATTGGACTCAAATATTATGCCGAGATTCTTCACAGTTATGCTAAAGGGGATTGTTGCGCCATCGAAAACTACTCGCAGAAGGTTATCTCAGTCAATTTGACATGTTTGGCGAGAACTACATATAATGATTACCTGCGTCTTCAGAGAATTCACTTTCAGTCCGTAGGAGTTACTCCAGTCAGAAATGCGACACAGGTCCTGGTTCATTTCTTCTACCGCTTCGGCAAACCAACCAAGAGGAACCTGAGAGTATAACTGCAAATCATCTGCATAAAGGTGATAGGACAAAGAGAGATGAAGTGAAATAGAGTTGATAAAAATTGCAAAAAGCAGTGGAGATAAGACGCCACCCTGAGGAACTCCGGCAGATAAGTCACACCATGAAGAAAAAGATTCATCAAAGCGAACCTTCTGCCGTCGATCATACAGGTAACTATGAAACCAGTCCATCACCGTTGGAAATATGTTAATAGAGCGAAGTAAGGACAAAAGGATATCAAGGTCAACTGAGTTGAATGTATTGCTAAAGTCCAAAAGCGTCAATCCGGTTAACTGGCCATTGTCGATACCTAAACGTATATCTTCAGAGATCTTAACTAGAGCAGTAACCGTACAGTGCCCAGGACGAAAGCCAGACTGATAAGAATTTAATAAATCATTCTTAGTAAGGAACATATTCAGTTGATTGTGAACCAACCGCTCAAGGACTTTAGATAGAAAGGGTAATATAGAAATGGGCCGATAATCGGAAAAAGATTTTGGGTAAGCCTTTTTTGGCAACGGAATGACTTGTGCATCTTTCCATAAATGATAGGAAAACGCCATTCGCGACTGAGGAATTAAAAATATGAGATAGAATAGGTAGAAGGCAATCGAGAATGGGTAAAATCATATTACGACTAATCATGTCCAGTCCAACGGCATTAGAGGATATTGAGAGAATGCTCTTTCTAACATCACAAGCGGTAAATTCACGAAATACAAAAGGAGATAGGTCTGGAGTTGAGAGACTAGATAGACGTTGCAGAGAGCTGGCTTTGGCAGGGGACGTAGAAAAATGACGCAGTAAGCAGAATAAAACGCAGAATGGTTTTACTGGTATAATTTTAACTCTAATTCGCTGTGTGCGCCCCGTTGCAATTGGCGCACTTGAGTGGTGCGTCGGCTGGGTTCGGGCACTCTGAGCCAAAGTGACCCCCTGCGCATTTGACGCACTTCTGTGGCCTGTGGCAGTTGGCCGACGAGTGCCCGAAGGACTGGCACCGGTGGCATTGCGGGACGGTGGTGCGCCCCTTCCATGCCTCGATCACCACTCGAGGCATGTTGAGGAGCTCTGTGGTGCGAAGAAGCGCTCTAGCTGGTCCCGCTCCATAGGCTCCAGCTGGATATGATATACGTTCTTCGTCGCCCGTGGCCGTGTGAGGAGCGCACGGGCGAACAGGGCTGGATAACCCAGGGCCTTCAGAGCTTCCATAATAGTGTCCCCATCCGTTCCTTGTGGAAGCCCCCACAGCGCTGCCTTCACCGGCTTCTCGCTTTCCAGCGAGTAGCAGGACCAATACAAAAAGGGGGTCCTGGTCTGCTCCTCGATGAGGTATCTTTGGACCATCCTAAACTCCTCTGCCGATTTAGGACGGAATCGGACTCCCTTGTCCAGGGGTCTCACGTTAGGCGCGTGGCCCAGGCGGTTCCTCAGCACTCCCAGGTGCCTGGGCCACTCAGGGAAGTCTTCCACGATGATAGGAGGATAAGATGGTGGTTCTGGTAGTAGCGGCGTTATGAGGTCTCGTCCCTGTCACCTGTGATTGGCAAGGCGACTGGGGAGGGCGGGCAGGTGGTGGCGAGCGAGCAGCTGATGCATATGTGGTTGGCTCGGCACTTGTTGCCATTGCTGTCGAAACTGTGAAGGGCAGCGACTGCAAGGTCATCGCTGTAGTTGCGGCTGACACTATCTCGGCCGCTGCGCCCGACTCAAACGCTGCATAGGACGTTGAGCCGGTGTGCATGAGGCCGCTTCTTCCCTGATCCAAGGAGAGTGACATGTCCGCCATCTCAGTGGAGTCGTCTGGGGCGGACACGTGAGCGGCCTGTTGCAGTGGTACTGGTGGTGCCATCTGACGGGTTGGTGTCAATATTGAGGAGGTAAACTGGCGTTGCGTCCAGGGCTCGCACTCGAGACGACCCTCGCGCCGGTAGGCGGAGTCGAAGTTCGGTGCGGAACACACGCCCTGAGGCTTGTCAGGTGTAGGGGCGGTTCGTTCGGATTAACCCACACGCCCGCAGGCAGAGTCCAGATCCGATGCGGAACACACGCACCCTGAGGCTTAACGCTGCGCACCTGCGCTCCGTGGGGTGTGGCGGGAAGGGGTCACTGCCTCTGGGGACGAATCCCAAATTGAGCATCATTTAGCGAAATGTTCCTAGCGAGCTGACCATTAAGCAAACTGTCGAAGACAATTTTTCAGCTGTTGTTGCTAAAGAAATAGGCCTGTAATTTACTTTATTAAAAATATCTCCTGTCTTATTTTTAACAATTGGGACAACTATAGTTTTCATCATCTCCATAGGCAGATACTGATGATTTATACAAAAAGAATATAGTAACGAGAACACTCGAGGTAAATGGACACCAGCGCACTGAAAATGTTCGGTGCTGAGTATTGCTGAGCTCATCGTGACTTACCTCGTTTCATTTTATGTATTGTTGAAGCAATTTGCTTAATTTTGAAACGTATTAAGTCATCTTTGTCGGCTATGGACTCATCATCAATCATCGTAGCCATTGGGACCCTTTCTTGGGGGCAGAGGTAAGACTGAAACTTTAAATTGGGGTTTAATAAGTTTTGTAATTTCTTTCGGATCGCTTACCCCATCAATAGGGGGCTCTAGGCTTAGTGTTCAATTCAGATGTGCTTTGCCAAAACTGTCTAAAATCGTTTTTTGCATGACTAGCTGCCATTATGTACATTTTTATTTGATCATGGTTCCTCAGACAATATTTTAATTTACTTTGAATTTAATCGTCCTGTTTCATCTTTTCAAAATATAGACCTGCACAAGATTTTCCACAAAGTAACCACTGTTGAAAGCTGAGCCTAGCTTTCCTGTGAGCTTTTTGCACATGTAAATTCCAGCCAGCATTATTTATATTTTTAGAAGTTGGTTATGTATTTGTGTGTTGAGGCCCTTTATAACTTTCTGTTGCGGCTTTTTTTTTAAACTAAAATAATATTATTGTACAGTTGATCTATTTCTATTTGATGGGTCGTATCATAACAAATTTGGTTACAACAACTTCTAAAATTGGTCGGAAAATCTATATTTTTGAGTTGACTGTTGCATAATTCAAAATAATTTTTGACTTGTTCTTTATCTCTGTCTCCCCAAATAACTTTGACATGTGGTTGAGAATGCTTACAAGATCTTATACGTACTGTTTCGATGTCACACTGTATTTCTGTATAAAAATGATCAGAGTTGAAAATATCATATATGATTTTTACTGACAAAATTGATTTCCAGGCCAATTCGGTAACAACACTGTGGTCCAGCCATCTCTTAGAACCTTGAGCATCACTTATACCACGTACCAGATTTTATATCTAACATTTTATGCACATAACCATTGTTGATCACTACAAAAATTAACAAGTTCAAGACCAAATCGCTCACCTAGATGTGCATTGAAATGTCCTAACATGTATACTGCTTCTGCATCGCAAAGCACGCACTGCTAATTTTAGCGCATAATTTATCAGCGTGTCGGTCCCAAATCAGAGCTGAGTCCAGTTCAAATCCCAGGAATGTGGTGCACTTTGGCTGGTCCAGTACATTCCCATTTACTTTTACTAGTAACGGCCTACGGTTTCGTCTAAGCATTAACTCGCCGAATTTGCTTTCATCTGTCCAAATGTATGTATGTATGTATGTTGGTTCTCGCGTACAGGCCGCAATTTTCATCCGATCTTAACGAAACTTGGTATAAGTATAGGTTCTTTAAATTTTTAGATTTTTTTGTCGTCGGTGTTCTTTGATTGGGGGTTTTGGTAGTTTGGTTTTCATAAAAAAGGGGAAGTTTGCCACTGCACTATTTACCAACCGATTTGCATGAAATTCAGAATGTAGATTAAATACATTGTTATCAGAAAATTTGCAAAATATGAGCAATATTGGTCAAGTGGTTGTCAAGATATTAAGGTTTTCGTTTCTGATTTTGATAACAATTTATCGAAGCATGAACGTTGCTTCGCGGTCAGGTCTTGGCTGGGTGACCGAAAGTGGCATTTAACTACTGGGTACTTCCGTGGGTCGGATGACACGTTAATTTGTAGGTCCCGGTTGTTAGTCATGGTATAGCAGTCGTTAAGCCATATCAGAGTCCACTAGGGCGGCCTAAAACTCTTGACACAAGAGTACGCCACTTCACTCACACGGAAAGAAAAGAAAACTGAAGAAGTATTATGCATGTATTAAGCAGTTACATTATTCTTGAACAAAGTACTTTTGCACTTTTTTTGGTGATTTTATTATTTCTTAGAAGTTAAATATCTTAGAGTGTAGCAGTTCGTAATCTGGGAAAAGACAGACCACTCGCACATGTGCGCTCACAAGAAAATATTGAAGGTGATGTCGGAATAAACTAAAAAAAACAATTTGTGACTTAAACCATTTAAAAATAAAGACAAAGAAACAATAAAGTTGGCCTTTCATTAGGGCTATTGTTTATTTTATTGTGATAATATGTTTGTTAACTGATTCAGCTTTCGTTAAATTAGGTTGTTCGAAAAAAGTATTAAGTACCTAGGTAGGTAGTAGGCAATTTCTCATGGCACACATAAATAATGTGTGTAACAAACTTAGAATAGTTTTAAATAAATTCTATGAACTGTCATATGTACCTATTAAATCGTGGCACATTATATTGTGTGGACTACGCACTTGTAGACGCTATTATCTATATTTCAAAACAATTAATTAAAACAACTAAAAATCATCCCACCCGCAAAGAAGCTAAGCCACAATTAAAAATAGATCATTATCAGAACAATTACTTAGGAAAGCTTACAAGAAAATGTATTGTGCCTAAATTGTGCAATAGTTACGACATACCATCCGATACTCAGTTTAAAAATAAACCTGCCTATAAAATAGCTTTGAAAAATTGTTCCTAGAAACTATTAAGTAAGTATTAAATAACGACTGTATACGACACAGCATTTTTGATAATAATTATAATATACATAGTAAATAAACATCACAATAACATTAGATAAGAGAGAACTACTGCCTACAAACTGCTTTGCAGTTTGGCAGAAACGAAATTTGAGCTCATGTATTTTTATATTTATCAATAAATTAAAAAAAAAGGTACGTAACATATTAGAGTTGGATGAAAATTACTTTTCTCGCGAGGTCTACAGTTCGCAGTACTGCTAGTTTTATTCTTTTTTTTACAGAAGCCTTTATTTGTCCAGTGGGTAAATAAATTTTTACAATGGATTTTAGTGGACCTAGCGACTTTTTTTTTCATTAACACACAACTATAAGTTGATAATACTATATTTTTTATTATATAGTTAATGAAGATTTGCCGGCGTTAGGATAATAAATAATAAATCCTTTTATTGAATACAACACAGGTTCATTCATTACCGACATAACTAAATTTATTTACAATTAAGTAAGTATATGTTACCAGCGACTGCATCTGCGTGGACTAATATTTTTTCCTGATGGTGATAAGAATTAATTAAGTAAAAAGTTACGGTGTCACTCTTCTTCTTCGGCAGCACATCGGCTGCATATTTCGGGTTCCTCTCGCGCGGTTGCTCTGTTTGGTATGAACGGATAATGATAATGGTGCCTCATTACCTTACCTTATAATCATTATTATCAGTCATTTTCGACATTATGTATTCGACATCTTTAAAAAAAGAATCATCCAATGCGAAGCATGCATACTGTGATATCGTTTAATACATATTTTAACTAACTTTCCCGCTCGCACGGGAACGCTCGCTAATTTTCGGGATAAAAAGGATATGATCCAACACCATGCTGCAAACCTAAACTATACCAAATTTCATTAGAATTAATCCAGCAGTTTCGGAGTTATGGAAATCCAGAAACAGAAAGAGAGACAGATAAAGATAAAAAAATTACAGATTTGCGTTTTGTTTCTTTAAAAACATTCTGAATTTTGCCAGACTTATCTTCAGAGGACGCTTCAAATATGGCAATGCGATGTCAATTTGGTCGAGTCGATTATTAAGAGCCGGTTCCGCGAACGTGGTGGATGTGCTGCAGTACAGAGGGAGGCGAAACATTATGCAAAAAGAGTCATTGTACTGCAATTTAAATGTACGATTATATTCAACGTCATATTTACACCACAAGTGTGAAAAGTATAGTGCAGTACAATATCTCTTAAAGAGCAATATTTTCGCCTCGCTCGAGCAGCCCCCAAACTTTCTACTTTACCTATTTGTAAAACTTTATCTCGTCTCATTTCAAGCGCTTAACAATTTTTTTAGTTTTTTTTGGAATTGATACTTTGTAAAGGCAGGCCGTCATGTGACGCTGATTCTATTAGTCTAATTGGATTTTACCAAAGATATACTTAGTAAAGTAGTTTTATTATTGGATTTAACCCCTAAAGTCGAGTGATACTGCTATTTTGTTCGTAGTAGAAAATTTGCTGATTGATTTATTTAGTGTGTACCCATCTGTAATTTAAAATCTTGGGCCACCTATGTATCTCTAAAGCATTCTCTTGTTTCTGGTCCACATACTCATCTTTTAACGATGGTAATATTTTACGCTTAGTAAAAATTGTGCGACATTGCATGCCAGAGCAACTAGATAATGACATAATTACAATTCACTCGATTATTACAAAATATTGGTCCTTATTGACCGAGTGGATTTTTGTCAATGCCATGGGGAACACATTAATTCTAAATTACGGTCATTTACTAGCTACTTTTTTTGTCGTATTGGACAATTTATACCTTGATGAACAATAAGATAGGCAATAATAACGATTTGGATGAGTGTGCATAGCAGCATATCACGCAGCCATCTAGTAGGAACTATTAGTATAACACATACAATTTTAAAATTAAATCTAATAACACGCTTCGGTATATATTTTGTTTGATAGTTGTACAAGGCCATAAGAACTATATCTACAATACTGTTCTAAAGAGGACAGATTTTAATTTTTGTATGTTACAAATAAACTACGTACCTACTTAAGTCAAGCTCAACGCAAAACAATTATCCTCACCCTTGCTAACAACACCCAAATAAGGGACTAGTTTAGAATAGCCTTATGTCTAAATGTTCGCGAACGGCCGCGCTGCGGAGCTTGGCGCCTAGCCACTATCATCCTAGGGAATTAATACTGTCTGTTCAATTAGTAGTAAAAAACATTATTTTTTTACTCACATAAATATTTATTAACACATAAAAACAAACTTTTTCAAATAAAGATAATAATGTTCAGAAAACCGAATAAAAGGGAAATCATTACAACTTCGGTAGGTATGTTTTACTACTAAAATTAAACATACATTTACCAAAATAGAATCTTAAATATTCAAGTGTGCAAAATGGATGCCATCATTACCACCGAAGGACAAAAACGCCGAGCAGAGTTGTGATCACTAGACATCAATAATTCATTTTCGTAGGTCTTCAAATAGGGCATGTATTTCATCATCATGTTCAGGACAGGAGCCGCATCTAAAGACGCGTTCACATAAGGATGCGATGACGTAGAAGATACGTCAACAGGAATATCCGAGGCTACGAAGTGCTTTAAGTCTTCTGGAGCTTGCGTGATTTCGCCTGTCGCTTCATTGTCACTGCCATCTCCCGAATCCTGTTCATTAACTTGCCGGCGCATCTAAAAATTTGTAAACAATGATATTTCACGTTATATTAACCACATACTAAGACTAGAATATATAGACGAGGTGACTGACACCTTTAGTATTAATTAATACGATTTTTTTTACTTCATAGTCGAAACGAAACCGGAAATGAAAATTATTCCCATTTCTTCTACGGCCCTGTAGATCAAAGTAAGAGTACTTCTAATAGAATATACTCGTAACAGAACAGAATAGAATGATACAAAACGACAGGCTTTGCCTTGTTTGGGACTTGAAGATTTGTGTGGATGTGCTCCCATATTATATTAACAATTTACCTCAAAAGATTTTTTGCAAGGTCTTTCAGCCTACAATATTTAATGTTTTTACACGTTTGCCCAAAAAGAGGGTAAAGTTTTTAAGTGTACGTTTGTATATTTGTATGTTTACTACTCTCTATGTTCACGTAGTGATCCTCTAAATCCTAAATTGGTAAACCGATTTTGATGTGCGAAGTGTGTTTGGACTCGATTTTAACTATAGGTGGTCATAGGCTATAATTTGCATACCCATATGCAGGCTTTACTCGTTAAGATACAGTGTACTAATTTTTATGCAGTCAGGTATACAACGGGGTGATAAGTTTGACGTGTCTGTACTCATATTAGCTCCCAAACGGATGTACCTACTGATATTGATTTTAATTTTTTATTTACAAGCTATATTAGTCTCGGTCCAAGATGTCCACCGCCACAAAATGGCAGACTACAATTTTGTACTCAATTACCATAACATGGGTATCAAATGAAAGGGCCTGACTAGAACATAGTGTAGAGTACTTATACACTATGATCATTTCAAATCCAACTTAGCTGCCATAACTAATTTCGGGGTTTTTTCAATATTTTCAATTTCACTTGCTTGAAATCGCTTCTGACCAGTTGTTGTCATGTGTGTTTGTGTGTGTAGTTTAGAAATCCAATGGGGAGCAACTCAACAACCTCTTTCGTGGCTCAAGACTTCAAAACGGTATTTTATATAAATAAACTATGTATGAAATCATGACTTCAAAAGAATTATTCGCTGATAATAAAAAAAAACACCTAACCACCCAACCAAAAATTTTAACCTAACCATATCGAGACCCCACTCGATATGGTTAGGTGAAAATTTTTATTCATACATCTCATTTCACATGCATATCATTGTAGTACTACGAAACCCTTATAAAAGGTTATTTATTGTGCTAATTCGATTTATCATTTCAAACTAGCCGTATACTTTTATGTCACCGGGACAAACGCCCATGCTAGGCCTGCTGGTAGTATTTTCCCAAATCAACAAAAAAGGCCTGTTACTCTTGATGACAGAGAATTACATATTACTTAAAATAAAAGAAAATTCAAAATGAACAGAACTTTTCCTGTGCTTGAAGACGCTTCATTCTCCAAACGATCTAGCGCTGCTTGCAACTCGCGTACTGTTTCAGCTGTAATTAGTTTTGTTATTAAATGTGAAATACGAATTTGTAAGTACGCATTCTACCTAAATAAATAAAATTCATTAATTGACATAATCGTTTCCGAGTTGGTAAATTGTTATTTAAATTCTCACAACTACATTAATACTAGTACTAGGTAACTACATACGCTGAAGTAAAGTTTTTTGTTCTTATGTCTCACATAGTCTCAGCATCAATATTTATCAGCAGAAGTAAATCTTACGGTCTGTTAAATAATCATCCGACATGTTTCGGTTAGGAGTGCTAAATTCATTAGCTGTTAAATTAACCCTTTGTACTTCAAAGCTATCTAATACGCCTTCTTTCATAATTGTATTCATACTAGTCACAGCTTCATACGATGAAGTACTCGTAAATAATGTTATTGTGTTTGTTACATTAACCTTCAAATCATTATCATATAATGTGTCATTTTCTGCAACCAAATAATATGTTAGATGTTTACTAGGTCAACAGTGGCATCTTTACTTTCCATTAGCAACTTTACCTATCATTTCCTAAATTAGTTTAAACCAAATATTTATTTTTATCTGTGGCTTTTAGTGCAATCTTAGATATATTGGTAGATTCTATGATAATTTGCGCTATCCCAAAAAAATATTCTAGCTGGTAACTCCGTTATCTGTCAAGCAATGTGATTTTTTATTTCATATGGTAAATTCTGCTCGCGGCGCTATTGAAATAAATTTGAAATTATACACAGAAAACCAAGGTTCTGGTACGTAGTATATATTGAATTGTATAGAATATATCCTCATATGATTTTTTGTAATGGTTCAATGCAATGTAGGTATTCGAAACAACTAATTCGTTTATGGTAAATCTAATTATTACTTTATGGTATGATATTATTAATACGGACCATGCAAATCGTTTATCAATCCTGCTATTTTAGTATTCAATGATGGATTTTGTTCAGTAACTTCCATATTGTAATCATAATAAAATTCATTTCTACGTCTCACTAGAGTTTCGGTCATATCATTATCTGCAACATGAGAGTTAATAATAAATAATATTTTTTTTATTCCGTTTTAAATGTATATCTACTGTTAAGCAACTTACTGTCATCTTTTTCACCTTCTGTGTTGGACAAATCTTCCAATTTGTAAGCTTCTGGTCTTCCGATCATTTGCAATTTCGTATTTCGTTTTGAGCTGGAATTTTGGTTATCTTGTGATTTATTCGATAACCTATCGAACATACGTATAGTCACTTTGCCAATACTGTAATCGCTCATATCAATTCGTTCAACTACGTGTCTTTTCTGCATTGAATTAAAATGCGATATCGTATCAACTTCACTACTTTTCATGGTAATCATGGCTAAATAGTTGAGATATATTTCATCTAAAGTTCCTTGGAATATTGTTTCGTTTCTTTCTATTTCAAGCACTGAATTTAAAAGTATGTGGTCTTCTATAGTCATCGACTCGTCAACATCAACAAGTCCATTGATTTCGTTTTCTGCAATTGGCAAATTGTTGTGAAAATTTTTGATCAGATACGAATTTTACGTCTATTATTACAGACCATTATTAACTCTTTGCCTTGTTAGTCTTCTTTGAAAATGTATACTTTGGGAATGTAATGACTACATCCATCTTTCTATCGATTGATTCTAGATCCCTATCAATATTTTATGAAGATAACTAAACTTCGCTAATTAATTTTATGAAATTGAGATATTGGTAAACCAAAGTCTATTAAAAATAAAATACATTTTGCTAATTATTTTACCGAACGGAGCAGAGGTCTCAAGGAAGACAACATTTTAGCTAATTACGTACCTAGGTACTATCAACCTTATATACCCTTATAACCTTATATCTTATATAATAGGTATATGGGCACCTATAAAATGCTTTCGGAGTCGGATAATCAATCAATCAAATTACGGTAGTCGCAGAGTGAAGTTAAAAACCGACAGGGTCTGGAGCGAGAAGGACACGCAGTGGCTGGAACACTAGGGTTGTAGAGCGGCCGGTAGAGAATCGGCCCTTGGGGCGCGAAATTGCACACCAACCGCTCTATGGTCCTGAGACGACCGTTCAACAGCAACTAAGGACGTGGAGTGAAAATTAATACAATGGCTGTAATAAAATACCTACATGTAAAACGAAAACACAATTTTAAGACCCAGAAAAAAACAGAATACAGTTAATCCCGACAAACTCAAGAACGTAGACAAAGAACTGAAAAATTGATGAAAACTAAGGTATATATATTTTTAACCGACTTTCTTCCTATAGTGTAGAGAAACTATGAAAGGATTTTAAAAAATTCAATTCCTAATAGCCCAGAGGTCAAACTACAGAAGAATTCGATAAAGTAAAATTAAAATCCCGTAGATTTGTAAAAACATCTACTCTAACCATAAAGCGACTTCTTCCACAGCCGACCATGAAAGTCCGTGCCCAAATCATTTGAGCGAAGTCACCGTAAAAATGATTGCTTGAGTAGGACCTAAAACATTCTAAATTTGGTATAAATATACCGAATTCAGTATAGAAACATACTAGTACTTACTACTTATGCCACGAAAGCACAATCTACATCTAAAAGTAAAAAATATTCAGCAGCGTATTAGAAGCTAGTTACAGGTAGGTACTGTCACAAACCTAAACCCAAAAGAGCTCACCTAAACAACTTTTATCTCTAGAATCAATTTTGGTATGCGAAAACATTTGTATAGGAAATGGAGAATTTGTTTTGAATTGTTTCAGAATCATTATAGTATTGTGTCAGAATGTTCGCTTTGCCATAAGGGTTAGAGTTTGTATTGAACTTAATATTAACAAACTACCAAATCGTTCAATAACTAACATTATAACACAATGTAATTGTAGTCCTGAAAAAAATCAAATAACAGAGTTGGGCCCTTCATTGGTCTCGTAAAGAATGAGGAATACGCTGAACGAGAGTATAACGAGAGCAAATCACTGCCTACTGTAAATTACTTTTATACATTCCTACTCGATAATCATATAATACTACTTACGGCTCGTAATACGTAACGTTTGCATTGAAATATTTAGTCTGCATAAACCAGATGTCCACCATTGACTCTATCCTTAGCCCAGGCGACTCTCCGACAACAGAAGCCACGCACTGACCTACGTTTATTGAATCTGAAAATTATTTATAATATACCTACCTACCAATAGTATATAGCAAGCATATAGTAAAATGAAATGATAAAATGGATGTTACTTAAGTTAGGTCGACGTCTGTAGTACCTTAGTATCTAATGTCGCTACTCGCTGCTAAGTAATTAGCAGCGACATTAGATTTAGATTGATGAGATGAAATGTCGCAACTATCATGCTAGGCTTTACAACTATGAGAATAATGGTAGAAAATCCCTCCTAAAACTTTGAAAAATTTCGACTATCGCCGAAAACACTAAGGACGGCAAAAAGAGACTACTATAGGCGTTAAAAAGTGTGAAAGTTTTCATATTTTGTTGTTTTTGCCGCTTGTTAATCACCCCTATTACCCTTGCTATATGACGTTGTTCTATAAGTCAGTCATAAACAACATTACAAAGGTCACGGCAGACATCGTGTTCTTCCGGCACTATCGGCGGCCGGCACTGGTTAGCCCATAGCTGAGCCTCATATGCTAGCTCTTCCACCCATCGCTGAAACCAAAATGTTGAGCTCATCCGCTTTTTCGTAACGGCAAGAGTGGGCACTAAGTGGCTAATTAAAAAGCACCCTTTTTACTGACTGCCCAAAAAAGGAGAAGTTGGATACTCAATTCCATAGTTTTTTATGTTTCTTACCTGACTTCTATATATACTTCTTGAGTGGTCCCATTAAAATTTTATTAAAATCGTTTAATTAAGTTCTGTCGGCAACTGCCGAAATGATGTGGTTATTACTTTTATTAAAGTTTATAAAGCGCTGCTGCTGTAGCTTCGGAAATCTTTACCTATTGAAGGGAGCGCTCTCCATTTATACTTTTCTATTCACTGTCTTAAGAAATGATTACCAGTTTGAGCATGTTCCCAGCGCTGGGCAGGCCTGGCACCTTGCCACTAGCTACGTCATTCCTCCTGCGGTTCAGTCGAGCAAGAATGAGCGCCTTCTCTTCGGCCGACATATCCCCCGTAATGTAGCCCGAACAAGTCGGACTCGCCTTCAAGATTATCAAAACATACAAGCTAGTAGCTCTTAATAATTCTTGTTAAGCAGTAATAAAAATAGTTATAGATGCAGTTCAAAGTATACCTATACCTTTGTAGCTTAGCGTTGTGCGCTTTTTTCTTTGTTCATAACCAGTGACACAACCGCAATGCAAAATAATACATAGCGTTTGATCAATCACAGCGCCTATCCTACATCGAAGTGCTAGGTATAGTATGAACCAAAGCTGATCCAAGCATAACACATAGAAGAGGTATGACTATTATGAGATAATTGAAGAACTTTTAATTATCACTCTCTGTACCTACAGTGATGTTTACAACGAATATAATACTTAAACTGTACCTATACGATTACATACTAATTCAGTCACGAAGTCGCGCCCCTCCACGCCAAATTACGTTTACAGGTGTAAACGTTATATCTTAGAAAAATACTAGAGAAATCTTTGGTTCTATGGAGGAACGCGCCTCCGTCAGTGATCATGTCTATACCTACTATCACATCTATCTTCATTACTGCGTTATAAATACAACAAATCCGTACATCAACAAACTGGCACAATGTGTGAGCATTGGTGTATCCGCACATTTTCGCCCCGCAATAGCTGACGGCATGGCCGGATGTCACCACAAACAAACAGCTAATAAATGCAGCAACGCCAAGCATTTTCAATAAAAACACACCCGCCGTTGGAACTAACTAGCATTTTATTTTATATTATCTTCGCTCTTATAATATTTAGCAGAATTTTGACAGATGTTGACATGATCATATAACATAAAGAAAAAGCTCGTGCTCTTTGATGAGATTCAAGTTGAATTCATAATTGATTCCTCGTTAATACGTTAAATAAATTTATATTACAGGTAAAAATCTCTTTACTGTCAAATATAGAATACACTAAAAAAAATAAAAACAAGAAAAAGGGCACTAAAACTGTTTCAATTTGGCAGGAAAAACATAGAATCAGGAATATACTTAATTTACAAGGAATGATAGTAAGTTTGGTTACAAGACGAGTTTGATCACGAGGACCACCACGTTTGCATGAATTTTAGTTTGACCAATAGATTTTTTCTTCTTTTATGTAGGTCAAATCAGTTTGTCAAAATAGTTTGACATCGTGTTAGCGCCGGCGTCATTTACGTGTTCAATATTTACAATGTTATCGGCTAAGCGTGTTCCGATATATTTATGATATGAACTCAAAAACATTGTAAAAACTAATCTTACAAAATGAACATTTAATGAAATTGCTTCATATTGTGATTAACGACTGCTTAGAGGAGGAAATATTCCCCTACAGCCTAAAACATGGTAAGTTAATCGACTGTATAAAAAGGGAGATTGTACAGAGCTTCGGAACTACCGACCAGTATGTTTTTTACCGACTATATCCAAGATATTGGAATCAATAATTAAAAGTAAAATAATTAATTACTTTGAAGAAAATAATCTCTTAATAAACTAAGTCTCAATTTGGATTTCGAAAAGTTAAGATATATTGTGATTTGTCTAAAGCATTTGATTGTTTGAGACACGACATTCTGTTAATAAAATTAGAGTACTATGGAGTTCAAGGCCCCGAACTAATCATGATGCGTACTTACTTACAACATCGGAAACTTGCTGTGTATGTTACTATACAAGCTCTAGGATTACAAATGTAGATATAGGAATGCCCCAAGCATTAATAGTGTTGTATTGACATATCAATCTAGGAAAAGTGTTGATAATAATGTCGTCTTAGAAGAAAATATATTCTTGGGATACACAATAGATTACAGAATTACCCATTCAAAGCATATTGCTAAATTGTGTAAAAAGATGTCAAGTGCCAATTATGCATTGGTGATATTAAAGCCATTATTAGATAAGTCTGCAATGTTGTCAGTGTATTACGCCTACACACATTCTATAATTAAATACGCAATAACTGTCTGGGGAAATGGTACGGATGTAATAAAAGTACTAAGAGCTCAGAAAAAAAGCTATAAGAATTATATTTGGACTACGTAAACGGGCGTCAGCTAGTACAAATCTATATAGTTTTACAAATTTTCTTAAATTACCGTGCAGCACGTACAGTTTGAAGTATTTTTACATTAACATCTGCAGATAAACCTACTGAAATGTATTTGTTAAAAATAGCTTTTTCTTTTTACATAAAGATGATTCATCTATGTTCAATCCGAATGTCGTAAATTTAATCCTTAACATACTACAGTCGTGTGGAGTATTTTTCAGTAATTATTAATTCTTTATTACATAACATATCTGATTTTATGTATTCATTCTTTGAACAATTATTTTCATGGCTGTTTAATTATGTATTTATAGTTTGTGACAATATTCCGATAACTACCAGATGTAATGAAATTCCTGAATAATTTGTATGGGTTTAGATTTGCATTTTTTTTATATCTGTTACATAATATAACTATTATTGTGTGATGTGCTTAGGATTATGAAAGTATTGTGCATCGAGACGATGCACCGAACGGATGGCCGAATGTCGTAAATTTGTAGTATTGAAAGATTTTATTTGGAATTAATATTGTCATTTTTATACTTGCAACATTAAAACACATGTTTCTGATTGGTCGATATAAAGACCAATCAGAAACGAGAGCCAATTAGTTAGTTTTCAAGAAAAGAAAATGTGTTGTCTGGCTCAACTGTAATAGCAATACTTTATGTCTGACTCTCTTTGCCATAGTGAACATCATAACCACAACCAAATTATAAAAGGATTTAAAAGACAACTTTGTAAATGAAAGAGCTGATATATTATGAGAAAAACACCTGAGGTTATAAACTAGCGACTTTGCTTTTGTTTGCCTAGATCGCGTTACTATTGCATATTAAATGCATTGTTTTTAACTGCAAAGCACACGACGCCGGTTTTATGATCTTGTTTAAAAAATGTCGCCTGTAAGGCGCCAATAATGCCACGTAAATTTTGTAGACTGTTTCATGCATACATACGTAGAATCCGGTAAGTGCGAGGGAGGAGACTGTAAAAATATATTTATTTTTGTGGATAATTGCAGTTTTAGTTTGCCAAATAAAGATATTTGTGATAAGGTTAATTGAAGACAATCCTTTTATTCTTTCCGTTAAATATTACAGTCGCAAATTGTTGAATTATCTATATTTCAAAATATTTTTTTATTTAATGCCAATATTTACGTCTGTTAGATAATTATAGATACATTTGCTAAAGTTAGCTTATAATGACAATTCACTGAAAAGAAAATAATATTTAAATAATATTATTGTCCCAACGGCCGCCAGTGGTGGTCGTTGGCACAGAAATTTAAAGTTTGTTCTAACGTCCTTCACTGGTGCCCGTTTTAGTGGGAGCCGTGAGGAGTAAACCTAACATAAGTGGTTATAAGGCCAATAAATAATTTCATTTCATTTCATTACGATTTTATTGTTATTGTAACTAGATGCCATTCAAGTCAGACATCCCTCTGTTTCATTACCCAGTCGAGGTACTCATATGACGTTCTACGTCATCGCAACCCGCGACCATACCAGAGTCTTTTTTCTGATCGCCCAGCGGTACCATCTAGATAGAAAGATAGATCAACGCTTTATTGTAGACGCACAAAACATAACAATACAAAAATATAAATTTACATGTAGTGCCACAAGTGGCGGCCTAAAATATCGCTAAAAGCGATCTTTTCCAGGCCACCTTATTAGGATGGAGACCTTTGAAAAGAAAGTATAGGACGGGGTTCTACTTACAATAAAGAAAGTAATATATACATAATTGCACATATACAAATATACACATCTCTCAGGGCCAGGGCCTCTCGACCCTCCCACGCTGCTGGTACTTCAGCTCTACCTGCGCAGCGAAGGAAGAGAAGCCAATGACTTCCCTGAATTGACTAAATTTAATTTTTTGGAAAGTGTTTGTAACTCGAAAACCATTTTGAAATAATGTAATGAAAAGTTCATACTAAAAAACCAGATAAAAATCTGGTACTTTTATTCACTTTCTTCCGAGTAATTTACAAAAGACTGATAAAAAATCTAAGATGCTAAGACCGTCAGATGACACCAATTAAAATATTATTCTAAATGTATTCTTCTGTTAGTTTCACTCTCAACATTGTCTCTTCCTAGTTTGAGCATCTTGCCCTATAGGTGTACATTCTTTTGAACAATTTCGAGATGAACTGCTATCGGTCTTGGAACAAAGTGCTCGTTGAAAACGACCTTGGTCTTATCCAAGTTCATCCTAAGACCAATGCGTTGGAAAAAACAGGTAGGTCATCCAGCAACGGGTTGCAAATCTTCTAACGATTCAGCCATTATTATGATATCATCTACAAACCGCAGGTGAGAGATGTACTCGTCGTCATGCAAATGTTTATGCCTCGTCCGCCCCAGTCCAGCAACTTTAACATATCCTCCAACGCGTCTGAAAACAATTTCGGAGAAACTAAATCCCCTTGTTCGTCGTATCAGGTTGGAGATGAGGTGCATGCGATGCGTACAGCTGGCCGTCGAAGTTATCCACTTCCTCAAAAATTGAAAGATTTGGCGGCGACAATTCTCCCCGTCGAGGTAATCAGATTCATCAGATGTCTACTACCTATACAAAGTTTACGTAATGAGTTTGAACTTCTTGCCTTTATGCCGCATTTTGCACATTTTTTATTATCTCTGAGGATATTCATTCATCATGGTCAAGTTTATGATCCACGTCTTCCGTGGTTTCCAAGACAACGAATGGGTTTTCCAGCTTCAACTGGAAGATTTAAGATCCAACTACGGGTTGGAATAAGTTTGGTCAGAGCATTGACTTCATTAACCGAACTCTTTCTAGCTTAGAATTTAGAATAAAAGCTTCAATATTTAGAATCCCTCGTACCAATCTGTGATCAATTCCGGCTGTCCGTGACAATAAAAACAATCTCATTTTTCGTCCTATCAGCGGGGCTACGCCATGTTCCACCTGTGCGATACTAGAATCAAGCCGAATCGTCTGAAGAACAGAAGTTCAGTGCAGGTTGTTTACAACCAGCATCGTGCTGAGTTGGGATTGGCTTGTGACAAAAAACATGCTTCTCTACTATTACCTATTTTTGCTTAAAATTGCTTGTTGTTTTTGTCACAAATATACCATATTCTGTTCTGTTCTGCTCTGCTCTGCTCTGCTCTGTTCTGCTCCGCTCCGTTCCATTCTGTTCTGTTCTGTTCTGTTAAAGTCACTGGGATGTGGCGTTACCATGTCCGCCGCCTTGAACACCGATGTGAAGTTGGCAGCCAAACTTAGCAGCTAATATTATCCGACCAAATAAAGATGGTCTTAAAAAAATAACTGTTTTAACCCTCTGTATCATAGTGTAGACTGTAGGCAACAGACTGTTCGGACCTCTACCAAATTCATAAGATTGATTTCCGAACGAATTTACGCACTGTGGCCCGTGGTCTACACTCAGAAGTAGCGAAATAGTACCAAACCATTTCGGTAGATGGCGTTATTTGTCACAAATTGAAATTTACATGTGAACGGTCGGTGTTTTCCAATAGTGCGCACATTATGCTAACTAAAAAATTTATTAAATATTGTTTTGGGTGTTTTTAGTGTGTTATCTTCGAAAATTGGAAAGGTAAGTGTTTGAACTTTATTGTGTAACGTTGTCATCGAAAATATTTTACGTAATTTTTGTTTTATTTTGAAATTAGTGTTTGTTGCCTGTGGGCTACATTAGTCGAATAGTGTTGTTGTTTTGTTTGAAAGCTGTATAGGACATTGAATCTTTATTTTGTTTGCAGGATGTCTCGTAAGCGCTGTCTTGGTGATGAAGACATTGTCTTTGCACTGCATGATGGTGTAGAAAGTGAAGATGGCCTAGATTATGATGACGACAGCCTCGCAGATCCTGATTTTATACCTGAGTTGGATACACTTCAAGATGAGACCTCAGAGGTAGATATTGATGTTGATTCCCTAATAGAAATCCTAGAAGAACATCCTGAAGGGTCTTCTTCAAACATGGAAAATGTCTCATCAAACCAAAGCTCTGTACACCTTGCGCCAACTCAAAGTAAACAAACAAAAACTGCTAATGAAAAGCCAACAAAAAAAAAGCCTGCTAAACTGAATTTACGGTGGAAAAAAAAGAATCTGGAATTAAATGACGAGCAGCTCATGTTCACAGGAAACAGAACCCTGACTCCCGATATATTAGAACTAGACACCCCTATTCAGTTCTTTTTTTACCTGTTTCCACAAGAACTAATCAAGAAAATTTCAGAAGAGACCAATCTGTATCAAGTTCAAAAAGATCCCAATAGCGCTTTTCGGGTCACTGAGATGAATGTAAGGCAATTTATGGGTGTTGTTTATCTAATGTCTCTCATTCAATTACCAAGAGTAACCAACCATTGGAGTCCTATACTTGGTACTCCACTAATACAAGAAACCATGACGTTGAATACGTTTGAAAAAATACGACAAACTATGCACTTCAACGACAACACCAAAATTCTTCCTAGGGACAATCCTGATCATGATAGGATATTTAAAATCCGTCCAATCGTAGAATGTTTGAATGAGGCATACAGCAAAGTCCCTATGGAAGAGCATGTTTGTGTTGACGAGCAAATGTGCTCCACTAAAGCGCGGAACACATTGAAAAGATACAACCCCAACAAACCACATAAATGGGGCTATAAAATCTTCGTTTTGAGTGGTGTTTCTGGTTTTGCCTACAAGACAGAAATTGAAACTGGCAAAGAAAATGTTGTCCAAGGAGAAGAGCCAGATCTAGGCGCCTCGTCTAATGTTGTGGTGAGATTGTCGCGTATGATTCCGAGGCACCAGAATTTCAAGCTATATTTTGACAACTACTTCACGTCTCTTCGTCTGTTAGAATATCTAGCCAAAGAAGGCATTCTTAGTCTTGGTACAGTGAGAAGAAATAGACTACCAGACTGTAAACTATCATCAGAAAAAGATATTATGAAGAAAGAACGAGGTTATTCAGAGGAATATGTAGCTGATGTCAATGGAGTTGACGTCTCAACTGTCGCATGGAAGGACAATAAAATTGTCAATCTGGCTTGCACCTTTGCTGGGCAAAAACCTGAAACCGATGTTCGAAGATGGGACAAACAGAACTCGAGGTATATCATGATAAAGCGTCCAAATGTGGTGGGAGAGTACAATCGTCATATGGGTGGTGTCGACCTCCTCGACAGTATTATGGGAATTTACAAGATCCGGTTGCGAAGCAAACGATGGCATATGCGTCTGTTTTATCATTATTTAGACCTCACAATGGCCAATGCATGGCTACTTTACAAAAGAGTTGCTAAATACAAAAACTTTCCTGAGTCAGGCCGCTTAGCATCAGCCGATTTTCGTCTGGAGGTTGCTGTGACTCTGTGCAAATTGGGTATAAAACCTAGTGTGTCCGGCCGGCGGTCGTTGGAGAACGAGATTCAAGCCAAAAAGCACAAAGGACCTGCTCAGCATGTCCCTCCAAAAGCAGTCCGTCAAGACCAGATTGGGCACTGGCCGCAATGGTCTGAAAAAAAAATTAGGTGCAAGTTTCCGAAATGCACAGGATTTACTCACAATCTGTGTGAAAAATGCGGAGTAGCTTTATGCTACACGAAAAATAAGAATTGCTTCAGAAACTTTCACCTCTCCTAACAAGTGATGCTGATCTTCAATTGAACATTATTTCGATCACTTCATTCAAGTTGCCTCAAGGCAACACTCCCTATTTCTTAGATTTCATTCAAAATTAATAATAAAAATTAAAAATCCCTAAATACGTGTATTTTATTTTACTCTTTTTGTCTCAAATCCAAAAAATTAAAAAAATCGGAGTTCATGTGTGATAGAGGGTTAAGTCTTTTTGCAGCGGTATAAAGGCCGGAAAATTAACAGAAACTTATAAAAATAATAAAGATAAGCCTGCAGGCGCCACGCATGATTATTATGTAAAAAAGTTTCGATGTGATGTGTGAATTATTAAGTTAATAGAAGTACATCTTTGGCTGCTGGTAGATTTAGACCCTTTATCCCCCGAAATATGAATCAAATATGGATGATTATTAAAGCTGCATAATCAATGCATCGAACTAGAGCAATTCTAGAGCGGCTAAAAGCTTTCTTAACCCTCAAACAGCCATTGAAAAGCTTTAGTTATTTTTCTTAACTTGGTTTCTATTGCATGGTGAATTCCGACCTTTCATCCCCTGAAATATGAATCAAATGTGGATGATTATTATTGCTGCATAACAAATGCATCGAACTAGTGCAATTCTAGAGCGGCTAAAAGCTTTCTTAACCCTCAAACAGCCACTGAAAAGCTTTAGTTATTTTTCTTAACTTGGTTTCTATTGCATGGTGGATTCCGACCTTTCATCCCCTGAAATATGGGTCAAATGAAGATGATTATTATTGCTGCATAACAAATGCATCGAACTAGTGCAATTCTAGAGCGGCTAAAAGCTTCCTTAACCCTCAAACAGCCACTGAAAAGCTTTAGTTATTTTTCTTAACTTGGTTTCTATTGCATGGTGAATTCCGACCTTTCATCCCCTGAAATATGAATCAAATGTGAATGATTATTATTGCTGCATAACAAATGCATCGAACTAGTGCAATTCTAGAGCGGCTAAAAGCTTTCTTAACCCTCAAACAGCCACTGAAAGACTTTAGTTATTTTTCTTAACTTGGTTTCTATTCCATGGTGAATTCCGACCTTTCATCCCCTGAAATATGGGTCAAATGAAGATGATTATTATTGCTGCATAACAAATGCATCGAACTAGTGCAATTCTAGAGCGGCTAAAAGCTTCCTTAACCCTCAATAAGCCACTGAAAGACTTTCGTTATTTTTCTTAACTTGGTTTCTATTGCATGGTGGGTTCCGACCTTTCATCCCCTGAAATATGGGTCAAATGAAGATGATTATTATTGCTGCATAACAAATGCAACGAACTAGTGTAATTCTAGAGCGGCTAAAAGCTTCCTTAACCCTAAAACAGCCACTGAAAGACTTTCGTTATTTTTCTTAACTTGGTTTCTATTGCATGGTGGGTTCCGACCTTTCATCCCCTGAATTATGGGTCAAATGCAGATGATTATTATTGCTGCATAACAAATTCATCGAACTAGTGCAATTCTAGAGCGGCTAAAAGCTTTCTTAACCCTCAAACAGCCACTGAAAAGCTTTAGTTATTTTTCTTAACTTGGTTTCTATTGCATGGTGAATTCCGACCTTTCATCCCCTGAAATATGAATCAAATGTGGATGATTATTATTGCTGCATAACAAATGCATCGAACTAGTGCAATTCTAGAGCGGCTAAAAGCTTTCTTAACCCTCAAACAGCCACTGAAAGACTTTAGTTATTTTTCTTAACTTGGTTTCTATTGCATGGTGAATTCCGACCTTTCATCCCCTGAAATATGGGTCAAATGAAGATGATTATTATTGCTGCATAACAAATGCATCGAAATAGTGTAATTCTAGAGCGGCTAAAAGCTTCCTTAACCCTCAATAAGCCACTGAAAGGCTTTAGTTATTTTTAATAACTTGGTTTCTATTGCATGGTGGGTTCCGACTTTTCATTCCCTGAAATATGAATCAAATGTGGATGATTATTATTGCTGCATAACAAATGCATCGAACTAGTGCAATTCTAGAGCGGCTTAAAGCTTCCTTAACCCTCAAACAGCCACTGAAAGGCTTTAGTTATTTTTAATAACTTGGTTTCTATTGCATGGTGGATTCCGACTTTTCATCCCCTGAAATATGAATCAAATGTGGATGATTATTATTGCTGCATAACAAATGCATCGAACTAGTGCAATTCTAGAGCGGCTAAAAGCTTCCTTAACCCTCAATAAGCCACTGAAAGACTTTCGTTACTTTTCTTAACTTGGTTTCTATTGCATGGTGAATTCCGACCTTTCATCCCCTGAAATATGGGTCAAATGAAGATGATTATTATTGCTGCATAACAAATGCATCGAAATAGTGTAATTCTAGAGCGGCTAAAAGCTTCCTTAACCCTCAATAAGCCACTGAAAGACTTTCGTTATATTTCTTAACTTGGTTTCTATTGCATGGTGGGTTCCGACCTTTCATCCCCTGAAATATGGGTCAAATGCAGATGATTATTATTGCTGCATAACAAATGCATCGAACTAGTGCAATTCTAGAGCGGCTAAAAGCTTTCTTAACCCTCAAACAGCCACTGAAAAGCTTTAGTTATTTTTCTTAACTTGGTTTCTATTGCATGGTGAATTCCGACCTTTCATCCCCTGAAATATGAATCAAATGTGGATGATTATTATTGCTGCATAACAAATGCATCGAACTAGTGCAATTCTAGAGCGGCTAAAAGCTTTCTTAACCCTCAAACAGCCACTGAAAAGCTTTAGTTATTTTTCTTAACTTGGTTTCTATTGCATGGTGGATTCCGACCTTTCATCCCCTGAAATATGGGTCAAATGAAGATGATTATTATTGCTGCATAACAAATGCATCGAACTAGTGCAATTCTAGAGCGGCTAAAAGCTTCCTTAACCCTCAAACAGCCACTGAAAAGCTTTAGTTATTTTTCTTAACTTGGTTTCTATTGCATGGTGAATTCCGACCTTTCATCCCCTGAAATATGAATCAAATGTGGATGATTATTATTGCTGCATAACAAATGCATCGAACTAGTGCAATTCTAGAGCGGCTAAAAGCTTCCTTAACCCTCAAACAGCCACTGAAAAACTTTAGTTATTTTTCTTAACTTGGTTTCTATTGCATGGTGGATTCCGACCTTTCATCCCCTGAAATATGGGTCAAATGAAGATGATTATTATTGCTGCATAACAAATGCATCGAAATAGTGTAATTCTAGAGCGGCTATGGCTACTGGACACAGATAAACAAATAGTTTTTCCAGTATGTTCATCATCTCATTATACGATGGTAATTGTGGGCTTAGTCACAAACTCGATAACAATTATTGATCCTCTTGGAAACGAAGAAAATAAAAAAGAAGCTTATCAAACAAAAGTTCAGCATGTACTACAAGAAAAAGGAATAACCAATAATATAACTGACATAATAATACCTGAACATGTAGTACAAAATGACAGCTATAATTGCGGAGCTGTAATTATTAAAATCTTCGAAGCTATGGTAAAGAATGAGGATTTAAAAACGTCGACAAATTTTGATGCATACCGAATGGAGCTAAAAAAATTACTTGTCACTCGGAGCGAAAATATGAAAGAGAAATGTTTTTGTGCGATTCGAGAAATGGACAAATATTATAAATGTAGTATATGTAAGCGAAAGATACACCGTATTTGTTCATTCACTCCAGCTGAAATCAAAACTATTAAATTAACAAAGTCAATAGAAAAAACGTGCTACGTTTGTAAACATTACACAGCAACAAACACTGTGCAAATGTTGCCGGCCCAGTAAAAAATTAGCTGAACTTTTTTGTGCAAGTAAAGTATCGGCAAGAAATTGCAGGAGCGTTGTACTACTGTTTGAGGGTTAAGGAAGCTTTTAGCCGCTCTAGAATTGGACTAGTTTGATGCATTTGTTATGCAGCAATAATAATCATACATTTGATTCATATTTCAGGGGATGAAAAGTCGGAACCCACCATGCAATAGAAACCAAGTTAAGAAAAATAACGAAAGTCTTTCAGTGGCTGTATGAGGGTTGAGGAAGCTTTTAGCCGCTCTAGAATAGCACTAGTTCGATGCATTTGTTATGCAGCAATAATATTAATCTGCATTTGACCCATATTTCAGGGGATGAAAGGTCGGAACCCACCATACAATAGAAACCAAGTTAAGAAAAATAACGAAAGTCTTTCAGTGGCTGTTTGAGGGTTAAGAAAGCTTTTAGCCGCTCTAGAATTGCACTAGTTCGATGCATTTGTTATGCAGCAATAATAATCATCTGCATTTGACCCATATTTCAGGGGATGAAAAGTCGGAACCCACCATGCAATAGAAACCAAGTTAAGAAAAATAACGAAAGTCTTTCAGTGGCTGTATGAGGGTTGAGGAAGCTTTTAGCCGCTCTAGAATAGCACTAGTTCGATGCATTTGTTATGCAGCAATAATATTAATCTGCATTTGACCCATATTTCAGGGGATGAAAGGTCGGAACCCACCATACAATAGAAACCAAGTTAAGAAAAATAACGAAAGTCTTTCAGTGGCTGTTTGAGGGTTAAGAAAGCTTTTAGCCGCTCTAGAATTGCACTAGTTCGATGCATTTGTTATGCAGCAATAATAATCATCTGCATTTGACCCATATTTCAGGGGATGAAAGGTCGGAACCCACCATGCAATAGAAACCAAGTTAAGAAAAATAACGAAAGTCTTTCAGTGGCTTATTGAGGGTTAAGGAAGCTTTTAGCCGCTCTAGAATTACTTATTTCGATGCATTTGTTATGCAGCAATAATAATCATCTTCATTTGACCCATATTTCAGGGGATGAAAGGTCGGAATTCACCATGCAATAGAAACCAAGTTAAGAAAAATAACTAAAGTCTTTCAGTGGCTGTTTGAGGGTTAAGAAAGCTTTTAGCCGCTCTAGAATTGCACTAGTTCGATGCATTTGTTATGCAGCAATAATAATCATCCATATTTGATTCATATTTCAGGGGATGAAAAGTCGGAATCCACCATGCAATAGAAACCAAGTTAAGAAAAATAACTAAAGCTTTTCAGTGGCTGTTTGAGTGTTAAGGAAGCTTTTAGCTGCTCTAGAATTGCACTAGTTCGATGCATTTGTTATGCAGCAATAATAATCATCTGCATTTGACCCATATTTCAGGGGATGAAAGGTCGGAATCCACCATGCAATAGAAACCAAGTTAAGAAAAATAACGAAAGTCTTTCAGTGGCTGATGAAGGGTTAAGGAAGCTTTTAGCCGCTCTAGAATTGCTCTAGTTCGATGCATTGATTATGCAGCTTTAATAATCATCCATATTTGATTCATATTTCAGGGGATAAAGGGTCCAAATCTACCAGCAGCCAAAGATGTACTTCTATTAACTTAATAATTCACACATCACATCGAAACCTTTTAAAAAATAATCATGCGTGGCGCCTGCAAGTTTATCTTTATTATTTTTATACGTTGCTGTTAATTTTACGGCCTTTTTATTGCTGCAAAAAGACTAAAACAGTTTTTTTTTAAAGACCTACTTTATTTGGTCGGATAATATTAGCTGCTAAGTTTGGCTGCCAACTTCACATCGGTTGATGAGCGGCAATATGTATGCCAACATACTGAAGTGTACCAAAGGCAAAGAATATATGCCAATATTTTTACGTTATTTCTCGGAAGCGGCTAGACCGATTTGTTTATTTGTTTTGATTTTATTTCTCAATTTGAAACTGTATACGTTTACTTATCCCATTTAAATTTTATCAATATTAGTTCAAAGGTTTGATTATGAAATCGAAATTACTTAAAAAGTTCTATATGCCCCAGCCTAATGGAAGTCTGTAATCACATACTTTCATAACGAAAACTATGTATTATTTCAATGTATGATACAATAAATTATACCACCTTCTTTGGTTCGATTGTCGTCTTGTTTTACTTTTTCCATAAAAAGATTGCAATATAATATATAATAGAGACGCAATACGGTCACCATTTAACGCAGGGCCCGTGAGTTGGTAACAACTATTCTAAGCAAACACTACTAAAACAATATAAGAACAAACGTGACCGACTGTTTAGTGGGTCCACAGCCACACACTTAAAACAAAACAAAAATGGAGAATTACATTTTTTACAAACTTTTAGATAACAGTACCGTTTCGGCCTATAACGAAACAAATATCTGGGAAGTGGCTGCCAAAGTGGCTGAATATAATTTCGTGTGGACATTATTCACATCGTTAGTTACTATCTCCTCCATAATGTCAGTAGAAGTTGAGATTATTTTCCGAAACTACCAAAGAGGCTTTGCCATCACTACTCAAGACCAAATTGTTCCCGTATCTCATCCAGTAACTCAAGTTATCATAGCCGGTCATGACACACATGATGTTACAAGTATTTTGGAGCAATTGGTGAAATCTAATTACGATATAGGCGGAAAATATGTCATAGTTTGCTCTAGAATGCAGTGTGATGAAAGAGTTTTATTTCGCGTGCTTTCTGAATATTTTATCGGCAACGTATTGGTGCTAAAATATATCGACCAGAACCCTGTAGTCTTCGATTACTCTCCAATAACTCCTGGCAATTGTAACAATAATGAACCACGTAGATTGAATCGAGTGCACTTCGGGTGTAAGAATGACAACTGTTTTAAGAAATTATATCCTAGAAAGTTTAATAACATGCACCAGTGTCCTTTCATAGCATCTGGATTTGAAAGATCCCCAACAATGTTACTCGGGGGTCCAAACAGTCCTTCGGGAGTTGATGGTGAGATCACAAAGCTAATGGCTTACAAGCTAAACGCCACACTGCGCGTTATGTTACCAAAACCGACAGCTGAAAATAACCCCAATAATGAATATTGGTTTCCAGCTTTAGATGACGTTCTGACTGGACAGGCACATACAGCTCTTTTTGGTTTTGGTATGCATTGGCCATACAACAAATCTGAATACCGAACGTCGTATCCATATGATTTTAGATATTTGGTGTGGGTGTGTGCAGTTGCAGAAAATCCTCGTCCTTGGGAGATGCTTTCATACCCTTTAAAAAGAGACGTGTGGCTGGTTATATTGGTAATGTGTGCCTTGGTCATACTATTCAGCTGTCTAATGAAGATTCCCACATGGAAAAATATCAAAAAATCTTTTGGAATCGAAAATTTTAAAATAGAAGCTAATTTTTTGTTTAACTCATTTGTCTTATTTTTGGGACTCCCACTCGAGAGTTTACCGGATAACAGGAACGTTCAAATAATTGTATGTACTTTGATTTGGTCTACATTTCTTCTGAGATGCTCTTACACCTCTGCTTTGCTAGTTTTCTTACAGATGAGAAATTTCGACGATTATATTAATAATCTTTATGACGCAAACAAACATGATGTGAAATTTGGTGGGAATTCAGGTTTAAAAAATATGTACATCGATGAGCCTGAAATTTTTAACAACTGGGTAACATTAGATGTAGTTGACTCATTAACTGAAACGAAAAACATTATTAATGGCACGTCCAGTTTCGTATTAGCAGTAGACAAACGTCTATTCATTTATGATTTCGGAAAATTGACGGATGTCATAGCTAAACTAAAATTTTTAGATGTAAATGTGTTCTTCTTTCCGCTAGTATTGTTTTATAATAAAAAAATGACGACATATATGGATGAAATTGATAAAGTTATATTACGCATGTTAGAATGTGGTTTCGTTCAACACCATAAGACTAGGTTTTACGGATCTAGTTACGAAAAATGGTTAAATCACTTAGATGATTTTCAAAATGACGTCGCCAAGCCGTTGACCATCCAGCAGTTTGCTGGCGTTTACTTTATATTTATGATATGTATTTTAATATCAATAATAATGTTTATATTTGAAGTAATTTACCCAAAATTTAAACTCGCAGTAGGCGATAAGCCCTAATGCAATCTTAATGTTTTGTTTATCTGTTCTTTGTTTATACGGGGCAATTTTAAATTGACTGCATATATTTTTTATTACGTTTTCTCATATCTTTTGTACTAAAGTGGGGTAAACAAAAAAACACGGGTAATTTATTTTTAAATATTCTTTCAGTATACAAAATATACGCACTCAATTTAGAATCACCTGTATTTTAGGGTGTAATAAGTACATTATTGTTTTGATTTTTATATATCAATCAACCCGCAAAGAAACTCGTAGCCTACTTCTGTTTGAATTATGTAAAGATTGCGGATTTTGCCATTATGGTCATTTTGGACATAGAACATGGCAGAGTTAGTTTGGTACATGAGACCGGGGAATATCAATAGTAGGTACGTTGTGAAAAATCACCATAATAAAACTATCTAATATTAGAGCTTTGTGCCTATATTTATTTATTTTAATGTAATTATATTGATGGCTATTAAGATTAGCTTGTAGATTGTGTAGCTGTGTGCATTTGCCAAGTCACTTTATTTATTAAAGAAATAAATATTTAATTAGCTACTTTGTTGTTAAAGTAATCTCCGTGGCAATCCAGCGGCGTAACGCCACACGTATAATGGAAACGTTCTGTCAGGGTTCACGTGATTGACTTAGTTTCATAATTATAGTTTGTAAGTTAAGTTTGGACTATAAGTGTTGATGTAGATTTATTCTTTGATATTCTATTGGCAAAAAATACTATAATCCTTTAATATTCATAAAACGATGTTAGCTACTGGTAGCCATAAGTAGATACCTAAGTACCTAATCATTTATGTGTGGTAAAAAACAATATCGATGGTCTTTATGTTCATTATTTATGTTGTCTTAATTATAGAAATAATTACGGTTACTTTTCATTATCTTACCACTGATCAAAGGACAAATTATATTTACACAGCCGAAAACTGTGTTCCAATGAATATCTAATTTGAAAGTAATGTGTTTCCAGACAATATTTATAGTCTATTTACCTAGTTATTCTAACACAGTTCCTGCACCTTACTATTGTAGCTATTTAAAAATGTAGACTCTTTCACACTTAAAATATGTTAATGTAGAAATGTATAAGTCAGAAGCAGCCACTCATATGAGTGCCAAAGTGGCTGAATACATTGTACAATTTAGTTCGGTGTTTATTCACCCGTGAATACAGCAGCTGTGGAGGTGTTATTTCGTAACTATCAAAAAAGCTTTGCCATCATAACTTTGGACAAAATTAATCCTATTTCGCACTCTGTGACTCAGATCGTGACTCTTTTATATTACAAACATAAGAAGTGCGCAGCGAGACTTGTGCATTTCTGTCTATGTAGTAATGTTTTTGACGGGATTACATTATCTTGAAATGGTTTTCGAATTTCCATCACTTTACAAAATAAAATGATGTCAATTGGGTGGACGTAGCTTAAACCGATGGAAAAGTGGTGATGGAAAGGATTATTAATGGTGCATCTAATTATATTATGGCAACAGATAAGAGGTTATTTATTTACAATTTCCAAAAAAAAGAGAATGTTTGTATCAAGTTAAAGTACCTAGACGATAATTTACTCAACAGTTTCTTTGTATTCAACTTTAATAAGAAGTGGTCGATGCCTATTGATCAAATTGATGGGATTTTGCTAAGAACTCAGGATTATGGGTTATTCCAAGACTTTAGAAGTCGTTTTTATGGTACCTAACAGTCAACAAAAATTTGTTGACTGTCAGGTACCATAAAAACGACTTCTAAATAATCTCAATGATCTTAAAAAAGACGGCGCCATAAAAGTTGTTGTTCAGTTCAACCGTTGTTGATCCAGCAGTTCAAATGAGTCTTTAATATCTGTAGTAGTATTTTTGTTCATGCAAAGTTTCGAACAACTAGCATACTAATAATGTGCCAAACCAGACATCGCGATTAAGGCATGAACACCGGTGTTGCCGAATGCTTACATCTATTTTCAACTTATAATTGCAAGGGTTGATTATCGTATTTCATACTTTGTTTGTCTACAATAAGATAATACAATAAAAGGATAAATCGATCTATCTGTGTATAATCTATAACTTTTTTTTAAAAACCTTAGTAAAGTCTCCAGTAGATATTTTACTACTATAGATTTTGGGAGATATGCGACTGGACTATGACAACCTTAAACTAGATATTTTTAGCACTGCTTTAATAATCTAAACGATGAATATACTAAACGTAGGACGTAATATTCAAAACTAAATCTATCTATCTGCATAACCAGAGGTGCCCAATCGTTTTGGGCAGCGTGTTTACGATTTCAAGTAAACTGCATGGGGGACCTTCTACCATACTGTAGTACCAAAGCCAGAGAATATCATATATCAGCCCTTTTTTAAAAAAAATTACATGAAGTCGCAAAGACGGCTAGACGATTTATTTTTTTCGTTTTTGTTTGAAACGTTATATTTCTCGACTTTATTTATAACGAGAAACGTTTATTTAAATTTAATCATAATCGCTTAAAATGTTTGATTTTTAAATCGAAATAGCCGAAAGGAAGCAGTTTAATAGTTAAAATAGAAATTATTCAAGAATTTAATAGCCTAGCCCTAGCGGAACGAGAAAATTAAAAATTAAGAGGTATAGAAAAATATTACTATGGTCGTAGCAAATTTTGGGGTCTTAAGTCTCTGAGTGCTAGTAGTTAGATAGATAGGAATACAATCGGATGCACCAAATTAAAACAATGAACAACCTATTTGAAAATCTATTTAGAGTTTCGTCAAGATCAGATAGAAACTACGACCCGTACACATACACAATTACAAAATTTCTTGCGAACATCCATACATACAAATGGACAGACGAAAAAACATTTTGCCAGATTCAAAGCAGAAACGCTTCGCTCGCTACGTCATCCTGGTGCTATGATAAGTGGCAATGCATATATTATATATACAACACAATAAAACAAAGAAAATAAGTAAATAAATTTTAATCAAGAATGTATAAGAAATTATTAGTAACACATGGAAATACATTCTGTAACAAATTGACACAAACTTTGTCTCAGTATAATATATAAACAATATATACAAACAATAAATACATTAAAAGTATCACAATACATTCAACTTGTGATGCAAACAATATCACAGAGAGACCACAGATATATGTCATATAAATAAGCTTTGCTTTGATCGAGTAGTACCTGCGCTAAGTTAGTTGGCACTTTTACACTAACAAATATTACAATGTAACTACTCATTATTCTGATAAATAATAATTTAACAATCTTTCTGATCCAATTTCAATGACCAAAATTCTGCATCGCTCGAAATCACATTCTTAATTTTGATGATTGGCAGTAAGAGCGCGTTTGCTGAAACGCGTCATACAACATTAAAAAAAGAAAAAGAATCATAAGTAATAATAATAATACATTGAAATAAGTTGCAAAAAATATATACGGTTATGTCATAGATCAATCTACAGAAACGCGACGCGATATTTTTAAAATACTTTTTAGTTCAATTTTTTTTTTAATATAAACACAAAGTTTCTGCTTCTATAATATTGATGAATGTTACAAATTCTTATCTCAAAAAAATATCTATATAAATAACCTTAACGCGTTTCTGTAGATCAGTCTATATATTTATTATCGTAGTGTCACCAAATCTAGAAATCTAAAATTTACCGTAGTTCTAAATGCTAATTAAAGAAGCAGACATTAGTGAAACTTGAAAATTTATACACATGTTCAAGGTCAATCCATTTGTGATCTGCTAAAAAACCGCAAAGTATGGCATGATATCTTAATTAACTTTTAATGTTATGTATCGAAATACTCACACTATCAATTATTTTTACAAATGCTTTAGAACGAGTCAGAATTTATAATTGTATGTAGGTACATCTGCATATGAAAAAAAAGACTAACTTTCAGTTGCAGAATGGGATGCATGCGGCCTCTCGCTCCTCGTATCTTAGTTTTATAAATATATCTAGGTTTTGAGAAGACAGACGTCTAACAATAACGTCCTAAATGAATAATTTGAAAACAAAAATATACAAAAATACAGTATAGAAATAGTTACCGCATCTTACCTTCACCTTACAATTATCAGAGACCCAGAGACCATATAGTTTAGCTGGCCCTATACTACTCGCCATGTACATCGTGGCATTTTTACCCGACTGGCCCAAAGAAGGTTATATTTTTGAGTGTATAAATATACACTCGTATTTATATTCTCGTATGTATTTGTCCTGCTCCAACTGTTCAACCGATTTGGACAAGCGAGGTGTCATTACATTTATTTTCATTAGCAGATGGTCGTGGGCTATTGATACCGAGTTCATAGCGCGATTACACTTGTAAAGACAAACTTCACTATAAAATGGTTTAAAGATTTGACAGTCTGCTTAGTACAGACCTTACCAACAATTGATAAAAAAAATGCATTCATAAATACGTACTTTTAAAATTCTGACTTAGACTGACAATATGGCTGGCCAATAAGTCCTTAGTAAATGAGGATAGGTTCAATTTTCGTCGTCAGGTTTTGGTAGATAGTACATAGAGTCTATGAAATACTTTGTGATGTCCGAGACTAGACTTCTGTCGGAGATACCTTGCGCTACTCCGTATATCGCCATCTGGAATATATTTCAATGGGGTTGATTATGGATGGCCAGAAACGTAGCCAAGTTAACAATGGAGTGGTGCATAAAAAAAAACTTGGGAACTAACCAAAACAAATGTTTCGTAGTTGAGCACCTATAATATTATAGCTGGTCTACTACAAAACAGCTATTTTCGAATTCCGCCCGTCGTCATATTTCCGCTTATTATGACTATAAAGGTGTGATAATACTTCTACAGATACAAATGAAAGAAGACGAAATAAAAACTATCTTCCGTACAACAACACCAATGATTTCCATCATATTGTCCTTTCTGTTACACCTTGTATACTATAATGCTTGTACAGAGAGAGAGAGAGAGAGAGAGAGAGAGAGTTGATGTTACCTTCCCTTGCACTGGCTCGCCGCCGCTCTGCAGGCACGCGTCGGCCGCCTTCCTGACGTCAGCCACGAACTTGTCCGCGACGCCGGCCTGCGTGTGAGCATGCGTCACGCATATGTGGATCCTGTACACATACATACAATAAGTTAGACAAAGTGGCGGGTCAAGCAGCCATAGCTTTTAAGTAGAAACAATGCAATTAAATTCTCAACTAACCTCTTGAAAGGTGCACATTTACAAAGCATAAAAAGTTGTGATTTTAATTCTTGCACCATTTTTTCAAAATTCCCTCAAATCAAATACTTGATCAGCCCCTGATGTTAAAGTATGTATTGTAATGTGCACACAGGAGGTTTTCAATTCATACTTTATTACACATACATAAAAAGAGACTTAAGTTGTTTTTTACTTAGTTTTATTAAACAGATGTTACGTGAATCTGCTCCGGCAGTTTATAGAACTGTTTACGGAACTGGTTCCGTACCAGGCTTTTATATACTTGTATGGAACTGGTTCTGATAGTCTTCTTACTAACTTTTACATAACTGCTGAATCCCTTTCAGCTAAATTAATAGGTACCCGAAATATCTAAAGAAATATTTCCGAGCAGTCAGTGGCTTCTCGCAACTAATTATCATTAGCACACACTCGTAATATGCTTTATATATGTAAAATTTACACAACAACAATGAAGACTATATAACTATAGTATACAGTATGAGTAGGTATTTAAGTAACTCACCCTGAAGGGAACTGCAATGCGTTTAAACTCCACCCTTCCTTGTGCAGTAATTCGCCCATCTTGAATATATCGAACTTGTTCGAGCCGAACGCTATCACCGACGTGGCCGGCTTGCCGAATATATAGATGCTCGAGATTTTTCGGAGTCTGTGGACAAAGTTACAATGAGGTCGCAATTTTTTAAATATAAATTATTAATATTTAATATTTCAAGTAACAAAAATAAATATGACAATCACTATTAATGCGGCTAGCATACTGGGCACGCTGCCATGTGGTAGCGGGTTGGAGTATTTGGATTATCTATAGATTATAAAGGGAATTTCTGCTATATTTTTTGTTGTTGTTCTAGTTAGTCATTTTGTTTATGTTAATAAAGGCCATTCAACATAGTTGGTAATGCTATTTCTTTGGTCTATAATTATAGCCAACATTGTGGCCACATTCCTCTTCTCTCTTCTCTTCCACCAGTCGCAATTGAGTAAAGTAAGCTTTTGAATTGGACTCATCAATAGTGCGTTTCTAGGTCGTACGCACTCTTCATCTGATTTCTTTAACACAAATACTGATGAAGTGGGAAACCACCAATGCCGGCAAGATCACTAGCAAGAGCTTGTCTACACATTGTACTTTCAATCGCATTTATTACAATCCCCGTAGGGATAGGTAGGGTCGAGAATATTTTTATAACTTATCGTGAAATTAAAAAAAAACTTGCCCCCTCCTCCCCGCTTGTCGAGTTTTTTCATCAACTTCGTAATACTCACTCTTGTTCAATATATCTGGCGGTGTCTATGATCTCTCGCGTCATTTGCACGTATCTATCCTTCCCGATGAACATCATGGTCGCCCAGCACGCAGCGATAAGACCGCCGGCGCGACTGCCTGCATACATAAGTACATAATAATTATAATAGAAACGGGTAATAATATTTTCCACTATTTAAAAAACGCATCCAATTCAGCCATAACAGAACGATTATTACCGACAAAACAGTTCATTACAATAGACCAGACATAACGGTATTAGATAAACAAAAGAAATCAGTGTTTATGATAGATATCGCTGTTTGCAACTCACATAACCTGACCTCTACTCACACTGAAAAGATTTCAAAATATGTCGACCTTTCTATAGAAATCAAAACTCAATGGCGCGTAAACAGCACAAGAACATTACCGATAATAGTGTCAACGACTGGGATAATACCTAAATCACTTCACACAAGTCTGAACATCTTAGGAATCCCTCCAACAATATATATCCTACTGCAAAAAGCGGCTATTTTGAACACCTGTAGAATAATACGCAAATTTTTAAACAATTAGATTTTAAGTTCTGCACTTGGCTTAGGCCCGTGCTTTGTAAACCTCCTGTTGCAGGAGAGAACGAGTTTCGTTTACGTTAAATAATAATAAAAACTCTGTATGGAGCTTATATTTGCTAGACCTACTCTACAGGGTGTAAGGAATCTCTCCGGAAGTTAATCGCACGGGCGCGAATAGATACCAAAATTCCTTTAACAATGCAATATTAAGTGTACAAGGAAGTGTTTCTAAAAACTCTTACACAATAAGTAGATTTAGGTTCACATGCCTACATTGTGGTTCATAACAAAATTTAGACAATTTCGCCAGCCCGTTGAGGCAAGCATCAAAGAGAATGATGCTATGTTATGTTGCATGAACGAAACATTTATCAGCCTTTGACAAGTATTTTAAAAGCCTTAAACAAGTAGTTAGAAAAAACCCCAACTGCTAAATCGTTAAACCTTTGTATCATCCTTAATTTCTTTTACTTTCTTAATATTGATGTACCCAGTATCAATCTCACGAATAAGATGAATCTATTGACACCATTCACATCAAAATACGACAAGCAGTTTATGCTATAGGGCGTGCTAAAGAAATATACATTTATATATACAATCGAAAAACATCGTCCTTCTCTCGCAGTCGGGTAAAAAAGAACCTCCTCCATTTTTGAAGTGTGTTTAATAATACTGACCATTGACAGTAGGCGAGCCGTAGACCCCGCCGGGCCACTCGGTGGTGACCGTGTACTGGCAGTGTCGGTACTCCGCCCTCCGGTAAAGAATCACCGACGTGCCTTTGGGCGCGTACCCGTACTGTAAACAACAAATTTATAACATTCATTCGTAGTTTTATTAACAAAACTAACGTGACTAGACGTGTCATCGTTGAAGACACGAACGACTCATTTCATCCCTGATGAAGTTCACTGAATGTGAACGAAACTATAGTTGGACCTTTCTGACAATCAGGTACGCGTGAAAACCCGTCTTCTTCAACAATATCATTAATTCGTAACACCATGGTAATATGTCAGTCTCAAGTTTATACAGCGTGTAACACAGATGTGTGACAATACTTAAGGGTGTTAGTCTACCCATCAAAGTGAACCCATTATAGAACTAAATTTTACAAAAATTCAGAAAAAAATATTGCGTCCTCCATACAACTTGACCGATCACGAGACCAATTTTTGTACGTACCTAATATTGTTTTATCGAATTTTGCAAATAATTACAATGGGTTCACTTTGATTGGTACACTAAATACACTAAAGTAATGTCAAATCATTCTGTAACACGTCGTACAATGAAATATTAATTTTAATTTTGTTATCTATATCCAAATTATTGAAGAAAAATATATTAAAAAATGACACCGACTCACTGACCTATTTTTTTAATGCGAGATCAATCCCTTCCATGTGCGTAGCAGATGAGAAGTGAGAGAGCTGTACAAACGTCAGTACGTAAGAGAGGGAGGGAGGTACCTAATGAATGAGAGTTTTCACTTATATTTTATTTTGATGTTATATCATAAACATGATCAGCCTTATTAGTAAAAATCTTCCATAAAACACTCTTAACGTCTGCTAACTTAACTCATTCTTAACGCCTTAATCCGAGGTCACATTTTCTTCATTAATAAACGCGTATTAGCTGTTGCGTAACTAATTAAGAAAATCTAGATGGTATACACAGATGCAGAAAAAAATATTCGATTAAAGAACGTAATCGACCGATGATTTCATACAAATTCGTTCTATTCGTTCAATTAATATTGCCTTAATGTCGTACGAAGCTCCAAACCAACTACAAATTGAAGAAAAAAACATTTTATTTTTTCTGTTAATGCATTTTCGAGCTTTTTGTAAATGAAAATCTATACATATGCAGACCTACAAGTATAAAGTCTTACTTGCGTTGATTATACTTGGATTGTAAACAAAAACATGATTTGTTTATTAAAACTAACAAAACGTAGCTATCTACGTGTGATGTATGTGGTCACGAGACATTGTTACCTAAACACCCACCAACAAGAACTGGAAATACTAAAACAGCTGGTGTTAATACCTACTAAAAAATACTGGGAGATCTACAACGAGTGTAAATGTGTGTCTCGGATACACCTATATTGATTATATTATGGAAAGAAATAATAATAATAGGCCATTGCTATGAGCATTTGTGCTTAGAATAAGATAAACTAAACTAACGTTTAAAACACGTTTATTAATAAGACTGATGGTTTATAATTTGCGGTAGGATATAATTGAATGTATGAACGAATGATTTATTTGTAACAAACACACAACGAAAAAACATACATTTGTATAAATTTTGTCACAACCCGGCCCCAAATCAGCAAATTGCTAGCTGCCATACAGCAGAGCCAGCGTTGGTTTTCCGCTGAGACCGATTGATTCGTAATGCAAAAGGAAATTTAACGAGAAAATATTTAAATAATTAAAAAGTAACGGTGTATGGTTAGTTTACCTTATGCGTGTCCGCGGAGATGCTAGCGACGCCGGGCAGTCGGAAGTCGAACACGGGCAGGGAGCGTCCGGCGGAGTGCATGAACGCGCCCACGAACCCGCCGAGGCACGCGTCCACGTGCAGCGGCACGTTGTACTCCAGCGCGATGTCTGACAGGGCTGGGATGTCGTCCATTGTACCGTACGGGAAGTTGGGCGCTGAACCCACTATCTGAACGCAAATAGGTACAATAGATTACCAGCATTATGGAACTCAATTTATTCATTTATTTAGTTTAAAAGGTCGCCCAACAGCTATACTTATACACTAATAGGTAAATAAATCGAAATAGAGAGCCAGTTAAAGGGCAACACGAATAATAACAAATAATAGGGAAATATAAATAACTACAAACAGGACAGACCACACAAACAAACAAAAACACATATGCTCTCGTAGCATAATGAGAAAACTAATAATAAATAAGACATAATAAATTAAACAAACCTAAGTCTAAACAAAAAATTATGTGCCGCCTCGCCTTTATAATATTCGGACAAAAATTTAATTATTTCTTTGAAAGAAACCCTATTTATAAACTTAGTGAACATATGTCGATGCAGCTTCAAAATGCTACAAATGTTTCCTCTTTATAATATTAGTGTACACTACTTACCCAGCAAGTCCTTCAGATAGCCTTCACGCCCTCTACGACTATATTTACCACTATACAATCTTATATTTGTATGATGATTAATATAGTTAGTTGCAATCCGCGGTATTACCCGCGGATCTCTAATATGAATAGCCTATGTTACACAATGATAATGTAGCTTTCTAACGGCGAAAACATTTTTGAAATCAGCCCAGTAGTTTTTGAGTAAATTAGTTACATTCAATAATACAAATGTTTCCTCTTTTCTTTCTTATTATATTGTATAGTACTTACCAAACAAGTCCGTCTCCCGATAGCCTTCCTCACGCCCTCTACATTAACCATCAAAGTGTGCGGGTCGACGGGCACGGTGACGACTCCCAGGCCTAGGTACTGCGCTGCCTTGTCGAATGCCGAATGTACTGTGGAAGGCACTACTATTTGAGGGTTGGTGATGCCGCGCTCGTAGGCGTAGTCTCGGAACGCTTTGCACGCCATCATTATAGACTCGGTGCCGCCCGTCGTCACCTGGAACAATATATGTAAACATCATCATCTCGTCATCTTCCTGACATTATCCCACTACGTGGAGTCGGCACAGTATGTCTTTTCTTCCATTATACTTTATAAGCCGTCATCTCTTCATTCACTCCTCTTTCGCACATATCCCTTTTACACATTCTAGCACATGTTCTCAGGTCGCCCCCCCGGCGCTACCATCTACAATTATTTTTATTGACCTCTTCGTCAACAATATACGTAAACGTGAAACATAAATATAACAGAAAGCAATACATACAGACTAATATAGTACCTCCTTCTTTATGGAATTAATGAATGAAACATTAAATACACAAGTAAATTCTTAAACGTAGTGTCACAAGAGGCGGCCTTATCGCTAAAAGCGGTCTCTTCCAAGCAACCTTAGAGTAAAGTTGTTATATAGGGCGCAGGAAATCGATTAAAAAGAGAAAGATTTTTTTTCTCTTATGTAATTCGTACATTTCATACCGAAAATTAAGGTAAATGCCATAAAAATAGAAAATACTAAAAGCACAATGAGGTAATTTTGCTTCAACAGTTTCGGAGTCCAGAGAGTTTTTTTTTTCGTGTATTACGCCGTAAGCACATATTTTTGCTTGCATACGTTGTTCCACACTTCCCTGAGGGGTCCAAATCTAATCAATGAATCTTATTCTCTTATATATAAAAATCAATTGGTGTTCATATGTCTCGCTGAGCCGAATTAGCTGATTTTGGTCTTAAAATTTTTGCCATACTCCAGGGCAGGTTTATAAGGTGAGAAACATAAATAACTGATAGGCGGTACGAAGTTCGCCGGGTCAGCAAGTAACCAATAAAACCAAACCAATTATAGCAGCCGTAAGTCGAAGTCTGGAGTTACAATGTTGTACGATTTGGTCGCTTCGCTTCATAACGAAGGCGACCTTTCAAAAACTTGAAATGGATTAAACCATGACCAAAATAATATACATATTATAACGATTGCAACTGTTTAAAGAAAATCTTTGGTTATCCGAAAAGCCATCGCAACGTTTGCGTGTTTTAAGGGGTAACAGCGCCATCTAGTTTATATGGAGCGAACCAATTTATACCTGATATGTGAAATGAATGGATTACAAAAATTGTGAAGTCACCAACGGAAGCTAACCGTTAGTTAATGACTTCACAATTTTTGAGAGCCAGCGACAAGCAGGTCTCTAAATAATATAATATCTACTTTATTATATATTTATATAAAACATATAAAACCTGCTTGTAATTGACAATAAATTACAATATGCACATAATATGAAAAACTCGATGGTCGATGTTTAACACCCGTGCCCTCTCACTTCAGAGGTAAAACGCTTATTGCGGACTATGCTTTCACTTACATAAGCTAATATATTTCGTAAGCGGTAATACATAGATTTCAGCATTCAAATCTTATACTTTGCTGAAGTTTCTTTAACCTACAATAACTGAATAAAACTACATAGTTTGTTTTCTTTTCTTGAATAATAGTGTAGCGTTTATGTATTTCTTACTTTCTTATTTTAAAAAAAAGGTTTATCACGCTTCATGGCTTAGGAAAAACACTAGCAGGCAGAAAAAAAAATTCACTTATTTTTTTTTTGAAAATATGTTACATTATATTATTTACTGACTGGTAACGCATAAGATGTAAGGCCGCTTCGATATAGAATCGACCTCTCAAAAACTGATTGCGGGCATAGCCGCGGGTGACAACTACACTAAATGCCCTACAATGTATAAAGGAGTAAGTCGATTACAGAGTACGTAGTAAAGACAGTACAATTTGAAAAGCTATCGCAACGTTTGTGTGTTTTAAGGGTTAACACCGCCATCTAGTTCATATTTAGCGAACAAAAAAAACCTAGGATGCAGCATGGAAATTGCAAGGCACAGCATTGTCGAAACTTCACTTATAACTAACTATCCGACACGCAGGTCACATCATCATCATCATCACCATCATACATAAGGAACAAACTTTTATAACTGTGTAACACATGTACAGGGTTATTAATCCAACTTGAGTGAATAATTGATTTGAGAAATATAATACCTTAGTGTTGATAGTTAAGTTTAACAATAATTAACAGGACGTTTCGTTTCGGAAACGATCACTCAAAAAACTATACACGGACAATAGCCGCGGGTAAAAGCTAGTTTCTTAACCTATATATTATTATAAATGCGAAAGGTAACTTGACATAATGCAAAAAAGTTAGTAGATAAGATAAGCTATCGCAACGTTTGTGTGTTTTAAGGGGTAACAGCGCCATCTAGTTTAGTTATGTAATTTCGTTAATTAATGAAACTTTGAATGCGGAATCGAATATGGTCAGTTTCACATTTATTGGTGACTTCACTTATCTTTAATTATTTTTTTCCGACAAGCAGGATTCCCCACGATAGTGACGATAAATTACAACACTTATATGAATAGCTCAATAAAATAGCAGAGTAACTATAAAATATACGGTACGAAGTTCACAGGGTCTACTAGTCTAGCTAATATTATAAACGCTAAAGTTTGTAACAATGTATGTATGGATGTCTGAATGTACTTATGTATGTTTGTTACTCTTTCATTGGATTTGGTTATTTGGTATGGAGATATCTTAGACCCTGAATTAACACATAGGCTAGGTACTGTACCCTATGTCTCACAGAATACACAGTAGTTAGTGTGTGTATAGAATAAGACATAGTAAGTGACGCCCGCGCTATTGTTTAACACGCTTAAAAAAAGGGATCTCTCTCGACCTCAAGTACCTTCTTATTTGTAAACATCTATTGTTCTCGGTGTCCAGCAATTAGACGAATATTCTGGATCATTACAGAATTACGACACTAAGGTATATAAAGGGACCGACAGTGGGTCCGGGGAGTCAGTTATTCGGAAGCCATAACCGCGAACCGTTCTAGTGCAAACCAAGTGCGAATCGAAGTGCTCAGTGTAGTGTGATTGTGAGTGAAAGTGTTGTGTAGTGTTTTTGTGTGACAGTTTCTGAGTGTTGTGAGGAATAAATCGTCATTACTGCGAATTGGAATTTTTCTATTTCTATCCCGAACCCGTAGCTCGGAACACTACTTTTTTAAAACGCGGGTAACACTGCAGAGCGCAGCATAATTAACTATAAGGGTGAAAGTCTGTAGGTGTGTGTAAGTTTATTATTCCTTCACGCTCAAACGGCTACAAGAATTTAATGAAAGGACAATTCAAAAGCGGTTATAAGCGTTCCCGTGGGTTTATCAAATAATTACAGCGAATAAAGCCGCAGAGTGCAGCTAGTAAATGCCACTCACGGTCCCGCAGCAGTCGTCATCTCCGTGGAATAGATCGGCCGCTACGCGTACGATCTCTGCCTCCATCTTATTGACTCCGGGGAACACGTCCGCGTGCAGAGGGTTCGTGTACGCGGTGAGGCTGTACGCGTCGCAAGCCACCCGGGATATGTCAGCGGACACGTGGTAAATGGCGCCGGATATCATACCGCTCTTCCAGTCGTACACGCCTGGAAATTATGTACCATATGTATATTACTAATATTAACTGTTCAAGAAGTAATTAATACTTTTTGAGAAAAATTTTAACATGCACTTCAGTACGGCAGGCAGAGGCCTGCCGTACTGAAGTGCATGTTAAATATTCATAGAATAGTTTATGAATATTTTGCGTTAAGAACTTATTCACTGGGCCGATTTCAATGCAATGTATATGTGACGACCCGTGAAGTAAACAAAATAATCGAATCGGTCCAGACGTCGACCTCGATGAGGTATCTTTATGTCATAGATTTAATCGATTACGGTTTCATTTTTAAATCGAAATATGTAACTAAATTTGTATAGGCGCCTGCCGATTGAAGCCGGTTGTAATTTTTTCAAATATTACTTTTTCTCTAAAGTAGGATACAGTAGACTCGGTCCCACTGGCAACACTCAATATTTTCTATATAGTGAATAAGAACTATCAAAGAAGAGGCAATAAGACAGAAGAAGTTACCCAAATTAAGATGATCCTTGACTTCTTCGGCGACCTGTTCAGCCGAGAGGCCTTGCTGCGGCAACTGTCTCCTGATTGTGATGCCCGCGAGCCTTTTGACTACGTCGTTACGGAAGTCTTTATTGATTTCCGCCATCTTTTCGTCGATCTTCCGTCTGACGACTGGCACGCGTCTAAGCCATCTGAAGAACTCTTTACGTAAGCGGGTAGTAGGAGCTGAAAAGATTAATGATTTTTTGTAGATAAATAAATAAATAAATATTAGCGGACATTTTTCACACAGCGCCATCTAGCCCCAAACTAAGCAGAGCTTGTACTATGGGAACCAGATGGTTGATATATACTACATATACTATTTTTAAATACATACTTATTATACATAATGTACACCCAGACACAGAACAAACACCAGAGTTCATCACACAAATGTTTGTCCAGAGCGGGAATCGAACTCACGACCTTCAGCGCCGAAGTCAGGGGTACTAACCACTGCGCTGTGAGGCCAGTCAAAATAACCAAACCTTCTAGATGCCATGTTGCCATATGCCAGGTCATGCTTTACACATTTATAAAGAGTAATAAGGTCTTTAAAATAAAAAATAATGTTAGTATAAAGTTATATTGATTAATACATCTAAGGATTATAAAAATATACACGACCGATTCTGATAAAATATATATGGGATCTTATAGGCAAGTATAATTGGCACTTTCAAACAGCACAAGGACTTTTCAAATATGATCCGAGAAATCAGGGAACAAAAAAAAACTTCGGACGAATTGAGAACAGCCTTATTATTTACGTCCGTTACAATGTTAATAGCAGAGATGAAAGGAATTATTCTATAGCTAGCAACATCTGAATATCAATAAACACAATATTAAGAACTTAATTTGTGATTGTATTTTTTTTCGCTGTTACAACATCTTAATTTTTATTATCTCATCGTAATACATCTTGTAGTTTTGGACCCTCAGATCGCGAAATCAAAAATGAAGAAAAAATGATGTGATTACTTAATTTTGTTATGTTTTACTTCTTTTTTCAAATTGCCTAGTAACATCAATGAAACAAATGTTTTCTGCCATGTCCTCAAGTCCAAACATTGCATAAGGTATAATGAGATAAGCACATTAGGCGGTATCTGTTATCACTTATCACTAAGGTAGATTAGGCATGTAATTAAAAATTGTTATTCCTCTATTAACAGTTTTACATGTTAGATTATATTAGTTTAGCTGGTTTATTTTCTCAAAGTCGTATGGCGTAAAACCTTAATTTACATTTGCATAATTTTTAAGTTAGTTTGAAAGTAAACTATATACAACTTAAGGAATAAATATTGACCCTGACCAAATTGCTTAAACTCCCTTCGCTATTTCCTGAATAACAATCCTTAATCAGTATTACTATTGTGAAAATTTAAATAACAATAAAGAATTACCTCAATAATTACTAAAACAACTATGTAGGTACATCATTGACGTTGCCTATTCTGTACGCCGTGTAAATTTATTCTACCTTTGCCATGATTCAGAGTCATATTGTACATAATGTGTAGTAAGCTAATTTTACCTATCATTATCAGCATGTTTATTTACGCGGTTTGGCTCGTAATGCAAGTTAACATATATTATTTTCCTTAAAAAAATCTTATTGCAATCATTTATTTGCATTCATAGTCAAAAGAATTCAAAATAGGGTTACATGGTTTATCATAGGGAAGGGCAATGGAAATTCAATGCCTACTGTTAATTAGTGCAAACTATGTAATCAACCAGGTTGTTAACACAAATGGTATTCAGGCTATGAGGTTAATGGAAATATTTTAGACTAAAAGCATTAAGATTTTTTCCTGTTTCATTCGCTTAATGAGGTTGTTTGAAGTATTCAAGAGATTTCTTGGTGTGATATAAATTATATCTACTATACTATGATCTGGACCAATAATTTTGTAAAGATATGTACATCAAAGTTCTATTCAGATGGTTACCAGTTGAGGATTGGAAGTCATAAGGGTGTCACTGCATTCATTATGACAAACAATTATAATATCAGATTAACTTGGAATTGAGGTTATAAGTCTGCTGTTCTGTACATTATGTGGATAGCCAATATTTTCTTGTATGAAATAGCATATTATTATTTTTTTCACAAGTTTTGGGTTATTTTCACAGTAAATGTTGTTCATGGTAAAGAGAAATTTTAATTAAGTATACATTTAAGCAATTAAATCCTCAGTAGTGTATACCACGTGTGACTGGTAGACAAGACATGATATTTCAAGATCACATGTCACATAGAAATAATAAAAAACAAAGACTAGGATAAAACAAACAAATTAAACCAAGTTATTATTTTAAGAGACAGAATAAGCTTATAGTGTTTCAAATGAGGGAAACAAAATGTACTTAATATTCTTAGCTCCAATAAATCAAGCAAATAAGAGAATCCTTTTTCCTTGTTTTAACAAGAGAATGAAAACTTATAAACTGGTAATAATTACGTTTATTTGAACCAACTTAAGACTAAAGCAGTACATCACATTTTAAAACTAATTTATGAGCAATTTATTTAAGAACTAACTTTGTTAGAAGTGAACTCTGAAGTTACACACTAGGATAAATCCAGTGTTGTTTAAATCAATGCCTCTCTTTACAAATGCTTTGAATGTATTTGTGTAGGCTAATTAACAAAATAATACAATGTTAACTACTACTAAAATACATATACATAATATAAAGAAAGCCTAATGCTATCTGAGTATACAAGCAATATGATAAATAATAGAAAAGATTTTGTTTCAACTGACCTTCTTTAGCATTGTAGAGACTATGAGCCCAGACCACAGCAAGTACAGAAGAGGCGGTGATGGAGACAATTTGCCATGGCTCCCGACCTTCAAACAGCCGGTTTATGGCTTTTAGTGGCTGTGGACGCTCACTCATTTCTGGAAATCGTTTTAAAATGTTCTGAACACATATGTGATACAATTACAAGCCAGGCTTCATTTGCTTTATAATAGGCGAGTTTTTGTCAAGCATTAAAAACAACAATTTGACCGAGATTCAGTGTCCTAAAAAAACATAACAGTTATGTTCTTTTTTTGTTTATTTTGTGAATTTGAGATGGACAGGCAGGGTGCCAGGCCAAGGTTTCCTTGATTTGCAACGGATGATTCCCAACTCAGATGTTTACACCTGGGTTATTTTCTCTACTGTGATGGTTTTGTGTCAAGATGTTTGCCAGACATAATGCAATGTTATGAAAATACATAATTCTGGTATGTTGTAATTGTGTTTCATTAAAATGCATTAAAATGCTAATTAAGCCTAGAAGCTGGTGAATCATTGAAACAGTACAAAGAATCAACTTTAACACATCACTTCAATCTATTTTTAGTTAAATTGCTTCAAATTTATGCTTTAGATGCACTTACCCAATGCCATATGAAATTTAAACATTCTAGTAAGCATGGACAAAAAGACACGTTTTTAATTAATATTTAAGAGTCAAAATACATGATAGATCTTAGAAACAAAGCACATATTGACCTATCTTATCAAAGAATAAAATTGTGCCTAGGCAGTGTAAATGAATATAAATATTTTGCTAAATACTTCAATGCCTCGAAAATCCTCCCCTGCCTTTACAGGAAATAGCTTACCTATGAATTATGTAGAATAAATTGAGTTTAGAATCCTATCGAATAGCTCTTCAATCAATATTGACAACTATATACTAATTATTGTGATAGTGTCCGTGCTTAGTGTAATCTGATGATAAGAATAATACTTATCTCGAATAGCATTCGAGTTTAAAATTAGAGAGATGTGCATCTAGAAGGTAAGTTAACCCAAAGAATAGGAAAAGCTTGAAGCTAAATACCTTTTGTTTACACCGCACCAAAACCCAACCGTTCTGCACCGTGGAGGCCGGCCAAAGAATCAATGTATGTAAATAATAAAAGTTACAAACTTCACTTAAAGAGCGTGAAACACTGCACTCTTTACATCTAATTATATTATAATCATCATATCAACACTGTAAGAAACAAAGTCAAACTAAGTCTCGAATCCAAAGAGTACCTCGAATCGAAACTAATTAGATAGGTATACCTATAATCAGCGCGTAAGCGTTCTCTCTCTTACTACCTAGTTTGTTCCAAAGATGTTCCTATTTAACCAAAGACAAGCTTTTCTTTTGTTTAATTTAATTATTTACCGGTGGGATTTTTAATATGGCGTCAGGCGACTCGTATATCTGACAGCGTCAATCTTTAATAGTAATTTTTGGTACGTACGTTCCGAACGTTACGCACACGTACGTTAAGTAAAAAAGATAACAAAAAACAAATAAATTTAAAAGCTAAGCTCTTCTAGTTACAGTTTGCAACTTAATTTAGGTTGTAGTTAATGTTGGCATCAAGCTAAATTAAGCTTCACCTAAAGTTGGCTAATGCAGAATGTTCGCGTGTTTCGATTGACAGAAAAATCAGACTAACCGTAGGTCTTGATATAATTAAGTTCCATAGGTACTTACTAAGTATTACACAAAGGTATACTAGAATAAATTTTATTGTGAAAACTACATACCGTGAGTAGTTATTTTTTTTTGCTTATTTTTAACCTTTTGATATCGCAGTTAAAAATAACAAAATTAAGAATGTTTGGCGCTAAAAATTAATCTCCTAAAATACATCGAGTGCGGTGTCGAAATAAAGCATTTTAACGGTGATTACGAATATATACATAACTTACATGTTTTATTGAAGTTTGGAATGGGAAATGCTAAGTTTAAGATACACAGGTTTAGATTTTGCAATCGGATTTTTTTTTGAAGTCGCTTCTAAACAATTGTTTCTAGAATATTGCGAGAAATTGAGTCGAACATTTCGCAGTTCGAACAAAACTCGAACAATGATCCATCATTCGACTCTTTTAATCACGTCACATCTCTAATTTAGGTGTGAAAACAGCTGTTGCTATTATGAGTCATCAACCTCCAGTTTCCTGTATTCCAAACACTGGCAAAATGTCGAAAGCTAAAAAAGTAGTTGAAGAAGCGAAAGAAATCGGAAATCCCGAAATAGATTTAGTGGACAAAGGAATCACCAGCCTTGATGAGATACCTGGATTGTGTAAGTCATTAGCGAAACGTGTTTTGTACTTATTTGGAACTGGAGTAACCTGTTTGTATGAAACCGTTTTTCATGTTTATTATTCTTGAACAAAAAGCCTTGCGTTTTATCTTGAGACCGGACCCAAATAAATAACAATAATTATAGTTAAACAATCGACGCGCGAAATATTAAAGAGAGTAGCTAGTTTTTATCCTTACACAACAGGTACAACCTGATAGATTCTCTTTAGCTTGGGTAGCTACTATATATCCAATGTTAAGTGTTTATTGATTTACATACAAAAAAGCCCTTAATATTACTATGTAAAGACGTGATTACTGAGTCGTGGTAGTGTTAAATGACTGTACAAGCTGTTTGTAATCATGCAAATTATTATAGCTGTACATGACATCATCTGAAACAAAGAGGAAAACTAGTGTTTGACCCACCCATTACAATCATTACTTTTACACGTAAGGTTATTATCACCAAAATAATTATAATATAACCTTTAAGAATAAAATTGATATAATAAATTAATAATAATATTTTTTTAATACTCTGCTTAAGAATGACCTAGTAAAATTATGGTTATTGATTAATTTAAAAGCCTTGAACCTTGGAACTGTAGACCATGTCTGTACATCAACATCGGCATATCATACAGAAATGTTAATGAAAACACTTTGTTTTATTCCAGTTTCCTTGATAAACATTACTCGTCTATCACTTAGCCACAACAAAATCACAACCGTACCAGCCGCACTTGCCAACCTGACCAATTTGGAAATTCTTAACCTTGCCAACAATCACATACAGGTACCAGAATTATATTTATTTCTATTCTGTAAACCAAAAATTTGTGATGACGACAATGCAGAATGAGACAAATCGCTGATGTAAAACTATGAAGCGGCCTAAGAAGTGGCATGCTTGTCTAATCAATCAGAAAATACGATGTAATATTCAACCTGTATGTGTTAGGTTGTACCCATAGTATAAAGGCCTTAAAACAAAAATTACACATCTTCTTTCGAGAACTACTTGAATAATCTATTATGTAACAAGTAATACTTAAAAGCGACAATCGTTTCAATTTTGCAGGCACCTGTAGAATTTTTTAATTATTTTGATAACACAGACAATTTCTCTCAGAGGAACTTTCGCCTTTTTTGAAGTCAGCAAAACATCTCTCTTCTCCGCTTGGATGTAGACTTTAGGCTCCTTTTCTTAAGTATTTTTTTCACAGGATCTCCCAGTCTCGCTGTCATCACTCCCGAGGCTCCGCATACTTAATGTCTCCCTCAACCGCCTCAACAACCTGCCGCGGGGCTTCGGAGTGTTCCCCGTACTCGAGATATTGGACCTCACATATAACAACCTCAATGAGAAGACGTTGCCTGGAAACTTCTTTATTATGGGTTTGTATAGCATACATAAAGAGACTACTATTAAGCTAGTAGTTCCAGAAGGTGTTGACCTCGCGACCGCGATATCTTAATACAAGAACTTGGCGGTTCTTTTTGTATATTTAGGAATCTTAATTAATGGAAATTTATGGACAAAAATCCATACATACAAACTGACAGAAACAGAGACGCTTTGCTCGCTCGGTCAGTAAAGAAACTGCACACATAATGATCCCAAAACTATATTGTTTCAGAGAGCCTCAGAGCATTATACTTAGGAGACAATGATTTTGAGTATTTGCCGGCCGAAATTGGAAACCTGAAGAATTTACAGATCGTAAGTAACTTTATATTTACATTCTGGCATCTCTGAACATTCACCGATTGTAAATGAAACAATATTCATACCTTACCAAAATGAATCAGACCCACATAAGTTTTCTAAATTATGTGTAACTCGTATATTATATCAGTGCATAATTAAATACAGCTGTCATTGCGCGAGAACGACCTGATCGAGGTGCCGCGCGAGCTGGGTACGCTGCCTCGCCTGCGCGAGCTGCACCTGCAAGGGAACCGCCTCGTCGTGTTGCCGCCGGAGATTGGTAACACTGTTGAAATAATTATGTGACAAATTATCACTTACTGGAATTTGTTCACCAATGGCCGATTATTATCTATGTAAGTGTGTTGGTACTCGTATGTAGCTTAGAGTCAGGAATCCATACTACATAAGTAGCACCCTTTACCTAATAAATCTATTGTCAATCTATGAAATTCGACGTCATGATGACCATATTTCATTTATGATAATATTATGTTAGATTTTTTCCTTGAGACTTTTCCTCCGTAAGTTCGATTAGTCAGTCTAATGTGTGTTACCAGACCAATTGACGTCGATTATCCCATTCTACCATCTATGGATGTCGTCGATCGACATTCGATCGATTGGTCTGGTAACACCCTAACAATTTGGAATATTTCTGTCCAAACTAGATGGTATAAACGAAAAAAGAGAAAAATTGGTTTCGGCGCCTTTATCTGCCGATTACGATAATATTTGGTAGACATGGGGAACAGTCGCCTATGAATCCTACATGATTCTTAAAGTATGTAATGTCCGTAGGCACGCTGGAGCTCGCGGGTAACAAGTCAGTGCTGAGGTTGGAGGGTAACTTCTGGGTGCCTCCAATAGAGGACCAACTGAAGCTGGGACCCTCGCACGTGCTCGACTACCTGCGATCCGAGACGTACAAAGTGTAAGTTACTGAAATTACACAAATAAATACTCATATTCTAAATTGTTGTGATGTGTAATCGCAGAAATTATTAGATCATCGCATTTTTTTTGTTAAAGAGTAAACATAAGTCGCATCACATTTTTTGATTCATTTTGATAATTAATTATAGTTCCTAGATTATGGCACAACACATAAATATATTGATACTTTTAACTACTGCTGTAAAAATATTTCTAAAAGTATACGATGAAGGCTTGCGTCAAAGTGTTGTATGAAAATTGTTCTTTCGGTGTTTAAGCGGCGTTATATTGTAATAATAATTAATTTTCTATATTCCAGTCTGTACAGTCGACACATGTCCGCGAAGCCTCCGCCGCCGCCGCAGACGCTGGACAAATCTAAAAAGGCGAGCCGAGCCGCGTAGACCTCTCTCACACCTCTACACACCGACACCAAACTCGACAAAGCTCTAAATATATTAACTTTACTCTAAAACCACAGCAAAAACAAATCACATTCAATTTAGCGAAATTACGTGATAGGAAGTTTTAAACGTCTTAGTTCTATTTTTTCTTAGTCTGACGAAACGTGAGAAGTAAACTGAGGATTGTGCTAGTGTATCTAGTAGTTAAACGTGCCATGTTTACTAAATGCTAATTTATGCTTTACTTTAACAGCAGTAGATATAACTATTGCAATAATGAGTCTGCTAATCTTAATAAGATGTTTTGCGTTAAAAATGCAAAAGAACTATATTATAATTAGTGATTCAAATGAGTCGTACTAACAGTGTACAATACGGGCCCGAGGAATCGACAAAAATAAAAGTATTATAAAATATAATAAGTTATAAAAAAGCCGAAACTTTATTTACTTCTATATCTTAATTTGAATTAATAGGACAAGTAAGATACAGCCATATTTTTGCAATCAAAACCATTTTCTTTGAAAATCCTATGTATTTAATTAATTTATGTCACACACACACACACACACACATTTGAAATAGATCATTCTCCATTTATTTCAGTACATATTATTTATATACTAAAAATACATAAGTGCACTTAGAGGGTCGTATATTGTATACAACATTAGGAACATACTTTATGGCTTGAAATGTAAACAAAAACACTTTTTATAAACTGTCTCGATATAGTAATTAAATTATAATCAGATGACTTTACCAACTACACAAAATATTAATGCATATTTAATAGTTTTTTTTAACAATTAGGTGCTAAGTAATTGTTGCAGATCTTTTATATTTTTATTTAAATAATCTAATTAAAATAATTACTAACAAGATATATTTTTTTTTATATTACTCTACTCAGTCCCATGTTATTTACGATTACATACATAAGAAGTGAAAAGGAAATGTAGGTCAATGATATCTTGTTAAATAACAGTTAAGTAAGATGGAACAATAGGGTCCAAGTATGTAATCATTATTGTGATATGCAGTATTTTCAACTGATATTAATAATAAGTTTAAAAACTTATAAAATTAAAATACGACTAGCCATAGCGATATTATAAGATAAGTCGAAATCAGACATCGATACAAAAAGATCAATCAAAAGTAGTGTTCTTGAGTGGAGTCTATCATCCACTTATTCTGACTAAAAGTTTTAGATATATAGTAATGATTCTCATACAAACGTCAAACAGATGTCATCACAAATTACAATAAATAATCAATTGGCCAATTGCGAGACGGACTCGCGCACGAAGAGTTCCGTATCATTATTTATCGAGCGAGATATCACGTTTGTCGTACGACGTGCAATCAATGTTTATTCTGTTTTTATTATTTGTTGTTATAGTGGCAACAGAAATGGATCATGTGTAAAAAATCAACTGTCTAGCTATCACAGTTCCTGAGATAGAGGCTGATGACAGACAGACCGATGGGCGGACAGTGAAGTCTTAGCAATAGGGTCCCGTTTTAGTATGGAACCCTAAAAATGCTAGCAAACAAGGTTCGTTAATCGTATAAATGACTATGCGTTTCAGAGAATTCTAGGTGCAGTTTCGAATTATTGCAGACTATAAATACTTTATATCCATTTCGACCAAATAAAACGCATATACGTGTAACAGAAAGATGTGACAATACATAAGGGTGCTCGTTTAGTTACCCATCATAGTGAATCCATTGTAGAACAAAATTGTGCAAATTCGAAAAAATATTGCGTCCTCCATACAACTAGACCAATTTTTGCGTAGAGGACCTAAGTTTTTTTTTTGATTTTTGCAAAATTACCTTCTACAACAGGTTCACCTTGATTGGTAGACAGGTGTTATTCTACCGATCATAGTGAACCCATTGTAGATTTTTTTAGGTAAATTAAGAATTGTCACATCTTTCTGTTACATTTTGTATACTGTTCCCGCACCGTATGCGATGGGACGCTAAAAACTTATATATAAAAAGGGCAAAAACCCCTAAAATGAGCGATACCTTATAAACGAGTAACATTATTACAATTAAACAAGTTTTAATATACAAGCAATGGATCCATCAACACCAAAGTAACAAGAAAGCGCCCGACATTGTTTTTGTAGTCCAAGCTATTTTATGCTCTTTAGTTTATAGAAGCGTATTTGATTCAGTTTATTAATCAATCGTTTGAAAAGGTACTGGTCAGCTTCAAGCTACACAAAAGCTAATTTAGCTGATGGTAGCAAGACAAAAAGTAGTACAGAAGTCAAACACACATAGTACTCCAATTATCATACCGGATTTCTATCTAGTTGTTTGATTTACTGTTGAGAATGAAACAGGAAGAACGGAAATATAAACTAAAACATTTCTATTAGTGCACAAAAACCTCCACAGACGGGTGTTTCAAGTGGATGGCAATCGCGATCCCACTGTTCCCAACCTTTCCGAGATATCCTGTCCTTGAGCAGTGCTTGAGTGCACTTTCCGAGATATCCTGTCCTTGAGCAGTGCTTGAGTGCACTTTTTATGTTAATTGACTTTGGCTACTACAAAAGACACTACAGAAGTACTATCTGTCTCTTGTAGTAGCAGCTTGTTTAATTTCAATTCATAACAATTACAAAAAATCTAAGTTTAATTCCAACTATAGTATTATTCAGTCATCGTCGTCTGTCTCCGAAGCGTCATCATCAGATATATCCATCATGTTCCTGGTAGAGTTAGCGACGGGCTTGCTTCTGCTCCTGTCCATGGAGAAAGCGTAAGACTCATAGTCCATCACCTCTTCGTCGCTCAGATGAGAGTTGCCCTCCACAAAACTGGCGAACCTGGCGAACGTGAACGCACCTGTTTTATTTTATACTGAACGCGCGCAGATATACACGAAGAGAGATTTTGTGAGCAAAAGTTATATAATTATTATTATCTCTTTTAAGACAGTAGGTATATTAAGCAGATGCAGTCTAACCAAGTACCTCGGATAGCAGAGACACAAGATCAGGCCTACACCACCGGTCATTTAAGTATTGTTAAAGAAAAATATGAATAGAACGTTCGAAACCTTGTTGGAAAACTTCGAAAGCAAAGTACTTGCACTTATGGAACGAAAGCAAATTCATGAGTCGTAAGGATGCCGGAATTCGGCATCCTTACAACAAATACCAAATATTCCTGTTACATCTTGCCAATATTCAAGGTCATTTAGCGCAAATTTTTGTCTGGCGGAACTAAACATATAAGATGAAGTATTGGATATCTGTAGTCATCAGGTAGTAGTGATACTTACCGTTTGGAGTCGTTCAACTTGAGCATGATGCTCCACTGGGCGCAGTCGGGGCTGGCGCAGTACTTCCTCAAGCTCTCGAGCGCGTGTTTGGTTTCCCGCGCGCCTTGCTCGTAATACTCTTCGCTCGACAGCAGCTTCTGTTTCGGCGGGAACTTGCGCCGCCTGAGAACAAATTGCTTAATAGCCATCTAAAAACTATTACCGTTTTCTTGGGCAGCTGGCTATAACAGCCCAAGAAAAGTGATGAGTAAACAGTACTAATGTGACGACTGAATGACGTCAAAAAAGTAAAATGGTATTAAATGGTAAATTATATGAAATGGCAGGGCCGCCGCGTCATTTAATTTTAGCAATTATAAATACATTTGTAATTTTCCTGACTTGTTAATACGAATGATTGTCTGGATGTTGATACTCGCGTACGGGTTGTGATTTTCAACTTTACTACGACGAAATTTCAAATGGTGTGTCACTTAACATGTGTCCCATTTTACTTTTTTTTTTTTAGTTTTTAAAATTAAATTACTGGAATAATTGTCTGAGCGCCTGCAATTTTAAAGTCAGGAAGTATTTGTCTTTGTTATTGATAAGCTCAGGGTTGGACTGTCCGGATGGTTAAAGTTGCTCAGTGAGTTATAGAAAGGGTTATGTTTGGTATCTCTGCGCGATCGCGTCCGAAATGAAGTGATTCAACAGAGAACCAGAGTCACCGACATAGCTCTACGTCTTAGTAAGCTGAAGTGGCAGTGACCGATCATATATGCCGTAGGACCGACAACCGATGGGGGTAGATGAGTTCATGAGTGGAGATAGGATAAACGTTAGTGTAGGATGTCTTGCCAATAGGTGGAGCAAACATACAGAAGCCCAGCATAGGGCCGAGCGGCGTTGATGATGATTGAAAGACTGGTTTTTAGTATATCATACCAATATCCTTGTATCCTGTGAGTGAGTGCCTGCGGGAAGTATGTGACGAGCAGGGTGAGGAGGATGATGGCCGCGCCAGCCTCCTGGTACTCGCTGCTGAAGAATATCATCAGCACGCCGATACTCTGCACATAATACACGCTTTTAAACGAAGCCTACAAATCCTATTTCTTTTATTAACCAATTCGTTGCTGATGGCCCTATAGGCTTGTCATTTTTCCATCGATTATAACATCCTCAAATCAAGGAAGAACTTCTATGACGCTTGACACGCCAGTCGTGCCATAGAAAATATGTTCACACCCATGGCGAAAAGTTTTCAAAAATGGGCTTCGCAATGAATCGATTAAATTAACAAATTCTTGTACAAGTTCATAAATAACACGAAATACAGTCTTTGGAGTGTTATTATATAAAAAATATATGTGACGCCACCCGTTGGAACCAATGGAAGAACAGCGCTGGTTATTTACAACCAGTATTATGCTGATTTGGAGCCAGGAAAGTTACAATAAGCCCATGTTTCTTGTAACAAATTTTATTCACATAAAACAGCCATAATAGAGAACTGCGGCCAGTGAAGGGATTTTTAAGGTGTGAAGGGAAGGCTATTTGTTGATAGTGTAAGTGATGTACCTGCAGCGTCCACATGACGAGGTCCTTGCTCCGCTGGTTCCTCGGTGGTCCGATCCGATAGCACACAAGGAAGCTCACTGCGCTCACCACCAGCGTGTACCAGAAAGCATAGCTCTGATACTGGTTTACGATGGAGCGGATGTTCTCCCACATCTGTTGGAATATGTACACTCCAACTGTCCAACCACCTATCAGGATACTGTAGGTTAGAGTTTTCTGAAATAATAATAGTAATGTTATGTCTATTTATATTAAAAGTTATACTGTTAGCTGTCACCCGTCACATAAAGTTGAATATAAATATTGACATAAAATTGAATATATAATAATGCTTGCTTTTTTAAAATAATAATGTATTTTAATTCACAAACCTTTGGCAGTAACTTGCTGATATAATACACCAGAACCATGAATGAAGCAAACACCCCAACCAGCACTCCGCAGAGATAGAAGAATAGCGGATTCCCGCAGAGAGAGCGAGCCGAGAATATAACCAACATGCCCACTAACATGAGCAGAACTCGCCACAGATCTACTCCTGAAAGTTCAGTTAATGACATATTCAATCATCCTGTTCCTCTAGCATCAAATCAGGCAATTTTTGTAGGTATGACAATTGTTTTAAATTGATGGTTTACAACATACAATAAAACTACTAGTCTTGCAAAAACAATAGCTTTATATATTTAAAAATAAAGACTCTCTTTCGTCACATTTTTTTTCATATTTGGTAATCTTATTTAAGTTTCTGCTTCTGCATATGCCAAATTTGTAAGTCTTGTGTTGCACATTTTGTTCCATGATATAACACAGGAGAAAATTTTGTGAGGAAAAGCTAATATAAAATACATTTTGCTTAATATTTTGAAAAAAGGAAAAATCCAACTTCAACATTTTAAGTTACTTTTGTTTGATTTTGGTGAAATTTATATGGGACGAATTGGAAAGTAGACCTATTTCAATCAAAGAAAAGTATTTGAAATATCTCCAGGCGCTTCTGAGAAATCAAGGAAAATACTGATAAAAAAGATTCTGTTAAATTGAGTACCTCATTCTTTTTGGTTAAAAATTAACTAATACTCACTTTGAACCTGTAATTCAATGCTATGCTTCTCCTTCGTGTTAACTGCCATACATGTTGGTGTGAAGAGATCAACAGATATAGTCTTGTATGATTTCTTGGCAAATGGATTGACAACAGACCACCCATAACTGTCTTCGGTGTACTCTTTGTACACCACTTCCGGATCTGTGCCGATATACTGACGAAACTCGTCATTTTTAATTTTTACATGGAACTGAAAAGAAAATACATTGTTTTTTGTTTACTGTCATTCTCAAATGCAGTAAAACAATTGAGATGGAACTTTGTAAACAACAATTTGAAACTGCTTAACGGTTAAATATGTTATCCTTGATTTTAGCACTTTATCTGAAGAATAGTTCTTAATTCTTTCTTCTTTGGTGTTCATATCACAAACCTTATATTTTTGCAGATATAAAACCTGACAGTGCCAAGGCACCTTATGATAAACTTGAATTGCTTATAAATAATAGAATAACTTACTTTTACTGTTTGCCACAAAGCAAAGGCATTTTTGGAAGTACCAGTATAACAATAGATGTCAACTGCTCTCTTGGAAGACGGAATATCTCTTTCTATTGTTGTGGGTCCTCCTAGCCAGTGCACTGTAATCAAAGCACAGTAAACCATTACATTTATATCTGAATATTTAATTATACGATTTATCTGTTACCCTTTAAAGTTAGGACTGGCGCTCGAACTGACGGATATTGAGTGGGAGATGCTGTATCAATTTTATTATTAGCAATTCAAACTTGCACCTAAACTATGTATCTATTTGTTAACCCTATGATTTTTTATAGATACAGGAATATTGAAATCAAGTCAGGATAATTCAAATTTACTTACCATCGTATGCAGCAGAGTGTACGTTTAAGAATAGAGAAAACAATAACATAAGCAATGACCAACCATGGTCAAGCTCCATGTTTGTTGATGAGCTTTCTTTTTACTATAATTCAAACAACTCGCTCGACTTACTAGTAAAATGAAAAATACTTTTCAAGAATTATTTTTACTAAATAAGCGATGACCGCTGAGCTGAGTGCCGAATTAAAAATTATTATTATTTTTCAAGTACCACAAATACAAACAATGCACAATTTTAAAATTTAGGGATACCAGTTGTCTCACAAGTAAAGAAGCCATAGTGTGAACACAGATTAGCGAGTGATATTGCAAAATTTGTTCTTAATAATTCGGTTTTTATTTGTTCCCCGATTACATATATAGACGCCTAAACTTTGTTTTTTCTTTTGTTTCCAGGTGACTATATAAAGGCTCATATAAAGCTTATCAAAATCGGTTAGGTAAATAGAAGTTTCGCGAGATGTCGACTTCACGAACACGATATTATTTAATGTTTATAAGAAAAATTAACTACCACTTGACATTTTTTTTTATAACAAGAAACTTAATTAAAGTTTTATTTCACATGTGTGTATTTAAATCGGCCCATAAATGGCAACGTAGCAATCTTCCTCTCCTTTCGGAAGAAATAATTAATTTAACATTCTAAAAATACGTAAAACCTATACACCAAGTTTCGTCAATATTATTACTTAGTTGGAAACTACGACCTATGCGCAAGTAAGAAATTTCATGCAAACAAACATCCATGCATGCAAGCTGACAGACGAACGAACATTTTTCCTGAATCAAAGCATAGACGCTTCGCTCTCTCGGTCAATTAGATTAGTTTCCTGTCGTGTTCCTGATTTTTCGTATCATGTAATACTTCGAAAATAAATATCTATATTTTTAATATTCCCTAAAGTGTTTATTTAAACTTAGTTTTACATTAACACTCTGCATGTGTGAGAATCAAGAGAACGATTCTACAGTTTGATGTATAAATTCAAAAAACTGTCATTACTTTTAAAATTGTTGAAAGTTGTGTAAAGTACAAACAACGCAATTTTGAAAAAAAACTACAACAGGCCTTCGTATATTTTGTTACTTTTTACCAACTGCCCAAAAAGGAACAGATACTCCATTGGACTGTATATTTTTAATGATTGGATTTATCGGAGACGGCTGGACCGATTTTTTTTAATCAAAATCGCTCTCCACGTGTCCAAGGAAGTGTAAATCATCTGAACACTCGCCTAACATTCAAACAATAAAATAATAACAACCATCGCAATCAACATCACCACCACCACAAGTGACGCACACCAGTAACGTCTCAATACTCTCGACCAATCACAACGCCTAACATGCATTGCCCAAGCGAAATTTACAGGGCTATGTTCCGTGCCTCAGGATGTAGTTGTTTCGTCGTTTTTAACCTTACCCATACGTATGGAACACAGTAGTTATAATATTGACATTGACAGCAACTCAACCTCACACATGGGAAAATAGCCTTTAATGCAATAGCCATGTCAGATAAACGTCAGAGTGTTTTTTACCAAGCTATTTTCTTAATAGTCAAATATTTGCACTCTCCAAACTTATAACTTTTTTTTGTTAACCATGCATTTCTTCACATAAAGAACAGCTGAATGCCCACTGATGACCACGGGTGGGATATTTGTATCTAGTAGATAAATAGCTTTTTTAGCTACAAATAGCTCTGTTTAGCAACATTTTACATAAAGATTGACTAGGATTGACAGTGACACTAATTAAATAATAATTTTGACATTACTAATATTCATTTTTTTTTCAGTTTTGCACGAAAAATACATTTAGCCAAACCAATTTGAAGACTGTCGCGTGGTAACCAGAGTATTCATTAAATAAAGTCATTCCAAGCGTGTCGGCAAAAAGGACAGTAGATTCAATATTAGCTGTGGCTGCTATGGTGACAATAGTAACTACTACATTAGCTATGGGAGAAATCTTCTTCGCTTTTACTGTTACAGCCAATAAAACCATATCGCACGATTCTCTACTAAAAGTTTCGTCAGATCTTTACACTTTTTACATAAAAGATTTTATAGATAATGATTTTACATAAAATAAATGACTTAACCTCAAAGTTTTTTTAAGCACTTGATGTGCTAAACAATGTAAAAACCGGCCATACGCTACGGAATAAACAATCCGTCGCTCTTTCTCTTTAATTTCCATGTACATTATAAGTATGTCTCCTTCCTTGTTATAGTGTGACTGAGATAGCATGTACCCGTCGACTATTTTTTTTAATCCACTTCAGTATAAACATATTGAGAAAACTTCAATTGAAGTCATGCAAAGTGAACGCGATACTCACGGCAACGACAAGCGCGTTTTCATGGCACACATTTATGTAATCGCGCTTAGTAAAACAAATATCCCAGTTTTTTGTAAACAAAAATGCAAAAAGGTGCCGATTGTGTGGTACCTAAAAATATTCGCAGTCAATTTAGAATCAACCCTTACATTTTGGACCTAATCCGTAGAGTAATTAATAATGGGCATTATTGAAATATCAATGTTTAGACAAACTAAGTCCGGCCCATTAGCTGTCGAGATCAGAAGATGCCTCAGTATCTGCCTTCGTGGGTTTGATTTCATCACCTAAGTGAAATTATTCTGAGATAATAATAGCTATGTATGTTTTAGGTGGAGTGAAATTTAGTGTTTAGGGATATGCACTTTAGAGAAATATAGTAGGTCGAAGTGGAGCAGATTTATAGGTACCTACTATAGTAGGGACTGTAATATGTAGAACACATAATAAACTTGTTTATAGATTCATTCAACGGCTATCAAAAAGTGGAGGGACAGATTGTATCGTCAATGTGCAAATCCTGTTTCTACATGACTAGTTATTTCGAATTATCATAGTTGGCTATCTAACAAAGATTATGATGGAATTGAGACACTAATTGGAGAAATGTAATGATAAGACTAGAATAATAATTTTTCACTGTCACCCGAATACTTCACCTACATCTGTTCTTATATTTATGCAATAGTTTATAGTTAGTATATTTTACTGTAACTTGTGAAACAAAACCATTGGAAGACCTGCCTTTTGCAACACAGTTAATAACAACAGCAAAAGGCAGTGCTCTATTTATCTATGTATCTGTGAATGTTTTACAATAAATGTTTTTATGTTTATTTCTTCTGTCCTCATAGTCACTCAAGTTCTTCATACTGCGAAGTATGATAACCGATGCATCAATAACAAGGCAATAAATTCAATCAACTCTCATTTATTTTGGTAAAGCATATCATTACAATAATAATTTAAGTGTAAGTATTATTATGATCGTGTACTTTCGTCTAAAAACTTAAGGCACATTGCGTCACTGTTTGTTTTACTATTTGCTACTTTAGGTGTATTTGTAATATACGCTAGGTTTAGCTTTATTGTACTTTGAAGACACTTTTAAAATATTTGCCTTTGAAATTTACTAGTTGTATCTCAGTTTACTATAGGAATGTTACAAGAAATACTGTTTAAAAATACTTATTTATACACTGATCAAATAACAAATAAAGCTTAGGAATGTGTACATAAGTCCATCCGTTTTATCTCATTCGACAATTTCATAAATCATTTTACATTAATACATTAAAAATGCTTTTATACGTAAGCTGCCTCATTGAATACTAAAATTCGATGTACTCATAAATCGTACAGTAATAAAAATATTGGCAAAAAAAAAACATTAAGCACCAAACTTCACTGGTTGGTTAATAAATAGATGACAGAATAACTTTCCTTAAGGCAACCAATGTAGGTTTTTTTACTAATGTGGACATCAATTAATTCTATTTGTAATTTTCTCACCTCTTACGTTGTACTAAAATTTTCTACTACACTCAAGCATACTGTGGCAAAATGACATTAGACTACCCTATCTAACTATTTCTAATATAAATATATTATGCGTGCTAAATGTTGCATTACTTCTGTATATTTAAAAATATTATTTAATGTACAATGTACAGCTGTCTTAGTAGTTAAGGTGACTACAGACGATGCCATTCCGACACAGGAAAAATCCAAGCGCGGAGCTATGAGTGTGAAACTTTTTTGTTGTACACTCATGTACTAAAATTCAGGTCTCAACGCTTAAATTTTTGCGAAATATTTTAAACCCGGCTTACTAGAGATGCCAATCTGTGGTGTTTGAATAGCTTAGTTGAATAGATATAAAATACCCAATACAGTGATACAATATTGATCGAGTCACTTGATAGTGGCGCAAATAGCTAAAGGAGATAGGGCCTTTAGTTAATTTTTAATTTTTAGCAAGGAAAAATCGAGTCTTATTCTAACCTGCTATAACAGTTTATTTGAATAAGGCCTATATAGCATTGCCAATAATATATATCACACAATAAACAAGCGCGTATTACTTTGCATCGTTTGCAAACACCTCACCGATTGTAAATAACTATAAATATTACAACTATGGATACCAAATACGGAACTTGTGACGATATCGCAGTTCGTAAATAACCCTTTTAACATTTTTTTTTACATTTAGTATATATTGAATATAAAATACGGTGGCCCTCTCGATATTGCACTAACATATTCTATTATATTGTGAAGGCACAGTATAAAGCACTAGTTTTATTTCTATTTTATAATCTATGTCCATATATATATGAATAGGTGTTGAATTACAGTAGCTCGTATGCTGTGTGCGGTCTAGTGACGCTACCGTGACTTCGGAATGTTTGTCAACTTTCTGAAATAGAAGCGGAAAAGTAAAAATTAAATAAGGCTTTAACACAAAATTATAATTATTGTATAAGCCCCAATAAAGCCTAATTTACTTTATTTATAAAGGCTCTATTTTATGTTATGGTGGCAGAGTAAGTACTTGTCGTAATCTGCTAGTTTTTTATTTAATTCGGTCGTTGTTTTTTTTGTGGGAAATAACCACAGATAAAATAGGCGACGATAAAAAAAAGGTACGAGTATACTAATTGTAGACATGAGTATTAGGCGATATATACGACTTGCAGGCGAGTACCAACATCCAGACATACATGCTGACAGCAGACGAGAGCTAATGTTACCAGAGAGCTGAAGTTTTAGAGTTGTTTCGCTTGCTTGTCCAATTATCCAGCGTTTTCTTGAACAAGCTCAAGTGCATAGTTGAAAACTACAATGTGTACGCTACTCGTAGTACCAATACCCAAACAAATAAAAATACTGACAGATGATAGCAAATGTTGCCAAAGTTGTTGTAGAGGCGTTTCCTTGCTCGGTTCATTACCAAGCGTTTTCAGAGTTTGAGCGATTAGTTAAGAAATATATCAGGTATACCTGCATGCTAAGTTCAAGATTAGTTGAAAAACCCGAGCTGTTGGCGAGTACCAATATCTAGGCAAACATACGTATTGACAGACTGGTGGTAATGTTGCTAGAGCTGCAGAAGAGCACGATTCGCTCGGCCTAGTTAGTAATTACCTAGCGTTTCCTGAGGTCGGGCGGTGTGTATCGCGCGCCGCCGTGCGCCTGCCACTCGCGCTCGAACTCGTGCTCCAGTATCTCGGCGCCTCGCTTGCGCGTCAGCCCCGTCTCCTCCAGGCTCAGCTCGCACATTTGCATGTCATCCACACCTAGAACGATAACAATACACGTATAAAAGAGATGTTTCAATAATGTATGGAGCTCCGGCCAGGACAGTGAACATGATACTATGAATACGTTAGGGTCTATTAATCAGTAATCTATCAACCAAATTCAAACAACTCAACTTATCGCAATGTATAAAATTAATTTAGAATCAAAATATTTCCATCTTGTTTACGCAATAGGGCGCTTTACGCATTTTGATGTGTTAATTGTAATTTTTTGACGGGCGGTACAGTTGATAGACCGATTTGACCATTGGAGTTAACCTAGGATATAACAATCTCAGGTAACTGATGCAGGTTACATTAAAATATAATATTAACCACATCTTAAAGTATTTTTTGGTAGACGTATACCGTCTCGAACATGAAACAAGTCTTGTATTACACACACTAGTATATATTAGCCGCGTTAGATACTCGTATTGTAACCTACAAGCTTACAATGAGCTGATAATATAGGTTAACAGTTAATCAAGTCAATCAAGCTACATATATAATGTGCTAACGAGTTGTTAGAAGCAACATTAAACTCCACCTGTAAAAACTTAAGACCATGTATTTTAACTTAAATTTTTTCAAAAATGCTGTTTGTTCATCTGTTAGGAGTAGGTAATTCGTGTTTTGTCAAGACTTGTGTAATGGCTGACGATTTACAACTTTCGTTTGTTAATTGAATAGCTTCACCAGCTTGCAGTAACACCGGTGTCTTGTCAGGGTGCAGCTCCATCTGCCTGGCGACGTACTGTCCGTCGAAGTGCGCGTACCACCAGCCGCGGCGCTCGTCGCTCACGGCGGGACGTACGAACGGGATGCGGAAGTAGCGGTGACGAGCGCCCAAGATCTCGCCCTTTTGGGTCACGCCTCGAGGACTTTTCGCTGGGTGGGAGAAACGATGAGGTTACTATACTAACTAATATTATAAATGCGAAAGTAACTCTGTCTGTCTCGCTTTCACGCCAAAACCGCTGAACTAATCTAGATGAAATTTGGTAGACAGATTGGACCCTGGGACCTTTCCCAGGACATAGGACTTCAACCCTCTTCAAAAAGGTTTTTCCCCATTATCTCAATAATCCAATGGGGAACTATGCGGGTAAAACCGCGGAGCACAGCTAGTAAGTTTATAACTACGTTAGTAATGTTGACCCTATAGCAAGAGTGAGAATACTGCTGCGATAGAGAGAGATTTTATATAACTAACCATTGTATTTACATATAATAGATAATGTACATACCGGCATCCATGATGGATTGTGGCGCACGCTCCTGCTCGTTGAGGTTGGTAGTCTTGCGCGCGTTCTTTGCCTTCCACGCGTGGTACACCTTCAGCCGGCGGTGGAACTCGTGCCTGCAAGCCTGGACGCACCATATCATAAACTAATATCTAATTGACAGAATTTTTATACCTATTTGACAGAAAAATTCAATTGTCTAGCTATCACGGCTCATGAGATACAGACGGACGGACAGCGAAGACTTAGTAATAGGGTCTCTGTTATACCTTTCAGGTATGCAATCATGAAAATATTTTTGGAAATAAGGAAGAGATTCTCAATTCGACGGAACTTTATTGAGGTGAATCTATAATTTTTCTGTCATAATCGATCCAGTATTTTTACTAAAAAATTAAAATAATTGTAAATTTTGTTTGGGGAGTTGTAGTTGGTTGTGGTGTTTTATTACATTTATTTTATAACTGTAGATAATATATGTCCTGCATTACTTATGGATATTACACCCCCCACACTTTCTGAACACTGAGCTTTCCGAGATCAATCTAAAGTAGTAAATGAAGCTGAACACTGAGCTTTCCGAGATCAATCTGAAGTAGTAGTTCCTAAATTTTAAACGAATCTATTCGCAGTTTATGTGTAAAGGTGCGATTCCACCAGTGTGCTGAACTGTGCGACACTGCAATGCACATTGTGCGATACAAATATTTATTCTGGTCGACTCACTAAAGAACATCGTAGAACGTTTGCGCAGATCTGTATACTTTTGTGCGCGAGATATTTGCAGGCGGTGGACTCGCGTCGACGCGCATAAACCTGTTGTTCGCAAACTCAGTCTTGCTTCCGCTGCCGGAGTGAAAACATTTACTTGTGCGCATTGTGTACATTGTTAATTAACTAAGACAAATATGGATTCGACCAATGTTAAATTATTAAATTTATTCAAGCTATTGAAACTTATCCTGTTCTATGGGATTCTATTCACAATGATAAGCAGACTACATAGTAAAACACATGCTGCAGCACAAAGCACTGTTTTCCTGCTTGTCCATATTAACTACTGAACTGACTTCGGCAGAAACTCTGTTCAGTGAACATGTTCGCGCACAAGTGTGCTGGACTGTGCGCTTACAAAAGTTACGCACAGCCTGACCAGTGCAGGCGGGAGCCAAATACGATACCAGCTTAGTACCTTCACTGCTAGAGTTTTGCATAAAATGTTTGTAAGCAAATGAGGTGCACACAATTTTGGTGGAATCGCTTAAGAGTTACATATGTACTCGCCTTTACGCAGTTAGGGTGTTTCGTGATTTTATCTTTTGTAAATCTTTGTGTTTAACTATCTCAAATTGATAAAAATAATTTCCGCTATCCGTGTTACCCGCGGAAATTTTTATTTTTCCGTGATAGAAAGTAGCCAATGTATCAATCCTGGACATAAGCTCTTCTAGTTAAATCTGTTCAGCCGATTGAGTGTGAAAGAGTAATAAACATACATATATACTTTTGAGTTCATAAAATTAGTAGTAGGACGAACAAGCAACTGCCCACCCAAAAAATGTATGTTTCAAAATGGCTAACGTTTAATTGTTCGTATAATAAAGTTCGCAATGCATTATTTACCTCTAGCAGTTCGATGTCGCAAGAAGTGTTGATGGTATCTCTTAGTTCTGAGTACTTCCACTTAGATAGATCGTACTTCTGCTTGCCTTGCATGGCCTGCTGCATTCTCACACGTTCCGACCTGGCGCATACAATAATGACATTAATGAACTATAATTAAGATTCATATTTCTTTGACCTTAAGAGGACAAGTTTGACGAATTCAATTTATTAGTTAAATCGTAAGAAAAAGACGCAAAACAGTGAAGGCATGAAATGCTAAATCAGAACTTTTTCATCAGTCACTCAGTTTTGCCGTTTTTGATGGCGGATATATGTAAGTATGTAGTTTTACGTAAGGGTGTAGTTTTATTTAGTTTTACTACATTTTCTTAAAGTTCATACGAATGTCTCGTATAATATTTAAAAATAATGTTGGAAATAATTTAAAGTGAGACTTGTAAGAGTGGATATAATAAATAGTCAAATATAATTCAAAATATAGATCGTGAATGATTGAAGTTATTACAAAATTATTTGGGTAGAATATAATTTTACTACTAAAATAAATACAACAACAATCAAAGTAGGTATTATTACAAACATATTACCTATATCGTGCGATTACTACATGAACCCATTCATTAACATATAACACATTAAACTTCGTATAAACTATGTTATACATTCCATGCTACAATCCTTTATAGTTAGCACACGCGGATCAGTTGCAAAAACAAATTTAAACTCACCACAAACTTTTCTAAATATATTCAAGCCTAGATGTGGAACATTTTATACAATTGCCATCAAATTCGTTTCTGCAACCAACAATTTTCTAACAATCCTACAGCATACAAGTTAGATACAAAGTATTACAAAGTGCAAGTAAACATTCAAAAGGAGGAAAGCTCTAGAGCGTCGTCCACAGGCCAAACAAGGTTAAGAGTATATTGTAATGTTAATATAAAGTTAGTGCAAGCCAAGTGCGAAAGAAGGCCAAGTCTGTGTGGTACCTGTTTAATTTATTCTCTCCGTTCATCGAGTCCATTGTAGGGAAACTGTGCGAACATACGATTATATTACTCACAGCTTATGTATATATTTGACTGGTATAGCAGAGGTAGCTCAGTCGGAAAATTCATTGACTTTCAGCTGAGAAGGCGTCGGATGAATTCTACGTTCAATCATCTCTGAGGTTTCCACTCGTGCACAGATTATTAATTAAAGTAATGCTTCATTTGTCGCCGAAGGAAAATATCGTGAAGAAACTTGCATGTCTCTGAAGGTCAAATTGAGTAGCTATGACCTACACCCCTTCGGGGAGACCCATATCCAGCTTATATGGGTTGATACTTTGATTTTTCACAAGTATTTTTTTTAAATCGCTCATCTTATGATCCTCATTCATTGTCTTTAGGAGCCCTTTCACGCAAGAAAACTGAGAAAATAACTCTAAATAGAAAAATAAAACAACGCGAAAATACAGTGCTAAGCTATTTACAGGAAGAAATCTCGCTGACCAAGTAGTGCATTTATTATTTTACTTGTTTTTTCTTTTCTTCTTTCAAAGGTGATTTTGATATAAAACTAGGACAGTAAACACTTACATTATAAAATATTTTTTACTAACGGTATGTTCACTATTAACTAATATAGTCAGTCAATAACAATAATACGTGGGATGAAATTATAATTGACCACAGAATAGAAGGTAGTTTCGTAGAGTTTATCACGTAAGGTTTGGAAGAAAGCGAGAGGCTCACAATTGCGTTAGCGGTTCGTGAAAACCTAGCCGCTATCTCCAATGGCTAACGTAATAGTCTAGAAGTGATACCTGCGCAATTGAGGCGGCGAACCTTCCACGTGTCCGTTTGTTTCCTTGGCAAGTCTCACGGCCATCTCGTGATCCCTTCTCTCCTGTTCTAGCCTACAACATTATAAACATCGTTAGTGCATTTTCACGTCACGACGAACGATACAGTAAAAACATTGAAGCACGAGCTGCGCCCCGCGATAGTCATTTCATCATCCCAGGGGACTCCTTAAATTTTACGGAATAAAAAGTAGCCTACGTGTTAATCTTGGGTATGAACTATCCTGGTACCAAGTTTCATCCAAATCCGTTCAGCCGATTCAGCATGAAGATGGAACAAACATACACCCACACATACAAACTTTCGCATTTATAATATTAGTGTGAAGTGTGATTGACTAACTACTTTACTTTTAATAAAACTTGAAAAGCACTTTATTCTATACATCGCACTAAACGTACGCTTCCTGTTTTAAAAACAACAACATTAAAACAGTACATTTTGGAACGGCTCACGCGATGTTCCAAAAGTGCAGGACCATGTTTAGTAACTATAGAACATAGTGGAATAAAAGTACAGCTTCTATTGTTCCCTGAAATAAAATAGCATATGTGACCTCTCTCTGTTCTCCTTGTCTGCTAGCGCCGCCTCTTCCATCTGTTGTTGTAGTTTGACGGCGGCGAGGCGGCCCTGCTCTTCGAGCCGCAGCCGTTCCGCCTCTTCCGCTTTACGACGCGCCTCCATTTCCGCTTTCCTGTTAGTTTGAGATATTTCATATTAGGTAATTGATCCATATTGCACCTAAATTTTGATAAATCACACGTAAGATTATAAAGAGGGGAGGGAGTCGAGCAAAATCTCATGATATTTAATCAAGGGGAGAGAGGGGGTCCAGAATCGCCTAAATCACCTCACGTAAGTAATGGATGTATACAAAAGGAAAAACATTAGAAATTATCAAAATTATAGAGTATTCTCAGAAGCATTATCAGTATTATTTTTGCATCGAAACTTACAGTCTCCTATTCTCTTCTTCTTGTTTGATCCGCTCCTGTTCCAACCGCTTAGCTTCCTCAGCTGCCTGCATTTCTGCTTTCATCTTACGCAGTCTCTCTTGCTCTTCCCTGAGGTGTGAAGGTTAAACATGTCGATAGAAAACACGCAATACCTCTTTACTTACTGCTTTTTTACAACGTGAACGTGAACGGTCTAAAATACGGACTTTGTTTAGTATTATAGTTTTATTAAAATTACGTCCTATAAAAATTAATAATTCCTTAATATGTATAAATATTAAACAATCTCTGAAATATCTAAACAATTACAATATTTGAACTTGCATATAACTCTATGGTATTCTTTTATATTTTTGTTAAGTGAAATGCTCTCATCAGTTGTAAATATAATTCCGATTATTAAATTGTACACATCCAATAATTTCAGTTTAACCCGCCCCGGTGTAAACGAGTACCAGTAGTGTGTAATATAGAAAATTTTATTTGTCACCTGTTCTTCTGGTCGACCATAGCTTTATGTAGCGCTGCCATTTGCGCCTCCACGTCCTTACTGATCTTGGTGGTCAGTTGGTCTATCTGCTCGCGGCTCAGTTTGTCGTTACCCTGAAATCACGGGATCAACTAAAAATTCTGTAGCTATTTCTATAAACATGTCTTGTACAACAATTCACACTTGATACGGACGTCAAACGAAGGTATGCTGAAGGTTGTCTTGTAGTGCGTTTATCTAAATTTACAAAAGTTACCTTGATGGTTTTGCAAGTTAAACACGTTACAGCACAACCTGCAAAACATGGAAAAAGCCGCTGAACAGCGAACTGTTGGATCTTGAGGTTTTTTATTAGAAATGCAATACCATCGCTTACCTTAATTGTAGCGACGGCATTTCTGATAGAATTCCTTAAGTTTTCTATATTCTTCTGTGCGTTCGATTTCTCCGTCTTCAGCTGGGCAGTGAATGTCTCCATAACCTGAAGGTTGGGTGTATATTCATTTCGGTTATGATAACTTACCTTGATGGTAGCAACAGCATTTCTGATAGAATTCCTTAAGTTTTCTATATTCTTCTGTGCGTTCGCTTTCTCCGTCTTCAGCTGGGCAGTGACTGTCTCCATGTCCTGCAGGTTCTTCTGTAGTGCGTTGATCTTGGCTATGGCGCGATACCGCGGCCGGTGGCGGCGCCGCACTAGGTAACCTCGCACGGACTTCTGTATTTTTATGAGGCATTCACGCCGGTACAAGATCTTGTTCTTTACTAGAATAAGAACGTAGGTAAGACGTTAGATATTAGAAGATTTGATCAGATGTATTTGTCGTATTAAATTACCTAAATTTAGGTGAAATAAGTATCAAAACTTGACGAAAGCAGTGTTTTTTTTGTTTGATAATGATATCCTAAACGTAACACATGGGACTTAGATCATAATAACATACAACTACGAGTATTATCGACAGACAACACTGATGCAACATACTTTATTTTTTTTAAATAGACCAAAAATTAAAGATTGCACAGATTTTTACTATATCTTTATATTATGGTAAAAATCTGACCACCAGTTCGCACGACCACGGAAGTCAGCGATACTGTACCTATATGGAGCATGACTAGTCTGGAATACACTGGATCTCACGGAAGGCTGCTGGAACACACCGTTAGGTGCTTGGAGACACCCTCGAAACCTCAAATTATACTTCATAGGAAAGTGAGCAGAAGACCGTTATACTTACGTTTTATAATAGAAAGTACAGCGAAAATGCTCTTCCTCCAGCGCGACTTGACCAACCAAGAAAGCACCGCGTCCACAATGGATTTTAAATTCTGAGGGTCTGATTTCATCATTGTATCGAATTCAGAGTACTTCCCGGGGCGGAAGAAAACTCGCGTCACGCCGAACTTGTAGTCTTTGTCCGAGAGACCGAAGCTGTGGACTATTGCCTGTAACGTATGGAAATATAATTAGATATTTGGTATGTTAGTTTTTCTTTTTGTGACGGTAGTTATAAAAATTGGTCAGTTACGTTTCACTTTAGCTGATGATAAACGTATTTTAAATTTATAATATTAAAAAAATATCACTTTCACAAAAAGTCTAAGAGAGGGTCGCAGTATTTATCATGAACAGATTTTACTACGAATTAAATAGGGGTGGTACGGAAAGGGTTCCGTGCTCCATTAGCTCTAACGCTGAAAACGGCGTGCGGCGTGAGGCTACATATTATTTTCACATTTATTTAAAACTAAATTCAGTTAGTTTTCTTAATTAGACGCAACGAGAGACCTTACAGTGTAGGTCAAACTTTAAGCAAATAATTTATGGATCCATTTTTATCCTAGTCATAAAAACGGACCCTTAAACGCCGGCAAAGCAACGCAACATGTTCAAATAGAAGCTGTACCTGTAAGTTTTAGGACTAAAACGATACTAGTTTATAGTAAGTTTACCTCACAGAATACTCTAGCGCTGAGACGCTGCAGTTTAGGCGGTAGATATACTTTGTACATGTCGTGCAGATCGTTGAAGGGAGCACGGGATGGGTACCCGTGCTCCATTAGCTCCAGCACGGATATGGTGCCGCTGCATTCTAGTTGTGTCAGCACCAAGGAGCCTTCCACCTCACGCCCCACCATACGAGAGTTTGGCTTTATGCAGCGGACGAAGTTTGTGCCCTAACGAGTTAATAATACATGTAATCACTTAAACAGAACCAAAGCATCACTTTTAACAGTCGACAGTCGGTCGTAGGGATTTAGACAACGTGTAACAAAAAGGTGTGTCAATACTAAAGGGTCTTCCCCATCAAAGTGAACTCATTTTAGAACAAAGTTTGCAAAATTGCGTCCTCCATACAACGGGACCGATCACGTGACCAATTTTTAACTATGAACAACCTTATATTTTTTTCTCTAATTTTGCAAAATTTTCTTCTACGCAGGTTCATCTTGATTGGTAGAAGAAAATTTTGCAAAATTAGAGAAAAAAATATAAGGTTGTTCATAGTTAAAAATTGGTCACGTGATCGGTCCCGTTGTATGGAGGACGCAATTTTGCAAACTTTGTTCTAAAATGAGTTCACTTTGATGGGGAAGACCCTTTAGTATTGACACACCTTTCTGTTACACGTTGTAGAACGGGATAGTTTACACCTAATAACATTTTTACTGGTTTACATTACACCCGTTTCGCAATGGTGGTCCTGAAAATGTTATGCTATTCTACTCGGTATTGACACAATTAAGTGAAATGTTTCTCGCGCAATGTAAATAAAATACACAATCTTTTAGGAATCATTCTAGCAACACTTTGATGTCAGTCCGTTTGTGTATCAGAGTCCTGATCCGTATGCAATAACGTAGACTTGCACGAAGTTACTGTACGATTCCTTTACGAGAAACTTACATTTTCCTTCAATTTCTCCATTAAAAGTGTGAGTTGCGACTGGAACTTTGCCCCCACGGAGATAAAGTTGAGTTTTCCTTTGGCGTTATTATTGTCTGTTGTACGGAACAGTTGTTGCACGAGGTTGCTGTTCGATTCCTGGACGAGGAACTCTAGAGACGCGTGAAGAGCGTCGTTGTTTTTTTCTATGAATTGGTTCTGAAAATATAAGATGGATCAGAAAGTGCCATAATAATATTTGTATGGACATAGAATCACGAGTCAGAATAAAAATATTAGAGTGATAGTAAAGAGATAAATCATTATATAAAATATTATATTTGACAAATTTCAAAAAAATAATTTTAATTTAGTAAAATCTGGGGATAATTCATTCTAGCACAATTTATATTATGAAGTTATGGCGGAGATTATCCACATTACTATCCACTACCTACTTTGTAATAAGCCAGTAGAATATGATGATGAATGAAAAGGCAATTTTTAGATTGACAGTAAGATAAAGATAAAAAAGTAGAATATTCGAAAGCTTTATTGATACTAATAAAGCCACTCACAGTATTGTAGCAGACGGCGCCTGCAAAGTGTCTCAATAGGAAACCTTCGTCATCTCGCAGCGTGCGGTGCGCCTTCAGCCGGGACGAACGCGGGACTTGCAATCTAAACAAAGATACAACTTTACTAATGTGACCAATGGTATCTTTTATTACTTGGTTCTTGTTCCATATGACGTTAACGCCGCCATAAGACTGCGGCGATAAGACTGACGTTCCTCTTGCTTTGTTTTGTTCGTTTTTTCCGTCAGAGTACTTCAGTCATAAGTATAGTTACTTATTACTTATTTATTATATACTAGCTGACACAGCGACCGCCTTACAGTTATATATGTATAAACCTATCCTGAATTATTCCAAACAATTCAAAACCAAAATCAGGTAAATCGGCCAAGCCGTCCTCGAGTTTTTGCGAGACGAAAAGCAATTGATTTTTATATTTAAGAAGATAATTATTAATAATACGTATATATATAATGAAGGAAAGAGTCTACAAGACCTAGACCCAAAACCCCTTACCAAAAAGACCCAACCAAAGCCTTCTTACATCTATCTATATGTATTATGTCGATGGTCGGTTGTATTGCGCGCCCTGCGATCGAACCTATAAATTTATGTTCGGCTATGCAAGCCATATAGTACGATATTATAATCGCCAGGTATGCAATTGACTTACACGTCAAGGAGAATAGCATTTCAGTCAACTTGATTCCAAAAAGGTACTGAACACGGCTCTGGGCGGCTGGCACAACAGTTCTAACCCGGTTGCGTCAGATGTAAGTTTTTAAAATATTTCGTAACAATTTTGTTTAGTAAAGCAGGGATCCTCGACACGGCAAATTCATATTTCTGTAGATAGCTGCTACCACAGGTGGCTTATGCCCTGCCCCTTTGCTGGCGATACTCTAGACTCTAGGTATAAAATGTTTATAATATCTTTGTACAGTGGCAAACCCAAAGATAGTTCGATGAACAACAATTGGGAATTTGATGGTAAGCATACAATTTAAAAATGATACGATAATATTTTCGACAACTGCAGACATGATTTATTTTTATAGAAGCTTTTGAGGTCATACCTGTTATTATTGATGCCAAGTTCTTTGTGCACGGCGTGTGTAAAATGTCCGAATTCGGGTTTAGGCAGCTTCGATTCTTCATCTAATATGTGAAAGATACCGTGGTTCTTGCTCTCGATTAAATCTAGAAAAATAAAACAATCCGGAGTTAGAATTAGTCATGCTTATGAGAACAACTCAAGAGCGAAAATAAAAGATGTATGAAAGGCACCTTTTTAATTAGATGGCCGGCATCGAGGTATGTTTATTTTAATGTCTAGACTGGTTTAGGATTAAATTCGCTTTTTTTCTGCGAAATTTAAAAGGAGCTATTCGGTGACCTAATATAATTGACAAAAATAATTCATAGAAAAAATGGAAATACTACTTTAATTCGGCAAACACCGACACATTGTTTTCAGTTATATATTTTGTTTTCAGAACCAATTTACAAGACCGATTTTTTATAAAATTTGTATGAGACCACACGTGAATTATATATTTGAAAAAAGAGCATTTTTAAAATAATTATAGTATTGAGTACCTCCTCGCTTTTGTACATAGCTTGATAAATATTCTTACAATTTGTTTCTTGAGAACATTCCATTTGATTTTGAAGTCTGTTAAAAATAATAATTGTTATTTAGCAATGTTGGTGGGTTTATTAATGGTTCAAACTGACCGATACAGTCCTGGTTGTCAACAAATCTGATCTCAGGCACGTTGAGTCCCTCCCGCTTGTACAGCTCCTGCTCGTTCTTCAGTATGCGCTCGTTGAAGAACTGCTGCAGCTTTTCGTTGCAGTAGTTTATGCAGAACTGCTCGAAACTGTTCATTTGGAAGTACTCTGTGGACATGATATTATCATTCACTTACATGCAATATGGATGACTAAGAACATAGGTAGGAGACATTTACAGCTCACAGAGTCACTAGTTCTATTTTAAGGTACCATATACAACGTGTAAAAGAAAGGTGTGATAATACTTAAAAGTGTTAGTGTACTAAACTAGGTGAAACCATAGCAGAAGAAAATTTTTCAGAATTCGAAAGGAAATATTAGGTTCTCCATACAAAAATTGGTCACGTGATCAGTCAAGTCGTATGGAGGACGTAATCATTTTTTATCGAATTTGTCGAATCATTGAAAAAAAATTTGTTTTACAATGTGTTCACTTTGATGTGTAGACTAATACGGTAAAGTATTGTTACACGTTGTAGAGGCACCCGGCACCCGGCACCCGACCCGCACCGCCTCGTCGCTCGGTAGGTGGTCTACGGGCGGACACCGTGTTGTCGCCAATAAACATTGCAAGATCGTAAGCAAAGCAAGCATGCGGTTTTGACCGATTGGTCAACTCGCCGTTCGCGCGTGGACAACTTCCGGCCGAACCGATCCTGTGATGGGAGTTGATGAGCGCATATCTACGAGTGTACAAATACATGTTAAGAATATTAACGTACACGTCGTGTCGTGTGCTGAGTGGCTATAATGAGCCGAGACCTTTAGTGTGATAATCTAAAAGACATGAATACGTGAACAGGGAGTCTCGAGGAGGGAGGGTCGATAGGATGACGTAAATGGTTGTGTACAGGTGTTTTATCAAAAACGGTGTGCAATAGAAAATATGTTTGTGACAAATCGCATGGAAGAAGACGGTGAAGGAGCGAGGTATTACGTAATCATTTAATTATGATACAAAGATGGAAATATATCTTTGAATTACACATAAATATTATTCCATTCCTACGATGACATTTAGCACTAGACGACCTTAGCGCAAGAAGCGCTAGAATTTTGATTAATTGTATTCATTGAATATATTGTGTATTATTACCAAATCCAGCTATATCCAGCACGCCGATGTAGTAAGCGGACGCCTGGAAGGGTATGCTGGCGTTGATGCGATGCACAATGTAGTCGAACAAACGGCTGTACACAGCTTTGGCGAGCGCGTCGCGAGCGTTACTGGCTTCGTACGTCTTAAGTGGCACCCTGGGGATAAAACAATACTATTTAACCTACTTCAAAATAGGAGAAGGTACCAAAATTATATGGACACGGTGTATGGGCCAAGACTTCTGGCTACGACTCAAAGACTTGTACAACGTGTTCAGAACGCTTGTGCCAGGTTTTGTTTCGATATCCCGTGGAGATCATACGTGACCCCATTCCTGAACAAGAATGCGTGGTTGAAAATGATGCACCGCCGTAAATTCCATCTGGCATGTCTTCTGTTCGGGATCATTAAATACCAAACTCCGTCTTATCTCAGCAATAAGTTGAAGTGGTTGACAGGACGGAATCCTTTACTCTCCCGTAAACCTGCGATGCAGCTAGCAATGGAACGACACCACTCTGCCGCCTTCAGAGGTAGTTTCCGCTATGCTGCATCAAAGTGTTGGAACAATATTCCGCCACCGATAAGGAATCTGCGTTGTTTGAACAGTTTTAGGAATAAGCTAAAAATATTCATTTATGCTCATCAGCGGGGAGAGGAACAGCTGATCCAAGACACAAGCGCAATTTAAGTTATATATAATTTGTTCATAATATTGTATGCGTTTTATGTATTCGTTATTGTGTGTTAATGTTACATGTTATCCAAACAAATCTTATGTGTAAATTTTTAGGTTATTATTATTTTTTTGTTAATTTGCTTCGTAACTTTGATGATATATATGTATGATGTTTTAAAATGAGTTTAAATTTTATATTGTTTTGTTTTATAGTTACTAATGTTAATTTTGCTGTTAACTGTCAAGTAATGCGTGCGTGAGGTCACTTGCCGGCTCCAGCGGAAGATCAGCGCTGGTTGTTACAACCAGCATTTTGCTGAGTTGGAGTCGGGTTGTGATAAATATTTCATTACTTTTAATTTATTTATTATTATATATAGTTTGGTTGTAATAATATGTGTAATGTTGTAATTATCGCAATTAAACTATTCATTCATTCATTCATTCATTCAAAATAAGTCAGTTTTTTGAAAATGTTTTTTCTCTAATTTATTAGAGACGACTTAAAAACGAATAGAAAAAAAAAATTTTTGATGGAAAATGTATACTTTCCAATTCCATCCACAAAGCTTTCCCAACACTAGCCAAATTAATAATCTCACGATTATTAATTTGGCTAGAGTCACGACACGACAAAAAAGAAAAAATCTTAAAGTCAGCCAATATTAGTAAAACGGTACGAGCCCTAACACTTCCATTACTCACCACTCCCATACATTCAGAGTATACTCACATAATAGCGGTCCCTTTGACCCCTCCGCGCGAGCTCTGCATGAGTCGTGAGACGAGCGACATCCTCAGTTCCCCCGCTTCCACCCCCAGTAGTGCTGCCGCGGCGGCCAGCGCGGGTTCAGAGCTAGCGGCGACCCCGCACCCCCCGCGCGCGCCCGCGTCCTCCTCAAACGTTATATTCCCCAGGTGTAGTACCGCCGCTACCACGCTGTATACGGATCTGATCTCGTCTTCCGTTAGACCGACCCGCGCGAGCGCCTGGAACGTTCAACATTTACTGTAAAAGACTGGATGTGCTAGTGCACCCGAGCTTTAATTAGGGACACCGCAGATTTATCAGACAAGTTTTCAATATTTAGGATGCGAGTTAAAATAATAGTTAAACAGACATAATAAAGATATAGAAATTAGTATTGAGCGATTCACTGCTGTGCTGGTATATATTAGTGAAGTGTCTTGCTAGTTAGTAGTTGTAAAACTGGTCCCTAAGAGTGTAATCAAATATACTTTTATGAGTGTTTTTCTTCAAATTCAATTAATTTATTCATTAAATTATAGTAAAATAATCTAATTAAAATGTCATACAATATTTATCTATGACAGTTATAATAGTCCTGCTGACTTTGCCTTGGCTAGGTTAATATGCTTAAAAGCCTACTAAACTTGTTGTAACAAGTTCTTTATTAAGTATAGAAGTATTTTACCGTATTTCTTCATTTGACTAAAATAAAGAATATATCTATATATTTAGCTATATCTAGCCTATACCAGCGTCTATCCGAGTCTGGGCTGACCTGGTTGAGTCGCTGGAAGTCCTCCACGTCATCCAGTATGGGGTCTCGCAGCCCACCCTTGGCCAATTGCTGCTTACTCTTGCGGTTAGCGGCGACTTTCTTCTCAGAGGCTGGACTCGTGAAGTATTGGGTACAGCCATTTTTCAGATACTAGAAATAGAAATAAACTGATTTTAGCTAAGGTTTAGGTCAGGTATTGTGATCGGCAGTCTGGCTGCTATAATAATAAATAAGATCAAGGAAGATTAAAATTAAGATGCGTCCATTAATAAGGTTATGAAAGTTTTGTCTTTAGGTGGAGAAAGCAGCGTCTTATATTACTGCCTGAACAGGCCACTACTAGGAAAGTGTTAACTACCTAAACAATAGAAACTAAAATGATTACATATTTTGAAAGGGTTCTTCTACTTTTTTAGATAAACAGGATTATAATTACTTTTCCTTTACTATTAAATCAAAATTAAAAATATTGAATTCATAATCTAAATTTTGTGTAACACACGATGTCATGATAATTCTTTTCTCGTAATTTCTAGAATTTTTCAGCACGCTGTGTGAAATACAACCGCCCATCCAATACTTATTGTTATAGAATTAACTCACCAAATAATCATCCGGCTTCGTTATATTCAACGCGGTCCTGAGCTCTTGCGGCGCGCCGGCACACAATAAATAGAACACATGGTAATTCCTCTCCTCAGCGCTCTGCGTACATATTCTGGACTTTTCTAGCAGATAGTGGGAGATGTGACCGCCCACCACTTGGTATTTGTTACTGAAGTGGACCTCCATGAATTTACCGAATCGTGAGCTGTTGTTGTTACGAGTTGTCTTCGCGTTGCCGAACGCTTCTAAGATCGGATTAGCTAAAAGAACATAAATTAACTACTTATCAAGCTGAACAGGTGGTGAGAAGCAATTTCAAAAAACCCGAATTCAAATATTTTTAAACAAGCGTTTATAACTAGCATCTTAAAACTGAGACTTTAGTCCAGGTAAAGGTAAAGATTATTATGAAAAAAACTGTAATAAGATAGGCTTACCGTCCAAAATCTTCTGTTCCACGGGCCCAGCACCCTTGGCCCACAGGTCGCAGAGATACTTGAGTATATACTTGGTAGACTCAGTCTTGCCCGCGCCGGACTCGCCCGACACTATGATAGACTGGGATTGTTTCAGGGACTTCATGTCGCGAAACGCTTTGTCGGCTGCAAGACAAGTGTTAAGCAGGTAAATGATATTTATATGTGTTTTGTTTTCACATACTTACAACATAAAACGTTTTCCACGTTAAGCATAGTATCGCTTGGTACTATAATAATAAACAATTTGTGGTAGCTCAGTCGGTGCACACCTTGCCTTGCAGGCAAAAATATGTGGGGGTTCATTCCCAGATGAAGGCATTGCCATTAAGTTTTTCACTGATATGCAAATTAAGTGCAATTACCATTTACTTTAACATTAAGGAAAATATCGTGGGACTTCCGTGCTGAGCAGTGGTACGCTAAGTGTTGATAATAATACTACTCGAATAATAAATATTACCTATAGCAAAAACATGTGGCGGTAGTTCCCCCAGTGACTTTCCCTGGTATTTCTTGATGGTGGTAGATGAATACATGTCGGGAATGTCCTCGTAGGGGTTGACAGCTAGCAGGATATTTGCTACGTACGTCTGAAAATTGTAAAAAAAGAATAAGTTACTGACATTAGATAAGATAGCGCATACGTAATACTGATAACAACAATTTAACCACAACAAAAAATAACAAGAACAGTTATAAACTCTTGGTCATCCATCTTCACCCAGTTTAGATAAAAATTTTGATCAATTATTAGAAGAGTTAACTAGAACCGGTTTGCCACCGGCAATATTAAACAAGTATTTAGTTTGCATTCGCTAGAATGCTGGTTGTTAGTAACAAAAAGTGAAGCTATTGTAGTCTCGAGGACAACGGAAGGCGTAATAGACAGAAAACAATTAACACTCTCTGGAATACTATTGTGATTAATTATTTATATGCCTAAACAAATACATTGTATCCCATTATTGCTCTTCAGTGTATGTATGTATGTATGACTAACCGCAAAATAGTTTCTGGAAAGTTATTTGCCATCTTTTGTAAAATAAAGTAAATAAATGTTAATAAACAGTGTATTATGACTGTGCAACTCATTACTTCTTTGTTATTACTGCAGTTTTAAAGACGAGTAGTTCAACGAACGGATGGACTTAGTGGTGGAAAACTATCCCCTATCTTAATCCATCAATCCCAGTCGAAAATACCTGATGATTACTCAAAAAATTTCGACTATCAATTTAAAAAAAATATATATATTTTCGACAGAGGAAAGAATATTTAGCCAGATACGAAACAGAGACGCTTCGCTTGCTCGGTGTATTAAAATCTGCCTAATTGAGCTAAAGGCAATACGAGTAAGACTGAACCTTTTGGGTTTTTGCCAATCCTGTTTGTATGATGAAGATAGGCCTCGCAGACAGTAATCAATACGAGATACAATAGTCAATGTGTTATGTTTAACTCAAGGTGAATACATTAATGTTTTTACTGTAAAAGTGACTCATACTACATAGTTTGCGTAGAGATTACACTTTGTGAGTACGATTTGTATTATGATCAACGCTATGAATACTTACGTAAATTTTGTTCTTTTTGTATCGGGAAAGAATGTTGTTCAGCAGTGTGGCTTCATTCAGGAACATCAGTTCGCCTGAAAGTACAGATTTACAAGCACAAATAAAGTGAAAGATCTTTGTCATTTAAGTTGTTATCGTCGTAATATGTGAGAAACAACAGTTTTTTGTTTCAATTTTAAGGTTTAGCCACATAGCAAAGCTTTTTTTTTGTTTCCGGGTTTTCTTGTCATTTTACTGCAACTGGACTGATTATGGCATGTCGTCTGAAGAGAGTTGAAGCTGGCGTAATTTGAGTTGAGGCTTAAATAACCCGTCTATATCGAACATAAATGGTCAAGCTTACAAGCACAGATTGGTTCTGATTTTACGTCGACACTGAGACTTCTGCATCATTGACTAGAGGAGAAATGCCCACTTACAGTTGTCCTCGACTTCCTTGGCGGGGTCTTCGGTCAAGCTTACAAGCACAGATTGGTTCTGATTTTCCGTCGACAATGAGACTTCTGCATCATTGACTAGAGGAGAAATGCCCACTTACAGTTGTCCTCGACTTCCTTGGCGGGGTCTCCAGCTGGAAATATGTCCTCGAAGCTGCACACGCGCCTCGGGTATTTGTTGTCGAGAGGGAACACGTCGGCCTCCTCCCCCATGAGTTCGTGGAGCCGCGCCAGCACGAACCCCTCGGCGGGGTCCCGCACCCATACCAGCTGCTTGTCGATAGTCATGCTTCACTGGAACAACGGTTAAGGGGATTTTGAGCTTGGCATGGTAAGCAAAATATATATTTGTTGCTAGGATTTAGCATACAAAATATAGCTAACGATATTATTCATAGAATGAAAATTGTTTGTATCGAAAGTATCTATCAAAATAAAATTTTGATACTTTTTACTAATTATATTTAAAGAAATAAAACCTAATTACGATCGTTGTAAGCTACAAAACCAACGAAGTGAATTGATAAAAAATTGGGGGAAAAAAACAAAGATTGTTAGTGGTTAGAAGCGACTTCAAAAACCCCGACTGCTAAATCTTTAAACCTGTGTATTATACTTTTTTTTTTAAGTTTGATATACCTAGTGTCGTTCACGACTAAGACGAATCTATTGACACCACGCACATAAAAATACAAAAAGCCGTAGCCTCTAGGGTGTGCCAAAGAAATAAAATATGCATACATCCAATCGCAGTCGGGTATTTTTTTGTGATTTGTTTGACTATCATCTGCTGCACTTTTCCCTGGTGGGGTTTTTCGGAGTACTAGCATTGTTAATTGTGTAAATAACGCTTAATTAAACTAGCTACCGCATCCGCATGATTTATAAGGTTCTAAACAAAAGAGTCTACGCTACGTTTCCCTAGATTAATAGTTTCGTCATCTACGTGATTTATTCCAAAACTACCTTTTAACTGTACAGCTTGGGCATTACTACTATTTATTCTGCGGCTGTGGTTTGCAACGCCACAAGCAGTAACAATAAGAACCGCAAACAAACGAGATTAGCGCCCGCCCGCACCGTCACACGTATTACCTAGCAGTCCACTTCCTCTCATAATTTATACATAGTTATGAATAATACATTGCCATGAGAATAGCCGCATTTGCATTATTATGACGAACATGCAACGTCGCGGTAATGCTTCTTCGTTGTCATTCATAAAGCAACAACATTGCAAAACCGATTAAAAATCAATAATCATTGTTGTCATGAATGACGATATGCCGAGATCAATGCAAATACGGAAATAAACAACTAGAACGGAAAAGATAAGAATCGTAAGAGTAATAACATTTTACCAGAGCATGTAATTAACTCGCTTTCGTAGCAAACGGGCATAATCGTAACACTTTCATATGAGTAGGTTACGTAATATAGTAAAAACTGTAACAATGGTAATGTGCGCTCGGACCCGCGCCGGCCGTTCCGGTTGGCGGTTTGCACGAAACAAAAAACATTCGTCGCTGCAAACAAATACATAGAACCATACATAACACACTTGACAACATTTGAATTTCAAAAGAGATTACAGCATCGTAAAAACTTCGCATGACAAGAGCACTACATAATAACACGACTTATGCACGATGACAGTGCAAATGTTGAGTCCATTTTATATTATATCCGTCAATAAAATGTTCATGAACTTACTTATGAGATTGACGGTCTTGTAATTATGTTTTTAAAAGTTTAATACACATATTAGTTTAGCATAAGCATAAAAACTTTATAACTGTAAACAGGTGAAAGCCAGCACAACAGTAGGTGTTAACATAGACATGGAGCAAGAGATAAACTGACCGGTACACTTATTGTTACGTTACCGTGAAGTAGTTTGAATGAGAAAACCACAAAAAACTTGTCTGTTGTAATTGTCACGTAAAACCTGTTTTTTTAATTGATGGGGTAATGTTTATTTCCAAACGGTCTGGTTGACCATTACGATCACACTAACGAAACAATGTAACTACAGTTTTGATTAACAACAGTGAGTTTGATGAAAAAATAATCGAGAAAAAAAACTAAAAACAATTGTTAGCAGAGCAATAACGGCACTTGGTGAAATTGCCTTTATTGCAAAAAAAAAAACTAACACAGATGAAAAAACCATCAAAGCATCTTTGAAAAAGACACTTCAACTAGTACAGTAAATTTATCCAAAACGCACAAAAGGAAAGCGCAAAACGTATGAACGAGCAGAGAAGAGTGGCGGAAATAAACGGATGCAAATTATTTAGCCCAGCGAAAGGGAAACAGCTAGAAACAACACGAAAGCGAGCCTAAATTACCTTGAGCACAAACCAAACTAAATAGAACAAAGCATAATAATAAAAGGCATACTTTTCAGAATCTGTTGTAACTTTACGGTCACAACTAAGGCAAACAAAACTCAAATGCAATGGGCTTTAAAACAGAACAATGACGATGCAACTTTCGAGCATGAAAGTAGCAGCTGACTACTTTCATATTTGAACATAACTATTAAAGTTAATGAAATCTATATTTAAGAGCTGCAAAGTGATGTATGTATTTAACTTACTGTGCGAACATAAAAATAAAGGATAAGGAAAAGTGTTTTGTCCTCATATACGAACTATGAAACAAAGAATACGATAAATTAGGCACTGATAATTAAGCATCGATAAAACAAAATCCTTACTATTTAAATTTTAAGGCGTTGAACTCGTATTCGTCTGCTCTTTAATCGTTACTTCTCATGACATTATTTACACCAAGGTTGAGCGCATTATGCGAGTAATTTGCCAGCGATACGATACGATCGAGCGAATCTACGGTCTTGAAACAATGACTGATAATTTAATTGCATTGCAGTATCATTCCTCACATTCTCATACATTGTTTAAATGCAATGTTTTTCAGCACATTTGAATTCGTAAAAAAAAACTGTATTTTAGTTTGGTCATTACATCTTCAAGAGAGTTGTATGTATGTATCAAAAATGCAGCCATATAACAAATAACACAAACCATTGAATTTTTAGAAAAGATATAATTCACAAACAAAGCACTACATGTCTTTTTCAAGTGTTTGCAGGCTATCAATGTCTATTAATAAATGCACAGCAATTAAATTATAATCGCGATCAAAAGCGTATAATAGCAAATTAATGTTGAAACGCAGATCATTAAAGCTTCCACTTCGCAGAATACGTGTAATCTTATCAGAAATAGGTATGTTATCATAATATTAGTTTATCAGCAATTTATCGATGAAAATAAAAAAATTATATCTGATGCACTTATAAATTTAGATCTAGAGGTCGCAGATAATATACCTAGACATGGTAAAAAGAGAATGTGACGAACTTAGAGAAATCTCACTAAGATCGTCAACTTTAGTATTTACATTACATTTAAAATATAAATTTCCTAATATATTTTTTATATTCTGTTATTTTAAACCCATACTAGACTGATTATTGCAAAATTTATATATGACCATGTGAGAAGTATTTGAAACAATAAGAAAATTCTAAATAAATCAAAGCGTTTTTGAGAAACCCGTTGCACAAATTGCAAATAGTCAAATTTAAAGCGTCTTTTTTTAAAACCCGGTTAAAAATACAATTTTCTTACCAGGCAGTTTTCTATTTATACACCAGAGCAACATACAAATATATAGTAGCCAAAAACATCAATATCGAAACAACATTATATACATCTAAGATAACGAGTTTAATTGAACACACAAAGCGACTGGTTTACAAATTATCTTGCACTTAACGGGACAATTGAAGTACTACAATTTGCAATGTACCATTGAGTCAGAGGCTTAATTTAATCTCAAGTTACTACTGGACAATCACTTCTCGGAAGCTTTAATTTAATTTTAGTTCATTTTAACCGACTTTTCATCAGACAACCTATTTCTCAGAGACGCTTTTAAAGATTCCGATAATTCTGCGATAATCTTTTCTTTTAAAAGGAACTACGCACTTCACAGGTCATAATAAACTTTAACAATTCGGCCCTGAAGTTAGGTTTGTATATCAACTAAATTGTGTTCTAAATGCAATAACAGGCGAGATCAACTGTTATAACACTTGGTTAATTATTAACAAATCATGCGTCAGTTTCAGACCCTAATTTCTATTCTCTGTATTTAAAAGCTTGTGTTTTCATGGCTCCATATTAGCATTACATTTTGTATGGGAAACACAAAACATGTCCATTGTGTTCTGTGAACAGTTAAAGTATAGTAACAATGTGAAAACAATTCAGCAAAGTCTGAGAGAGAACATAGTCCACGTTCGTTATTCTCAAATGAACAATGACCTGAATGCATTGCATTACGTACCTACATTATCAAATATTAAGTGTATTCGCTGACACGGAACGGCTAACGCACGCATAATGTATTGATTAGCTGGCTTTGTTGTATCTACGGATATTACTTACACGATTATTAACAATTATGAATAATCAATAGATATCGCAGAAGATCGCATCGCGGAGGATCCATCCTCCAATATCAGCATCAGGGCAAGTCTAGTCTACTTTAGAGGCTGCGGCTCTGAAGAGCGATGTTCTGTTAGCCGTATTGGAGGATGGATCCTCCAATATCATAGGAACAGTAAGATTAAGTATTAAGGCAAACTTTGCTATCTTTTCCTTTACATCCAATGTATTCTCAAATCATAGCTGTAAATGTTCTGAATTAATCTTTGTCATAAATACAAATTCCTTCAATCTAGATAATTACTGCTCACATTTACAACCGCAATATCGTTTCATTTTACTATTAGCCCTGTTCTACAACTACTGTATTTCCTGTCAAGACATGGCTTTAACTAAAGGCTGTTACAGTAATAAGGTCATGATGGTATTAGGGTCAGGTCAAAGCACCGGTACAAGGTAAACTATACAATGGCCTTTCCACAACATCAACATAGGAACATCAATCATGCCAATGACCCGACATCTTTAGATCGCAATGGACAATAGTTTTGTGGCCATTTATAGCAGACCTTCACAAATCTTATGCTACAGGAATCACAACCTTAAAACTTAGTATCATGTCATGTAATTGTTTCATGGCGTGAAAGCAGAGGTTTAGTGTCACTGGTAAAGGTATGCGCTTTGTAGTTGACCTCGCGATGATAATTTGTAGTATTTTCGGGAAATTGACCGCACCTTGTACTTTCCTACATTCTATGTATGGAATATTTCTGTAATGGAATGGAATCTGTATGGAAGATGTATGTTATGATTTTATGATATAAAGCTGCGTTTGATAAAAGTGCAATCCATATATTTAAGTAAAATTTGATATGTATGTTATGATTTTATGATATAAAGCTGCGTTTGATAAAAGTGCAATCCATATATTTAAGTGAAATTTGATAAGTTAATTGTTTTGTGATTGACAACGTTGTGTAATATATAGGCTACTAACATCGCTTAAATATTTTTATACGGAATTGCAAGAAAATGTATGCAGTGAAGTCTCTTCCAATCCCTATCAAATGCTAAATAACCCGAAAATATAATGTGTTTTTTTTTTATAAAATACACAAACAGTAGTGTATATTCTTCCTTCGTTGCTTTGACCCAAATTTTCGATATAACAATAACCGTTTATATGTACGAGTGCTTCACACGCAGTCAGCTTCAGTAAAGCAAATTCTTCTAAGAAAATATGCAAACAAATATGCCAGTATTGAAACCGTAGATTCGCGAAATTTGCGAGCCATAAGATTTAGGGCTGCGCGAATAACTACAACCACGCAGAAAACTGAACAAAGAAAATACGAGTAGTTTACTATACAATTTATCACGATGGTGATTAATGACTTTAAGAAAAGTGCCAAGTCAATAGCACTGATGTTAAATAATTTACAAGGTATACAAACTTTACATGATTACCATGTAGACACAGATGCTGTTTTAGGAAGCATGTATGTGTGTATAATAAGTATAGTTCAGAGAACAAACGAGCGTATAACCGCTATATATCACAAGTAAAATTGGAAATTTTGAAAACCCCCTATATTTGTTGTAGCAGCCATCTTGGATTTGAAATTATCATAGTGTAACATAGTATTCCACTAGTCAAGCCCTTTAATTTGATATTAATATAGAGGGAGTTGTGAAAAACATTGTACTCCCCATTTTACACCTTCCAAACAAAAAAATCAAAATCGGCCCATCCGTTTGGGAGCTATGATGCCACAGACAGACACACACACAAACACATCAAAACCACAACACCCCGTCGTTTTTGCATCGGAGGTTAAAAACCGATAGAATGAATATGACACAGAGCGTATATGAAAGATGATCAAAAACAATTTATAAAATTATTCCTTTACAAAGTAGAAGATATATTATAATTATTAATTTGTATTATTTTTTACCTGCATATAAAAAACTCATACAATTAGTATATGTAATTAATATTGAAAAGCTATATTATAGGTATACATACTATAATTTATCCTTCTAAGCCGTTATGAATGGTTGACGATATGAGTCAGAGCCACCCGGCGCGAAACGAAATTGTCATTACCGATCTCCGGGGTCGAGCATTTGCGAACATTGGTAATAGTAATTGGTGTGTAGGTCATGCCTTACTAAAGTAACTACTAAAAAAATAACTAAAAACAATAAAACTCAGTGATCCATGCCATATTAAAAATATATTGAAAGCAAATTCAATTCAAAAGATAAACGCGGCGCAATCAGCCAAAATTTTATCTTATCTCGCAGCCAAGGTAACTAACACAATGAAAATTCTATAATACAAGTTTCAGAGTATTACTCATATTTCATTTGAACGGAGACAAAAGGCAATTTGCTGCTGCTATCGTTCTTTATCTCTACATAATGATTGTTACAGTGTTCAAGGAAAAGTCAAACGAAAAGATGTACTTAATAGAAAATTTGATTACAAAATGAAATAAAGTAATAGCTAGAGATAATATCGTATCAGTTATTCTTCTAGGAGGCAATGAACGTATGGATTGCAAACAACATGAGTAAATTATCAACGGTGTAGGTGTAAGCATAATTGAACACCTGTTTTATGGAGGTTGTTTGCGAGCTTGACGGTAATTCTACCTACACGTTAAATCGAATCAGCAAAATAATCTTCATTGCACTAGTGACATTCATAGATTCATGTAAAATAACCATATTTGTAGGATATTCTAAGTTAGACAGTGTCGTGAGCAAGAGAATCGACAAGTACACAGTAAGCCTATATTAAAACTTGACTGGCAAAGCAATTACTAGAGCTAGACCGACTTCGTGACAATAACTATAAACGGTGTTAGCAAATGAACACAGTAGACGCGCAACATCAAGCACGCTGTAAATTAAAATTAAGGTAATTGGCAAATCTGCTTATGTTTTCAACAAAATATCTTAAAAAGGCAATAAACACGAAACCGGGTTCGACAACGTAACCATAACTATGCAAATTACGTTATGAAACGTTTAACTATTCACAGCACGCGACTGCCTTATTCTACGTAACGACTTACAAGTTTAAACAAAAAAGAGCGTACATTAGTCATCTAGATCTCGTGCAATGCCAAGGTTGACCCTCGAACGCCTCGGCTGCATCTTACCAAACTGGTTACGGATACAAGTCGGTCATACACTAATCGTATCATCGGAACCGGTAAATTTAACGCTAGAGTAATGCGCATTGCAATTTATCAGAAGCGGTAGCTTTGGAAAACCGTTTAACAATATCAGATAACAGAACGTTAATATAGATGAACGCTACAGCTGTATACTAATACAACAGCGGCAGTTTTTATGCTAATTCAGTGTTTGTTGCAAAACTTGCTGTCAATGTGAACCGGTCAATTTGCACAACAAATGCAAACGAATGTTTGTCTGTCTCTCCGAAACGAAAGTGTTTATCATGACATGGAATTTATAGAAATATCTTTGCTATTCTATTAAATTTGATTTGTTAGGAATAAAATTATGCTGTCACTCAAATTGTAAGCGAAATGAAATACAATTCTAACGTATTAAAAAATATAGCACAGAATACGCAAATCATGTAGGTTCAGAGACCATACACTTTCATAATGCGTTCTATTGAAAAAAAGATGTTGAAAATGAGAGCGAGTAATATACTTATTAATAACAACAGATATGACGCAAACGATCCAAGATTAACTAAACTGATAAGTGAAAATGAGCATGAAAACAACGGTCATGCAGATCCAAGATTTGGAACGGACTCTTCGTTTCCGCATACCTTACTTTTTTGTGCGTACATTTTTGATTACGAAGAAATCAGATAATACTAACTGAATTTCTTTGCCCTCTTAAAACAACTAATGAAGTGATCATAATTATGATCATTCAGCTTTGAAGTTTATTTTTTAATTGAAGTGTACTCATGGGTAGGCAGAAAAGTAACAGCTACAGAATTACAATAACTCTATGGTGACTAGACTCTATTCCTGGTACAAAATATAGGCACAAATGTATAAAGTACCTAATAAATATGTCTATTATTGATTGGCAATTGAAAATGCAGATATTGCCATGATTGGGGTCAATCTGTATCAATATGTAGCAGGTTAACGAATAAATCGCCACAGGGGCATGCGCATGGCCATATCAATTTGTTTCTCCCCTGCTGAAACGCTGACGCACGGATATGTGGTACTAGTGGGAACACTAAACTGCGCAGTTTTTATTGCTGATGTATATTATACAATTATGCGCACCATACACAAAGATGACACAATTCACCTAGTCTGCTAAATACCTCGTGGTTGAGAATAATAGTTGTAAAATTAACTACAAAAGAACTTCGCTTCGGTGACCTCACGCTTTAGTTCAAGATAATTGTTTCTTTGTGTACTTTTAAGCAAATCTTAACTTGGAAAGTGCAACCATACATTATTAAATCCCAATACAACAACATTTCACATGCGTTTCAGGGAGTAGCAATAAACCAATATTGACCTTTCAATTGTGACAGTTTTATGGCCTTAACAGCCGGCAGTCTGTGGATCTAGAACAGCTCTGCTGACCGTGACGTAATACGTAACTAATTACTTCCAGCACGCCAAATCACAACTCTTGACACGCTAGAGCTATATTGAGATACTAATATTATAATGATAAAAAACTATTTTCGTTTGTTATTAGTACCATAATCTGCTAAAAACTATTTGAGTACCTTCATAGGAAAGAACTACTAATAAAGCACGTTAAAAACACCCGTAAAAGATACTTTAGCTGTACCAACCCGACATCAGCCGACTGTTTTTGCAATTAGCTGCAACGACACCGATTACCCTGCCAATAGCGGCCAGTGAGCCCGTAAGGCGGACGTCATCCCGTTAGTGCCAGATAATCTCCTCGGACCGACTACGTAACGGGACTGGAGGCTTTGCTCGGAGGCGATGGATAGCAGAGCCAATGTAGCGTAACGTCTGAAGCCTTGCAACAACGATCGATATCGTATAACGTGGGAAGTGTAAAATATTCTTTCACAAGAATATGGCAACCGATGATTTCTGTACAGTTTCTGGTCGACATTTGCCAAACGCTTACCAAAGTGTAAGGTTAACTACTTGCAACTTTTCGGCTAATGTTGCAAAATCATCGCTATGTAGTAGAGGCTATCTTTGAGTATGTGCAAATGGAAAGTTAAAGCTTTCTCTGTTATATCGGTCTATAAATCGAAAACCGTAACTCATGTAATGAGATGAGAGGGAAAGTAACGTTTAGCATTTTCAACTCAGCATAAGCAAATTGATCTTTGTATTGCTAATATCGTATTTGATTTCACCGTGATTTATTGGGACTATTGTGTACCTATGTTATGTAATCACGAACACCCATTAATCAAAAGAGAAAAATATAAATATCACTACACCATTTGAATACAAATACGAGTAGCATTGGGATTTTTCTGCTGTTTTACTTTGCATGAGAAATGTTATAGGTTTCTGACATTTCTCATTCGTTAAAACATGTCAAAATCAGTCTAGATAGGAGAGAACAAAATTTCTATATAAGTATACCTCAGTATCACCCGTCGTCCGTGACCCCTCCTAATTGTAATTCTACGCATTTCATAGGGGTCATTGTCAAATTGTGCGTGTTCTGGAATAAAGGTCAACCACGCGCGTGCTAGTTAATATTTCTAGTTATGTTTGTTCATTGTTTACAAAATACATTTTTTACATAAATTGTTTACTATATTTTCGAAAATATATCATCAGGTCAACTTCTACCTACATTAATAGCAAATCAGAACTGTAATTTCATCGCTCGTTTAGAATCTCGAATAAGCGGACTACATCTTACCAGAGATTATGTTTTCGGACCAATTTTTCTACAGTTTAAAAGTAGAAATGAATTAGAATCTACTATTTTCGTATATCCGAGCTGGATAGGTGTTGTAACGAATTGGGCTTTGCTAGGGGTCGGACATCCGTGTTTCCTGAGGCACCGGCGCGTGACCGTACCATCCGGCTGCGGGAGGTAGAGCGGTGTCCGTGGTAGTGGTACCTATCTACCTACCTACCTTTAGTACAATGCTCATACACTTGCATTAGTCATGATGACGTCACCACCATCACATATTAACATAAAAATGAAAAATATGAGAACAAAAGCGAAGGGTATATCACTCTTCCTCAATGTACCTTTGGATCTAAAGGTTTATTGAAAAGGTACATATGTGATGTCATATTAAAAGTGAGAATATGACTGACTGAGCGAGTCAAGCGAAAGGCCTCTACTTTAGCCTGGATAAATGTCTTTCCTCTGTCATCTGTCAGTAGGCATGTATACTTGACCGAGCTAGAGAAGCGTCTCTAATTCGAGTCAAGAAATTTTTGTTTCTTTGTTTCTCTGAAAGTTGCGTACTCCCGTACTGGTCGTAGTTTTCCACTAATAATGACGAAATTTGATATACAGGTTCCACGAATTTTATGAAATATTTAGTCGTCAGAAGAGACAAGTTTGCTACGGTGTCATACGTATACCGACCGACATGCAATACTTAGTCTTTATTAAGAATTCAAAATATAAACTGTGGAATGGTTGTCGTCTTTAGGGTTTCGTAACTCAAAAAGAGTCCTACAAGGGTAGGACTAGTCACACCCTCACTTTGTGGTCCGTCTGTTAAGACCCTTTTTCTCAAGAGTGTATATATTACAAATTTTAAACCTTATGTATATACCACGGGCTTATAAAAAAGCGAATAATTAGAAACCTATTATTTGCGGTAGATGCAACAATCGTCTGTAGAGATATAATAATAAAGGTAAAGGTATGTTGGCCTTTCAAAGGGCTACTACTATGTACTAGCCATATGTATCACTCGACTGAAAACAAGAACCTTATTCCCCAGCTCAGAGCTAAGCATTTCGGTAGCATGAAATGAGTAGCAAATTTTTCGAATATTTCGAATTCATTGACCTCTGATATGATATAAGGTAGCTCGGACTTCAGATTATATAATATTATCAGATTTCCACAGCAGAACAATTTATCTAGCATTCTGAGAGAACACAACTTGATTTCGTATAAAATCGTATATTACTTATTATTCGATTTCTGTCATGGAACTCTTTAACATATTTATAGAACACTGACCTTTTAATATACCTACGTAGTAGGTAGAAGGCATAGAAACGGGCGCAGTAGCAAGTTAGATCGATATGCCGTATCGACGCTCATTTTATAAGCGGGGTTGCGCTTGGGAGCGGTTTGGGACCCGTGACATTTAGTAAAGGTGAAGGTAATAGGAATGAAGAAAAACCAAGATCGAATTTTCCTAGACTAGTCGCGGAGTAAACAATATTATAACGACATTATTATGTGGGGGCACGGCAGTGCCCCCGCCAAGTCGAGCAAAACAAAGACATGGCCGTACCATCCTTTTCTCGAAGCTTCGTTGTGGGGGAAGCTAGAAACTAATAACGATTTTTTTATTGACTAATAAAGGCATACATATTTAGATATATTTTCAAATTACATGAAAATAAGACAAGTACTTTAAGAATTATAGCAATTCAAAGTTCCTTAAAGTTGTCACTGATTCACTGACTCACCGATCATCAGAATTCTAAAGTACTTCTAGCAAACCTACAAGTTCCAAATTTTGAACACAGTTATTGTTTATCATGTAAAGCAAGGAAAAAATCTAGAATAATATTTTTTTTACTGTTTTCGAGATATACAGCTGAATAAGTAACTTGGTAATCCTATATAAATCTTATCAGATTGTATATAATTACAAAGTTACTTTTGCAGTTGAGCGGAAAAATTTGGGAAAAAGTAATAATAGCTTTATGATCATCGCTAACCTTTTTCCATTATACATAGAGATAACGTGGGATGGGATGGGACGAGATAGAAATGGACGGGAGGAGATAGGATAGAATTGGATGAGATGAGAAAGGATGAGCTGTGATCTGATAAAGATGAAAATAACGATAGCGATAATTGGGACTGGGACTGGGACCAGGACCGGGATCGGGATTGGGAATGCGAGTACACCTCAGACACAACTCAGGTATACCTCGGGTACAACTCGGGTGCAACACTACAACAAGGAATGAGATCCCGTCAAAAACACACTTCTTCTTGGCAATTGCACACAGCTTAAGAATGCTTAGTGTTGTACAAATTAATTAACTGATATTAGAGCTTTGTGTCTATATTTACTTAATGTACCTATAGGAATGGCTATTTGGCTTGTGGATTACGTTGCTGTGTGCGTTTGCTAATTCACTATAATTTTAAAAGTAATTAAAAATATATATATTGTTATAATTACGTTGCAATGTTATTAGCTTACGAGCAGGATATTGTTTATGAAAAAGTAGTTGGAAAGTTTCTCCCATAGATAAACATATACTGAATTAACCGACTTGGTTTACATTACATGTCACAACTTTATACGGCAGAAAAAGTGCGCAGCGATACTTGTGCATTATTGTACATGTAATGTTTTTGACGGGATGTTGTTTTACGTGTCATCGGCCGTAATCATGACATCATAAGAGATAGAAGGCACCACCACGTCACAACCACAAGTCTACTTGGAATAAATCTTCAACACGCAGATGTTAACAGTTAATCAAGATCAAGTTACGAAATTATAGACCACATTTAAATTAGGAATAGACCGATATATCACGACCTTAACTAGTCATATTATGAATATACTGGTTTTATGAGAATGTCAACGGCTTTTTTCTCATCTTGTTAAAATAGTTGCTAAATGACCTACTTACTTAATTTGAAAGGCAGTCGATGACGAGAATATTAATGATTTAGTTATTAATTCGAGATTTAGTCTAGTATATAAAAGAGATGAGCCCTATTCGGGAAGGTCAGACTTACTAACCTAATTTCACAGATCTAAAATTGTCGCCTCTCATTTTGTCTTTCACTGTCTAGCTATAACGGTTAATAGACACAGCCTGGTGACAGACAGACGGACGGACTGTCTTATGGCGGCTGTACACTCTAGAGCGAGTGGTCTCGTCAAGACTCGCCTAGGGCTCTCGCCCGAGAGGCTCATCCACGACCGCTAACATGTTCACTCTCGTCTGTTCAGTTCCGATTGCGAACTCCGAGAGAATGGACAATAATGGTAGATGTACACTCTCGTGCAAGTGCTCTCGTCATCTCTCGCTGTGCGCTCCCGTCCGAGAGGCTCATCCACGAGTGTTACCATGTTCACTCCTGTCTGTTCAGTTTTGGTTGCGAAATCCGAGAAGATGGACAGTAATGACGGCTGTACACTCTCATGCGAGCTTTCGTCATCTCTCGCTGTGCGCTCTCGTCCGAGACGCTCATCCTCGAGTGTTACCATGTTCACTCCTGTCTGTTCAGTTTTGGTTGCGAAATCCGAGAAGATGGATAGTAATGACGGCTGTACACTCTCATGCGAGCTCTCGTCATCTCTCGCTGTGCGCTCTCGTCCGAGACGCTCATCCTCGAGCGTTACCATGTTCACTCTCGTCTTTTCAGTTTCGGTTGCGAACTCCTAGGGGATTGACAATAATTGCGGCTGTACGCACTCGCGCGAGGGCTCTCGTCATCTCTCGCTGTGCGCTCTCGTCCGAGAGGCTCATCCTCGAGCGCTAGCATATTCACTCTCGTCTGTTCAGTTTTGGTTCCGAAATCAGAGAGGATGGACAATAATGACGGCTGTACACTCTCATGCGAGCTCTCGTCATCTCTCGCCGAGCGCTTTCGCCCGAGAGGCTCTTCCACCAATTACCTATTATTTGTACTCGTATGTACATTCCTTCCATCTTTTTTCTCAGTTCGTCTACATGGAATTCGCTCTGTTCCGATATCCTAACCCAATCATCATGCAATCTTTTTATGATTTAATTAAATTTGTGATTCTGTTAGATATATTAATTTCTATTTCTAAAAAAAAGAACAATTTCATTGTTCCACGCTTTTAATTCGTTACTGTAACGTCGTAGTGACACATGTATTCAGCATGGTGTCTACCTGGATACTGAAGGGCGTGAGCGTGTACAGCAATGCTCTCAGCTCCCACGCGAAATGCCGAGACCCTTTGACACGGGCACGAAAAACCGACACGGGAGCGTGGGCGGGCGAGACATATCGAGGCGATGCGACGGCTACCATGTACACTCTCGCACTCTGCATGTCTCGCCGAGAGTATACAGCCGCTATTAGAAGTAGTAGCTTCCGCTGTTACGCTATGGGCTTGGTAGGGATCGTAGGTAGGTCGTAGGAGTCCTATGTATTGTAATTGCTATTAAATCACACTCACACACTCCCAGACATAACCGAGGCGAGGCGAGAGCTACCATGTACACTCACGCACTTGCCATGTCTAGGGGTGTCTCGCAGAGAGTGTACAGCCGCCATTAGTAATACGGACTCATATTTACCCTAAATCAATAGTTTTTTTTTTAAAGTGGACTTCAGCAAATGTGTATTTTACTCGACTCGTATATATCTGTATGAATCAGCTGAAAACTACCTTAAAAGTACTTTTATCAACAGAAACTGGTAAAAGTAAACTTTCCTGGCTTATAAGCAAAATCTTGGTAGGTATCAATCAATCAAATCAGTACATAGGTATAATTAATGTCTAATCAACCAGACTAAAGAGTAATATTTTTTACAGTTGCACCATATCAAAACTTATATTTTTTTATATCTATATTACATCATCAGAATTATCAGAAATCATTATAATGATATTTTAATTATTAAAATACCTCAAAATTCAAAGAAAGCGTAGTAATTTCTCAACTACAAGTATCAAGACTTTTTACAATTGCAGTATAAAATAAAGGATCGTAACTGATTGTATACAGGTATAGGTACCTGAACTACAAGACGCCATTATTACCTGACAATGGATCTAATATTTTCAGGTATAGATAATAGTGCTAAGAACATAATGTAGGTGTAGCTCTACAAAAATAATGCAGTATACCAAGGAAGAATACCTATACTGGTGTATCTGCATTGCATCGACCTCCTACACGTAAGGACATTCTGTAGTCTTATCTAATCTTCATTGTTACGCGACGCTCATAATGCTATTGAAATAAAAATACTAGCCACTCCTTGTCACATCGGAGAATTAAATTAAAGACAAGTATAAAACGTACAAAATATTTATTAAATAAAACTAACAAATAAAAGTAATTACATCTGACGCCTATTGCCAAACGATATGCCGCTCTGCTGACCCGCGTTCGTGCCGTACTGAAGCGATATGACGTTTTGTCCTGCCTTCAACTGCTCTTCAGTGAATTCGCGGACGTTCTTTTCGGCTTCCTTGGGTCCGATCGACGGTTTGCCGAAATTTCCGGCCTTTCTGCCCAGAGACTGCAAGCAGGTCACGACGGAATAAAGATTCTGCTTCTCCCAGAGGTCGATAGTCTGGAAAGTCTCCTGAGGAGGGACTCCCAGCTTTTTCACGGCTTCGAGGAAGGCGTTGATATTTTCCATGCACTTAAAAGCCATCGAAGACTGGTTGACCTTCTTGACGGAACCTTCCTGGATGGAGTTGACAAGCTTACAGAGGAGGGTGCCGTCCTTAAGGACCGCGTAGAAATTTTCGGTGTCACCGGCAGTGTTAGCGGGCTCTCCGGTCAGCTTCTTGATCCATTCGAGCGTCTCGTGCGCTATCTCATCATTATACTTGCTGTTAATCCTGGCCTGGGCCTCGGCATTGATGCCGGCTTTCCCTGCGCGATAGTCGGCCATGTTGTGTGTTGACAAGTCTGCGGACACGTAGCCACTGACTCCTTGCGATAAGCGTGCTTACAATATCGGTTCGACGATACGCTTCGATAGCGATTATCGCTCGTTCGCAGAACGAATATTGGGAGTTGTTATCACGGCGGCATTGTTATCTCGCGGTAAGCTATTTTACTAGACCACTTCTAAGTTATGATAGGCGGCAATGTTACGAACACCTGTATATGAATTACTTATTAAGTATTTATAACAACTGTAAGACATTTTATGAACGAAGATAACGATGATGAGATCACCAGTATTAGATAGTATCCATATTATGAAATGACTAATAAATTTGACACAAGAAATCAAGGAGAGTGCCTTATATATATATATATAAGGCATATTATACTAGCTTTTGCCTGAAGTTTCACTTGCGTTATGTTTGTTTTCTAAGAAATAAGTAGCCTTTGGCCCTCAAGTTGTTCTGTCAACATAGTTGCTGAGAAGAAGAAGGACAAACAAACCAATTAACTAACAACAAACAAACTTTCTCGAGTTTTAATGACACTACTGAGTACAAGGAAGAATGCGCTTGTTCTTATGAAACCCTGATAAAGTTTAAAAATCCAGCTTTTTAGAAGCTAGATTTGTTGCTTTATGTCTGAAAACCTATAAAGGTTAAAACTGCATTATTTCAAAATAAAGTCTCACAGGGCAACACAGATGAGCAATTTTTTAACCATTTTATTGTCAGAGAGAACAATGGACTGAGCGGTGGGTTGTTATGAACAAAATAACACTATCACAATCTCTAATTGATAATATCACTCATCAGATCTTGTACACAATATACTGAAAATGTGATTTTTATATTTATATTTTAATTGATAATCATCCTAAGTATGTAAGATAGATAGATCAATTCTTTATTGCATACACAAAATTAATACAAGAATATATTTAAACAAAAATAAATTAATACAAGATATTTTTTTTTTACAAAATATAAGACAAGTCTTTATCAAAAGCCAGTTTATAATACTATTAAAAAAACATACTAGATTGTTAATGGCGGCCTTATTGCTTAAAGTAATCTCTTCCAAGCAACCATGCACATACAATATGTACAATATGTAGGTACTGTTTATGTTACAAATAAAGGGTTTAATGATATATCAATAAAATTTAATGAAATAAAGTTTTAATATATACAGTGTCGAGTTAGCAAGTAAATAACACTAGTTGTGATTTTTGATAATTTAACCTCGGAAACAGAAACTTCTTGCATATTTATATGTCAGTAACCTTTTTGCTGATTCTGTTCATATTTAAAAAAAATCTATTATGTTGATTATAGACACGAGTCTCCAAATATAAATCAAATCAGAACTCAATGCACGCTTAGCAAAGTTAGTTCCCAATACAATCACCAATGCCAATAAAACATAGAACCTGTATAGTGTATATACCGAGTTTCATCAAAATTATACAGAAACTATTATCAGAACACAAGTACTATGTTCACTTTATCAAGAAATTAATGATTGGCCTAAAAATAATTTATCACATATTGGGAAAACGTAAAATATTAACTCTTTAAATTACTTAGGTTCTCAGAAATATTTATAACTAGCAGGCATGTACTGTTTGAAGGTGCTTATATGAAACTGGATTAACTGGATGAAGCAAAAGAAGTGTGTCAGGTGGAGATTTGTACTCTTTGTCTTTCCTAACAGAAAAAAGGTTAGACTTTACATAGGTATGTAAATTACTTAGTTCTAGACTGACCTCTGACTTTGGATGTTTTGTAGAAATCCCTTAGTGAGACTGTTAATATAGAGAAACATAAACCTAGGTCACGTCTTATCCTTGGGGAAAGGGATAGACAAATAAAATATAGCTAAACTGAAATGTCACAATAACGGACACAGGTACAATCAATAACTTTTTAAATTAGATGTATCTAAATTTTGAACCTTGTAAGTGAACAACTATTTTTTTATCCACTGTAATGCAGGGTGGCAGGTTTGTCTATTTTGCTTAAAGTATGTTGTATGTTGGTTTTTAGTGTTCTGTGCCCAAATGGTAAAAATTTAATTGTATTACAAACAGTTTGCCATCCATCCATCAGTCAGTCGTCACCAGGTTTTATATAATGAACCGTGAATGAAAACTACAAATAAATAGTTGAAATTTTCATGATTACTTCAGATGAAACTGTTAGGGGAGAAAGTTCAGTGCTGATTAAGTACTTATGGGTACTCTACAGTAGGGGAGTATATTTGCTTACCTGGTATATTATATTTAATAAATATTTCCATGTGAAACATGGTGGAATGCATGTGTATAAAATAAGTTTACAGTTTCAAATATTGGCTTTCTAAATTGTTCCAAAACTTAAGTTATTCACGAAGAAAAGCAAGAAGAAAAACCAAGTATATTTACTTACTGTCATTGTAGCTGATAGACCGAATGGACGAAATATCTATAATTCTTCAAATAAGATTCTTATAAAAACTACGACTCAATCTACTGAAGGTAAACGAAAGGTTGTTTTTCATGATAAGATTACAAAGAAGTAAGACAATAGGAAATAGGTAAATACGCATCAAATCCTAGATATGTAAAAAGTTTTAAAAACTTACCAAAAGTTGAGTCACGAATTTGAGACACTATTTCACAATGTGTATTTAACTAAATATTAAATTCATTTTATTCACAAAGCACACCACACCACTGAAATTAGTTTTTTACGGATTTGCCAGCGCTCGCACAATAGAATTTAGTCAGACGAAAAATCGAAGTCAACTAATCCAAAATACAACCACAAACACAGAATACGAGACGGACGGCGGGGGAACGAAACGGAAAATAAATCAATTTTATTTCGTTTAAAAACTTTGCTGGCAAAGTTGTCTGTCATACTTGCCCACGTGACTGGCTTAAATCGTTTTGATTGGCTGTTCCTATGAGTGAGGAAAGAGATATAGTGATGTAAATTTTATGTAATTAACCAAAACACGAATAAGAAAATGAAAAAAAAAGAGAATGAACATTACATTTACATGACAATGGGCGGCGAGTGCACCCCGGAGCATGCCTTATGTCTGATGCTGTGTTAAATCGGACCGCCCCTCGCCAGCGCACCACTTTCATAATGAATCGCTTTTTTTTAAAGGATAGAAGATGCTTTTTATCAACATTCGTATCGCTTAAATAATTTTTATCGATGTTCGATATCCGTTGGTGACGAAAGCAGAAGCCACGTTACCACATCACTATTTGAGTGACTTTGACTTCTTTTGTGAGTCGGGCTATGTTCCAAGCCTCAGGGTATAGATGGAATTTTTTTCTTTGATATATGGCATCTTACTTATATTTGCCAGCAGTAATTTTATCACTTTTCTATTTATTAATCAATTAAGTCAAATATCAACTAATAAGTGAAAGAAATATTAAACACTGAAACTGGCATAGTTATGCAATTAATAAATAGACAGGGACGCCAATATTTCAGCAAACTCGTATAGTCGTTTTTTATCCTGCCCATAGGTATGGAACGCGGTTGTTAGAATATTGACAATGACAGCAAAGCGTCTGTTAGGTGCAACAAATAGTTGCACCTAACAAACGCTATGAATGTATCAGTTGCATGTCATTAGTTATTGACACTGAGGCGGCGAGCGAGTAAATAAAAGCGAATAGTTGCACGTAGAGTGTAGGCACGGAACACGGAACGCATCTCAGCGACAGTATTGCGTTCTAAAAAAGAATATGTTTTTTTCTTAAGTTAGACTTCGTACGGTTATTTCTCAAATCTTGTACAATATCAAGTTGGATCTCTAGTTGCTAGTTTCTTTTGAGATTTCGTATTAAATCAAAAATTGATAAATTAGAAATGTTAAATGATGAACATCAGCTTGATATGTGTATGTTGCGTTACTGAAACACATCTACGTGAAAAGCAAGCGGATGTTATTTAACTGGACGGCTGTCAAAAAGCTGCCCACTACTCACGAAAACATAAAAAAGATGGCGGTGTTATTTTATTATTTTTTTCTTAATTCTAATATAAATTATACAGAGCGCCTTTGAGCAATTATAATATTTTTATAAATACTCTTGAAATACTGCTTATTAAACTTATGAGAAATAAATACAACTCCAAAAAAAATACATTTTAGGGGATTTTAACATCAACTTAATAGAAAAAACTAGGAGGTCTATGGAGTTTATAACCACTTTAAAGTCGTACAAAATTTATCCTGTATTTAGTAACCCCACAAGGTACACATCACATAGCCAAATATGCTTAGATAATATACTAAAAAACACCAAAAATTAAAGCACAAATATTAATTATCGATATTTCTGATCATACAGCTCAAAAAATAGAAATAAAAACATAAGGTATAAAGAGAAATATTGGTACACTGAAAAAATAAATGTTGATAGACATATGAATAAGTATATTTTTAAAGTATTTGTCTCAAAAAAAGTTTTCCATTCTATATGAACAAAGCGATGCCAACAGTGCTATAAATCAGTTTAATATTGAGCTATCTATTCCAATAGAAAGATTTAAAATTTTCACAGGAAAAAGCCAAATTGGAAAACAAAAGGCATTGTCTTAAGTAGTAAAAAAGAGAACAATGTTTTTTAAAACCCATTTAGCCGAAAATAAAATTCATGAAAATAACTACAAAAAGTATTCAAAAGTATTTCATGGAGTGGTTAGGACCTTTAAAAAATTGCAAATATTAGATACATAAATAGAAGTGCAAACAAAGGTAAAGCTACTTGGGGACTTATTAAACAATACACATCTTCAACGAACTGTATACGAACTTCAATTAACAGTCTAAAAATAAAAGATAAAATTTTAGAAGACCCAGTATGTATATCAGATATATTACTAAAAGAATTCAATTCCTCAACTTAAAGTCTTATAACTGAATATAACTAATACAATCACGAAATCGACAAAACTATAAAACCATTTTCTTAGAACCAGTTGACAATTCTGGAATATTTAATATAGTTCATAGTTTTAGTAACAATAATAACTGCTGGATTTGATAATATACCAATGCAAGTTATCGAACAATGTTATGTTATGAACATTACCATCGATCCGCTCGTGTAGGTATCTAATAAATGCTTGTTTATCGTCTGAGTATTTCCCTGATAAACTTAAAATAGCACATATTAAACCGATCCATAAAAAGGCCCCAAAGACGAGCCTAATAACTTTAGGCCAATTGTGCTTCTTCCCTGTTATATAGTATAATAAACATTTATAAATTTGGCTCCAAATAGGAAAAATTCCAACCGCATAAGTCATATTCAAAATGCTAAAACGGACCGGTGAAAATATAAATAAAAAAGAACCCGGAGTTCCAAAATTCTTAGATTTATCGAAAGCCTTTGACCGTGTGCTACATAAGATATTATTAAATAAATTAGAGAGCATAGGGTGTAAGAGGACATGCACAAAAACTTTTAAAATCGTACATTGAAAACAGAGTCCAATTAATAATCTTAGATGTTTATGATAAAACCACAAAGACAGTAAGACAAACAATTTTTAGAACTGATAACGTAACTTTAGGAGTTCCACAAGGATCCATCCTTGGACCATTACTTTTCTTAATCTATGTTAATAACCTGCCCCAAATAACTAGGCATTTATGCATAATGTTTGCAGATTATGCTACTATCTGTATACATAAACAGAATTTAAGCAAAAAAGACTATGATCATGAAATAAACAGTTCTCTAGGCATTCTAGGCACTTGGTTAGGAAGCATTAAATTAAATTTAAACGCAGACAAAACTAAGATAATTCAATTCAGAAATTATAAGCAACATCCTTTACAACTCAATGTATCGTACAAAGGTAAACTAGTAAAAACTAGATACACACCTTAATGTTAGTAAAGTCAATAGTAAACTATCGCAATACTGTTACATTTTAATAATATTAAGTAATGTATAAAATGAAAAAATTGTCGTAAACGCCTATTAAGGCTATGCTTATCCTCAGCTTACTTATGGAGTTATATTTTGGTGAAATTCTGTAGAGGTTGAATCTACTTTTATAATGCAAAAACGTTGTTTAAGAATTATATACAAACTAAATTACACCGACACTCTTCGTCATGTATCTTACTTACTCTTGTTAGCATATATATTTATGAGACTTATATATTCGTAAAAAAAAAGTTATTTTTTTTTTTATATTAAACCAAATCTGTCCGACATTAACAGATCTAATAAAAAACATAAAAACAATATTTGTATATCTCAATTAAACAACGCAATGTTTTCAAATAGTGCATCTGCCATGGCCTGTAAGATCTACAACTGTCTCCCACAAAGTATTCAGTTCTTAACGTATAGTATATTAAGTATATTTCATTACCTTAATGAATTTAAACGTAAATTAAAGTCTTGATTAATAAGTAAAGTGTTTTATACTGTAAATTAATATTTTGAAGAACATAAAATAGTTTCTTATAATTTAGTTAGGTACGATCAAATAGCCATGATTGATGTAATGTAACCCTTAATTGCCTAATTGTATTATTCCATGCTTTAAGGAGGCACACTGTTGAAACAATATCATGTAACAACATCTACTATGTATACAGTATTTGCATTAAAAGCTTTCTATTCTATTCTATTCCTAGTACTTACAGCTACCTATGTAGGTACTTAACTTACATGTGCAATTGTTCTATATGTGCTAGAACCTAATTATGCAACTGTTGAGCTTGCGAACATCGAACAATAATATACTTTAAAAAACCACAACCCCTGGATTGTCTTTAAAGTGTTAGTAAGGAACCCTAAGTGATATCGTATACAGGGTAATCGGTTAGGGGTGTACCTACTAAGCCGAAAGGAGGTTACTATACTCATCCTAACGAACAACTTTTACTATGGGACCAACTCAAAATTCAGAACAGCTGTTTTGTACAAAAAGTTGATAAAATGTATGAAACGCATGTTTTTTTTCGCGAATGCAGAGTTGGTCCAGTAGAGAAACTTGTTTCCTTAGGATGGGTATAGTGACCCTCTTTCGGCTTAGTACACCCCTAACCTATAACCCTGTAGATCGTATCGTATAGATTTTGCTATGAAAGAAGTGAAACAAGTGTAAGTAATCTTAAATTCGTTTCGACAGAGTTGAAGCAGCGAACTGACAGACAATGTGAAACTAAGATTTTAACACTTTTTTTAACGGTACCTACCTAACTCTAAGCGATAACATCACCTTAGTTTCGCCCTGCCATCCGTTCTTCTGTTGGCTTTTTCTAATTTTCACAGTTTTAACCACAAATGCGTGAAATTTAGCACTATTAAAATATATATATTGTTTTACCTAAATAATCTCCATCCCATACAATGTGCCTAAAGTGGGGTATGATTTTTTATTCCACCCAAGTCTATCGTTTAGTCTAAGCCACCGAATAGGTCTTTTAAAACTAAGGCAGGGTTTGATACATATTTGTATTTATTGTACTATTTTTATTTATTCGTAATACCAGAATCCCCTAATCAACAAATGTGACAATAATCGCCAAAATTTGTTGGAAACGACGATCTGTACGCGTCTACCTACCTACGAACATCTAGACAAACTAACAGATGATACAGAGACGCTTCGCTTGCTCGGTCAACAGTCTTATAAGCAACCTCTGATATCGCCTTGGGAGGTCGTGGTCCATTTACTTACCTTATATCCGTCCCGCCTCTAGCTAGATGAACTACGGGTAACAAAATATTCCAGAGTTTTGAGGCTCGAAGTATGTGTACCCTATCTCAAGACTAAATCATATTCTCAGGGTAAGTAGGCATATAATATCCACGGACGTATATTCGAGTGTTGATCGTACTCAACTTGAGTCATTGCTTAGTAGGGTTATTAAAATTTACTTTCGCAGGTTTAGCAAGTCGCTTATCGGGTGCGGCTGTGCCGATCTTGGACAAGACAATCTTATAGAACAGTACATTTAAACCTACTCATCTAACTCCGTAAGGTACATTGTTTGACATGGATAGCTATATATGTATACCTGTTAGTCAGCGTTGTGATAACGATAACCACGGTATATTTATTGGTATTTAAGATGTGGTAGAGCGTCACGATGTAAACAAATCCTACAGGTCGCGTCGGCCGCGGTAGCACATCGTCAAAGAGGACGGGCGGGTGCGCATGCGTGCAGGCGGGCGGGCGGGGGCGGTGAGGCGCGCGCGCAGGGCGGGCGGCAGCGCGCGGCTCAGTCCGCGCGCGCCCTCGCCATGGCTCGGTGGCTGCAGGCTCTGGTGGCGCTGCTGGCGCTCGCCGCCGCGACCGCGCGCAAGTCCCCCGCCCCCGCCGCAAACAAACACGAGCCCCAGATCGAAGAGGTGACCGCCAAGCAGCTGGAGCGAGTGCTGGAGGACAAGGACTTCGTCGCAGTGTACTGGTGTAAGTGCGCACTCGGCCACCGCCCGGCGCGAGGGCCGCGCGTCTCCGGCTAATTTAGCGAGCCCGGCGGCCGCTGGCGGCGCGCCAGGTCGGGGGCGGCCGTCGTGGCGAAACGTCTGCGGCGGCGCCCGTCCAAATGGGTTATCCTCGAGTTAATGATCTTCCACCGGAGAGGACGCCCGCTGCTCTCACTCGCATGATATTTTCGAGGCCCGCAACTCCGTTATGCAATCGAGCCGCGGAGACAATAAAACTCGAGCCGTCCGCCGCTGCAGTCGGCGCACCCTAAAATGGTCCCGAGTCTCGTTTTCCACAATTCTACCGCTGCGACTCCAAGGTCGCGAGGCGCCTACGCCCGTGCGTCGCCGGGCTATAACCGTGGGCTGCCGCCTGTTGAGCCGCTGAAATAGACTCATGTAGTATAGGCATGCCGAATACTTTCTTTTGACGCCAAGTCTCGATGCCATCTATTGACACATCACATTCCTCACGACCATCTTTTTGCAAAAGTGCAGGTTGTAAAATAATAAAGTTTTTCGCGTCGGATGTGGGCACGGGACCCTCAAGTCGACGGGCGTCCATTAATCTTGTTGACGCATGTGCTGTCGGTGGCACGGCTGTGACTCGCTTCTCGAAGGGATATTACGGATCTTACAGCTAGTCTCAGTATAACAAGAGTGATGCATCACTCTCAGCTCCAAATGTTCAGACCAGGTACAAAGTTTGTCTAATTCTTGTCATGAGCGAGAAAACCTCCGTCAAGGAGAAAACTCAGGCAGTTTGTAACAAGTTTCGATGCTGTCAACAAAAACAAACAAGTAGTAGATAGGTAATATAACACTTACCACTGTTTATTATAAATTGCCATTACAATTACAAATTAAAAGAAATGTCATGTGAATAATATCCTTAAACAAATTTGATTCAAAATCAAGATCAGTGTCTGCGTTATCTAAGTCATAAAAAAATAATTTAAATCAGCCAAGTACGAGTCGGAACTCTCGCACGAAGGGTTTCGTAGGTACCACTATTTATAGAACACTAATTCAAGTTTCTACCTGTTGTCGTTATTAATATCGAGCAAAAAACTGCAAAGAATCGCGTTTGTTGTATAGGAAGCCCTTTGAAGGTTAAATATATATTTTATTTTGATTTAATTATTTTTTATAGAGAATACTACCTAAATATTCTTTAACTAATTCAAGCATCTGCTATTACTACTAGAATAATTTATCGTAACGCTAAAACGAATCCGTAAGATTTAAAAATCGATGCTTATTATAATTTAAGTTATATGTAACTATTGCTAAATGATCTTATACAGTGAAAATGACAGAGAACATTATGTTTCTGGCCAAACGTTTTTGAAATCGGTCAAAAAATAACAATTCATATGGGAAAAATACCTTCCCAAACAATAATTGCCGCAGACTATAAAATTCTAAAACGTAGTTACGTCAAGATCGGTTAAAAATTACAACCTGTACCTATACGCGAGTACCAACATTCAGACTAACTTACAAACATGAAGGTAGCTTAGCTTACAAATATGAAGGTACTTAGGTTATAGCGTAGCCATCGTAGCTAGCTAAACGATGCTATGTACCTATACGTACCGTGGTCCTTCGCACTCTTACCAGTAAACTTCGTATATTTTTTTTTTATAATAGGTATAACGGCAAGAAAATATTATATGCTAAATTGTTATTTTGTTGTTATCACTATAGCCCTATACTTAACTATAATTTGTACGTAGTGACATATCGTCGAAAATTAAGCTAGACTAGAAGAAAAAGATTTATACATTGACGGAATTATAGGGCGGGTGATCCTCTAGTATAGTTTTATCAAGGAAAAACCTTGATCGAACTTCCGCTAAACAGAAAAATGCCTTAAAAATAGATTTCAGTTGCCCAGAAGAAAGACAATATCTACGGAGTCTCTGTAGTCAGTATTTCTATTGGAATAGATCCAAAATCACGCATGTTGTATAGTTAACAATTAGATTATTGAAATTTGGTTCCAATAGGTTCCAGTAAGTAAATGATTGGTCTCGTACGAGATAATCATTTACCTATTTATCTAATTATTTATCTTTGTAACAGGAAAAATTAGGGCTGATTTGCCCAATCTCCGCTTTTCTATCAAGGATGTTACCTCAAAAGCCTTAATATTAAAATAAAATTACGCAGCTATTGAAAAATATTCGATGTAATAGTTTAATATAGAGTAGGTAGGATCTATCTTCTCACAACCAACATAACAATGAACTTTTGTGCGCTTGTCCGTTTTTGCGCGGGTATATTGTCATAGAAATAATAAGTACCTAGTAATCTAAATCATATGACACTCAGCAGCTAAGTCGCCTTACCTGCAGTATGGTGAATGAAAAACATGTATAGCAATTTTAATTTCCTTAGAATATAGGGTTATTAGCTCGGTGTAGTAAGATTTTTAATGAACACTATCAAAATGTATGTTTACATACATTTTGCTTTCACTATTAGCAATTTTTTTTTCACTATTTCAGAGTTGGTCCTATAGTAGGTAAAAGTTGTTCCTGAGGATGAGTATACCGACTCCCTGAGGCTTAGTATCCGTATAACTGAGAACCCTGAGAAATACTAGATCCTAATAAATATCCGCCCGGATATTCAGTGCTCTGCTCGAAACCACGATTGGTAGGAGAACTGAAGATATTTTTGCCTTATCTGATTACTGACTGACCAAAGGCTTTTGACACTAGAACCCACTTCGCTTGAACGAAAATACGAATGTTAGTTATTGCATTTAAATACTATGTTATTTCCTCCGACGGTAATTGTAAGCATGAGCACAAAAGTAAGCAGTTAATTAGGGGTTTTATATCACTGCGCTATCGCATCTATGCCTGCCTTACTCTTTAACGCGATTGATTGTCATGCATGGGCAAAAAGATGGGAAGACTTCAATCGAAATACATATAGTAAGTCCTGACTGACAGGTCACAACGCAAGGCTTAAACCGCTGAACCTACAGACATGAAATTGGGAGGGTGTATTCCATGTGTGATCATCTTAGTACTTACCTCGTAAATAAGGAACTAATGTATTTAGAACGACAGGATTTACATTTTCTGACTAAATCATATCTAGACCCAATCAACCTATCTAGAAGATATTATATATCCACAATACAAGGTTCAACAAGCATATTTTTTCTGTTACAAGCCTCTTATCTCTGCTGGTACGTGAAGTAAACTAAAAGTTGAAATAAAATAATCTAAAAGCAGATATAGTCGGCACCAATTTATCAGAGCCAGAATAAAAACCACGATTTGTAAACTCAGATTAGATACAACCGATTTATTATGATGTCGTCAACAAGCCTGTCTGATGAATTACTTCTTCAGCCATTGCATATTTTTTAGAAACGTAAGAGCCAACATGCCTACTTACATATTATAATTTACAAGGTCGGCAACTGTGTAATAATTAACTTCGATTCCTACCTATGTATGCAATGTGGGAGCAGAAAGCTTTCAAAATATTTAATTTCACGAGATGAAATACCTATTAAGACGTGCCAAGTCAACAATCTTATTCTACCATCAGAGATGAAAGACGTCGCCCCTTCAAACATTTATCATCGCACTATATAAATATTTAGGGATTAGGACTAAAAAAGATATCACAGCTTATAAAAAATACTAGCACTACTCGCGGTTTTAGTTGAGCTGATAATAAGAAGTGTAATTTCTGTGCAAAAATCAAATAACTACAGTCATTGTGCTGTGGCGGAGAATAAGAACGTTCAAACTATTATTATTTTGGGGATTATTTCACCAATACAAAAACACTTTCTGTTCATTACGAGGCTCGGTGGCCTGCAAAAGGTGGAATCGTCTGCGTTTCGCAGAGCTGACTAGTTTCAGGTAGAAGTAATGAAGAGTAGTACGAGTAGATACGCACAGCAGTTTCATACTTCGAAATTCAGGGTACGGGCTAGAAGTGACGGTAACTTCCTCGCAGGTCAACTGCAGGTTATTTAATTTTTAATTATACTTTGGGTACTCCTTGTCTTGTTTGAAAGCCTGTGACTAGACCTATAGTACTATTTTACAAAAACTAACAAGCACAGACTAGACATATAAAAGTTTTATTACATTATACATTACCTACAACAGAATGCAACAGCTGCGACTTTTATGATATTTATTCACATCAACACAGCCCAAAAGTTTTAGAAAAGGAATCTTGTTTATTTTTGCCCAAAGTTTATCGCCAGTAAAGCACATAAATGCAGACGTAGGAAATAGTGAAGAGCTATTTTTTGTTGGCCATCTGCATTGTGCACGCACGGTAGAGCTATGATTGTTTAGAATGATTATGCTTCAGAGCATTTGATGTACCTAGCACGTAGCTCAATCATTATTCATTATCGTTATTCATAGTTTAAATTACGTTGTGGTTGTAATAAGCATTTTATCAAATGCATCTGTATACGTAAAAACTAAATGTGTGACTAATGCTAATCTTTCTAAATGTCTATGTAATAAGATTTTAATAAGAAATTAAATTTGGCATGCCGTTGCACATGATAATTTCCGCCATACCCGTACTGGATGGTTTGATCTGACCCTAATAACTCATAACATGTAAAAACGGCCGGTGCCTGGTCTTCGACGCTACTACCGTCACCATGGTTGCGATAATTGCCCCAGTACAATTTTATTCCTATTGTTGGGGAGACCATGGGTACTTGGAGCGCTGAGGCAAAAGCTTTGACAAGGGAGATAAAGCGTAGAATTTTGGAGGCATTTTAGGTACCTATTTGTTAACAGAGCTACATACTTACCTACATAAATAATATTCCAATGCCAATTGAAAATAGGTTGGTTCTAAGATAATAACATTTTCAGTGTTAGAGGCGAGCGGCTGAAGTCATAAAGTTTAAAAGTAAAAATCACAACCGAAGCGAATGTGGGATAGACCGTGAGGGAGTCATAAACATGTAGATTGTAGACTGTAGGTTAAGTATACGATCAACGCAAGCGCACCTTTTACTTTTCAAGATTTACGAGTTTATTTTGCAGCTGACGTTTCACTACTTCAGAAGTCTACAACAACCACAAGCAGCTGTGCAGACTTCCAGATTTATAATGTAAACATTAGATTGTATTTGCTGTCTATAACAATAAAACTAGTATAGTTTGTTCAATTGAACTGCTATGATATCAGAACCATAATATTCCACAAACAATCATACTAACTCGGGGCATATCAATTAATTTTGTCAGCTTTGTTGCCGCGTCTCTCCCAGCATCTTTCTTACGGGAGTATGATGTTTTAGTGTGGAAGAAATTGTTTTCTAAACATTTTTTAAGAATTTCAGCTCATGTGTTTGTGTGGTCCTACGCATTCTCACAGTATGTAGAAAGATATATTGCTTTCTCTTCGTCAGAAGAAATATTCAACATGCAAGGAGCTCCTCGCTAATAGTACTTATTGTTATTACTTTATTTATTCCATCCGATTTTTAATCCTTGCCCTTGGAAAGTACAGTACGTAATTAATAATCCTTTTGTTTTCAAGTGATATTTTAGATGTGACCGTAATCTTGTTCTTCTTTACAATCAGTTCGTTTGCTGCCTGATGATTCCGTGAAGATTTGGCTTTGAAGGACAGTTTCTCAGATTCTCAATTCTATATTTTTATTTTTACATCACTGCCAAATGCTGATGTCACGTCCCTTTCGCCGACGATTGTTTTTCTAGTTGTTAGCGTTTCAATGTTAGCAACATGTTCTTAACGTCGCGTCACTGTGATGTGGGCAAACGGTATCTTCCGAAATGTTTGGCGTTGTGTACTGTTTATTCTCGGCACAGAGATGTGAACTTGCTTTTAAAGACTTCTTCACTAATTGCAATGTTATTCGTGATTCTTAATTTTTTTGCTATTTATGTATTACAGCATTTTTATAAATCTAACAGGTTTTATGATCTCGAGTCTAAGTAAAATTCCAATGCCATTTTTTACAAGTTTAGACTGTGTTTTCTTAGCTTTAGCTTTTATCAGTTTCGACTGCACTGACCCATTTCCAACTAAAATATGCAAGTCAAACAATTATTTTCAGATGATAATAAAGCAGATGAAACTTCTTCATCTGACCTAATTTCGAATGAAACTCAAGATATTTTGAGAATTATGACAATTTGAGCTGAGTGCGTGAAGAGTAATCAAGCTACTGGGTCAGTTTAATATTGTAGACTTACATCAACATCAAATTTAATGCGTTATCACCTTCGTTTGTACCTACAATTTGTTCTGTGAACTTTCGACCTTGCAACTATAATGTGTTATGATTCTTTATAAAAAAGGACTAAGATTGAAGCTCTACGAACTAGCGACCACGATATTTAATGAGACTTTATATTATAACACAAAACGACAACCACTTCGATTTATTCATGCTCAGAATTATTATTTTATGTTGTATTCCGCGTGTATGTACGAAATATTATTGATATCGAACAGTAAATGGCACTGTTTGGGAGAAACAATTAATTTACAACACTTGGTTGGGCGGAATTAAAAACTCGTACGACTACAAATTTTTAAAATTCACACTTCAGAAAACTCTATATTCCAGCTTTCATCAAGGCTGGTGGTAAACTATGACCTTTATGCAAGTACCAACATTTCCGACAGACGAAAAATTTAGCAGAGAAAATTTACACGCTTATTCAACAATAAAGTGTCTTATTTGCTTGATCTGATAGGTGTGCTGTGCAGTGCACCCCCAAGCTCGCAATACGATTTTATAATGTTACTGGACGCCACCCTCTGCAATTTATTTAAAAACCTTTACTATATCGGGAAACACGTCGAAATATTGAAGCCGGAATACACGGCAGGCACAGCAGGTAGATAAGTACATGAATGCTGTAGTCGCTTACACATGTAAAGTTGACATTCATGGAATAAAAACATCTTAAATAGATCTTAAAGTAATTATTAATAAAGAACGGCTTCTGGAGAGCAAATATTAGAGGCCATCATCCAAAAAACTGTGTTGATATGTTGCTAAAATTATAAAAAAATATCTATATAGGAGCAGCATTTTTTAGCCCGATATTATGGCAAACCCATGTGACTACATAACAATGACCCCTGCCTACGGTTTTCCGGATTTTCGGATATCCCTAAATAACAATGTCTAGGTGACATTGGGAGGTTAAGTTAATGATACAAGTTTAATAGAATATAACAGAAATACAAAATGGCTCGTATATGGAAGTCCTAACAGATTTTACTTGCGGCGGCGGGCATCTTTTATTATGGCGTTATAAAGAAATTAAAGCATTCTCTGGACGAACAACAGAGCTAAAAAAAATATTCACATTTAGCTATACGTTTGTGGGAATAGTTGACATCGAGAGAGTATTACATTTTCTCAGGCGAGATCTAACGATGACTAGGGATAGAAGATGCCTTGGCAATATGAATGTGTTCTAATAACAATCATTGTTCTTCCTTAGACGCGAGAAGTTGTGTGACGTGCGATAAAGTGCTCGAAGAACTAGAGAAAATAGATGATGACACCGACACTTTCGGTGTCGACTTCGTGAAGATCAACGACAAACGGCTCGCGAAACAGTATGGCATCACGAAATTCCCCGCCCTCACGTACTTCCGTGAGAAGGAACCGATTATTTACGAAGGTAATATATAATGGCAAATATTGACATTTATCCTTACAAGATATTTCTGTATCAGGAGATTGAGAAGCCATGTAACAAGCAGAAATACAACAAATCCATACCCATTATCTAATATATAAACTCATCGTTCGAAAACGTATGCTTACCTAGAACCGATGTAGGAACTGGACATGAGCACGCCAGAAGTAAAACAGACAGACAGCGCTCATGAGAATGATAGAGCAGAAGCAGCAAGTAAAGCTTCTAAAAATTTTAACGGTATCACGACTTGCTCGTACATAGGATGCCCAAAGTAAATCTCTCGTTTTTCCCTAATTCAACTATACCTAACACATTTGACATAAAATAATCTCGCATCACGCTGATCGCGATTCACTAAACGTACCATGCTTGACACACGTTTTTTCATTTCAGGAGATCTCATGGACGAGGAGAGCGTCCTGGATTTCTTGACGAGTTTAGAAGCAATGGACCTTCCTGACCGGATAGAAGAGGTGAACCAAAAAATCCTCGGAAAAATTATAGAGGACACAGACTATGTAGCAGTTCTATTTTGTAAGTATTGGCGTGACGTCGCAAGTGTTTTGGTCTTCGTAAATTAGCTAATGTGGTAAATTGAAGGCATTTTTTTTTCAACTAACATCTGTTACCAACTGTAAATTCTGTCAAGTGTAGACCTGTGAATCGTAACCGTACTATTTGTTAGCGAGGCGTAGACGAGGATTTGTTACTTGTGCGTGTGATTTGATTGTGTTTTTGACGTAGGTCCTGATCACAAAAGTTGCGGCCCGTCAAACAGTAAGTAAGATTCTCCACCGGCAGCATGTCTATTTGTCCGTTTTGCTGTAGATAATTCTTCTAGCTTGGTAGATTAGATATTTATGTTCCAGATGTTTTTGCTTCTTATTGCTTGTTCGTGGATTTATAGATTGGCAACAGGGGAGCGCGCGAATGTTAAATTAGCGGTTCTAAAATCATGCGAACCGCGTTGGCTAAACTTATATCAACAATGTATGATAAATAGGTATAATTAAATTTTTGGCTCGAATACAACACTTCCAAGAATATGAGTCATCATTAATTATTGTTCATACTATTTTGCGTTAAGTATCATTAACAATCGCATTTACTACCTTTACGAATCCTCGTTCTCTTTTCATTTTCACGTTATCTTCTGTGACTATCGCTATAATTCTCTTATTAACCGGTATGCTTTTAAATTGCATAAGTTAATCTGGCGTGTAAAGAAGGTTAGAATCAAAACACGTTTGCAGTATCGAGGCGAGGCGAGCTATTTCTGCGGATCTATTTGCGGGCCGCCGGCAAGCTCGGATTGACGGCCCGACATGTCACGGTGCGACGTCAACCGCACGCCTGACCTTTGACGACAGTATAACCATTCTCAACAAATTCCATTATAAAGAAATCACCTAAAATACAATAGAGTTTCAGACACTTGTCGAATTTTTCAAGAAATTAGTGCACGATGACCTTGACCTAATTCTTAAACAACCGAACTCTGACGAAATAGTAAATGAGGTTTACTTTGCTCTATTTATCCTGAAAGCGGTTTAATTAATTATAATTTGTTTTGTAAACGTAATTTAGTCTGGCTGCTGCAATTGCATCTTTACCTCTCACTAGAAAGTTACAGACCATACTAGAATTTGGTCTCTAATTAACGATATTCTTTTTTATTGGCACCCTTAGATCTAAAACATAAAAAAGATGCTAGCGACATGACTAGCAACACGTGTTCTCTTTTTGATTCCTACGCTTTATAAGTTCACTCGCACAATACACGTATTTATATTAAGACAACACATTGGTATCATGTTGCACGCACGACACTCGCTTACACGCACACTTTAATTTTCTTTTAGAACTCATTTAGTCGCCCTTAACTGCACCGCTTCAGATCCTACAAGGCATGACGTAAGAGCTCCTCGCTCGTAATAGAATCCAGTGTTAAGAGAATGGACCGATGTTTCAGACAAGCCGGAGTGCAAGAAGTGCGCTAAAGCTCTCCAAGAGCTGGAGAACATCGACGACGAGGCGGACCAGCTCGGCATCGGCTTCGTGAAGATCCACGACGAAGAGTTAGCCGAGGAGTACAGTCTTGGAGACCTGCCAAGACTGGTGTACTACAGACATCAAATACCTATTATCTATGAAGGTATGTGAGTCATTTTTTATGGCCGGTGACGTTTAAATTGTGAAACCGGATAGCTATTCAGTGATCGATGTGGTGTAGCAGCAGATATAGTGATTTAAATTACTCTTATGCCATGACTGTGTGTAATCAGGACGCTGGTTGCGGACCTTTACAATTTATTTATAAACACTCACCGAGCGCAGGTCGCAGAAGCTCGAAATGTTTGTTTATGATCCTTTCTGTTGATGCTTTGAACTTTGATGATGTTTACCATCGTTCAAAAATGCTTCTGAATAGCTCATTCTCCCGTATTTCAATCATACGAGAGCGAAGACTATAGTAATCTATCCAACTCTATACGACAGTAGTACATCAATTCTAATAATCTTATTTCAATAATCCATACAGCTCATGTTGATGATAGAAATAAACGATTTTAAGTTGCACATGTCCAATCTTAAGTCAATGAACAAAGTCTAGCCACCAACGAATGAACCATTCAATTCATTTAATCAATATGAAGTAAGAATTCTTCCTAACCAAATCTTCTCCCATTTCCAGGAGAATTAAGCAAAGAAGAGGATGTGCTCGAATGGCTGATCGCGAACAAGTCTACCGGAGATGAGGAAGACGTCATCGAGGATGTTACTGCCAAGACCTTAAACACCCTCATTGGAAACGTCGACAACCTTGTCGTCCTATTCTGTAAGCTTTCTTGTGATCTATTTTTATATCAGATCCATGTATAACTACCAACTGGTACGATGATAAGCGACAGAGTGGTTTTATTGTCGGATTTGGTCTTCCAGTATTTTTTGTTATTTTAATACTTTAATTTCCATTTATTTATTCATAAAATTATCAACTTTGTGACAATATTCTCATATTTTAATTTTCTTTTGGTATATTTTTTCATATAATGCCTACAAAAACTAACATTGAGATTTCTTCGAATTGTGTTATCTCAGACTTATAGAAATAGTATAATTTTATAGACTGTTTAAATTGAGGTTGCTGGCTTCTAGCTACATTTTTAACATTAACGATCTCTACTACAATTACTTTCTCTAGTTGTTTGAGCATTATAATTATTAAGAATGTAGAACAGAATAGCGTAGTCGTAGCGTAGGTGTAGTTTAAAAAACTACATTACTAAAGTCACCGTTTCCTAAATTTCAAAAAATAATGCATTGAATAAAGAAAATTAAAAATAAAGAAATCATATAAAGCTTCCAAAAGCGATAGGTCCGCTCCAAGCGTTACTATTGTTTTTATACGTTGTAATCGGTTATTATGACGAAGGTGACAATGTATTGTGACTTATTTTAAAGAAATGTGATCTCATTACAGATGACCACGGCGACGATGAGTCGATGACTGTGCTTGCCGAGCTAGAAAAGATCGACGATGATTGCGACCGCCACGGCATACAATTCGTCAAGATCGACGACCAGAAGGCAGCCAAAGCGTTCGGAATTGATGACATACCGTCTATTGTTTACTTCGAGAAGCAGATCCCCAATGTTTACGATGGTAAGCGAGTATAGAAATTGATATCTGAAAATTGAATATTTCTTCATATGTATAAGATATCAGAAATTCTGTACCTACTAGCAAATAAATCTCTGAAATACTCACTTCAAACCATAAAATTAATATTCTAAAATCAAGATTCTCAAACGCCTGAGGCTATTAGGTAAAAGTTGTTGTGACCCCAAGTACATTACAGAGATTGTTCATAAAATGCTAAATTAAATGAATAATTTGTGAAACACACATATAACTGAACCGGATTAAAGACAATGTGTTTATTACAACCCGACCCCAACTCAGCAAATTGCTGGCTGCAACTAGCGCTGGTATTCTACTATGACAGCGGACCGGACAGTGACCTCACGCATTCGAAATAGGCGTTTCATAAACAATATTTTGAAAGGTAGACATACTCAAAGCTAATTTTCAAAACTTCAGGTGATCTAGAAAATGAAGAAGAGATCCTGGAATGGCTGGTAGACCAGCTGGAAAAAGATGAGATCGAAGACGTCACCGATGAGATGCTAGATCGTCTCATCAAGGATGGAAAGACTGTTGCTGTATTGTTTTGTAAGTATCTTGTTGCAGATTAATATTGAATTCATTCACAACCATTGTCTACAACCAAAAACGAGCAAAAGTATAGCTTAATCTGAATCTTTATGAAAGTGTTCACATATTTAGTTGTACTCTACGTTGGAACCGAAAACGCACTGTGTTTTCTTTTGCGACACCGCCGCCATACACATCATTAATCCTTCGAGCCGTTTCTGCAGCACTGGTACCACGGTGGAACTCGTACTCGTAAATAACGCGATATTTCAAGTTTTTCCATTTTGTGAACTGCGTGACGCAAAGAAAAAACCAAACGAGGACAAAACAAATGAATTACGGTTTTCGAAATACAAATAAATAAATATTGGCGGACATTTTTCACACAGCGCCATCTAGCCCCAAACTAAGCAGAGCTTGTACTATGGGAACCAGATGCTTGATATATACTACATATACTATTTTTAAATACCTACTTATTATACATAATGAACACCCAGACACAGAACAAACACCCAATGAATAAATAAATAAATAAATGACAAAAAACAATGTATGTACAAAAGTGAGAACAATGTATGAATAAATAGCTGTATAAATTTGAAATTGGAATCCCTAACCAAAGAAGAGATATTTGAGATCAAAGTGGCCAGTACGACAAAACGCCAATTTCATATGTAAGGACTTAATATTATAGTTATAATAGTTATAAAAAATAATAATAAATAATTAGTACTGTTACCCTAATCGATGTTCTATATTTATTTAAGCCGGGAAAAAACACGTAGAACTACAACATTTTTATGTAAAAGTAATACCAATTAATACAAATTTGTAAATTGTGTCATATTACTTTACAGATGATAACAATGATCGCAAATCACAGAAAGTACTAAATGAACTGGAGAACATCGATGACGAATGCGACCAACTTGGCATAGCTTTCGTAAAGATCGACAACGATGAAGAAGCTAAGGAATACGGCATTGAAAAAGTACCAACACTACTATACTTTGAGAAGGGTATCCCTACATACTATGAAGGTAATCTAGAGGAAGAAGAAAAAGTCCTGAACTGGCTGAGGCATCAAAATGAGAATGATGAGATAGAAGACATCACTGATGAAATGCTAGATTTGATCATCGAGAAAATGCCCTACGTGGCGGTACTGTTCTGTAAGTAATTTACTTTAATACAACACTAGTATTATAAAATTGCATAACATATTTTAAATAAATTGACAAGTTTTTGGAAAATAAATATTTTTAGTTAAATATACGCACTCTATAATAAATATTTTTTACACAAAAGTCATATAAACTATGACCCTGGAATATACTGAAAACGCCATCTTTTTAACATCCAGGATTTTACACTATTCCACTTAAATTTCACAAGCATAAACTATAATGTCAAGAACTGACATATAAATGAAATACAGTTCTTCGAATTAATTTCAGACGACAAGGACCAAAAGAAGAGTCAAAAGATCCTGGCGGAGCTCGAAAACATCGACGATGAATGTGATCAGAATGACATTGCCTTTGTCAAGATTGACGATGACAAAGAAGCCAAAGAATATGGTATCGAGACTATCCCGACAATGGTGTTCTTTGAAAAGGGTATTCCTCATATCTATGAAGGCGACCTAATGAAGGAAGATGATCTGCTGGGTTGGTTGTTGCATCAGAAAAGACACAGCGAAATCCCTGAAGTTACTGATGAGATGATGGACAAACTTATTGAAAGCACTCCTTATCTGGCTGTCATATTTTGTAAGTATTAATTTGTTAAACGATTATAGATTCCTACCATTTAAAACTTTTAAGGGACGCGGCTGCTGCGCGCTAAACAAGTTTAGAAAAAATACATTAGACTCGGTATATTATGTTACAAAATATATACGGTTTAATTATTATATTAATCTACAGAAACGCGATACGATATTATTTAATATTTTTTCAGCTATTGAAAAAATATAATGAATGATATTGTACATTGTTTTGTAATCCTACCAAACCTTGTCAATTCTTAAAATTTTTCTAAGTAGCAAATGCTAATTTAGCTTTAACGAAGACTTTAAGACAGTTATAATCATGCAAATGCAGGTGCGTGTCTTTAAGAAGAGATTTTGCAAAGCTGTAAGTGGGATTCAGTATTAAATTACAGTATATAACATTTTTCTCTGTATATGATTATTCCAGATGATAAGGACGACAAACAAGACATCCGGATATTAAATGAGCTGGAGAACATTGACGACGAACTTGAAAAAGAAGGCATTGTTATCGTGCGAATGGACAACGAGCAAGAAGCCAAAGAATACGGCATCGACCATCTGCCGACTCTCGTTTATTTCGAAGAAAACATTCCCGCCATTTATGAAGGAGACTTGATGAACGAAGATGAGGTCCTAGAATGGTTGATTGAACAGAAGAACAGCGCTACCATCGAAGAAGTCACAGACGAAATCTTGACAGATTTGATTGAAGAACACGAATATGTTGTGGTGTATTTCAGTAAGTACCTATCTTGTAATAGTAAGATTACGTTCATTGTTTGAATATTGTGTTATTGAAATACGCGATTTAATAACCAATGTAAGGAAATCTAATCGAAGTTTTTGCTAAATCTCACGATACCAAAATACATAATTTATGAACAGATCAAAAATCCACTCTAACGATAGTGCAGCTCTAAATTTTTAGTAATAGTACTGACAGTATCTGTAATATCTGAATAACAAATATACTATTCTTGAAAAACCTTTTTACACAATCCTATACAAATAATTTATTATAGGTGGTAACTGCGAAGAAGGCGAAGAGTGTGATAACATCCTGGATGAACTTGAAAACATTGACGACGAGTTGGACGAAACTGGTATCATATTTGTCACCACTGAAGACATCTCTCTCGCCAAGAAATACGGAATCAAGACCTTCCCTACCCTCGTGTTCTTTAGGAACAGAGATCCTCTCATTTACAAGGGTAAGCAATAAGAAAAAGAAATATTATCTAATAAACTATGCACAAACCTGTAAAGTTACTTATACTAGAGATAAAATTTTGAGTAACCTTGAAGACAAAATTGTAAAATTGATCGGCATAGGTAACTGCAGACGTGTCTAGTGAATTTATTGTTTGAAATATAATTAAGCTGACATCTGAAATTATTATTATCTAAGACATTAATGTCACGTATTTTCATCAGTAAATCTTTTCGCACCAGCGATAAATTTGGCAGCCAACTTTACCTGACGTGTATTTGAGTTTATTTAACGGACCATCCACGGCAACAGTGACGCTATTTACTAACATCGTTAGAGGCTAGGCAGAACTGCATGATCAATTCTTACATGCAAAATAATCACACAAAACAAAAAATCGTACGCTATAATCGTGGAATTACAAGAAAATAAAACGCATTTTCGCCAATATGGAAGAAATTTAAACAAAAACTAAACATTTTAAAGTATTTACCGAAGTTTACACGATTGTTATAAAAACTAAATCAAATTAATTGCTCAAAGTTGCTCTAGCTATATTTGGTCCATTTGCATAATAAAACTAGTATAATTTCAGTTTCAAATTGACTTTGACTGAGTCAACTGCCTTATTAAACGCAATATTCTTTCCGATTTCAGGAGATATCGAAGATGAAGACGAGGTACTATCATGGCTTACTGATGAGAATACGCTCGAGATCCCTGGCAAGATCGAAGAAGTCAATTCTAGAATGCTCGAAAAAATTCTTGAGGAGAATGATCACGTTGTAGTCTTCTTTTGTAAGTACTAAAATATAATAATTACAAGTATTGCATTGTTTTTGTACCTTTTTTTTTAAATATATTTACTGTAACAACAACATCGTCAGTTAATATAATGAAATTACTATATTCCGTTAATATTGTCGGTTCTTAGAATATATTTCTTCTTAAATTGCAGACAAAGAAGGCGATAAGAAATCCCAGAAAATTCTGAGCGAGTTGGAAAACATCGACGATGAATGCGAAGAAAAGGACATCGATTTTGTAAAAACATCAGACGAAGGCATCGATAAGGAATACGACCTTTCTAGCTTGCCAGCCTTAGCTTTCTACCGTCACAAATTCAGAACCATTTACGAAGGCGACTTAATGCACGAAGAGGCTATCCTCAAATGGGTGTTGGAGCTACACGATTCTCAGCCTGACGTGATCGAAAATGTAGACCGGAAAACACTGAAGGATCTTATTAATGACGTCGAACATCTAGCTGTATTTTTCTGTAAGTGTTTGACCACTAAAACGCAATCAGGCGCTGATTTATTTTTGGAGGATCTACCCAGGGAGGCAGTGGCAGTTTCAAAGAGCGCTAAAATCATGATAAAATTCTGTCACAATTAGACTAATCCGCAAAATTTAAGTTTTCATAGAAAAAGCTTATCAGCCGACAACAAAACGATGTTTATCATTGTCCTGAAGACAGCAGTTGTCATAATATGTAACTAAGTTCGCTTCTTAAATAAATGCAAAAAGTATAGAACTCTATATTTGTAGGAATTTTAATTAATTTATCATATAGGAGACATAGGGCGTCACTATCAAATTTCCCCGATTCGAAAAATAACGTAATTCAGAAACTGAATGCAGTCGTACTGATGTTTCTAACATCCTGTCTTTACTTTTGCTTATTTTTTCTAGACAGTGAAGACTGTGACACATGTGATGAAATTCTTGAAGAGTTGGAAACAATTGATGACGACACAGATAAGCATGGCATTCAGTTCGTTAAGTCCAAGGATTCGAAACTAGCATCTGACATTGGAATATTTAGTTTTCCTGCTTTGGTTTATTATGAAACCGGGGTACCAATAATGTATGACGGTAAGTAATTTGAGAATTTAGAACTATTTTAGATATTTTTTGACGATGCTTTCAAAATATCGAAGTTACAGATTCTAGCACAATAATATGTAAAACAGTTCTAAATTAATTAACAATATATCCTGTTTATAGGTGATTTAAAGCACGAAAATAAGGTTCTGCAGTGGCTTGTAGACCAAAAAAGTAAGAATCCACATCCATATAAAAATATTAATAATGTCGTTTATAAGGTCAAAATAAGTACTTAAATGATTAAATTATAAATTGTATGCATGACATCATTCTTGACAATTGATTTAATAATGGCAATACTGTCAGAATTTTACGCCTTATAATTCTGGATGTTTGAGCTGTGTCATTTTGCATGACAGTTACTAATGCCTGCAGGTGAAGATAGCCACCGCAAAAATAAAGCTAATACTAAACCAAAGGCCAGTGCAGATGGTGCTAAAAAATCCTCGGGGTTATCACAGAACGAGAAAGCAGAGACTGAGAAAAGAAACACCCCAAAAGAAACAGGAATATGGAAGACAGTGGGAACACTCAAAATAAGGTTCCCTGGTGATGTGAATAAAAACAAGCAAGAAGATCGGAGGAAAAACCTGAAGAAAAACACAGATAACGATGATGATGATGATGACGAGGACGTAGAGGACGACGATGATGAGGACGATGATGATGATGACGAGGACGACGATGACGACGACGATGAAGACGATGATGGCGAAGACGATGATGATGACAACAACGACGACGACGGTGACGACAATGATGAAGACAACGATAATAACGATGACAACGATGATTACAAGATGGAGAAAACTACATCAAAGATGTCTAAAATAAAAAATATTATACGTCTTAAAAATCCAAGTAGTAGGAATGAAAAAAATACTGTGGGTAATAACTTAAACATACGTTTTTCTGGGAGAAAATTAGCAACCAAAAAAGGGAAACACGATGATAATTATGATGACGATGACAATGACATTAATAATGACGATGACGACGACGATGAAGACGACAGTAACGACAATGACGGTGACAGTGATGATGACGACGATGATGATGATGGTGACGATGATGATGACGAAGATAAAGATGATGAGGACGACGACGACGACAATGATGATGATGATGGTGACGACGACGATGATGATGATGATGACGACGATGATAATAATAAAGAAGACGACGAAGAAGATAATACAAAGCGAAGAAAAGGTCAGAAAGTAGGTACTAATGTTCGAAGTCGCAATCAAGATAACGCTGAAGATGATAGTTTTTTTGGTAGAATAAAGAGAATGTTCACAGGTAATTGGTTAGAATGACCCTGAGAGAGACCCCGCACGGAGGCACGGAGTCCCCTAGTCAATAGTCACATCTGCATGGTCGCCCGGCCCGCATGGGACCCTTTCTAGCTGTCGCCTGCAGTCATTCGCGAACGCTTACCGATTAAATGTTTTCGATTCTTAAACTTACTAACATTGTTCATTTTAGAAATAACAGCGCTTAACAATAGGCGCTTAAATACCTGCACAGTATTAACTCGCAGTTAACTCTCTTATGATTACCGTACATGTATACGGGTTGTAAAAACACATTTTTACTGACTGCAGGCGATCGCTGTTTCTACATTGGATTGGGGGCGAAACCGGCGGTCCCTAAAATGACTTACGAACCCTACCAGTGCTGTCCTACTAAAGTCCAAAGTCCGACCAAAGTAGCCAAGGCCACGCCGACCAAGATGCCGTCGAGGAACATCGACAAGTCGAAACCTGCCGAGAAACCGACCAAGGGCAAAAACAAGGCGCTAGTGAAACCGGACAAGCCGGGCAAAGGCAAAAAAGGTCTATTCGACTCTGAGAATATTTGGTGGTGGTAAACCAAGCGCGCTTGAGGCGGCATCGCGATGCTGCCTCAATCGGCGTGCACGCGGGCGTCTAGGGGACACGAATGTTATACTCCTCGCGATCGATTTTTCCTCCGTAGAACCTCTAATAGATCTAATTTTGCATCGGTTTGTTATGGCACATTAACACTGCTAGCTTTTCAATAACCTCGTGTCCCTTGGTCCTTGCTAGCACTTAACAGGGTTGAGTGTTGTAACATTTTATTCGCGGACTGTATTCACGCGTATCTACGATCTTGTTAAACGATATAATTGATACCTGCACTATCGATCCTTTTGTGAATACTCTCCGCATAGAACTACTTATTTCAAAGTATAGTGCTTTACGATTATTAAGATCGATTGGAGACTAAATATTGGGATGTCTAGAGACATTTTTAGCAGGTGTACAAATCGTTATAATGGATTGTAAATTTATTCCAATATTTAGAAATTTAAAGGGAGACGTATCAATAACAACACGAAGGCATTTTTTTAATTGTATTTTGCCGCGCCAACTTGAAAGACTTATAAATTGATGTAAGGATTTCATGTTCATATAGTTTTCTAGTCTTCATGGAATCTCATTATTTTGTAATGCCACATTTGGTAAAACTATTACTTTAACTATTTATAGAATAAAACTATAGTTCTTAATATTTTATACTGAAAACAACAAATTAAAATTATATTTAAGCTCAATGCCGGAAAATTGTGCAATCAATTCTATATACCTACCATTATCATATCTCAATAATTCGTTAGAAGTCGCGGTTCGTGTTGGACGAATTCGGGGTTTTGTGGCTAGGCAAGTCCGACACAATTTGTTTTGTAAGTAATTATTCAATTCAAAAAGATACCCTCGTGATCGTCCAAGACTATCCGTACAACCAGTGACAGTGCTGGCGTGTGTGACAATTTAAGTCGATATGTAAGTTTAAGTGTTTGGCCGGAAATTAGCATGGATGTTTAATTTATTTGTTACGTTGTATCGTTGTGTCGGCGCTGGACTTGTTTTGTTAAATAAATACATTTTCTATTAAAATTTATGTAATTACTCATTTTCCACGAATGATGTCAGCATGGTATTGCCGTAGTAGATTCCGCGCATGCCATTTATTGGATGTAAACTGGTGAGTTTCCGACATGTAATATGGATGTGGTTTCTATTGTCAAATTGTAAATTTATAGGATTTTCAGCATGTAGTTAAATATGACAACATTTTAGGAAATCTATTGGATGAATCCGAAGTCCTCGATTGGATGGTAAAACAAAAGGAAGACGAGAGCATAGAAGAAATCGATAGAGATAAACTATTCAAATACATCGACATAAAGGAATTTTTAGCAGTCGTATTTTGTGAGTAGCTAAATGTTTCAATGGGTTATCTATATTTGATATGAACTTTTAAACAATTACATCACTAAACGTTTTCAGACAAAGATGACGATCCGAACAGTCCAAAGGTGCTCAGACATGTAGAATTAATTGACGATGAAGCAGCGGAATACGGTATTAAAATAGTGAAATGCAGCGATCGATTAATGGCCAAGAAATACGGCTTCAGAAACCCACCTGGAATAACATACTTCAGAAAAACAAAACCTATTAACTATGACGGTGATATCGACGATGAGGAAGAAATTTTAGATTGGCTGACGAACCCAGAAAATATGGAGTTAACCGATCATATTGAGAAAGTAAACAAAAAAATGTTTCAAAAAATACGCCAGACGTCGGATTACGTAGCCGTGTTTTTTTGTGAGTTCTTCAATTTGTTTTCTCTTTTTTGTAAATTATCTTTCAAATTTAGATAGTTTTCCGTTTTATAGTTTAAATAACCGAAACCAACTGTATTGCACATCACACATGTTTTAGACAGTAATGACTGCAAACAGTGTCCCAGAGTGCTTGCCGAAATTGAACACATAGACGACGACGCAGACGGAGCCGGCATAAACTTCGTGAAAATCGATGACAAGCAAATGGCTAAGGAATTCGGAGTATTTGCTCTACCTGCAGTGCTATTCTTCAAGCTTGGCTCGAAAGATCCTGTCATTTATGCCGGTAATGTAATGTTCTAAACATAGGACAGTAGCATAAAAACTGAACATAATAATAAACATACGAGTATACTTACAGGTGATTTGTACGATGAGCAACAGCTGTTAAGCTGGTTACTGGTGCAAAAGAATCCGGCCGGCGATGTTATAGAAGCTCTGGAGGGTCAGGACTTGAAGGACTTGATAGAAGAGGAGTCGGCGCTTGCGGTGTACTTCTGTAAGTTGCTAAGCATACTATTGCTAATATTCTACACTATACACGTAACACTAACGAAATTAGTTCTGTGGCTTACTCAAAAAAACAATCATTCAATGATATTATAAGTGCTAATGTAGGATACAATAAATATAAAAGGCGATAATGAAGACTGAACCAAGAACTGATAAGATGAGACAAGACGAAACACAATATCTACAAATATAGTTTAGCACATGTGTAACAAAATTAACTCAATTGCTTTTTTACTAGGGAACAAAACGTTGTGTGAAATATGCAATGCAAACTTGATGAAAAAGTCAGGCAAAAAGAAAATCGTGGATAAAGATCTCAACGTCGAAGAGGGACTGGAACCTGAGGGTACATTATCCCTTTTCGTAAAATGCCCGCACTATATGGCATTTTATTCCCTTGCACTTGAATGCGGATCGTTAAACCCTTGACTTGCAATTTGTAGAGCATTTGTTGCATGTGGCATGATTGTCCTATATGCGAAGTAATTACATATTATATCAATGCACTCGATATAAAATCAATCTGCTGGCATCGTTATTATTTATTCATCACTATCTATCATATTTAATTTTGATAGTTTAGGTTTATTTACTTACATAGTTATTTACTGATTGGAATAAATCCTACTTCTAAATCAATTGCTGGGACTGTGAATTGAACCCTTTTCGATATTATATCCCACTGAGTTCAGACTTGGTCAATTTTAAATCCGGCTCGATTTGCTCAAAAATCATTGTAACACCATGATTGGTTATAGATTTGGATGTTTCAGATGGTCCTGACTGCGAACAATGCGCTGGTATTTTAGAAGAACTTGAAAACATTGATGATGATTGCGATAGACACGGAATAAAATTTGTAAAAACTCAAGACTTTGCAATCGCTGAATCGTACGGAGTAACAGATTTCCCAGTACTTGTATACTTTGAAAATAATGTACCAAATGTGTACGAAGGCTCTTTGGCGGAAGAAGAAGAAGTTCTTCAATGGCTGATAACACAAAAGACCGAGGACCGTATAGAACTAATCACTAGAGTGATGCTTGAAAATATGGTCGAAGAAACACAATATTTAGCTGTTTATTTCTGTGAGTAGCAATCTGTTGAAAGCAGAAGACCAGATGTTTATTTGTTCGCTATATTATAATATCTACTGTACATACTTGTTTCAGACAAACTAAATTGTCATATATGCGATCATATCCTCGAAGAGCTAGAGAATATAGATGATGAGTGCGATGTGTATGGTATACACATGGTAAAGATTCAAGACCCACAACTAGCCAAACGATACTCTATTAAGACATTCCCTGCAATGGTATACTTTAGGTAAACATAACATAAAAATATTAAACTTTAAAGTAATAATTACGTACCACTAACAACAAACAATCTTTTTACAGAAATGGCAACCCTTTGCTCTTCGAAGGTGATCTACAGAATGAAGAGTCTATTTTGGAATGGCTCATTGACGATGATAACCGTGAATTGGCTGATGAAATAGAATCGGTTAACGATAGAATGTTAGAACGACTTCTCTATGAGTCACACTTACTTGTGGTATTTTTCTGTAAGTGTTTTAAACAGTCTTGTAAATCCATTTGTATCGTAAAATGTACGAAACTGTAACTATTGTCATTGATTTAATTCTAGACGACGAAGAAGATTGCCCGGAATGTCAGGAAATTCTTGAAGCTCTTGAACAGATTGATGGTGAAGTTGACCAGTATGGCATAGACTTTGTCAAAATTGCGAGTCCTGAAGCGGCTGCTACTTACAATATAGTTAACATACCGTCTTTAGTTTACTTCCGAAAACAGGTTCCTATGTTGTATGACGGAGACTTACATCAAGTCGATAAAGTATTGCAATGGCTAACTTCTCAGGATGTTTTTGAAATAAAAAACGAAATTGAGGAGGTAAATAGGAAGATGTTGGACAAGCTATTGGAAGAGAATGAATTCTTAGCAGTATATTTCTGTGAGTATCAATGACACAAACTATAAATATGACATCAACAAGAATCTAACAAATAATAATTTACAGATGAAAAATCACCGGAAAGCAGAGCAGTTTTGGACAAACTAGAAAATATTGACAGCGAAACCGACAACTTGGATATAACGTTTGTTAAGATGCAAGATCCACGTTACGCCCGCAAATGGGGAGTCACGAAACTTCCAGCAATCGTATACTTTAGAAAACGATTCCCAAGTATTTACAGAGGTAAAATTTTATACGAAGGGCTACTATTACTTAATGTTATAGATAAGTACATAAAAGTCTAATTTTTCAGGCGATCTTATGTCGGAGGACGAGGTGCTTGAATGGTTACGGAAGAACAGATTCAGGCAGCCGGAGCTAAATATATTCATGTATGCACTGATAGCGCTTTCAATAGCGTTCATTATGTATACCGCGTTCTTAATGCAGTGCTTCAAGCCTGCACCCCCTGCGCCGGCGCCACATCCTAAGCAAGCGTGAGAGTGAATCCCAAAAAACATTGACTTTTTTCGTTCATGTGACTTAAGCCCAATGCGGTTTCAATCGATTTAACAACTTCGACATCACGTGCTAGTTTGTTACGATCCATAACAGACCATGGATCATTTTATTTCAGACGTGACACGTTTTTGGGATCAAACAATTACTTTGATAGTGACTTTAGAAGGTAAAATGACTAGCTCTTTACAAGATTTTTAAGATAGAGTGGATTAACAGCATAGGATTATTTTAATATTCAACCGACTTAGTTTGACACTAGTCTCGCTCGCTACCATAGTGTTTTTTTTATTATTGTAATATGTAGTACCTTCGTGAAGACTGCAAAATAATCTTTAAAAAAATGTAAACGAACTTAGAGCGAGACTATTTACCAAATATAAAAATTATTTTTCATCCATATCTTTTCGGTGTTTATCTATTATCTTTATCGATACCGATTATTATTTATTATTTTTAATTACTCATGTTTATAGCCTTTTAGGTAACAGAGCCTTTGTTGAGTCTGTTTGGTTCTTTTGAGCTCTAAAGCAAAGCCGCCGGGGTATTTAAACGTTTTACAGCGTAATCTTCAATGTACAGAGATAAATATACGATTTCAGCTGTTTCCCGAAATAGATCTTTGCGTTGTTCGAACTTATTTTTATTCTCGAAGTACGAATTAATGTTGGCTATGCTAAGGTTTAAATTTCTTTATCTGTTTCATTTTTGAGTTTATTACTTAGGTTACTGTTCGTTTAATCAGATTTCATGTGACAAGTATGCCGTATGTTTTTGGAAGATTTCGATTATTTATAGCCACGCCATTACTAGTAATTTTGTTTTAGAGCTCTTTTCGCGTGACTGAGGATGGGCGGGATCTGGACTGACGCCCGCATGTTACTACGGTACCATTATCTCTCATCTAGTATTCGTATATTATATTATTCATATTCTGTAAACACAACTTTACTAAAATATATATATTTTGTTATCCTCTATAATGTAGTGAATATTGTTTAAGTATACGAAGGTAGCGTAATAACATGCCCGAATACTCTGTATCATTCCCGCTCGTACTGTTCTATAATTATGTATAGCGTATTATTGTGTATATTTCTTCAAATAAAACCTTCACAAATGAAACGATGAGAGACGTGAGGTTTGGCTACTTTTGTACTTTAGATGACATAACGAAACAATTTTTTAATCACATAAAGTTGAATTGTTTGAAGCAAAAATGTTATCTTCAGTACAGTATGTTTGTGGCAAACGAAAATGCTCAAAAGAGTGAAAAGTGCGTTAACGCAAGCGCATCGTTAAATTTTAACGTTGTATATAAAATGTAAATAATTATAAAATAAATAAAAAAATAGTAATATTTTGTTTATCTGTTTTCTTTTCTGTAGTGGTATGACGTGACTATTCAAGGAGCTATCTGGGGAATACCTAACAAGTTTCTGCTAGTTGTTCGACCACCAAGAGATACTAGCAGTGTAAATGTAGTTATCATCCGAAAAACTTTTTCTGTGAAAGAGCGGTTCCTTTGAAATCCAGATAAGGAGCCACCTTTACTGGCAGTTCATTATCATGACGACTACCTACAATAACCTTATTCCGGGATTACGCTCGTCACCGATAATCATGTATAGTGCCTAAAAGCTTATCAACTAAAAACAAGATTTATACAAAACCATTGAAAACCTTTATTCTAAAAATTCAACTTACAATCTAATTATTTAACAATAACAATCATTCAGTCCATAAAATAATTCCTTAGTTTAAGAAATACTATCTACAAAGTGTTGTTTTCGCAAATACTATCATGCATACTCGTACATGCATCAAATATATAAAAGTGATAGATGAAATCTAAGTAAAAATAAAGTACCTACTTCTTTGTATAAAATAACTCGGTTTAAACAGTGCAACTATACATTATAATTACAACTTTACGAATTTAAAATGTAATCTTTACTTACTCGCATAAGTTTGAATCTTCTTTCTTATTTTGTTATATACTTATTATTTATAGAATCACGAGATGTGTGTCTTCGGAATTTTTCAAGTATTTTTTCTTTTCGCTATCGAACAGTTGAATGAGACATTTGGTAAATTCCGCGTGAACCGCGTCTATTTCTTCTTTGGAAGGGTCGAGGTTTTGTTTTACTTCTAATGGTGCGCCAACTGAAAATAAACATGAGTATTTTCTTTGTATATTTGGAAATGATTGCTGAACGGTTCGTTTATTAAAATTTTTCTAGATTTTTTTTCAATAAAAAGGGACATAAGTACACATGCGCTGATAGTAAAGCCACTCTTTAGGTACGTATTAACCTATAGCGTCCCACTGCTAGGCATGAGTCTCCCGTACAAGGCGATAGAGGCCATTGTTCACCACGCTGGCCAAATTGGGAGTTGAAGATTTCATATAACCGCTTCAAAGCTTCTCCAAGCAGGATATATCACGATGTTTACGTTCAGCATTAAAACAAGTGATGATTAATTCTAAAATTTACAATATTTAGGTTCCTATTCCGCAAGAATAAGGGATAAATATACAGTGATGTCAGCTTTTTTGGAATGATATCGTAGATATTTTACTTCTCTACTCTCTACTTCTACATCTTAGATCAACTTTTGCTATTTTAAAGAGAACGTACCTTGATTTTATATACTTAACCTCGATTGACTTACATAACGCACATTCTGTGCGTAGAATTAAAGTCGAAACTGTTAGTTTACATTGAGATACAGTAGTTGATTCATGCAATTTACTTTTATTAGCTTATTGGTAATAACAACTGGTACTAGTTCCCATGTGCTTAGCTCATTATTCAGGTTAAAGTCGAATTACTTATGTAAATTATAGTGTAGATTATTGATCTCAATACAGAGAAACAATCATAAAAAAAAATGCAAACGGAATCCGAAAAGGTACTCACCGACAGTAGTGATAGGATTCCTTAAAGGCAGCAAGCCAAAAGAGTACTGAAACATTCCTCGGCCTATAGGGAACATGGGCGATATTCCTGTGTACTTCTTCACGGTCTCTTGAATCTTTCTTAAACGACTGTCCTCGGGGTTGTCAAGCGGCCTGAACACGTCAGGTTCCCCGAACGAAAATACTGGCACGAGCGAAGCTCTGAAAAACCGGTAAAGTATGGGTAATGGCTTGTCATTTACTTCAAGAGTCTTCTAGGACAAGTAATTTTGTATAATCCGCTTTGCCACGATTATAGAATATTAATTTCACACACAATATCGAAACACATGTTATTTCAAGATCACACGTAATTTATTATATCGAGTAGTTTAAAAAAAATCTAATTTAATGTAGTAAAAAAACCCTTGACTCATTTATTTTCTATTCAGAATTTCTTATTTACCTAATGGTATTTTTTCCATGTCTCCCAATTAAATGGCTCCGCCGCCGCGAAACAAAACAATTTTACTCTTTTTAGGGAGACCGATTTTATTTGCATATACCAATTAATATATATCCCATTATCATGTACATATACGTACCATACAAAATAGATAAATTTCTAGAATGGTTTAGTACTCAGTCTGTATGTCCGAGTCAACGGTACAAGTATTACCAATTTCAGATAGGATAGGAATGCCAAAACAAAGAGTATAATCAATTAGACTAACCCACTCTTCATTGCAACACGAACAAAGCCCTTCCTGCGACTCAGTATCACCTTGTACTGGCCGGAGTGAGAATCCAACGCTTCAGCAGCACCTCCTATCATCATAGCCACGCAATTCCCCTTATACTTCTTCTTATCCAAGATATAAAGCAAGCTGTTCTCTTCACAAGAACACACGCCCAGCCCCAGGATAAAATCCCTGAAGAAAGGCACGAGAAAATGTCCACTGAGCGTTATGAAATTGACTGTCATTTCTGGGAATTTCTTGTAAAAGTCCAGTGCGTTGGTCGCGAATGAACCCACGGCGCCTTGGGATATCAAGCCGTGTGGATAGCATGCGAAAAGGTAGTTTTTTGTTGGATCCAAGTCTTTTGTTTTCACAAGTTTCATGGGGAAATAGTCACAGTAGTAGCGCCAGATAGGAAGGTTCCTCACCCATTCTATTCTGAAATGAAGATGTTTGTGTTTAAGTAAATATGTATGCTGTTACGGGTTTTGAGTAGGTAAATTTTAGGACACAGTTTGATATTGATAGTTACCATATCTGTGATTGTTATATTATCTATATAAACTTTAATTATTTTATTAGTAACCAAAAATTTTTTTGGAGTACTTTGGGAATTAACCACTTAATTATGCGTCTCTTGCATAAAATATGATTTCTATTTTTCTTTCATTTTTGCACTACCGTGTACGTTAAATTTTATTTTTTAATTTTTTACTGTATTTTTGTTTTAGATGTTGTATTACTAAATAAAGATAATAATGAATTTTATACTGTTTCGTGCAGTAGGATAATAGAGGATAATGCAATAACATGATATTTATAACTTCTACTCCATGCCTCTACTTGTAAAAAAAAACCATTAAACTAAGGAAGTATGTCGTATCTTCATTGCTTTGTAAAGATTATCACCTAAAGAATAAATAGATTGCAGTGAATTTTACAAATTGCTTTAACTTGGATAGAAGACAATAAAACTAATTACACGTTTATAAACTTCTACAGAACAGTTACCACAGTAATTATGTATGTGTCATAACTATTACCCTGTTGTATAAAATGCTTATATTAGGTAATTGATTCATAGGGCAGTCCAATGGTCAAGGAACAAAAAGATAAAGTTTCCTTGTTTTCGTCTTAATACATTAGTTTTAATATGTGAAATCTACTAATGCGAATGGATTCCTGATTACTCAATTGTATCGTTGAATCGAGCGAGACCTCTCTGCTTCAAGATTCAAGTATGACTTATTAGTCAAGTTTTGTCTTTCTTTAACTGTTCCTTTTCCTGTAACTCCTGACGGGGTATTATAAAAAACGGCAACTACAAGAGATATCGGACGTTTTTCAAAATTTACAATATTATTTATTCTATATTTCAAAAAACATTACTACTCGTATATATGGCTTATTTGACGATGGCTAAGTTAACAGTTCGCAGCACTACTATATATATTAGTAATTAATAATATTGTTTAGATTAAAAAAAAAAATTGAATACCAATAGAACTAGTACGGCAAACCCTTGTTCCTTACAGCACAGATTTTCGATCCGAGTAATTTACTAATATGTAAATAAAAAAGAATTACCTTCTACCCCCTTTGTGACAGATATCGACGTCGGTCAGCATGTAGTATCCATACAACAGTCCTAGCCACCAGCAGCTAGAGTACAGTAGTCGAACGAACATGTAGATGCATAGCGCCTCGCCGGCTATCACGATGCCGATCCACACGGCCGTGGCCAGGGTCTGGAGACGACGCTGCAAAGGCACGTTCAGCGGAGCCCATTCCACGCCTAGATAGTCTGACACGCGACTGGAAATTACAAAATAGTCATTTGATTCTGTCACATAATTACTTCGTGTTCTCTGCACTATATAACCAAACTTATGACTAAGAATACGAAGCTACATCCATCGGCGTGCAACATTTTACGCTCCAGACCCAGACTCGCTCCATGGGTTTCAGTGCAACTTGTCAAGAAGTGTGCGTAATAAAGTGCGTATATTTCTTGTGCCACGTGTACTGTTTCACTAGATCAGTTGCAAATGGCTATCTAGCATACGTAGGTTAAAAAGATTAAAATATCAGGACTAAAGAGGAATTTAATGAGTGCAAAGATCATATGATGAATATTAGACTATCATGAGTATGCCCACCATTATATGGAATAAAATAACTTTCTATTATTAGGTATTTTTGCTGCAGGAAACATGACTCAAGAGTAACGATGTAATTAACGAGGACTTTATGTACCTACAAGCTGGGACCTAATTGTAATATTGTTCCTTATCAGCGGACTGGCTCATAGGTTGCTAAGTCACGCGCGCTACCGTATATTTATATATTTACAATTTACAAATGTTTTATATATTTACAAATTTTTGTTACAGCAGATGGTGATAAATTTGCTGTTAATAAAAATTGATGTCCTGCACACGTCGATTTAAATATATTCAACAAGTTATCTATAAAGATAGGCATAAAAACTAATATTTTTTTGTTTAGGTAGGTACACTAAATATAGGTAAGTTGGGTAACATAGACTTGTAAATACCTATTGGATAATTCTTTACCAATAAGCAGCCGTGCGTACTGACGGTGACCATCGAGGTCGCACTTGTTTAAATATTTGTAATTCGCAAGTAATGGACGACAAACAATTAATGAACCCGGTAAAACAAAATCAGCTAAGTGCGAGATGAATCGCGCGCGAAGGGTTCCTATTATTCATTACATTCGTTCAACCTTCTACCTGTTGTCGTTAATAATATAGAGCACAAATTACTTTACTATTAGTTTGTTGTATGGGAGCCCCTCTTATTTATTTCATTGTGATTTAACTATGTATTCATATTTAAAATGAATATACGTACAGCTAAATATTCTATGAAAACTTAAATACCTGTTGCCGTTATTAATATCGAGCCAAAAACGGGAAAAAAAATCAAGTTTGTTGTAGGGGATAAATACCTATTCATTTTATTCTGTTTTTGTGTTTGTTCCTATATCGGTAACAGAAACACAACATCACATCATCATCTGTGAAAATTGCTAAAACTAGACAGTTATCACGGTTCATGGTCACGGTGACAGACAGACGGACAGTGAAGTCTTAAGGCCGGTTCACACATTTCAGTGAAGCCACAGTTCCGGCAACTTGTAAGCGCAGTCCCGTATCAGTGCTACAGTGTTGCGTCAGTGATTCGTTTCACACATGTCAGACAGTACTCTTCACGGAGCTTCAGTAATAACCTGTCCGTCGCCAAGTATCGTAATTATTACTATGACTCTGTTGTATACTACGTAGCTGGCTATGATAGCTATTGCTATTCGTCTAAACAAAGAAGAACAGCAATATCAAGAAAAAATAATAAATGGGTGCACGAATCATGGCGATTAAGAGAGACATAAGAATTCGCGACATTGTACAAAGAAAAGATGAAAAAAAATTAATATTTATAAAATATTAATAAGACAAATCATATAACACATTATTTTCACTAACGAATTCGAGTAATCGCTCGTTCTTCATTTTATTTTTCATGCCACGGCTTCAGTGATCCGGCAAAAAATATCGTCGTCAACGAATAAGTCACTGAGAGCACTGTGTCGTCACTGACACTGATAAGTGGGAATGCGTTCATAGACAATGTATGGAAGAATATTTTGCACTGTGCATGGCTTCACTGATATGTGTGAATCGGCCTTTAGTAATAGGGTCACGTTTTTGTGTGAATCGGCCTTTAGTAATAGGTCGGAAACTTAAAAATGACAGATTACACGATGATATTTTGTTTGAGAGATGCATCAGGTCAGACCATCTGGTATTGAAAGGTCAAACCCACGTTTGCACATTTACGTTAACTTCTCCTCTTCATTCGTCAACGCGGCCAATCAAAACATAACACCCACAAGTGGTAATTAAACCCAATGAACCTCACTAAGGATTTATTAAACTTACGTAGGAAAGCGAAGGAAAATATTATAACGGGCAGGATTTGAAGCAACATCCCTTCGAATTAAAAAAAGCATAGAATTCTGTTCTAATCCTGCCTGTCTCCCACAAATAAATTAAAAAAAAAATCCTGCCTGTCTTTGTTCTCTTTCGCATTTGTCTAATAAATCACTATATTTTACAGTGGATTTGTAGAAACGTATATTAATAACGTATTAGTAACTGCTTTAACGTCACGTTATGACTTCATAAGCAATTAAATTAAATGACGTCTAATCGTAGACGATTATTGGGTGCAATTATCCATATACCTAATGTATCTATATTGTTCGTCAGAATATAACGGTAAGATTAGTAATTAAATGTAAAAAAAAAATGCGGCGCTTTTTGAGCCTCGTGACATAATATGCCGATGACTCAATGTGTACCTTATTACACTTACATAGGTAATACCTCTAGAAAAGCTGGATAAAAATCTTAATCTTCCTGAATAATACCCTATTAACAGCTCGTAGCAGAACCGAAAGCAGTGTCCTGTCCAGATTTGCCCTAAGGCCCAGACGGTCCAGGCACAGGGCGTCCAGATGATAGGGGCGGCCTGCAGCAACTCGTCGCAAAAAATACATTCATAATAATATAAAAATATGGTCGTACTCGGGGAAGGCGTCGCGTTGTAGTTACATTTTTTTTTCCTATAGTAAAAAGTAATGAGAGGAACAAGACACTCCTGTGGTAGTAAAAGTGTGGTGAGTACAACTCTATGATTACTGCACAATGCTATGTGCTACAAAGTCCAGCGCAAAGCCGCAAATCGCACATTACTTTGATTTAATTATTTGAGGTTGACACTGATTAGCCCAGTAACTTCTTTTAACCCTATTCGTGGTAGTTAGTTATGCCTTGTACCTAAATGATGTAAACTGAAAAAGAGGCGGCTACACGGCCTAGGGCGGCCAAGACTGCAAACCCGCCACTGATAGTATCCAGAAACATTTCCGTACCAAATATCGAACATTCAGATTCAGAAACTTTCTGGCTAAAACAAACTGCCGAGCGTACAATGAAGACAAAATGTTGCCTCTTCAAATAAAACCATGCGCTATACAATGTACCTTATGCACACTCCTATAATGTACCTATTCTAGCAAACATTTTCTTATCAGTCAATAACTCTAATAAAAGGCTAAGTAAATATCTTAAACCCAGAATGATATTAGAGATACCTTATCATTAGACGGTTGCATTGTTAGTATATTTTATATTTTCTGTTGGAGACATTTTGTGAAACACGACAGCTATTTTGTCATAGGTAGAGTTTCACATTTTGTCAAAACTATTCTGAGTTCTGAGGCACTAAAGTACCTAAACTTTCTCAATGTAATATGGATTAACAGAAAAGTTGATTTTCCGGAAACTAGTTTTCCCAGAACGAGTACCTGCAATAATACTTCTGATAACATTGACGAAACAAAACACAGGCAAGAGAAAAATTTGCTCATAATTGTGACTGGACCAAGTTTTTAAGATCGACGAGATAATGAACGAGGCCAGTTAGTTTATAGTACAATGCAACTGTCTTACGAGACCTCCTGTTGAGATAATCTTAATTGTGGTTGATCTCACAATGTTCATACCTAAAGAAATTCAGGAAGATGTTTTCCAAGAGATATACACAATAAGCGAATGTAACTATCAGTTTTTACTTATACTAATTTAAAAAAGTTTATGGCTAAGTATGGCCGAAATGCTGCGATGTACGTGTAGGGAAAAACTAGTATTAGTTCACACCCGTAGCGTTGCCGCGACAAAAGAGAATATATAAAAGTTTCGGACTATGATTCAGTTTGAAACTTTTATATAGGTATAGTCTCTATATGTACGCCCCTACAACGTATAATGAATATATGGTGTATTAATTATTCCAAATTTCATGGCGATATGTTCAGCGGTCTAGGCTGTAATATATGTCATTCAGTCAGTCAGGACTTACTCTTTTATATATAAAGAACGTGCAACACATTTTAATGCATATACACGTCATGGCCAACAGGACGATATACTTTATCAGCAAGTATAACTTATAAATATGTAAGTTACCACTATTATCCTGCTTTGCAATCCTGCTAATTAATATAAACGCGAAAGTTTGTATGTATGTTTGTTACAATTTTACGCACCTTATATCCTGGATTAACACATAGGATACTTTTCATCCCGGAAAAATGCAGTGTTCCCGTGGGATAACCAAATTTTCGCGCAGCTAGCTACTAACAATGGCAAGTAGGTGCCGTCCTGCTTACCAGTATTATTTAGTTAAACTATAATAAACATCTGTGTCTGCGATAATCCACAAAAACATACATCTAAACTAGACATTATCACGAAGTCTGACATCGTTAATAGAATAATCACATCAAACAACATTCACGCAATGCTCTGATATGATAAACATAGGTTTAAGTCTTAACTTTAGAACCGTCATATGTAGTCCTAATAAATTTATAATATACATCTAAAATCAATTTTATTATTCAATATGTATTTATGTTTACTTACTTGAAAATTTGTATGATGGTATTGAACATTTTCTCCGGACAGGATGGGAAAACATACGCGGCGGAGAATTGCTTGTTTTCGAGGACACATGCGTTCTACACTAGGTCACAGTGATAACTGAACTTAACTACCTACCTTCATAATAATCATGCGGGGTGGGCGTCAAGAACAAGAATAATATTTACCATTTTACCTACCTACTCTCAGCGCAGCGGTAGGGATTCATATTATACAATATTCAGATAGCAGTTTTCTTTAGATATATCTCTATGAATCTAAGTTTGGACGAAAATAAATAAAAGTTAAAGCCATTTCTGTTTGACTCTTGATCTTTTTTGTTCTCGTATTTTTACAATCTTGCAATAACTGGGTTGATTTAAACGATTATTGATATTCATATTCGCTTAATGGAGAGATATAAAGTATTTAAAAAAAAATAGTTTTTTTTTGGATTTTGCATTTTGAATTGGGAACATCATAAAAAAATAAAAAATGAATAAAGATTCTAAAAGTAATTTAAAACGCTTTAATTTAGCTGGTGCATCTACAGATTCAGTGTTGTTTTGGTTTAAGAAGTAAATTACTGGACCAATGTTAATATCATAAAAAAATATGATGGAATCAATGACATCGAAAGTATGTATGCAAATTCAAGCAAAAAATACGAATTCAATTCAGTTGTCTCTGACGAATCGGGTTTACATTCGAATTAAGAACTCCCTTCTCCTATTGTAGCTGGTTTAAAATAAATCTACTTATGACTAAACATTTAGTTTCATCCACGATCGCTGCGGTTCCGCTAATAATAGGCTAGATAATAGTGATTAGACAATAAATCTATTTAAAAAGTGTGACTGCTGTTGGGTTCGTAGGCATATAAACATCTATTTTCGGAGGCGTAAAAAGACGTTAACAAGAGGTTAGAACCCACTGCAAAAACTTAAGACTACTTTATCTTAACAAATGAATGCCGTGCATTCCTTTGAAAGTTTAATCCTATGACCATCTGGAGATTCAATGGCACCTTGCACATCATAATCTCTATCCAGATAAGACTGTACATACATACACAAGAGTACAATCGAAAACATTATCCTCCTTTTGAGCTGTGGGGAAAAAACAAACCAGATGGGAAAAAAAATATTTAAAGAATAACGCCCCATCGAGTTTGGTGTACATCGACTGTACATGCATACACAAGAGTACAATCGAAAACAATATCCTCCTTTGAGCTGTGGGGAAAAAACAACCCAGATGGGAAAAAAATATTTAAAGAATAACGCCCTATCGAGTTTGGTGTACATCGACTGTACATGCATACACAAGAGTACAATCGAAAACAATATCCTCCTTTGAGCTGTGGGGAAAAAACAACCCAGATGGGAAAAAAATATTTAAAGAATAACGCCCTATCGAGTTTGGTGTGGGGGTTAATAACGCATTACTTAATCAAAATTGTAAGCAAAATACACGTCATATTATAGGTATACACAGATAACACATACTAGTTGTTGTAAAAATTGAAGTCCACGTTAATAGGTCTTCAAGTGCGTTTATTTTCACCTGTTCTGTGGAGTAGTTCTGTTGACAGAATGGCGTTACAAGTTACTCTGTTAAAGTTAAAAATTAAAAAGAACTTACCATTGTCCAAAAATACTAGCATTCCCTTCCCAGTGATTGCCCTTGAAACCCTTGAAAGGGATATTCTTTTTGAGAGCTCTATTTAGATATAATGCAGTATATTTGTAAATCTTCTTATACAAAATTAATGTAAGATTGAGATTCAGACACACAATTTAATATCTTTATACTGTTAAAGAATTGTTTAAGTCCATCACTTCAAACTTCAAATCAAATATTAGAGCAATAGCTAAACATTGAATAAGTAAATTAATATAAATTAGACATCACTATCAATGAGTTCTTTATATTGTCTGATCCTTTGTTCTGTTTCTTTAATAGAGTCCGTCAGGTCCTTGTGTATCTCACTGTAAGCCTCAATAGACTTGTTGGTTTCCGTGAATATGTTCTGCAAGATTTGGAGATGTAATATCCTGTGGAAAAAATATAGAAAGCGTTAATGTACAAACCACAGACAGCTCTGGACAGATTTTGTAAATTTTTGGTTTTCAGTTTAGTTTTGTTCTACCAAAAAGAATATTTTACCAAAATAAAATTTAGTTAACAGAAGAACTGGATACCTACACCTGTTTTTATATGACTGTAACCTAAAAATGCTAGAAGTGCCTTGAAGAGATCGCTTTTAGCAATAAGGCCGCCACCTGTGGCACTAGATTTAAGAATTTACTTTTGTTTTGTTTATTCATTAAAGTGTTCAGATTGCATTTACCAAATTCTGACATTAGACTTACTTAGACTTTAGCTCCAAGATTCTAGTCTTTAATGTAATCAGCTCAGTAGAGTTGTCACTGAACTTAGTGACTTCACTCAACCTGTGATTGAGCCACTCCATCATAAGCTCAACTTTCTGATTCTCCTGTTCTTGAAGAGTATTTAACTTTTCATCCAGACTGTTTTGCAACTCTTTCATTTGAGTTTTAGAAGAATTTTTATAGTCTATACTAGTATGTTTGATGGAATCTAGCTCTTTGATGAGATTTGGGATTTTAATTTGGATTTCCATGATGATGGCTTGGTTCAGTTCAGCTTGCTCCTCATATGTAAGCTCAGTCGCTATTTGTTGCATGAATCCTGGAATGTATAACAAATAATCATTAATAACAATGTTTTTATAGAATAAGTTAGACACTCTGATTTCATAGTGGTAGCACCACATAGGTACTTATGTAAGTTATAGCACAGTAAGCTTAGATATTTCCAGTTAATGATAAACAAGTTTTCGTCTGTTTAGGTCATAGATCACATAAACAAGTGTAATCAGATTAATGAATTCATTTTAGGTCCCAAATGTATTTTCAAATAACAATCATAGGTCATGTTGGAGGCTTTGGTAGCCTGCACCACTGACACAAGCTACTCCGCCTACATGAAGATGATGTTGACTTAGGTACTTTATTGTAATATCATAACAATACACTCATTCCTCAGGCAGAGCCATTTCTTCTCTTCTTGCCTACTTAATGTGAAATAAACTTATATCAATCTTATACATACCTAAGAGAGCTGAAGTGTTCTCATCTGCAGTGCTGATTTTATGTAAGCTGGTATGATAAGTAAGATCACAATCGGCAATAATTCGCGATACTTTGCCTCTAAGTTTAGTGCTCAACTTGTTATCTCTACAAAGTTCTTTGATTATGTCCAGTAGGAGATTTTCTTGGGACATTTTAATATCTACAATTAAGTCGTCAGTGCTTGCTATTCCATCCATTGCGAAGAAGTTATATCCAAATTAAGTTTAAAAACTTAAAAATATTCCTTTCCTCAGAAAAATTAAGTAAAATAGCTTCCAACACAGAAAGTACATAAAAAACGAAACGAATTGAAATTGAACGTATTCTTTGCAAAACAAAACAAATTCAAACTTCAATAAAAAACGCTTCATTTATATTTAATGTCATCAGCGAGATTTCTAAAGAGACTTAGCTCGTACCGCCTTGTGAGTGCATTTTTGTAATAAGATTCCCAGGATATTTATTCTTATTATCTTATCTTATTGTTTTATACATAATTTTAATCAGCAATAATATGTATGTAATGATAATCTTATTTTATTCCGTACGCTGGCAAATACGCCGATTACTTGACGCTATATTTATAAAGAAAGAAAATCTACTTGTTGTTTGCGTGAAAGCAACTGTTTGCATTATATTTTCATAATTTGATTACAATATCTCCCTCATACATATATAGTACAGTAAATAGTAATTGCTCTCTCTGCTGCAAAATTAAAGTAAACGTTATGGATATAGATCTGATTTTATACATGAATTAGCAACAAAACTGATAGCTGCAATATGTCATCATCTAACGAATCTTTAAGAAAATCGATCGATGCAGATGGAGCATCGAATTCGCTCAGTCAAGAATCTCAAAGACACGATAGTTCTGATAAAAAGAATAAATCCGCAGAATCTCAGAGTAGTTGTTACTGGTACGTATACCCCATTCATGAACATGTCTGGCTAGTTATGTCAAATAGTTAGTTTGCTCTCAGTGTGGCGTTTTTTGGCGGCAAACTAAAAGTGCTAAATAAGGCACACTTAACAAAATTATGCCTTATTCTACTTCTACTGTTTAAAAGATATATATAATGTTCCAGTATTTTGATTTAATGAGCAACTCTATAAGCAGTGGATTTGAGCCCACATCTTATTAGGTTTTTTATGTTTAAATATTCATTACAGTACCGGTGAAAGTTGTGTAGGACTTCTTATCACGCTACTCACATAACCCTGCTGTATATAGCAAGGAACCAAAAAAACTAAAGGTTTGGTTAATATTGACTTCAGAATAACCTCTAAAATAACTTGTCCACAGTGGTAAAGAACGTAATCTTAACATAGCAGAACTGCTATGTGCATCATGCAATAGATGGTTCCATGAGTCATGTATAGGGTACCAGCTAGGGAAGCTGGTGCCATTTATGACCAACTACTTGTTTATCTGCAAGAACTGCTCACCTACTGGCTTGGAAACTTTTAAGAAGAATCAAGCTCGTAAGTGCTGCCATTATTTTTTATTTATGTTATATTATATTTTAAGAACAGGCCAACTATGGCCTACACCCCATCATAGGGAAATATATGATGGGGAGTGTAGGCCATATTCTACCACTCCTGCAGATAAGGGACTTAACTCATTTTGTAAAGATATTTCAATCTTTACTGCCAAGCAGTTTTTTCACAATAATATGTTTCTTCACCATTAAGCAAGTGGTAATTTTTTTTAAATCTGCACATTAGTGAAAAACTTGGAGTCACATTGCTAAACTTGGTAAAGAACCCACACCCTCTTGCGGCAAGGAGTTGATCAACTACTTACTACTATAAACATCCTCTAAAATTTCAAGCCTCAATAGTCTTGAACTGTGCATTCTCTGTCAGATTTGATGAATTCATGTAGTTAATATATATTTTAGTCTCTGCTTGGTATTTGTATGGAATTCTCCGAATTATATTGCTAATTAAAGCAACTTATTTTGTTACAGCATTCCCACAAATGTGCCTCACAGCGATAGCCAACCTCAAACAAGAAAGCATCAAAGATAACACAAACAAGACTCTGTTCAGCAAGGACAGGGAGATTATTCCATACATTGACACATATTGGGAAGCCATGACCACCATGCCACGAAGGTAATTTCGTTCTATACAAGGTTATCCGTTAGAGGTGTACTTAGCGGAAATTGGTTTAGTATACTCATCCGAAGGAACAACTTTCACTATGAGAACAATTTTTTTTTTTATATGTCATTTGTTTCATACATCAATGACTGATTAACTTTTTTATATGTAACAACTGATATTTTTTGTCTCAAATTCAGGGTGGGTTCCATAGAGTAAGTTGTTCCTTAGGATGAGCATACTAACCTCCTTTCAGCTTACTACACTCCTAACCGACAGTTTACAGTCTTGTCACAAGTTCTTTTAAAAAATAGTGATTACCAACTTCTATTATGGCATTATTTAGATTTAAAAGTCGAACCTCTGGGCTGATTTTGATAAAATTTAAATGGGAACATTTTAGAAATTAGCACCTTTTCAAACAAAAAAGGGTTTTTTTTTCAAATTCGGTTCAGCCTTCTCATAAATCAGGTAAAATACCTCTTTTTTGGGAGGTGGGTAAAAAAAATACAAGAAAATTAAACTCCATTATAAGAAGTGTGAGTACAATAAATAATACAATTTTTTTTTCTTTGTATGAATAAATTATGATATGTGACTCTATTTCGACAAACTCTTGACCGATTTCAAACGTATCTAGACTTTACGCTTCGCCTGGCTGGAAACTCATTCATAGGAAAATTCAGATAAGAATACTGATGATAGCAAATGAAACAGCGCAAACAGATGAAAGAAAATTTTGTTAGATCTGGAGCAAAAACGCTTCGCTCGTTTGGTCACTTGTACAATAATGTATTATCACATAATTATGACTTTTTTGTGTTCGTCAGCTTGCACGAAGAATACTTGTCTGAAAATTTAGTACTTGCGTTCAGAGGCCCTATTTTTGAAATGTTCGAAAGAGCTCATAACTTATGAACGATATTTAAAAAGTCGCATTCTTTCATTCGTAATTGACATCGATAGCGAGCGATCCGAACGTTTCAAAAATAAGGCTTCAGGTCGTAGTAAATTTTATATACAGACTGAACCATATCTTTTCATTTATACCATAGAAAGAAAAAAAATATTTATACCAAAAAACCACTAGTACTAACAGAGACTTCACAAATAATATTTAACTATCTTGGCACAAACTGGATCTACCTCAGCATAATGCTGTTGTAAACAACCAGCGCTGGTCTTTCGTTGGTGCCGGCAGGTGACGTCACGCACGCACACAATATTGTGCAATGTACACTAAACAATTTTATTTAAACATTTAACAATTTTTCACAGGGAAAAAAAAACAAATCGTACTGTGCCATAACTAATAAAATAAAGATATAGAAAAACAAATCAGAAAAAATTTACAGGTGTCAGTGTCATAGTGACATCATATCACATAATGATATTTTTATGTCAATGCAATGTATTTGTTTACCACGAGATGAAACTCTAAGACAAATATTAAAAACTTTAGAACTGGCACAATACACAGAGTATGGTGGCCAAGCAATAAAGAAAAAAAAAGACATATTTTACTGAAGCTACCATGTATACCTATTTTACCATGAATCGATATTATTTACATACTAAAACTATAAACTAAAGGTTTAGTTTACACTTTTAGTATGTAACTAATCAGTTAAAACATTTTAACAGGTAATTTAACTAAAAGGCACTGGTGTATAGAGGAATTTGTACTTCGGAGATCTTTGATTGGTATAAGTATGCGGCGTAGTTTTTTGTAGTATGCGGCGCCCCTTATAGGCCGATTTCAATAAAATTTTGGCTGTTACATACAATATACAAAAAAAAATTGACCGCCGTTCGCTGAGTTCGATCTTATTTCGAAATCCGTTTATAAAGAACGTTGACTACTTATATGATACCTACTTGCTAAGGTTGACCAGTTTATTACATTCCTCAAAAAAAATTATGTAGCCCTTTGACCTCGTTAATTCGGCCCTGTTGCAAAATACGCTCACCAATTAAATCTAATATCTATAAACCAGCGATTTATCAATTTTTATCTTTTGTAAAATGAGTACCTAGGGACTTTCATAGGAATTTTAAATAGCCCATAGACCCTCTTATGGCGGACATGTTCCAAAATTTTGTTCATAACTGACATAAAGACAATTTTATTTTTGTAGAATGAGTACTCAAGACTTGCATAGAAACTTCGAATAGCTCTTAGATCACTTAAATATGGCCCTGTTCTGACGAGGCACTACTACATTCTACTACTTTACTAAGTATAAAGTACCCGTATCTCAAATTGCTTCTTATTAAGTTGAGCACTTTGGCACTTTTATATAAACTTTAGGTAGCCCTTTGGCCCTCTTAATATGACCATATTATCTGATCCGTTTTAGCTGACGTCTACTACCTATAAACTAATGAACTGATATTTCAAAGGACTTGTTTCATTATCGGCCAAGACAGTGTACGTCTACCAAAAAAATTCTAAAGATGTGGTTAATAGTGTGTATTAATGAAAAATGCGTCTGTCGCTTCCTTCCTTGTGTACAAAAATATCTAAATTCTGTAAATGTATCCTAGGTTGGCTACAATGTATTGATCTATAAATTGTACCGCCTGTCATAAATGTTAAAATAGACACCTAATCCGCGTAAATCACCTTATTGCATAAATAACATGGAAATATTTTCATTCGAAATTATTTTTGTACACTGCGATAAGTTACGTTATTTTAAATTTGGTTGATATATTGAAGATGAATAGTCCGTAACATATTTATGGTATCATGTACACTGTACTGGCCGGAGCACTATACATTTTTGAAACAACTCTTTTCATTTCTGTAGGTGGTTGGACAGATTTGCAAATAAATATATGGGATCAATTAGATAGTATAGGTACATACGCTATTGAATAAAAGTGTTTTTTGAAATCAGCTCAGCCATGTCTGAGAAATCTGAGAAATTACATAAAGAAGGCTCGGAAGATTTGAGAACCTCTTCCTTTGTGAAGTCGCTTCAAAATCATGTGAAGGTTTTTATAGATTTAATAAAATAGTTCTGGGTTCAAGAACATATTTAAAAAAATAAAATTAATTGCCATTCTGGTGGAAAGCCGTCAGAATGACAATTAATCTTACTTGAGATAGGTAATCTCTGTTTTTTCTAATATTCGTGCTTTAAGCGCTTGCGACGCGGTCTTTCAGTCCGCGATGTGCGTTGGTTGTATAGGATTCCCTTTGTGGCTACCTTTCGCGGAAACTGAATTCTTCTTTGCAGAAAAACTTGCGGAAAAAGTAAACTTCTTATAACCTGTTAGTTTTACCAAGTGGTACTGAAAATTTAACAAACCTCAAACCTGTTAGTTGGTAGGTACTTCTGATCTCCTGATACAATCATTTAAATAGTATTTTTTATTGGGTTTTAACTTTATTTACAACCGAACTTCAGTCAAGAAAAAGCAGTCTTTTAAATCCTCTTTGGTTCAGAATTATATTAAGGAACCAAAGAGGATTTATGAACCAAAGTCTCTTTTGTATAAATTATACTTTGCCTAGGCAAACAGCGTTTGCAGCCGTTAGCCAATACTTCAATGGTTACATCAGCTCGATAATTCCAGGGTGACCCAATCGTGGTACGCCACGGTACAGCGGGCGCTCATCAAAGATATACAAGTGTTGTTCACTTACGAGGAAGACGCATCCCTTGGCCCGATGTTCGGCCTCTTCAACATCGAGCTCACGTCAATCAAACCCAACTACGAGGCCATGATCAAGCAAGGTCAACTCAAGGTCACAGACATGGGGATCGCTACTAGTAAGTACTCTCTGACAAATATAGTTAAGTTGCCTACAAAATATTTCTTTTTCTCAAATGTTTTCTCTTTGTTTTGCGAACGACTCCTCTGATTTTGATGTATTTGGTGAGTATTCTAATATTGGCGATTATATCTAATTCTTATTACCTATATCGATCAGTTGATATGTTTTTATCAGTGTATCGTCTATTGCTAGCAAGCAAAATATAAAATGGATTTCTATAAAAAATATTGCAAGATATACCTACAAACCCCGAAATAGAAAAATAAATTCAGCTGTTAGCAGCAGCTTTAGTTAATTTACCATGAAACTACTGCATTTGTACGTATTGATTCTTGCTTGCATAGTGCCCTAGATTCTGGTCAGCGCAGACTTTCAGTCCTGTAGATCTATATACACAGGGTTATCGGCTAGGGGTGTTAAAGCCGAAAAAAGGTCACTAATTTCATCCTAAGCAGCAACTTTCACTTCGGGACCAAATCGGAAAATGATAAAAAAACAGCATTTTCATACATTTTGTTGATAACTGATTAATTTTTTGTATAGAACAGCAGATGTTTGGTTTTTTGGTCCGATAATGAAAGTTGTTTGCGAAGATGAGTATGGTATAACCCACTTTCAGCTTACTACACCCCAAATCTACAGTCCTGTATATATCTGTCCCATTTTTTAGTTTCCTAAGTGCATGCGTTATCGTTAGCGGTTTTGTTTGATATTTCCTTGCATAACAACAAAGCAATTCGGTGCTTGCCTCAAATAATAATATTACATTGGCGAAGATTATGTAATATAACCCGTATATTATTACTTATGTTAATAATAATGACGAGTAAAATACCTAACTGGCAGCTGTACTAGTAAATCCGACCATATCCGGCCCTCTGACTCTATTTACTACACTATAAACTATCATCACAGACTGAGGTAGTAGTCTAGCTAGTACGATTCCCTTCAGCTGGCCTCGGGCCAAGCTGTAACACTAACGCATTCAGTCGGTCTAGATCCGCGGTAAGTGCCTACTAACATATGTAAAATTGTAGACAAAGACATAACTGAATAATGACATTGTTCTGTGGTACTCGTAATGTAAACACTAACGCGGTACACACACGCGTGCAGCGTCACACGTGTATAGACACGCCCGCGCGTTAGTGTGAGTGATATTGCCGATAAGTATACACATAGCCAGCGTCGTAATCGGGTGATTCTCTATTGATTTTAAATTTAAATAAAGTACCGCATTTACCTTGAACTTCATGGCCGGTAAGATTTCGCTCTGGTTTTCTATTTTCTTTGCTATTTTTACTTTTCTAATTTTTACTCGAATCGGATACGTAATTTTTCGTTATGATAACGGAAACGCGATCGCCTTGAACGATATTAATTCACACGAAATAATGTTTGTATTTGTATTTAAAACTGTGGGAACAACATATTTTTAGGATAGAATTAGAACTGCTTCCGTTAAGATCGAGTTGAGTAGCTATCCGTGTCCTATTGTCAACAACTTCGAAGTGAGACACGGTATGATAGTTTATCTTATCTTTTTATAACTTATAACGTAGGTACTAAATAAAATTAATATGTACTTAGTTGGATTTGACTATCACATCGGAACCGCATGGAGCGTGAGTTTATTTTGTTTTTATAAACTTATTATTTATAACGTTAACTAAATACCATTAAGTTCTCGCGATAACTTTTTCCTGTCTCTGATAAGTCTTTATCGTTGTTTTACTTAAACCTCTATTGTTTAATTTGTTGCATATTAAATAAATATGGTTTGATCCTATGTCATAGGCACGCTAAACGAGCAATTTGTCTAATAAAATGAGACTGGAAGAATCTTCTAAGGCTATAAACTTATCTCTAACTATTAGATGTACCTACCGCCGTGACTTGTGTACGCAATTTCCGATGATTTCATTTTAGATTAGACGGGCACCTAAGAAATATTTGCATGTTTTGTATTTGTATCTATTACTTACTTATCGATATGAATTTTCAGATTTTTATTACCTGCCTACTAAAATTTATTGATAGTACATACCTAATACTTAATAAAGTTTTGTATTTAAGTGAGTCGTTCAAGTTTTGACACAGGTAAATTTGACATTTATTAAATCAATATGAATTATTGTAATGTGACTTGCCTAGTATAACAGAAGTGGTTATAAGGCCAATAAATAATTTCATTTCACTTCAATAGTTTCTCTTTATTGCGATGTGGCGTGAACTAAAGAGATCGATGTTTACCTTGAAAGTAGGTTACTCGGTTACTTACTAGCCCAGACGAGATAATTGTCGGATATCACTCCTCAAATATACAATCTATAACTATATCCACCAGTTTTATTTTTTAACACACTGAAAACCGAATAAATCACCATCAATATTCGTAGCCTTAGAACTAACCTTGGAACAATTAGCGCTAAGGATTATTTCGTATTACGATGCTAACTCGTATTTACGATGATACTTCGTGTTGTAAAATGAAATGTAAAATTACGATATGTAAGATCAGTAGTATCATAATAGCTAAACCAGAATATGTAGAACTCAGAATGAGGCAAAGGTAAACGAGGTCAAATAACGGTTAGATAAAAACACGCGCGTGTTTGTTGACAAAATAAGTCCAAACGATCGAGCCGTATTGTTTTCCTATTAAATATATAACGTGTAAGAGTAGCATCCTTGTAAGTACACAGTTGGTATGCATAGTAAGATGCACTGTGCATTTGCGAGCGCCTTACTTACGTCGCTAATGAGACTATGTTCAAAGAACTTTGTTCACCCTGGTGAAGTCCTGACAAAGAATGTGGCGTGCGACAGGAGCGGAAACCAATACTGAACCTTATTATAACTATAGCTATCTATAAACAGTTAATATTTTATGGTTTTAGTATAACAAAGATAAGTAATCTGTGTCCCTCCAGAACGATCAGACTACATTCTTAACGTATGTACACGTCCCGCCATATAATTGCGCCGCTACGCCAGTGAAGCTTTTTACGCCTAAATCTACTTACCATAGCGTAAAACGCTGGCATATTGACATGCGTATGCTTTCAAAAATGTAAAGTGGCTGTTAATTACTTTTTACTCGTATAATTTTCAGTCCCGCTAGCCGGTAACGTAAAGGGGAGGCAAGGCAAGCGGCGCCCGGCCGTTGGAGGGGCGGCTGAGGCAGGAGCCCCCGTCGGCAAGAAGGGTCGCACGGCAGACCTTGGCGCTCTGAAACTACCCTCTCACGGTTACCCCACGGAGCACCCCTTCAACAAGGATGGATATAGATACATTCTAGCTGAGCCAGATCCTCATGCACCGTTTCGACAGGTTAGTTCGAAGCTTGTGATTTTAGGGAGTTATTCCCGACGAGTAACATTGTGAGAGGTAAGAAAATTCGTTTTTTTACAAAATTAAAAAAAAAACAACAGGCAATATAATAAATTCCCCGCAACAGAAATAGGATTAACTGACAACGTATATCCGTCAGTACGAGTAACACTCGAATATGGATACTTTACAAAGTATATTACATAACGAATGTCAGTCAGCCGCTAAGTTCCGCACGGGTCTCCCCTATTAGGGGAGGGAACACATAGAGGTGCATGCATGAAATCCATACAAAACCCAAGGAAAGAATGCGCGGAGTCTAAAAGCAATCGAATATAATCGACTCGAACTGCTCGTGCTCCGATGTCTCGTGCCCTACTCGTGTAACTGTTCATATTTAGCACCAAGCCTAGCTTGAGTCGAATTCGAGACTTACAGACTAGAGTTATCTAAGTTACATGCATGGAGGTTTCACGGACACGCACGAAAGTACTCTTATTGCCTAAACTACCCGATTGTGGAACTTGCTTGCTGCCAGCTTCTTTATTTCCTAATACCCAAAATGTAAAGACCCAGGTCTTTACAAATCGTGAGAGAATCGTACATGCCAGCCAATATTATTTTAAAAAAAGGAAATGAGTGACTTAATGTGTGTAACCCATTATCCAGGAGTTCGACGAGTCTAACGAGTGGAGCGGCAAGCCGATCCCGGGGTGGCTGTACCGCGCGCTGTGCCCGGGCGGCGTGCTGCTCGCGCTGCACGACCGTGCGCCGCAGCTGCGCGTCGCCGAGGACAGGCTCGCAGTCACCGGCGACAAGGGGTACTGCATGCTGCGCGCCACGCACGGTCAGTACCTAGTACTGCCCCCAGGCAAGCCGAGCCCCCCTTCAAAAACACCCATAAAACCTAAAAAATCGTAGTACTCATACACCAAGTTTCGTCAACCAAACGGTTGGGAACTACTTTTAGGTATTTATACGCGAGTACGAAATTTCCAGGAGACATACATACATGTTAAACGAAAGAAAAAAATTGCCAGATTCGAAACAGTAACGCTTAGTTAATTTCAATAAAATCAGTTTGATTGACCGCAATGTAATTGATTTTATTGAAATTAATTAAGATCGATTTTGTTAAAATTCATATGGGACCCTTTCAAATAGTACAGGGTGTCCACTCTAAATCGTCAAAACATTTCCCTGACTATTCCCTGACTTTCCCTGACCACTTCTAAAATTTTCCCTGATCTTTATAGCTGTAATTTTTCGAAGTAAAAATGTTTCTCTTGCGAATGATTGTAAGAGAGAAAAATTATGTCTTCACAAACACTCTTAGAGATTTATGTTATTGGCTTCCCAAGGTGTCCAACTATCAAGGTGAAAATTTTCAACACAGATAGATTGCCACACCATAACCATACCGTACCATACATACACCATACCCACACCCACCCATAGCCTACGACAAGGTCAGCGTTACGTCCGTTTTTTTATTATCTACATGGCAAAGCCTATGAGCGCTTGAAAAAAATCACCACAAACCCTATTACAGGACTAGGCTAGAATAGGTATTAAACATCATCACATCTATGTATAAATTTTGGGTTGGAGGGATGCTAACTACGTTTGTTATGAATTACCACCATATAAAACTTTGACATTTATTGAGATCAATAACACATGTTAGGAACTGAATTAGGAAGCTTCAACTTATATGTAAGTGCAATAATTTAATCAATTTTTCTTCTTTTCTCTTCCAGAGCGTTTTTCAAAGTTTGCAACTCTACATTTTCTTTTTCTCTTTGTAGTTCCAGTTTCTTTTTTTTTCTCCTCTACTTCTCGTATTTTCTTTTCAATTTTGCGTTTTTCAGCTTGTTTCTGCTGTTCTTTAGACTCATTTTCTTTCTTTTTTTCTAGACACGCGTGATATTTCTTCCTAGCACTTCTGACAGACACTAGTAGGCTGTTACTCGTGATGTGGTTTTCAGGGCCATCAATGGTTTTAAGGTAATCATAAACAGTTCTTTGTGCAATCAGTGACTCTTCTGTCAAATTTTCTACCAACAGTGATTTGTTGACAGAAAACCCGCCCTCAACACTTGCATTACCGTGAGAAATGATGAAACAAATTTTCATGACTTTCCATATGTCTTCATACTGTTTAACTTCACCTATGAGTAGATGGTAAAACTTGTCCTAACCAACCGCATCCTCATTGAAGTCTTCGAACTTTTGTTTCCAAGTTCCCTGAGCTTCAGATAACATTTTTTTGTATTGTTTTTTGGCTCTGTCGGCCACCTCTCCTTGAATCTTGTCTTGTTCATGTAACGTTTCAAGCACTATGTCGACGCGATTCGATGTTATTTCGGAGTATTTCAAAATAACTTGTGGATCGAAACACGTCAAACCACGAACAAAACGAATCTTAATGGTACTTTTATCCAACAGTTTCACAACCGTCTGAACAATTAGTTTTTGAAAGTCGGATTTAAACGCTAGCTCGACTCGCGGACTGCATTTAGCATCTTTAAGCAGGCGCTTTGCTTCATATCCGATATCTGTCTTTTCTAACGGCAGCAGATTGTCTTTATCGTCTAAATCAAGGTTAATAATATTCTGACTCGAAGCCGTTTCTAGTTTGGATGGCTTTACAATCATCGCCATGAGATTGTGAAGTAACTCTAGGAGGGCAGTGTAGAGAAACGGAGCCATAGGTTTCTCGCTTTGGAATCGGCGCAAAAAAGGTTCGAATTCGTTAGTCAAACTTTTTACAGATGATAGGTGGACAAGATTATCGGCTGTTTGCCGTCCCAGAAAAACAGAGGTCAAATATCTTGTGGCTACTGTGTTAGTATTAACGCACCAATATCTCACGCACAAGTCCATCTGACATTTTTGGGCCACTTTATTCAGGGATTCGTCAAATGAGATGACGTAATATAAGCATTCTCTAAGCAGGCTATTCAGTGTCGTCTGAATGAATGGCGCAATGCCATGGTTAATCACATATGACGCTTTTGTTTTACCCATGGTAAAGTTCTGGGCGATTTTGCTATCGGGAAACATTCTATTAAATGAGGAGGAGAAATTCGGTCACATGAATTCAACGATAGTTTATTGTAAATTACTTGGAGTACCCACAAGATTTCTGACGATGTTACATCATTTTCATTGTAGGTTTGAATCACAACTTGTTTATGTGTTTTATTGTCATGAGCTTCAACAGTTGGGGCACGTGTGGCTGTTGTTTCATTGTCACCTACATTAGCCGCTGGCAATTGTTTTTCCACCACAACTACATCTTTGTCTACTGCAGGAGCTGATTTTGTAAAGTATGAAATAGAGGGCTGTTTCTTGCGTAATTCCATATTTTGACGATGTTTAGGTCCTTTGCTGTGAGAAGTGATGGCCTGTTTTCCCATGTTACTAAGTTTGAACGTTTTATGGCATACTTTACAAAAAGCGCTAAGCGGGTCATTTTTTACTTCTTCTAGCCAGTCCGTAAAATCAGGATGCATAATAGGGTCCAACCATTGAATATTAAACACTGTACTCTTTTTGGCACTCATAGCAACACTTATAACAAACCTGCACCATAGTTAAGTTTAGGTTAAGTCAAATTAAGCGATGCATTCTCGACATTCATAACGACAAAATTCGGGTCGATAGGATATTGTTGTCCTACCTACAATACATAGAGTCGAAGCACAATTACTTATCAAACCGAATTTTGTCGTTACGAATGTCGAGACTGCCGGCCCAGGTTAGTATTAGCACATGTAATAGCAGCAGTTAAAAGAAAAACAACCAAATGAGTTATGGAATTAAGGGACCTGCAAAAGAATGCTTCAATAGTCTGGGTTAAAACAGACTAGAGCATAAAGGCTTCCCTCACTTACCGATCACTGGGAAAAGAGAAAGTTTGATAAATTAAATATACTCCAACAGCTAATTAGAGAGAGGAAAATGACAGCAGTTTGATCATAGATTATTTAGGTAAAAAAAAGTTTTTTTTTTGTATTTTTTTTTACTTAATCTATGATAAAAGAACTGTCATTTTCCTCTCTCTAATTAGCTGTTGGAATATAAATATGTAAGTATATAAGTAGTACTGATGACTGATAAGATAATATTATTTTTATTTATTCTATACTTTTTTAGACTTTTACATTAATTTTAAAGATCAATCATCAAAAAGTCCTGGTTTTCCCTGACTTTTCCAAGTAGAGAAGTCATTTCCCTGACTTTCCCTGACCCACAATAGCTTCCCTGACTTTTCCCTGACTTTCCCTGACCTTCCAGGTCCGTGGACACCCTGAGTAAATAATTTTCCAAATTGGTTTTGGTGTCTCTGAGAAATACGATAATTTCAAAAAATGAACCTCCTCCTTTTTGAAAGTCTGTTGAAAAGTGTGTGGTTGTGGCAGGCGTGTCCCGCGGCTCGTGGTACTGGGAGGCGTGCGTGGAGGAGGCGCCTGAAGGCGCGGCGGCGCGCCTCGGCTGGGGCCGGCGGTACGCGAACCTGCAGGCGCCGCTCGGATACGACAAGTTCGCATACTCCTGGCGCAGCCGCAAGGGAACCAAGTGAGTATTGCAGTTATATTAAAAACTAACGTGTGTTTTATTTATTTTAAATCACACAAGTTTACACGTTATCTACGTGTGAACTTGTGATGACCTGAATGTTGGAAGGGACACGGGGGCACGAACGCCTCATTATAACCCTGAGCGAAAGTATAGTGTACATTTCCATCTTTCCAATACGTGCAAAAATCCGGGTTTCAAAACAAAGCATATCATACTCGCTTTTATCAGCTTGGTGTGTACCTGTCTAACTTTGAACGTGATTTTCAGCGTCTTAAAAACATTGGATTGATTGGAAGCGTTGCACACTAATCAAGGATTGTTGCTAATTCAATAACTTAAATATTTTGTCTCGTTATCAACGGCCAAAATCTTTAGGAGAATCTTCAAATCCGATACCTTTTAGTTCGATTGTCTACAAAACAGTGGTTTTTGTTTTTACACGAATGCCCAAAAGTAATATATGTTTTTGCTATTATTTTGTTCTTCTTCCGGTAAATTAAAACTAAATTTTTCCGCCTTTATATTCGCTTGCCCAAACTTTGAGTATCATTAGGAATTACGTAGTACATCACAAGTCCGAATAACAGGTTTATTATAAATTCTTGAGAACTTTTGTAGCTAGAACCGCGATATCTAGCGAAACGAAAGGCCAAAGAGGTTAACATAACTAGCATGTACAGTCATTGGGCGAGACCACTTAAACTTAGTGATTTCCGTTGCGTAAACATTAATAAGATAACAAATCGGCGCATAACACGACATTCACAATCATTTATTCGTCCTGTAGACAGTGTTGAGAAAAAATGTTACAAATAGTTAGATTGTCACTCGTTATATCGACAATCGTGGTAATCCAAGCTGGTGTGATAGACAACGTTAACACAGCTAGCTGGTTTTCTGTGCTGGTACCAAAAACAAATGATACGACAAGCCTCGCGGCTATCGCTAGTAATGCACCATTGTGTACCAACCGATTAAACGTAACCAAAAGAGGAAACGAATTCTGCACATGCGGGACTGTCAAATCTCCTCTCCTAGAAGTCATATTTCCCGATGGAGTTCAAGAGATATATCCGTTCATAGCTGTCAACACGGAAGAGGAAATTCAAACAGCTGTTAACACCACTTCATGCGATTGTCCAGATGGCGCTGTAGACAGAAGATTGATCGGAAAGGAGTTGGAGCCGAATTTCGCTTTCTTCGCATCTTGCGTATCAAATACTGCGGATGGGGAAAGTGTGGGATGCTGGCCTGAAATAGTAGCCAAAACTCCACCGACGCTCGACAAATTGAAGGAAGTCATTAATAGTACTGCGTACATAAACAATGACTGGAAGATTACTTGTTATGTACCTTAAAAACTTATACAGTAAAGTGTGATAAATATTATGGTTGTTTTTTTAAACCTCATATTAATTCATTACTTGAAATTTGATTATTATCGAGAGCACAAAGAATTACATCATAAAAATATTAGGGAAATACACAGTGCTGACAGACTGCATAATATATGTTTGAAGCGATAGGACACTTACGAGTATACTTTATAGAAACGTATTGTTGTTGAGTGGACAACTAAGGGCTTCACGCGCTGACCATCACATATATTTAACAGTCAAAACAGTAAAAGTTAAAAAAAAAACATTCTACGTATCTAAACTATTTGCGAATAAAGTTTCGGTACAAGAAATACATTTTAGAAATAGAAAAATAAGTATCAACAACAGAAAACAACACTAATTGGACACTATATTCTGTAACAAACCGGACGCAACTTAACATAATGCTGGTTGAAATAGCCAGGTCTTCTGTTGGATTCGGGAGGTGACGTCATACTTTAGTTTAGCTGCTAAGGCAAGTACGCGAGTCTTGGCCGCATAGTGTGCGGGCTCCTGTGAGCCATCATACATCCGATTGGCTGCCTAATTCGTGGGTGCATTTAGAAGATCTCTGTATATTCGTAGGTTCCACGAGTCGCGCGGGAAGCACTACAGTGCGGGTTACGGCGAGGGCGACACTCTCGGCTTCCTCATCGTGCTACCCGAGAGCGCTGCCACCAAATACACGCCTAACACTTACAAGGACCGGGTGAGTACCTAGCTTGTCTGTTTTAGCGTCTCACTAAGGGGCCAGGGTCACTCCTCTCAAGGGCCTGATCTATGTCAAGCGGGCATACGCATCTGACCATACAGAGCGTTTCGACAGCCCCAGTGAGGGACAATCAACCATGTCAGAAAACTTCGGGTGGCCTAGAATCTTTACTCTGGGAAAGCCACTCAACCAAATTGATTATAATCAAAGATTAAATATGCCTGATTAATATTAGCTGATATGTCAAAGACGAATTAAAATTTATCAACATTCCACTTTCTCTCTCCAGTGAGACAACTCTGTAGGAGAAAGAGAAATTAGTAGTATCGATCTGAGAGTCCTTTTTGATGACATTGTCAGAACAGACTGAATGTGAAACCGTGAAATATGAATGTATGGTTATTTTATTTTCTACTCTCAGCCACTCGTGAAATTCAAAAGCCACCTCTACTATGAAGATAAGGACAACATACAAGAATCTCTCAATAATCTGAAACCCTTGCCCGGGAGTAAGATTTACTTCTTCAAGAATGGCGAGTGCCAAGGCGAGGCTTTCGCGGACATCTATCAAGGCTGCTACTACCCCACAGTCTCGCTGCATAAGAATATCACAGTCAGCGTCAATTTTGGGCCCAATTTTAAGTTTCCACCTGTTACAGATTGCAAGTTCAGGCCGGTAAGTGAATCGTTTTTACATGGCTTCGTCTTAAAACATCCCTAATTATCTTGCGCTCGCTTGATATTTAAATCGGAAAATTGTGGTATTTTTTAATTGTAGTTTGAATATATACTCACCTAATACTATAGTTACCAGTGATGGTGGGGTCAACTAAATTTTGAAGTGGAAAAAATCAGACTTCAATTTTTTTATTTACTTTGTTCCATTAGTTGGACAATTTATTTGGGTGAAGTCGAATCACCCTACAAGCAAACTACTAGTCTCCATAAAACTTATTTATTGGAAAATTTGTTGCATCATAATCATTACCGTCATGCGCAGCCTTCATTATCCCATTGTTGGCATCCCATCTTGCCCTGGTTGGATCCGCGACAGATTTTATGTCCATGTTTAACCCATATTGTTGGTTGCATCATCATCATCACCGTCATGCGCAGCCTTCATTATCCCATTGTTGGCATCCCATCTTGCCCTGGTTGGATCCGCGACAGATTTTATGTCCATGTTTAACCCATATTGTTGGTTGCATCATCATCATCACCGTCATGCGCAGCCTTCCTTATCCCATTGTTGGCATCCCATCTTGCCCTGGTTGGATCCGCGACAGATTTTATGTCCATGTTTAACCCATATTGTTGGTTGCATCATCATCATCACCGTCATGCGCAGCCTTCATTATCCCATTGTTGGCATCCCATCTTGCCCTGGTTGGATCCGCGACAGATTTTATGTCCATGTTTAACCCATATTGTTGGTTGCATCATCATCATCACCGTCATGCGCAGCCTTCCTTATCCCATTGTTGGCATCCCATCTTGCCCTGGTTGGATCCGCGACAGATTTTATGTCCATGTTTAACCCATATTGTTGGTTGCATCATCATCATCACCGTCATGCGCAGCCTTCCTTATCCCATTGTTGGCATCCCATCTTGCCCTGGTTGGATCCGCGACAGATTTTATGTCCATGTTTAACCCATATTGTTGGTGGTTGACTGACTCTAAGCTTCTCTAGACTGGGCCACCATTAACAGCCTTACTCCACCTGTCATCACATCGCCTCTGTGTCCTATGCAGCCCCATTTCAGATTAATTGCAGTGGAAATAAAAGAAAAGCCTGATGTCCAAATTTACTTTTTAAATTTAATACTGTAAGTAGTTTAATTGCTACTAATAGCGCGTAATTTTCAGATGTCCGAAAAAGCTGAGGAGGCAATCTGCGAGCAAACTATGGCTGATCTTCTATACTTGACCGAAAATGAGGGCAAACTACGACTGGACAACTTTAATCTCTGATACAACTAACACCGCGTGTTGGTGTCGCGGTGTGTGTGAGTGTGTGTGACTGTGTGCGTACTCAAGCCGAGAATGTGCTACGTAAACAATAGTTCTCAAAAATGAAACTCCAACGTGTAGGCAGGGAATGGTCCTCCAAGAATTTTGGCATCTCCGGAATTAAAAAGAATATAATATGAGGTACCATATACGTCAAATGCCTAAAGGCTTGAACTGCATTAAGCGGACGTCCGTACATACAAAATAACCCCGTGACGGATCTATTTTGTATGAATCCGCGTGGAGGTCAACTTAACCTAGTTTCAGCCCTTAAACAGCATAACAATGTCCTGTGCCTAATTTTTGAAAGCTGATATGTAATAATTATGATAGAGTAGGTACGAGTATAACAGATGTCAGGTCAATGAGTTGGCGAAATTACCTAAAATGTATTAGAATACCGAAATTATGTTTACTCATTTTTATTCAACATGTACATATTTGTGACACATGCTAGCATTGTAAAATATTATTAAAAGAAATATATTATTTCTGAATATAAAAAGTTTTAAACTCAATTCTTGTTTGTGTTTATACTATATATTTCATTACTTTGACACAACAGTCCTTGATTCCTACAGAAAGAATATATTTATTTTTGCAAACCAAGGAGATTTTGTTACCTCTGTTCAACAAGTTGATCATATATTTAAGTATGGTAAAAAAACCCATATCACCAACTCGAGCAGATCAAATAATTTTCCTTTCCAATGCAATACAAAAAAGAAATCAGCATTGCATGAAGACCTAAAAATGTTTCTGCAATGTTCACTTGAATATTTTCATTACCAATGTTTTTAACCTTCTGACGCATAATGACCAATGTAATTTTTTATAGCATAACGACGCATTTGCTAAATGATACATCCGCATATTAAACAATTTGCAAATTGACACATCAGTATTTAGACGGATTTGAAAAATGACCAAATACATTCTGATTCGCAAAATGACGCATCCGTACAACGAAACATCAGTCTATATTCTATTTCATTTATTTTTGCAGGTTTTATGTTATAACTGTCTGTTTTATTGCGCAGATTGGAAAAAAGACAGCTATATTACAATAATTTTTATTTATTTTACGCATTATGCGTATTGCACTTTTAGCGTGTATGTCAAAATGCGTATTTAAACTTAGTGAAAAAGCGTGTTGCTCATTATGCGTCAGAACAGTTTTTACTGGTTGAATTGGGAAAATATTGAGTTTATAAATATTCCAATAGACCCAACCAAAAACTTACACCGTACGGGAATAAAAAAAGTTGATCAATTTCAGTTGGTAGGAATGGAAGAACAGCTCTGTTTATACGTGTGATGATAAAATATTATTTTTTAATCTAACTAGCTAAACTTTCAGTTTTATTTACTTGGGCTACCTAAAGCTATCTATCTAATAAATAAAAATAATTTTGCTAGAAGTACCTATTAATTATTTCCCAAAACCACCTCTACAAGTAGGACTACTTTCAACCACTTTATCACTTTCAGCCCACTGCTGTGGTGTCTTGGCTACTATTGACAGGGCATGAACTCCACTTTGCAGCTCATCTTTCAACACATCATTGACCATGCGATGCCTCTGCAAGAAAAACAAACTGATTTAAAATACTTTTTTTTAAATTGTCAGCACAAAGATTTTAGGTACCCGTTTTTACAACATCAAAGAAAAAAGTAGTATGTAGTTAAATAAAATATACCAAAAATTATTAAGCATATAATTGAGGTGAGTGTGGTTCTACATAGACAATTATGTTTTGAATAAAAAAAGTTATAGTATTACAATACTATAACTTTTTTGCAAGTACGGACCCTGGCAGTGTGTCTGATTGACATCAATTTGATTAGACATCTATTAGACAACATGCACTAATAAATATATTTTTTTAAGCTGTGCATTTTTATATTGAGCCCTCTATAATAAATGATCTAAAAATTATATACCAGCTTGAACTGTCAAAAATATTGCTGTAGAACATACTTGAAGTGCAAGTTAATACAATACAATACAATACAATATTTCTTTATTGCACACCAAAAACAAAATAAACAATAAGATACAGGCAAGAACAAAACATCGGTAGTACATTGGGCGGCCTTATCGCCTAAAGCAATTTCTTCCAGGCAACCTTGGGATGGATCGGACTAAGTGAGAATAGTCACGTCGGTGATGCATCAATAGAAAAAACAGAAAAAAAAATACAAGTACAAATATTGTACCGCAAAAAAACAATAAGAAAAAAAAAAAATTTAAAATTAATCAACATACATAGTTAATACATACCTATACATACATGTCATACTCGCAATAATCATTCGTAAATAAATGTTCGGTTTAATTTACGGAGAGATAATAATTTTTCAACAAATTTTTAAATATATATAGAGATTTAGCCTGCCTGATTTTTTAATGTTTCGCATGTGTTGCTAGTTAACAAAGAATTGAAAATCTCTGTACTATACTAACCTTAATTAAGGGCAGACCATCAAACTTATCAGACACCACTACTACTTTGAAATGTGTCTCTGCTCCTTTTGGAACATTGTGCATATATGACTCATTGATTATATCCAAGTGCTTAGCTTCAAGGTTTGATTGAAGCTTGTTCCTTATTGAAGATTCTACTATGCCGCCTGTCGACATGGCTCTGTGCAGGTTTGAGATGCCTAGAAATACAAATTGTAATAAAAGTCCAGGACTATTTCATGCTTATCACATATCTCTTATTGTAGGTACCTACAACAAACAGAAGTACAAAAATCAAAAGTAATATTAATATTGCTGTAACAGCTTTTTTGCTCTAGTCTGAATGCTGAATGGAAAGCATAATAAAATGCCATTTTATGAAAATGACATTTAAGCAAGCAACAAGGGTCATGAAATTAGTTGTTTTCTGTCAAAGAATTCAGAAAATCTTTTATGAAAGGTAAACTGACTGACCGAGCAAGGCCAGCGTCTCCTTCAGGTCCAAAAAAAGTGTGGTAAAATGTAGTGGTTATATTCTCTTGGTTCAGGTCTTGCAAACTTTTCTTTGCTCTGTCAGTTTGAAAGTTTGTACTTGTGTACAGGTCATAGTTTCCAACTAATCTTGAGTACACAATAAAGTATGAGCTCTATAATTTTTTATTCGGGGATAAGGAGGATTACTATGCCGCGATTTACTGGCCGATTTCAATAATATTTGGTAGACATATTGATCTCAATATAAAGATTAGGTACTGAAGATAAAAAAATAGGTCAAGTGGTTTTACTTTTTTTTAAATTGCCATAAATATTGTAATCGTACGTCGACAGTTAGTACTAGTAGTCCAAAACTAGTAGTAAAATTACAACAAGAAAGAAGAGCCAATAATATTCCTGAAAATACTTACACGGCCGGAATATGATATTCATAACCCTCTCTCAACAGATAATTATTAGGCTGATAGGCTGAATTAATTACTAAATGTATATACGCATTGACCTTTGAAATAAATAATAAACAATTTTTTTTGTCGACGAATGAACATAACAGGAGCCGTGTTGCAAGTAGAAAATTCATAATGTGGTCGGTGAAGTGTGACAGTCATCCGTCAATGTCCGCATTCCTGTGCCAAACAATTTTGGAATCGGCTGGTAATTGGGCTACAGCAAACTTCTCAGTCCGGCCATCAATCACTGATTTACACAATACATAACAAATGAAATAATTTTGTATCTTAATAAAATTAAGATAGGGGATCTGATGGATGTTAATTTACTGTCATAAAAATTAACCGAATTTAGTGGTTTGTGTAATAAGAGTCACGAAACTAAGAAGTGTTTCATGTCAAATTGGAGTCAATGTCTATACATACTACGAGTAATATTATAAAGAGAAAAGATTTGTTTGTTAGCATTGAATAACCTCCGAAACTGCTGAACCGATTTTAAAAATTCTTTCACTGTTGGATTAAAGACATAATATGTCATTCGGGGTTAGCCTAGCTTAATATCCCCGAATGACATTATACTTGAAAAAAATCTGGAATCCCCTAACCTCCAATCATGTAACCCAAGGTGCAAAAAAACTACCTAATATATTCTTAACATCGCGTGCGCTGTGAAAACTATTGATGATAGAATTAGAAAAAAGCAAAAAAATCGTTTTAAAAAATAAATAAGAGTTAATTAATGTAATAGTAGTTAGTAATATTTTAAAAAACGAAAAAATCATTAGCTACATCGTTGGGCCTGGCAACATTTTATATGTTTTTTTGGTTTACTTCATACGCTGCCTGTATTTATTTACCAAGTTCTTATTAAAATATTTTTTTCCCCATCATAGCCAATCTGATGTGACTTATTTTATATAATAAAACCAGAAACCTGCTTTAAAATAACCGTATTCTTATTTAGGAAACATATTTTTAATATAACACTGGCTAAATGTACTCATCGTACGAATTCTTATGAAGAAATAGCTTATATAACCTAAAAAAACCACAAAAATAATATTATTTTTGGCTATTAAATTTTGTTATGAAAGTGTACAGTTGCATTGCTCTTCATTGATGAAAATCAGACCAGTGTAATCACAACAATGCTCAAAAGTCGTATGATATCTCGTGTGCGTATTTTACAAGATTCAGAACTCTCCGAATATCTCGAATAATACGAAGTTATTGTCGTAAATTGCTTGAATTTATATTTTTGTTTCAGATATTGCTGCAGAGGCTCTTGCCAGTAAGTTCTTATAACTGTGGTAAAGAATGCATTATAGTGACGACTAATAAGTATAATGTAAGGCTGCAAGGAACTGTAGCTGTTGAAGATGGTTACATCAAAAAGTTTATGAAGGCTGTTGGATGGATGGACCAATCCAGAACGGTAATCATAAAAATGCTCTTTCTTTGCATAACCTGACCTGCAGTCGGTTAACAACGCTTTTCCAATCGGATTCGAACCTCTTACAGCTAAATCGGTCTTCCGGTTTAGGTTATAAAGGGTCACTAAGACACTCCAAATGATTATTTAGGCATTCGGGTAAAAAATAAGGTAAGTATTATACAAGATTATTAGGTCAATGACAATGAATGGTAATACATATCATCCTACTCTCTTCACAGCTGACTCTTACCCAAAGCAGTCAAAAAACTGTTGATAGTAATAATTTAAATTGATTAATTTCAGCGATTAAAACTAACAGGCTATTTCCTGTATGAAAATATTACAGCCAAAGTGAATTACACAGATTGGTTCAAGGAGCTTGAGCTACCAGACACATTTGCCTCATGGTTTAACATCACAGAACTGCATGTTTGGATGCTGATGGTCAGATACATGGCAGAAGACATCACAGTACCTGGCACTGAGAACAGTAAATATGTAAAAGGAGATGGACATTTTGTAAGAAATTGTATAATAGAGGCAATGTGGGCTGATGTTGGTAATAAAATAAAACTATTAGAGGTAAGCAACATTGCTTATATCATTTTTTGGTAAAAATATTGGTCTTCTTTATGGAGTTGTTGAGACAGAGTTGAGAGCAGTCCACTTTGACAGTCAATAATGGATTTACTTTTTTTGGTATTGAAACTTAAAATAATTTGTTTTAGTAATACACAGATGATATATGTATTGTCTTTTGTGATACATATCACAATTGACTCTATGTGACCATAATTTTTACAGATCTCAAAAAAGGAGGAGGAGGTTTTTTACCTGGTTACTTGGAAATGGCTTGACCAATTGGACAAATTCTTTTTTGGTTTGAAAGAGTATACCTAAGATAAGACAACTCTATATTAAAAAACCAGTTTAACAATAAATAACTAAACAAAATTAAAGCTTGAACCGATCTCTTCTAGGCAACCATGCCTGTAATTGAATAATATAAAATTAGAGAGGCCTTAAATGATTTCAATGAACAGCTTATTTAAAAATGAACAAATAAAACTACAACCAATATACACAAAAAATTACACAGATAAATAAATAAAAACATATAACATACAACACTAATTAGTGTTGTATGGAAATACATATGTGAATATATTACTAATTATTAGATAAAGACAAATTTTAATGTTGTAGTGATAGGTAGTGGACTATGACTCGATGCTTAAATATATTTAATGATACAAGCACACCTAATGTCAAACAGTAGACTGTTACACAACAAAACGGCTTTCATAGTGAAAGAGGAATTGTAGGAAGTGGTGAAATGTGGTGGGATTGATAACACAAGATTATCAGATCACTTTAAGATGTAGGAATGGCTCATACTTCTGAAGTGGTCCCGTCTAATTTATATTAATATCAGTCTAGAGGTATTATTTTTTAAATCGAAATAAGTGAAAAATGATAAAATATATAACTATAAAAATATTTGCAGGGAGCAAATCCAGCAATAGCCCGTAAGCAAGTGTCGGAGCTTTCAGAGCAGTTCCAAGCAGCCCTAGTGGCATATGATGAAGGTCTGAGCGATGACAAAGTGCTGGCTGCGGCTGTGTGGAGAAGGTTCTACATGCTCTCAGAAGAAGCTAAGCCTGAGCATGTGGAACAAATAGTTAAATTAATAAGGCATCAAGTATGTATGAAATATTTTTACCTAGAAATTATGACATTAGAACAATATAATAGTAATATTTGACCATTACTAACACAACTTGAAAAGGTTTTTAGAGGATAATAGTCCTCTATGAATCTTAAGTTTCTATTAAGTCGCCTCTTAGTTCAATGTTGTACCTATTGTTGTTGATATTGAGATGGTTAAAAAAATACTTTTATTGTGTGGAAGAAATATTTAAATAAAAAAAATCAACTGCTCTCGTGGTTCATGAGTTGCAGCCTAGTCACAGACTGAGGGACCAACAGCAAAGTCCTTAGTAATAGGATCCCGTTTTTACCTTTTAGATACGGAACCCTAATGAAGACGGCGAATTGAGAACCTCTTACTTTTTGAACTCATTTCTGTCATCTATATGAAAACTATGTTGTATTGTTACAGATATCACTCCTAGACAAAGTGCGAGGTGAAGATCTGAAATGGAATCCGGAGTTACACTGGATAAGTATATCTGATAAATAAAACATGTTCTTGTTAAGAATTATAATGTATAGTTTGTATAAATATGTGTTAAAATTAAATTATGTTGTTGAGTTATAGCACACTTTGATTCATTATTTTTTCCACCTGTCTATATATACCAAATCAAATGTATACAAACTATCAATTCACTTTCGCCATCATTTATAGAAGTTAGCCTTTTAGAATCCGTAGCTAGATTAAGTATATCAAGTTCACAAAAAACCATTATTTATTTGTAAGTTTTTAATTCAATTTTATCTCATCGCTTGTTAGATCCTTGGCTGATTGGAATAGAACATATTGGTTAGTTCTTCGCATCTCTGCCTCTCCCACAGGACAGTGACAACAATTTTACAAAGATTGTCAATCTTGCAACCGTCGTGGCACCAAGACATCCTAGATTGGCTAAGCTTAGAAAAGAACGCTGAATATATATCCAGTAAGTCTCTTCCTGTGGTCACCATTCTATAGACCAAGTCGTTTATTGAAGCTGCTGAGAGGTCGGTCAGGCGGAAGGTGTTTTTCATGTCATAAAGTTGGAACCAATGCGGTCTTCTGTTGGGTGTGAGGTTAGCTTCGGTCAGATTGTACACGTAGTTTACAATGTTTGTTGGTTCCTGCGAAAGACAAAACTTATATAAGAATACAACAAATTAAAACATTAACGAAGCGTACGATTTTTATAATTAAAATAAAATATAAAGTTTGGTTTCGGCGGCAGTTTTTTTCTTCTTGACCACGTGACTTTCGGTTTCGGTTTCGGCCGAAACTAAAGCCACGGCCGAACATCCGGTTTCGGCCGGAAAACCAGTTTCAGTCGGACTCTAATATAAATCACGACGCATGCGACATTGTAGTTAGGTACACCCTGTCTATCAACATTTTGACACCTTGGAGTTTTAGTAGGTAAGTATGAGTCCCACATAGCCGATGTACCCCCTCGTCGTAGAGCGGTGAAATTTTAGCGTCGATACGATAAGAGTATCTTATTTTAATTTCAAATTCGGTTAAGGTAAATATTTCTTCATCACAGCGGACTGGCTCGCCCTAGTCTAAAAGTTTTTATTCTAAGGGTCTCTGCCACAGTCTTTTGTTCAATAACCTAGAAATACGTTAAATTCACTGCAGTCCCTTGCCTCTAGACGTATAATATTTGCATAAACTCACATAAGTGGTGGCGTCGAATGTAACTATCTTATAGTTGAGGTTGTAGAAAGTGTAGCTAGTGACGCTGCCCGCCCCCCACGCTACGTTTATCGGTCTACCCTCCGGACTGTAGAAAATCTTGAACTCGTCTGAATGCGTGTGCCCATTGAACTCCGCTTTGATAATGGACGAGAATCTGCAAAAGATTATTAAATTGTTAAATGAAACTTGATAAATTTCCAAGGCGTAGTGTTAAAATTTAATTCATAGAGAAAAGGATTTGATGCGCTATGCTATAGCCCAACAACAACGTATTATTAGTGCTTGACACCGGTTTCAGGTCTTTTGAGCAGGTTAACGTAAAGATTTTTATTTTTTAAACATGTAGTTATTAAAAATTATTTGGCCAACGTAATGATTTGACATATAATAAGATTAAAAAATACCAAAATTTTTGAAAGACCTGACGAAGTTAACCACTCGAAGAAGTACCTGTTAACGATCCTGTTGTATTCTCTAGTCCACGTGTAGATAAGGTCGTGCACTCCCGGCGGAATATGTGCTAATATGTGGACATTTTCCCCCGCAAATTCAGCTTTCCTCAGTTCTTCTACCAACCAGTCCAAATGTCTTTTGGCATCTTGTGGATCGTAGACTAGCCACCTGAAATAGACTTTTTTATAGACTGTTGATTTAGTATTTTTATCCGTAGACAGTCCACCAATTTCGAAATAGTTTAGAAAGTGAATTGATTGATGATGATTCATAATGGGTTCAGCAGTTACAATAATTATTCTCTTCTTTCTTCTTCTGTTCTGGTATTTGAAGTTTTTATAATAGTTAAAGATTACATACCAATTATATCTATAAGCGACGTTATTGTTAAGCACAATAACTCGTAGTCCGGGACGTACTAGGACAGAAAATTCTCCGTGCTCTCTGAACGAATTGTGAGCGTCTTCGGGCAAGCAGCCGCTCCATTTGTCGGCCAGCGCTTCGTATAACCAAGTCGTGTTGATTTTAGGTCCCGTCACTGTGGTTGGAGCAAATCTGTGAAGATAAAATATTACACATAGTGTTTTCTTTGAGAAACTGAGTTCCTTCATTTGATTTCTGGGCAGGGCAATCGTTCCAACTGGTTTCTGGCGGGAGGGTTGTTTTATGCATTTCTTGTGTAGGTAACAAAGGTTCCTAGGTGTTTCGGCATAGAAAACTGCTATGTATGAGAATTTAACCATAATAACCTTACACATACACTTCTTAAATTATTAGTACCTACCAATGAGGTACATACTCCTACATCAATGGTACCTACATAGGTACTAATTCGTTTTGTATATAATCTGTCAATAACGTAGGTATTACATAATAAACTGAAACAGACTTACTGATTCGTCGGTTGAGATTCATGGTTTCCAATAACTGGTATAATCATAACATTGTCACCGAAGCTTCTCCTCATTTTCTCAATGGCGTATCTGTTCACGCCGTTGATAAGTTCGTATGTGGTCTCCCAAACGAAATGGTCTATGGTGTCGCCGATGTAATACACTACATCGATATTCTAAAATGAATGCATCTTTATAATAAAAGCAAGTAATTCGAGTAATTAGACACTCTGGGTGGGTGATTTCATATATTCACCGTACCCAGAGTGTTCATTCCTACTCCTTCTTTCGTTTCGGTCTTTAAATAGTAGGGGCTGTTCTGTCTGCCTACAATACCCACTAGACTAATTAGAGACAGGTAAGATCGGACAGTGTACTCGTATGTGTGTCAGACGTGGGTAATGGGTTTATTAAAAATAACTATACCTGATGCGTTTCTGCGATCCTGTCGATAGCATCATCAAAGGCCCAAACTGGTGTATCACAATTCCTGTAATCTCCCCAATACCCTGCAGGTGGTGAATTCCTCGGACTGGCATGTCTCGTTTGAGCCATACTCCTCATTTCTCTTAAGTTTTGAGCCTCGTCTAAGTCCAAGCTAATATCTCCAGTATTGTTCACAATGCTTCGAGCTAAGATCGGTTCTTCGACGTCGAATTTGTACCGGTAGGATGTGGCAGGGCTTTGGCCTCGCCGACAGCAAGTAGGTTCATCGCAGTCAGCTACACCGTAAGCCTCGTAAAGCGGGTCTATATGGAAGTCAGTCATAACTGCCGCTATGAGGGGTCTATCGCTGGGTATGGGTACCTAGGAAATCAGTGATATGTTAGTGAAACACAAAGAAACAAAGTAAGGTTTTAGTCCAGTCGGTAAATACCTACCTAAAATACAATAAATTTAAAATACCTACAAAACTTTAGTATAAAATTTGGCGTTTTCTCTCATAATATTGACATTATTAAATAAAATAGTATTCATTCATTTGCATAAATTATCTACCATAATAAAATATTACTATTACTTAACTAAACAAAGCAGTCAAAATGTAAATACTTATATTTTATGAGAACTATTAAACTAAAAACTATTATTAACTACTCTAATAATATAAGTATACATACGAGTACAAGATTTTTAAGTTTAATTTTTTTTAATTTAATTATGGATTCTTGGTATGGTTCTTATCATATTTCTTTAATATCTTATGGAATTAACTATTAATTCAAATGTAAGAAGACTTGCTGTAACGAGCGTTATTTAAAGGTCTATAAATATTACTTTACCCACTTTCAAATTGAGGAGGTACTTAATTCGAATGTTTTTTTTTTATATTTGTAACCAGATTTCCAAAGATGGGTGGAACGATTTGAAAAAATATATTTTGTTTGAAATGGCCTACCATTTTCATTTTATCATAATCGGTCAATAGTTTTGGTTTATAAATCGAAATAACTGCAAAAGTTACCTATACTATCGGCGGTATCGGCGCTGCCGTAATGGAACTCAGTACCTAGTCACTTTTTCAAATAATTATAGTAGGTTTAGTAGACTAAACACCTCAAACTTATAAATTAAGTTATTCTCGTGTCCTTGTATTAAAATGAATAATTTTTTGTAACAACACATTTGCACACCAGTGATGGTACGATGCAATTAAAGGATCAACTTGACATCATTTCCAACTGTATTCCTAGCAAATAAATAATTTTTATGTTATTTGAATGCTCAGCCTCTTAAGTGCGAAAGCTTCGGTGCTATACCGGTTACGCATGCACATGTACAAATTCAAGTTCGGAATTAATTGCCAAGCAAAGGTAAGTTTCGTTAGGAAAGCTGCTGATTCAGATAAGGCTAGAACTCTTCGAAGATAAGTGAAATCCCCAACCTATACCTATTGGCCAGCGTGCGCAGTCCGTGTGAACTTACATTAGGTCATTATTGATAGTGCAAGTCAATGTTGCACGTTGTATAGTGCATTATTCAAACCACGAACATAAGTGAAAGTTAGTGTTTCACACTTTCGATCGTTAGTTTATGCAGGCACATAGATAAGATAATATAGGTGCTTATGCCTAGACCTTCGTACTAAGGTTTTGTAAATATTACATTGGAACTAATCTCATCTGCTATCCTGAAGAGGACTAGGTACTATCATCACCTATTAATCAACCAATATGCATGAGAGAGCAGAGTTAATAATGGTCCCAAATCTATAAATTCGCTGGCTGATCTTTAAAGAGTTGACCAAGCTAAGAGAAGTGTCAGAGTAGGTACCTACTTGAAACTATCGTCGATAGTGTCTGTATGTTTGTTTATTTTCCAGAATAAATATAGTTGTAACTATTTACTTAGGTCATTGTCACGAAGTTATCAAAAGATAATTCGTTTTGGCCAATACAGGTTTTAAGTTATAGTTGTTAAATCGACTAATTAAAATCGAGGTTCAGTTTCATGCAAACCTTTAAATGAAGTTTAAAGCTTACCGGAGCGACAGCCGGCGGTGGTGGCAGATCTACTGTCCATTCGAATCTGTTGTCGGTGAATGGACATACGTTTTGGTTGTGTGCATTCTGCAATAACAACCCGCATAATGCGCCAGGGGTCGCTTCGGGGGTGGTTTCGAAAATGTAGTGGAGGATAGGCTGTAAATAGTATATAATAAATACAGTATCTATACATCGCGAGCTTCAGTTACAATAAGCAAGTATTTTTAACACATATATTAATATTGTACCTACGTATTAGTTACTTACCATGTTGAGTTCTACAGCACCTTTGCAAACAGTATAGCCCTCAATGCCGATTACTGTACACAGTGTAGTGATAACTTGAGCGAGTTGTTCGCTAGTTTGACCATCGTTTACCGATTCCATCGCGGCAGCAAACGCACTGCGGCATACTATGCAGTCGATGGTCTGAAAATCGAGATATAAATCGCAATAGTCTTCATCTTTTCGATAGATAGATAGATTTCTACATCAAGTAAATTTTTTTATATTGTGATGGTTTAGGTGGTGTTTTACGCAGCTACTGAGAAGTTTCCATCTTACGAATGTTAGTTATGAGCAGCTGCCCTAACGGACGTGTGCCGAAATAATAACTATCGAATAAGTACTTCTGGATAGCAAACAGCGTAAAGCTCCTACTAAAGCCCCAGTATACTTAGAGGTTTTTCCTCACCATTCTGCTTTCACTCGAGTACTGTATAGCCTTGGACGCACGCTCCGGTCTATGAAGAATTTCCAACACTTGTTGAAATAAAACATCGTCGGCTTCGGTTAGCTCACTCCTTACAAACTTCTTAAACAAATCGTCAATTTGATCTAAAATTATACGAAACTTAATGTAAAAAATCTGTTAATTTGCCTATGCACATAGTCAAATATAGGTAAACCATGATGACCAGAGGTTTCCGCTAGAGTTAGGCATGCATGATGTGAAAACAAGCAAAATTGGTTTCATTTTCACAGCTTTGAAACAGTGAACTGATAGCCCTGCTGGTAAGGAGTAATAACAGCCCGATTCACAATGAGTTTTCGATCGAATACAGCCATCGACAAACTATTTCAAAAAATAACCTTGGCTGGGCAGGGACGATTTTTAGATCGCCTTTGCGTCGGGTAGAGAATTCTTCGAGACGCAACCGTCAATCAGAAGAGCCCATACGCAAAAATATCCCCAGTACCTCAGTTTTGGTACGAGAAGATCTATGAACACTGTACAAAAACTTTGCAACGCGAATTAAGCATAGCTTATTAGAAGTTCCTAAATTATGACATTGAAAATCGATTGTAAGTATTGTTTAGAAATTATGAGTTTAGTCACTAATAATAATTTTTAAACATTTTTTATTTTGTAACAAGCTTTGCGTAATTTGTGTTGCAAAATTTTTGAATCCGATTGAAAACTGAAATCGGGGTGCTGGTTTATTAATAGTTACGGTATAGTGAACTTTATGTATGTATTCGTTTATTTAAGGCACGAAGTTAAACCAAAATTTACTTAACAGCACTGCAGATAGTTTTGAAATACGAGCCGGTATAAACGCTCATTCCGAGCAGAATCAAAAACCGTTGAACTATAGAACCGTACTTGCACTGCTGGTTTGTTTTCAATCATTATAAAAATTGTTTAAAAATATTTATCCATAGCTTTAAAATTTTTAAATTGTCTCATTCTGTCAAAATTATGTAGTAAAAATACATCTACATACCTGTAGAAATAAGATTGCTTGCAAAGCTGGAGCCTAACATAAGCAGAAGCACTATTAGCTTCATCTTGACACGAAGTGCAATCAATGAACGATAACGCAGTTTTTTTTCACTTTTATATCGGAATCCGCGTGCACTCGCGGGAATTCGTTCAAATGTTTGAACGTACGATATCGGCGTTGTAAGTGGTGATGCGGGCGCGCGGTGATTGTATTCCAGATAATTTAATGCAATGTTTATCACTATCTCAAGGTGTAGTACGTAAAATATACTGCTGCGATGCTTTGTGGCCTGCTATGCACAGAAGCTGTCCATACGAGTCACGTCCTGCTACAATGATTAGCATTTCTGAAGCACACTGCTCCCATGCTTTATTGATATCAGAACAAACAGCGACGAATAATAATCCCGTATCGATCACAGCTTTACCCTATTTTAATCCTTTTATAATCAGATAAGATTAATTTAGCAACTAAAGGTTTTCTTGATTCATGTTATTACGAATTAATTTAGGTATCTAATGCTTGTTACGTACCTTTTTTAATTTTTTTAGTTTCATACTTATTATATATAAAATTAGTTACACAACGCGGTGTTACCCGCGGATCTCAATTTTGTTGCAGTAATAAATAAAGCCTTGTTACTCAGTGATAATGTAGCTTTCTAACGGCAAAAGAATATTTAAAATCGATAAAGTAGTTTTTAAGTTTATTATTTACATACAAAATACAAATCTTTCCTTTTTATAATATTAGTGTAGATTATTATAATATAGCATCCGTAAAGCAAAGGTCCATTAGCAAAATATATTATCTGTAGTTTTTTTTAAATTAAATAATAACGTTTAGCTACTTATTTCATTATTCCATGGAACAAACCAGTTTTACATACAGAATACTAATTATTATTTTATATTACTATTATTTTATAATTATAATACATATTATGTTTTCACTAAATAATAATGTAAGTCGGTATGTCTTACAACATTGGCGGTGATCCATACTGAGGCTAAGTTGTTATTTTTTTTTTGAATACCTACCTTCTACGTAGATAAAAGATAATATTTTTTATCAATTCTTTACCAACCATTGGCTTATCTAGAGCAAGTTAACATTGAAAAAAGTAAGTAGGTACACATAAATACAATGTCGCGGGCCATCTGGATCTCGCTGGCATAAGTCAGAGGCAAGTGGTATATACCAATCAGTAAATGGTATAATGAAGGTTGTTTATGAAAGGTCCAATTTGAGACAAATTAAATATTATTTAATAACAAGGCCTAGGCTAAACTAATAATAAGATAACCTACTTTTCTCTTTTCCCTACTACACGTCTACCGTCACCTACATAAAAAATAATAGTTAAGTACACAAAAACCGTGCATTAAAAAATAACACATTTATATGCAACAATACATAATTTTATTACACTATAAACATAAGCTTAACAAGAAAGTACCTCATTATTATCTTACAACTTCACTCATTAACATATCAATAAGACAAGATCAGAAATAATGATGAAAATGAATATGATATGTTGATAATGAATAAAAAAAATGCATCTGATTTCAAAGACGGACATTAATACGTATACAACTCATCGTAGGGGTACGTTCTAGCAACACTAAACGTTCTGACAGCATTCGCAACATCAATACGAACTACAACTGATGTACGTACAACTGATTCGTTCCGAACCTACTTAGGGTGGTAGAGAGACAGGAAGGTTAGAGGGCAACTATTTACCGATCAAAATTGATCTGCATAAACACTCTGACGTCTTATCCGACAGTTGATTCTGATTGAGTAATAATGACGCTTGAGGTAAAGCTCAGCTGAAGAACCTCACCGCGACGTACAGAACAAAGCCCAGTTTAGATTGGCATTCGTTCAGATTATCACTACACGCATAATCTATATTTGTGTAGCCGATAGTATGAATTATAAAGTTATGACGTAACGGAATGTCGGGGCTACTGTACTCATTTTTATGAACAATTTTCACAGAGGAAGCATCTCTGACATCTATAAATGAATAGCTGTTTCATTAAAAATATAATAGACCTGTCAGCTTGTCCCAAGGTAAAATAAATAGTGGTAATGTAACAATATCCCCTTTTACCACCCTTGGTTCTGACAACTTGAACATCTTTTAATTTGTTTAGATGCGCAAAGTTCCTTGTTGAATAAAATAAGACTAAAGACATCCAAAGTCGAGACGCTGTTATATGCGGTTAACTGTTTACAATCAAACTTCGCTCATTTCAACATCTTCTATGTTCAAGTCGTCAAGCATTTCAGCGAGGGTGATACCGGGGAGTGAAGGGTCTATCTCGTCCGTAGTCACCGGTATTTTGGACGCGTCCTTGAATATATTGATATTCTGCCTGAACGTTGGATCCTCTTCTAAGTCGTCTAAGAACTCGTTGTAGTCCCTGGAAAGGAGGTTATTAGCGTTAACCTACTGTTTCACTTTACATATCATATTGTAGTATGGGAGAAGAGAAGTAGGTACACACACTTCCAAAAGGGAGGAGGTTCTGTAATTGTATGTTTGTTTTTTTTTTGTGTATGTTCATTGATATTTTTTCCAATTACTTGGAATATACTTTAGAGGTAGTCCTATATAAGTTTTAAAATAATCCGAGCTGAAGTTTTTTTTAACCAATATAACTTACATTCTAATTAACACTATTAGTAACGTAAGTTTTGCATACTGAATGGAAATCGATTTTCGATTTAAAGAATGACTTGTAGTTTAAAGCGTTAGATTTCACAGGATGTTTCGTATTAATTTTATAACTAGTTCAGTTGTTAGATTTGTAAATAAAAATGACTGTTTTTTTATAGTCGGATGCCGAATGGAAGTCGGTTGCCACTTTTTTGAAAGTATGTAAATTTGAAAGTGTTGTAAATTACTTAAAATTGTACTTTATTCTCTCTCTATACTTACTCATTAGTGGAGCTGATTCCGTCATGAAGCTCATCAGCCATGTGTTTAAGCTTCCAGGCGCGCGCTCGCCGTCTCGCCGACTTCTCTCCGTAGAACTTCTTCACTAAATACACATCCGGTATCACGCTGCGATCCAACTTGTCCAAATTGTCGTCGTTAGCGTTCGTATCGCTCAGATTGTATCTGTTCGACAATGATGTTATATAAATTAATGTTAATTGGATGATAACCATACAAATAATCAAGCTTAAAAAATACAATCTGAACTCTGAATTTAAACAAGTGAGTAATTACAATGAGTTTTGACATAGCCTAAGTTTAAATTGTTTGCTGCGATGCCCCGAATGAATACTGAATACCAACAATTTTGGATATCACTGAAGGTAAATGAATATAAAAGAAAAAGGAGAACAAAAATGTGGACAAGCTTTAGTGATTACAATCACATATTGGAATAAGGAAAATAGGAATCATGTTTTTTTTTGGCGAGATGATCTAAGATGTACGTTAGAACGACAGATATTTGTTATGAGAGCCATAATTGTACCCATAATTTTTTATTGCGAAACCTACCCCAGAATCCTAAAATTTTAAATATATTATGTAACAAAGCACAGGTAAGTTTATTTACCCCAAAACCGTGTCTCCAGGTTTCAATATATGTCCAAGATGGGTCTTAGTATGAACTGGGCTTATGTCCAGGCCTAGTTCACTTGCTTTCACCACCCAAACATCAGCTAACACGTGCTTGTTTGAAACCATGCCTTGCCCAGGGAATGACTTCTTTTCCTGTTACATTTAATTGATGAACATTACTACATCAGATACCTTATTACTACGTAACACTGATACATTTCTAACTCACTTTCTAAGAGGAATAAGTTTTCAATTTGTTTAATTTATATATACAGACTCAATTGACAACATTAATAGTTATTTGTTTTACAAGAGCGCAAAGTTGTTTTTTAACCGCGTGCTCACTTCTGAGCGTTAGCGACGGAATTAAAAGAGCACAAGGTGAATAAGCAACTTTGCACTCTTGTATGACAAATAACTATTAATGTTGTCAATTGAGTCTGAGCTGAGTGAGCAAAAAAAAGTACAGCAAAAAGGTTCCGAATCTGAGTTTTTAACAAAATAAAAAAGGTTGTATGATGAATTCAGCACCATAGAGGTAGAAGTAAATAGGTTGAATGAGGTTTTAATTCACAAACTTAGTGCACACGATATTCTAAATACACATTTACTTTACCCTCTAGTGGATAAAAACGGCTATTGCACTCAGATATCGAATAGCAAAAA